>OZ017795.1:23257062-23884336 GCA_963969395.1 Pseudoscleropodium purum | reverse complement strand
CAATTTAGTTTTTTTTTATAGAATCAATTTAAATTAATTCATTTTAGAGAATGAATTCAAATTAACTCATTTCATAGAATGGATTCAAATTAATACATTTGAGAGAATGAATTCAATGTAATTTTGTTGAGAGAATGAACTCAAATTAATTCATTTTAGAGAATGAATTCAAGGTTATTCATTTGAGAGAATTTTAGCAACATGAAAAAGACAAATTTTAATAGCATGAAATTGAAGAAAAAATGTCGAAGAGATTAAAGCTTAAGATTGAATGTAAAAGTTTTATATGAAATGAAAAAATGAAAAATTGAATGTTTTCAATGTAATTTAGGATTTGTTGCATGAAGGAAGCAATTGAGGAGGAAGGAAGTGAAATTTTAGATTGAATATTTCAATGTAGGAAATTGGAAATGATTTATAATTCAATGGCTACATGCCATATGTACAAATTTAGTCCCTAATTACCTTACTATTAGGCATGTATATGGTTTTACACTATCACCTCAAAGAGGCAATAACTACTTGACTACTATCTCATCACATATCACATATCATACAATAACTTTTAAACCATATAGTCAAAACTCAAAAGTTATGAAAATTGTTGGGCCTTAAAAGTACTCCTCGGGCAGATGTTGTGTGGAAATTTTAGCAAGAAAAAAATAAAAAATTTGTTTGTAGTGAGCTTCCCAAAATTTCCATGTTACCAAAAAATACAGTTTAGGGCTTTAGGGATTAGTGATAGGACTCAATATTGACTTTTGATTCAAATCCATATTTATCATTTTCAATGTAACAATTCTATATCAAGCCCTCGTACTTGCATTTTGTACATCTAGGAGTTTGGGGCCTTCTTTGCATGACTTGAGGAGTAGAAAGGTAAGTTAAACTAGCAAGTCCATAAAGTGCTTGGGCTCTAAAAGTGTCCACCTCTTGAAATATACACTATCTTGTACATTTTTCTTTCTCATTGCATTAGCAATGTATAAATAATGTACATTTTAGGAGGTGAATGGTTTTAGTGACCATTGTAATTGAACTTCAAAAATGCATAGTTAATTCCACAAAGTTCCAAATAAAATATGAAATGACTTGGATTAAATGCCAATTCCATTTGTCTAGCAAGTAAAATTTAATGAAAAATATTTCAAGAAGTTTAACCTCTCCAAATTAGTTTTGAGCTCATAAATGGGCACTTTATGAACCTCCTACCTTAAATAACTCAAGCTTGAAGACAAGACAAAATGAACTATTGGAAAATTTCAAGAAGCTATCAGATTCAAAAGAGAATTCTATAAGACAATGAAGTTGAGACATTTGGTTCCATTTGAAGAATCCAATTTGTGTCTAAATAGCCTACCCAAAACTATGCCCTAAAAATTCTTGAAAATAAATATATACTCAATTCAAGATGTTCAAACCATGTACATTAAAATTAAGACATGGTTTTAGAAATGTATTGAGTTTCACTTTGAAAAATTATAATTTATTCATATAACATCCAAAAATTTACAACTAAATATTTAGGCATTGTTTTTGAAATGTTGATAAGATCCAAATGCATCTATGACAATCTCATAATGGAAGTACTCTACGTGACACAAATGAGTTGAATTTTCTATAAGGCTTATAAGAATGAACCAAATTAACTAGACTTGAGTCACTACTTTGTTGTATGTAGTCTAAATCATTGTATGTACTTTCAAATATAACATTCAAACTCAACTTATAGCATGCCAGATTACATTTTAGTTGAGTTTAGTTGAGTTTGAGATTATGTCTAGTAAGGCCACTTTAAAATGTGGGCTTAAAATGATCTATTTTTCAAAACAATTTGGCTATGCAAGGTATGCTTTAATTTTATTCAAACTCTATTACTAACATTAGTTAAAATCACAAGAGGTTTTAATAAATCTATTGGATTGTAAATTTTGTCCTTATAAAATATACTTCTAAAAACATCAACACAAGTATTTTGTTATATAAATATATTTATTGTTATTAGATCTCTTTGGTTTTTCATGGGGATTGTTGGCATTTGAAATACTCATCTTATCATTTATATTTTAGAAATTACATAGAAAATTTTAAGTGCTTACTGATAGTATATTCAAAATCAACTTTAAGATCTAATGTTCAAACATTGTACATTTAAAGAAGGAATATAGAGGGATTACTTATTGATTTTAAGTAAAGGTCAAAATTAAATTTATTTGATTTTCTCCAATTTATATAATTTTTAAGACAAGAATAAAGTATTAAATGACAAGTTCTTTTTTATTTTCTAAGCAAAGTTTTTACATTTTCATTTTTGTCTTCAATATTTACTAAATTGCATTTCAGCTAATTCTTTACATGTGCAAATTAACCCCTAGAAGCCCTAAAATGTTTAAATAAAACACAAATGTGTTTTAAAATATAAATTCTATAACTTTTTTGAAATTTGCATCAATAAAAATCATGCGAAGCACAAAAAGTAGAAAGTATATGTATAGTTAAAATTCTAAAAGTATTTTTAGATTTTCTTAAAATGAATTTTGAAGATATCACTTTAAAAATTCTCCAAAATTATAATTTAAATCTTTTGCATTTGAATTTTTTTGGATTTGTCAAAATTGTGGTTTCCATTGATTTGCAAAAACATGCATAAGATCTATTAATGAGAAACACCAACACTTTCTTTAAATAATAATAATAATAATAATTTTACACATGCCAAATTTCAAAACTATACAAGGAACTTAGCAAAAGATGTTCAAATTTCCCAATTGCTTTTAAGCAACATATCTTCTAATCCAAAAATAAAATATATTAAAAAATCAACTTAAGCTTATTTTTAAGAAACAAATGAAAATTTGAAAGAGATGTGCCAATCTTTTTCTCTTTATTTATGGTAGTTGAAAGAATCCAAAATAAATGTTCTATGGGAATATATAGTTTTAATAAATTAGAATCTAAGTTAAATAAATAAAATTTTAAAATTACTTTTTTGATATATAGTTGTGGTCTTCAAATAGAAAAAACTTGTAGTAAATTCTCCAACAACAAGATGCCTTCAAAACCAAAGATCCACTTTGGACTTTAAAGGCTAATGATTTGCTCATCATATATTTTTGTGTTAAATAACAATTGGAGGAATTACAGTTATGCATTTCCACATTTTTACTTTTGAAAAATGGAAATGTAGCCTCTACGTATTCTTAACCCTGGAACTTCTAAGCAACCATTTTTCTGGTCATTGTTCAATTTTGGGCAACATTTTCAAGGAAAAAAATTCAATTTAAAAAAAAAAATTAAATAAGGTTGTCTTTATATATGTTTAAAACTAACAAAAAATTCACTACAATCAAACAAAAATTATGAGAAAAATAGCACAAATTGTTGAGAATTTTTCTAGTGTTGAAAAACTTAGTGTGCAATCATAAAAAAATAAGTGTTTAGTGCTCAATCTCACTCATATAATAGTCAAAGTTTGCTAACCTAGATGGATAAGTTTGAAAAGTAAAATAATATATTTTTCTAATTGAAAACATTTTAGTCTTGCAATTTGCATAGTCAAAATTTTGGGATTTTTTTCTTACATGCAATATTCAAAATGTATGTATCTATATTTACACTATTTGGATTTCAAAAAAATGATTCTTCATTGTAGAAGAAACCATTAAAATTTGGCTAGTCTATTACTAGTTTATATAAACTCTTCTCTCACTACCTCAAGTTCTAAGGTGATTTAGAGTAAGGTGAACCTTTTACTTCTGAAATTTTGCATGTGAGGACCTAACAAGACATAATAGTCAATGGTATAGAGGCTCAATATCACTCCAACAAGGCTTAACCCCTAAAGGACCATTGTCCCTTTGGGGGACAAATGGGATTTTGGGCAAGTACTTATGGGCTGAAATGATTTCTTGATTTTTTGAAACTTTTTATGAAGATAGAAAATTTGATTAGCTTCATGGGATATAATTTTTTTTCCAATTGGTGCTTGGAATCAAAAGTTATGCCCAAATAAGTTCAAAACAAGGGACAAGGGACAGCAAAAAAATTTCAAAATTTTCAATTTTTAATTAAATTTTTTTTCCCTCATAGATTATTTTTTGTGTACATGGAAAGCTTTGATTCATTATATTTGAATTCTTTATGAGAAAGTTATGGACAATCTTGTTTTTTGGGCAATTAGAGCATATTCTTGAAAAAATAACTTGTATGATTCATTTTTTAATGCAATTTTTACAATTTTTACAAAAGGAATTTTCACATGCTTTATCTTTCTTGCTAGAACAATCTCACCATTGGGATTAGTGCATTTTAATTCCATTTTAGAGATATTAATAATTTAGATTTTCCTTCTATGTCATACCTACTTCTACTTAACAATTTTTTAAAGAATAAAAATTAAGATTTTTTGAATTATTATTTATTTCTATCTAGACTGTCAACTCAATTCTATACCATAAAGATTTAAAGCTCAAAAATTTAGTGCAAAAAATTAAAGTTAAAAATGTTCAAAGTAAGAAAATTTGGTCCTGCAATGTGCTAAAAAACTTGTTTTTTTTCTACTTTAAACACAGATATCTTGCAATCTATGCAGTGAAAAATTTTGAAATTTTTTCCACACATTTTTGTACTAGTTAGGTGTAAGATCCTATAATTAGATTTGAATTTTTTTTTTTTTAACTTTTGCTATAGAAATGGTAGTTTTGAGTGTTTTTTGGCAGTAAAAAGACCTTGGTCCTTTAGGGGTTAAATTCTATTAACCTTGGCGAAACGAATTGTGAATAAGTCTTTTTTGCACTTTAAATATTATAATCTTGCAATCCATGCAGACCATTGAGTTTAGTTTTTTCCTATATATTGCTATAGATAAATTGTCTAATACTCTTTTATAAGCATGAAGTTAGAAAAAAAATTCATTTTTGTTCATGGTCATCCACCCAAATGGTAGTTATTGACATCTCTCAAATTGAAAAACATCCCTATGTCCTTTAGGGGGATAATTCAATTACATTCACTTAAACACTTCTAAACACTTCAAAAATTCATAACAAATTCATACTTTGTCGAAAAAATATAATATCAATTGCTCTTGGTGTTTTTCACACTTGTCTTCATGTAAGAAAATAATTGTAAAAAATCAGCAATGGCATGAGGACAAACTCCTAATTCTGATCACAAGAGGCTGTTTTACCTTAAAATGAAAGCACGAGACGACTCACCTCCGCATGGAGTCAACCAGAACCACCAGCAAGCAACGTGAGCATGAATGTTGTAAAGTCTTCATTCAGTGTGTCGAAAAAGTCACACAATTAATGTGAATGAAAAAGAGTACCATATAATATTATATATATATATAAATAAAAGCATATGCAGAATTGCAGTCAAATTGCTTCAGTTTCTACTTCTGCTAACAACACCTTGTAAGCTTAAATGATGGACTCTTGAGAAGGTGGTTTGCCTGAAGTGGAGTTCAATGGAGTAGCCTTTATTTCCTAAATAATGTCTATAATTTGACAATAATTGGAGACACTCCATCATCGATACTCCCTCCACAAAGTACGGTAATAAAAGTCACATACCAATGAATGGGAAGATCCAATGGCTAGTAGAAAATTAGCCAAGTGAAAACAGTAGATCACCATCTTAATTTTAGTATTCAGGTTGTAGAATTGAACAAAAAATTACGAGTATAGGAAGTGAATTGCTTATGGAAAAAAATTGATTTTCATCCTTTCTCCATCAAGAACAATTGGATTTTTACTACCTAACACAAGCTACAACTAGTCCCTAATTGAATGGGATGAGGGTAGAACCAGTTAGAACTGGTTTTTGTATTCAAAATTCAACATTAAATTCAAAACATACAAATATGCTCAACAAATGCCTCACACAACTTCAAAAGTCAAGTATTGTGAGTGTTTAAAGATGAGAAGACAAATTCTATATACAAGTGAAATATAACCTATGGGGGATATGTAAATTAAGATTGGTAGAAGCTCAGCCATTAATAGTTAAGTTAAAAGCAAGAATTGTTTTTAAAATATAATTTTGGACACCATTTAGGCATAGTAGAATAAATATTTTTTAAAATTGAACTAATTTTGTGTGAGAAATCAAGCAAAATTTCATCTTCAAAAATCTGTTTGAAATTTCAAGTGTTCAATCAAAAGTTTTGGAAAAAAGTTAGAGAGAGGTTGGAAGAGACATCTTCTTTGACATTTTCAAACATCTTTTTTGAGTTTTGTCCACGATTGATTTGGGGAGGTTTGAAATTATAAAAGATTCATGTAGATGAAACTTAGCTTTTGCTTCAAAGCATTTTAGAAAAAATTATTATACTATGTCCAAATAAAATCTAAAGATATGCTTTCAATACAATTCATGCATTTCAGACAATGAGTGGTGAAGCTCTTGTCTTCAAATTGTCCCATACCCAAAGACATGACAAACAATGGATTTCATAATAAAATGACCTCTCTCCTCTTCATTTTTACTAAATGTCAATGAAGAAATTCCTTCATTTTTCCATAAAAAATATTTTTGATGGTAGATGTTCAAATGATAGATGGATATTTGACTTAATGGATTATTCTTGCATTTTTTGAATTTTTAACAAGCCATTATTATATTTATTTGTAAATTCAATTGTTTGGTCCAAAAAATAGTAGAAAAATTAAGCCCTTCTCTTTTATTAATTTCAATCAAACCTACTATCCAAGTATGGCAATGTCCAAATAAACTGCTTTGAAGTGATGAATTGCCTTCAACTTTGTATTTGAACTGAGTTGTAATTTTATTTGTCAAAATTTTTAAATGATTGCTTTTGCAAACTTAACACTTATCCCCTAGAGGATCTAGGTCATTTTTTTTTTGTCAAAAACCACTCAAAATTGTCATTTCTGTTGCATTCACTTCAAAAAAAATTATTTAAATATAATCATAGGATCTTGTACTATACTTATCTGAAATCAAGTAGTAAATTTTATTTATAATGTTGGACCATGAAGATTAGAAGATATTAGCATTCAAGTTGGAAAAAAAAATTGAATGTTGGCTTGCAATTTGAAATGACTTTGACCACCATTTGTGGAAATTTTTTGCACTACAAACTTTGAATTAAAAAATTTGCGTATAAATAAATGGAATAGAAGTCTAAGATTCTTTGTTATTCATTGGCTAAAAAAACGGCTTTAGCATCACTTAGGGGTTAATGGAAATGACAAGAATGCCCTCCAAAATGAAGTTATTTTACCAAATTAACCTTTAAACACTAAAGGGGGATCCTCAAAATCATCCTTTTTCATTACCGTGTGAATCACTAGCCTCCAAAATTGCAAAAGTAGTCATTGCTAGTCAAACTACTGTAGAAGATCTTCACTTTTCAAAACAAATTTTGAAGATGAATAGTTGTACTTTTGTCATGTACGGTTGGATTTCCGGTCATCTATCAGACACAAAACGTCCACCTCGGCGTTCAAGGTTAACCTTGTAAGGATGGGCTAGTCTCCACTGAAATCACCGGGTTTTTTTAATCCCGTGGGAATCAATTGCTTAAAAAAATGGAAAAGTATTCATTAGACGTCATACTATTGTAGAAGATGTTCCCTTTTCATAACAAAACTGAGAAGATGAATAGTTGCACTTCTATCCTACACAAAAGAATTCTTTGTCATCCATTCGACACTTAGTGTCCGCAATAGCCTTACAGGATTAAATGACCAAGCTTAGACAACCACCAAATGATCATGGAGAACTGACCAATGACATGTGAAAAGAGTGGTAGAAAGTTGAGTCATCCTGCACACAACACTTGGGCCTGTTGGGCCTGGCCTCCGTCCAATTCCCACCTGGGCTGTTATTTTTGACAAAATTTCACCAAACTCTGAGAAGTCTGCAGTGAAGGCAGCAGGGGGGGGACACAAAAAAAAACCTGATTCCAACAGCGACGAAGGTAAACGTACGCTCAAGAGTCCGTCCAGACTGAGTTTCCTCACATTCAGCGGAAGAGCAGATAAGCTTAGCGTCCTCGCAGCAGCGTTGTCAGTAGTATTCCTCAGATCAAGTGGGAGCAGGTGGAACTAACAGTCAACAAAAGGTCCATTCCAGATTCCACGGCAGGGGATTTGAGACCTCCTTACTTCATGACATGGTTTACCAACGAGGGCAGAAGTCCCTTTTGCATCTTTGAAAAGGGAACCCCTCCTCGGAACAAATTTGTCTTATATGGCTCAGCCAACCAACCCCAATCCTTGAATTAATTAAGTAGCTCATACGCTTTTCTTAAGTATCTGGCAAAGCATAATCCCTTTTCAATATGGGGAGGATCATTGCGTGGTTATACAATGGTTACCAACAAATCTACAAGATCCTACATAGCAACAATTATGACTATAGAGGATTGGTGATTGGAGAATCATTTGATATCAAGACCTAGGTGGTGTGGGGTATTGTCAAGCCACTTGAAGAAGGTAATTTAAATCTACATCACTCAAAGATTTTGAATTTTTTTTGAGTGGCTAGATAACGTTACCTTAACCTTCAAATAACATTTTAAATACTAGGGTGATTGCATGAAACACATCTCCTTTTTTTCCATCCTTGCCTTAGCAACATTGGATAGGTGTTTTTTTGCTCAAATCTTTTGCATTGTATATCAATTTTATGTCAATTTGAAATGAAGGTACAATTGGTAGTTGTAGACATTGACCAATCTTGTACATTAAAATAAATATTTTATTATTTTTAAATAACCCTTATTAGATGTCCACTTTGACAAATATACATGAAAATTGTATAAAAAAATTTCACATGAAGAAGATGATGATTAGGAGCTACACTATTAGTATTAAAAATAGATAAAAACTTTGAAGTCACTAGAACTTATCCGTAAATATAAAATTCCATTTTGTTCATTGAAAGTTTAAAGGATACGTTATTTACTATACATATGACAAACTTTCAATAATTTATGGAATTTTAAATTGAATTTGGCACAATTGAAATGGTTTATCTTAGAGTCTTTAGTAAATAGTTTGGGATCTTCCTAAAGATAATTCATTTATATTTATATGCACCTAAAGGCTTCTTCAAATCATGACTTCGAAATTACAAAATTACAAAAATTATACAAAATATTAATATCTTTAAAATCAAAAGATGAATGGGTGCAATCTTTGTTTGTTCAATTTTTCCAAAAGTCATTCATTAACCCTAGAAGGCCCAAGGCCGTTTTGGGTTTGAAAACATCATTACTTTTGAAGTGATATAGATCTAAATGTCACTAAGCTATAGAGATCTTAACCATGCAATCTTGTAGTGTACATGTTAATGATGTGTATCAAATTTGAAGTCATTTGACTACATAGATTGTGAGATTATAATGTTTTAGTGTTGAAAAAGAATGCTAAAATTTTCCTAAAAACACATTTAGAGGTGAAATTTGATTTCTAAACCTAATCAGATGAAAAAACTTTAAACTACAAAGTGATTCAAAACTAGCATACAAATACATTGGTGAAAAAAAAATCATTCATTTGACTCAATGTGTTTGTAAACTAGCTTGCAAATGTCAAAAAATAGGCAAGAAAAGTTGCAAAAAACACATCTAGGGCTGAACCTCCTACTAAAATGCTTTTCAGTAATTCATTACTTTTTGGATTGATATGAAATTTTATCCACACAAACTAGATTAGTATGTGCAACTTTTCCAAAATAATTTATTAGAAACAGACACTGTATGAAGAAGATACAAGCCGCCGAAGTTCACTGTAGTCCATAAATGGTGGGATTTTGAATTTTGAATTGCTTTCAAACATTCAAAACAACTTGGATTGACATGAAAATTTTACCACGATAACTAGACTTCAAGGGAAATATAGCACAACAAATTTTATTGAAATCGAACATTGGATGAAGGAGATACAAGCCCCCGAATTTGCAGCCATGAAGTGCACTTTGCTGAATCAAATTGAACCTGTGAACTTTGATTGGCTTCCAGAAAATCATTACTTGTTGAATTGATCTGAAAATTTTACCACACAAACTAGAAGAAAAGGCGCAAATTTTCTAACAAGTTTTTATTGAATTTGGACATGGGATGTAAAAGTTACAGTATTTTGAATTGAACTTAAAACGATGTGAGGACACTTTTTGTCCTCTTGGGCGGTTTAGGGTTAAACACTTTTAGTCATTAGCATCCCTATTGGGTTAAATGAATAGTTCATGATATTTCAACCAAAGTTTTTTTGAATAGAAAAATTACGCAAAGGGCCATATACGGTCATATCCCCCCAATATTCTTCAATGAAGTAAGGAGAATGATAGATTAATTAATGTTCTTAGAACTAATTTCTAGGCTTTGACCTTAAATTATGATAACCATTGCCAACGTTTTGAGCTAACCTTCAAACCAAACAAAAGACTACACTTCTTGAGGCTTTAGTTTGTGTAGCTACACTTTTTGAATAAAGTAAAGTAGCTATTAATCCTTAATAGACCTCGCAAATCTAAGGGGCATTTTGAAAGTCAAACCTCATTTTTTACATGGCTCTTGATTTAAATGTCTTAAAAGTTTAACTAAAAAATGTAGCTCCAATAATCTTTTATTTTATATTATCACATTTCATATTTTTAGGAAATTGTTGAAATTTTATATTTTAGGACACTTTGAAGGTGGCATTTCAAAAACTTAAAATACATCACTTTTCAACATTTTCTATCAAATTTTGCTAGGAGGGAGCTTAAGGAATGTATTTCGTTATATAAAAATATTTGTTACTTTGATCTCTATTATTCTCAAATTTTCATATTATTTTAGGCATTTTTATAATATTTTAAAAATAATAAAAATTCAATTTGTTTATTTTAATTATTAAAAATAAAAAATAAAAAATAAAAAAATAAAAAAAATAAATTTAAAATATATAATTTTAAGTTTTATATTTTTAATATAGAAAACTAATGAAGTGTAATGAAGTACAAATGTGAAATGTCCTTTAATGGTTTAACTTCCTTAGGGGGTCAATACTAAGTTTCCTTCCTTTTAGAGTGGAGCCAATAAAATAAGCTAAGCATTCACTTGTTTTTTCTATAACTCTAGGGACACTAGTCACACTACAATCCAAGCTCTAAATTTTTTATAAATTATTAAAATTTGATTAGTGAAAAACTATGAATTGGGAGAAAGACAAGTTGGAACTTAGATTTGGAACTTTGACCTTCACACTATGGATCCTAGGTTCTACATTTAATACTTTTTATTCACCATCTATAATTCAAAAAAATTAGGATTTAGCTCAATCAAAACTTACAAAATTGGAACCGGGACATGATGTATAAGGGCCCTCATAGCATTACTACCAAGGAGAGGCCAAATCTTTATCCTAACCACTCATGGCAAGCTTAACTACTATTGTACACTTGACAAACTAATGATCTAGTAATGTGGGTTGGCAAACTTGAATTTTCTCCCATTGCATAATTTTTCAATTTAGGATACAATTATCATAGCTGTAGATTTTTTATAAAAAAATTCAAATTCAAATTTTAGTATAGTGACAACCTTTGCCTAAGTATAAATTAATTAACTCTTGGCATGGTGAAATTGACCCCTCCTACATGAAGCTAAGATACCCTAAACAAAATTTGGTGCACTTGATAGCCAAAATTTTGCTCCCAATACTATGGTGCAAGGGGTTGTGGAGCCCAACCCCTCCCCTTGCTGTCCTAGGCCTATATATAGGACAAGGAGGCAATGCCTAAGGTAAGATAGGGTGCTCTAAAAGCAACCACTAATATGAATTTACATTTTTCTTTCTTGAAATGTACCAATAGTGTACATTTCAAGAGGTGGGCGTTTATTGTGACCATTATATTTCAACTTCAAAAATTTGTAACTAATTCCACAGAGGTCCAAAAAATATGAAACTACTTCAATTAGATTTCAATTCCATTTTTTTTCCTACAATAATTTACTGAAAACGCTTTCCATCAAGGAGTTTAGCTTCCACCCAAATGCAATCAGCTCTTACAAGGTCGGCTTAAGAGCAGACTACCTAAGCTATGCTCAATCTTCCTCAGTCCTCACGGTGCCAAGGTGGTTTCTGTGAATGCAACGCCTCCTACTGACCCTTCAAAGTTCAAACCAGAGTCAATAAAAAAATCAAAGCAGAAATACGGTTGTTAACTAATGGCATGATATCCGACATGCAGGCTAAATAATTAGCAATAAAGTGAACCCCGAAACGACGACGAAAATTCGACGAAGTCAATGACCTACCCCAAGTATCAACGGATGATATGACTAAAGTTGATAGGGATTTCAATTTGGGTCCCTCAAAAATGTTAAAAAAAGGAAAAAATATTAAGAAAAGATTAGATTTGCTTAATATAAGCAATTCCCCAAAGCCCCCCCCACCTCACGCGGCCCTGACCCCTGCCGCATTTCTCGCACCCCCCAGCACGACTATCGGAGCGTTTTCGATCGTCGGATCAGACCCGCCTGATAGTTCGCACGCACTAGATCAACTACGGTTCCAATGGGACGCGGATATCAATTCAAACCACGTTTCCTCAACATCGGAGTCCCCTACGGAATCCCGACCCCCCCGACAGGTTAGGGGACCTCATATCGTTACGGGATCTGAATGGGGATGTGATCTAACGGTGCCTGTCGAAGATCGACTGCGGACAACGCGTTTTTGAAGTGTTGGACTAGATTGAGGACGTGAGTAGGGATATGAGTTTGGTTCGACCGACTGACCGAGTCCCTGCACTCCGTGTGATGGAGTCGTAGCTTCCGCGGTGTTTAAATCGGTGAACAGACGTTACACCGTGCTTGCAAATCTGGGGAGTGGTCTTATATGCGGTTGGAGCTCGGGTTTCTTATGTTGTGTCTGTGCGCTTGCTGCGAAGAGCTCAAAATTGGGTTTAACGAAGAGATTTTTCTGTCGAAGCTTAATTTTGGAGGTGTGTTTGAGTGTTTCTGAAGACATGTTTGTTCTGTATTTTTCTTTGTTCAATTGTGGTTAGATTTGGAGGAGGCATGCTCGGCGGGGGTATTTTCGTGTTTTGGGATAGTTCGCTGGTTTGTTGACAATGACTGAGAAGCAATGGTGGTTGTGCGGAAGGTGATTTGAGAGAGTGGTTTGAGAAAGTGGTTTGAAGGCATGTGCGAAGTTTCTGAGGATACAGAAGCTGAGTGTTGGTGCTCTGTTTTTGGTTCTGGTTCAGTATGACTGTGGCTTTTCGGAGTGATGCTCGGCGGGAGGGTTTTCGGTTTTCTTTTGGAAATGTTTGCTTGGTTGGATAAGAGGCTGAGGTGCAATGGTGGTTGTGTGCAGATTGAAGGTGATTTGAGATAGTGAGTTTGGGAAAGTGTGTTTTGAAGATTGGGTGGAGCGCCAGCCATGGGGTGCAGTAATTTATTGACCGGGTTTCTGAATCTTGCGACGTTCATATTGTCCATCCCGATCATTGCCTTCGGAGTATGGCTCTCGAAAACGCACGATACCGTGTGTGTACGTTTCTTGCAATATCCGATAATCGTGATCGGAGTGTTCATCCTGCTGATGTCCCTAGCCGGGATGATTGGTGCGTGGTGCGACAAGAGGTTCCTCATGCTGCTCTACCTCTTCGTGATGTTCCTCCTGATCGTCCTGCTCTTCTGCTTCACCATTTTCGCGTTTGTGGTGACCAATTCGGGTGCGGGAAATGCGGTCTCTGGGAAAGGATATAAGGAGTACAAGCTGGGTGATTATTCCACTTGGTTGCAAAAAAGGGTAGACAATCCTACTTACTGGTCCAAGATCAAGAGTTGCATAGCCGATTCCAAAGTGTGCAACGATTTGAGCAAGAAATACGCAAGCGAGGCCCTTTTCGACAAAGCATCTCTTACTCCTCTTGAGGTACGTTTTCTTTTCCAATATTTTATCCCCGACTGCTTTTGTCGGCCGAAGTTTGTGCAGCTTTTATGCTCTTTTGTTACAATTGTTAGTGAGGCGAAGGCAGCATGTGCTATTTCGATCCCTGACTTCGTTTGCTCTGTTTCTCCTCGACAGTCTGGATGCTGCAAGCCACCTACGTCCTGCGGTTTCACGTACGTGAATCCTATTACGTGGAATGGAAGTCCAACTGGTACCGACTCGGATTGCTTAAAGTGGAATAACAATGCGACAATGTTGTGTACGGATTGCAACTCTTGCCGCGGAGGAGTGCTGCAGAACGTGAAGTCGAACTGGCGTAAAGTTGCGATTGCCAACATTATTGTGCTGGTGTTCCTCATCTTCGTGTATTCCTGTGGATGTTGCGCGTACAGAAACAGCAAGAGGGAGGGGTATTCGAAGGGATACCCGTAAGCTCTGGAGGTAACTATCAGTTGAACTCGGGCAAGTGAAGGTATTCACCAGGGCTGGTGTGTATCTTTTGTGAATACAGAAGAGTTCTGTAGGGTATGTATAGAACAAGATGAAATGAACTCGAACCCCACTAAAGAGATCTATGGAACCGGAGACAGCCTTGATGTAGTTTATCTCTAGTCATCTCTAGCTATAATCTCGCTTTCAAAAGTGTCCGCTGAGAATTTTGGCTTGAATCTCTGTGGGCTGACCGAACTTCATTTTGCAATCACATATGCCCTTAGCTCTGGTTGGTATATTCAAATTCAAGCTTTGCTTTGTCAAGGTGAATGAAAATGTTCATCACTTCTGTGTCGCTGTTTACTTATGGTGAAAGTTAAATTTCGGGAATATAATATATGCATGATTCAAGAAAAATTCCCTCTCCTCTGTTATACACGGCTTTCGTTCTCCGTGAGTAATGCTTGAAGTTTTGATGACTTTGTTTTGTGTATGTTTCCGTTTGCAGCCTAGTTTTGGTTTGAATTCATTTGTATCATATTCTATGTTTGGTGAAGAGCTGTGCAGGATGTTGGTAAGCTGTGTGTCCGTCTGGGATGATTACTTTTCTTGGAAATTCGTGAAGTTTGATAGAAAGTTATCAACGATTATACGTATGTCGGTCTACATGTGTCCGTCAGGATGTGATCTAAGGAAGATGTTATTTTGGTGTTGCGCGATGTTATTGTTCAGTATGTCGCTGAGTGAATTCCACTCACTCGATGAATACAATTGTGCTCGTGTTTCAAAGTGAGTGCTTCAACCGCCATATGATAGCGCCAGCTCAAGTATCAATTCAGTGAATCATATACTTGGCAGAAACACTCACGAATTCCATGATACACGTGAGTCATCGTGAATCATTTGCCTCCAAAACGAAAACCTTGAGCAATACAAATTTGGGTGTCCAGTTGCCCTCGCCTTCCTCAAATCTTTATTGCATTGAGGATAATTTTCGCAATTAAAAATCTCTCAACATTTCTGCTGTCGGGTCTCACCTTGAACGAGAACTCACAAAGTTGTCAACAAGAGGTCAGTGCTCGAAGATTGGCATAATCCATAGAAGTGAGGCCGTCATGATATGAGTCATATCATATGACAACGATGATTGAGGAGGTTTCCAGATGCTCCCGTTTGCTCCGCTTGTCATTTGGGGATCTGAATTTAGGCAAATTGTGTTCCAGTAAACGAGCGTTGATAACGACTCTACAAATACACAATGATACCAGGTTTGCTTTCTAGCATTGATGTAAGGTTCAATTCAATATCCCATGTGCGTCAGAACGGATGTATTTTGGATGCTGCGAAATGGGGAGTTGTGGAATACCATGTTCATCAAATATTATAATCTCAAAATCTGCACAATAGATTCTCTTATACATTACAGATTTCCACCCTAAATGAGTAAGTTGGTTTCAAATCTCAATCGTGAAAACTTCAGTAATGGAGTACTCAAATTATTCTAGATTCTGTAAATCCAACAACAAAAAGTTTGTCACTTCTACTTTTTTATTTGTGACACACTATAGTTAACCCTTATAGGATGGATCCTATGATTGTGTGCTCAAACTTCAAAATCCTTCACTATGTATGGTCAATTTTCAACCAAATATGTATAGTCTTTGGATTTGAAATCTTATGTGTTCTGTAAGTTACAAAATTTTCATATTCTATTGTGAAAATTTGAAATTATTGTGAATTTTTTTACCAAAATAGAAACAAAATTCAAATCAAAATATGAAACAAGCTTCTATAATTTGAAAATTTCACAATAGGTTTTCACAATAGATAGTTTCCATAGGTTTTCAATCATAGCACTTGGCACCACAAACATGTAGTGAACATTTTTTAGAGCAGAATGAAAAATGATTGTGTGAAAAACATTTGAAACTCCTTTTCTTGTAGTTTAGCCTGGTTATGGGGCCTCTATAATTTTTGACATTACAAGAAAATGGGGTAAAACGCAACTGCGAAAGAATGAGTGGTTGTGAAATATGACTAGGGTGTGACTGTTGCTCCCTAATTGCACCAATGCTAGAGGATCTCTATCACCACAATTGACTAGCAGTGATGTTCGCGATTAGGGGATGATGTCCAAATGACAATGAAGCTTCATCTACGGTTTTACATCCGCAACATTGATGTCCTACTAATGTGGAGTTGGCTTTTGTTGCATTGGATGGCTAGTCATTGTCTAGCCATTTTTGCAACTTCTTCTTGATTTCTGTTGATTAAAAAATGACAAATAAAAGATTGGTATCCAATTTTCATGGCAAGTTGGAAAGTAATTCTTTTCGGATGGATAAAGAAAAAGAAATTTGAGGTAGTGTAAGTTGCTACTATTTCAGTACCTGCTGATATATTGCAAAATGATTGTCATGTCATTTAGACATGACTTTTGATTGACTGGATTGCTATGTGCCATCGAGAATAGGTTTACCTATAATTTTTAGGGTTTAGGGTAGGTAGTACCTTCTCCATTTTTTTTCTTGGTTCTTCAAGGTAGACTAGACAACAAAAGTGCCTTATGGAAAGATGAGCTGAACATGATCTACCTACGTAGTTCTTCACTAGAAACATTTGCAAACTTGGATAAATTATTTGGCTTTGTAGACATTTATTGTGAACTATGCAAAAAGTGCGGCATTCTGCATGACTCCTTACATTCAAAAAGGGCAACGCTTTAGAAGTCACTGCCCTTTTGCATTTGGAAGAGTGCTCCATCCTTTGTCTAGAATTTATGATTTCTTTAAGCTCTATTGAATATGTCTGTAATTGCTTCCAAAAATTTTGACATCCTCTTCAATCACATTACAAAAAAGCGCTGTACATGATTGAACTTCTGTAATGGGCTTCATAGTGGATGACGTAGAAGCAATAGGCCAATCATACTTTGCATGCACTTTTATTTCTGTGAACAACGTCCACTTTGGTCAAAAGTGGAAGTTGAGTTGTATGTTTACTAAACGAAACTTGGGATTGATATATGTGGTTTTGCAAATGGAGAAAAGTGACTATTGAATGACATCAATGCTACTAAAGAATGACTAACATGCACTGCATATAGTCACAAACAAGTCATTTGTTGGTGACAACAGAGTCGACTTATTCTACTAACTATTGAATGTAGTGACTACTACAACTTTGTTTCCAAACATCCTCATGTTAATCCTAAATCCATTACTGAATGCATGAATAGATTACAATTCATTTTGAAACCACAATACTAAATTATATAAATTGTCAAAGAATTAGGTGTATTATACTAGTGCCAATAAATTCTCTTCAATTGATAACTTGATGGCTCCAACTAAATTAGCGGCCTCAGTGGGAGTTGGCCACGTTTGGGGAAGAATCAACCCTGCATTCTACACTATTGTGACAATAAAAGTATTCGTGCTCTCCACAACTTCACGCTTAGATCTAGCTTCTTTGCATAATACAACTTTCCATCCTAATTTGTTAACAATATCGAAGAAAAAAACTTGTGTGGCTTGATTTGGAAATATGAATGGCTCTGCCATGCAAGGCATTCTATGGCGGAAATTCACCATGAGGAATCCGGATTCATCCCTTGTATATGTTGAGTTACCACAATTGTCCTAATGTTTCATCCATTCATAGCATATGAGAATGATCTGTGTATGTAGAGCTTCATAATCTAACTACAATATGTCCTTGAAGATGCCAACATAGTTGACTAACAAATCGCCAGCAATTTCGGTAGCCATTTCAAATAAAGAGGCTACACCACTGTTGTAGTTTACCAGGCGGTTAGTAGTGTCATCTTCTTCACGGAAGTGGTTGCCAAAAGTGGTGACATGAGTGTACCTCATTGCTTTTTGGGATGGTTTCTTGTTCAGTAGCAAGCGGTCTATGTCCTTTGAATTCCTCATGTCCAAGTCAGCATCATGGACTTTGTTTTGAATCTATTCTGCAAGTGCGGGTGTCGCCGGATTGGTGCGCTCTTCATGCATCGATTGCCTACAAACAAAAAAACTTTTCTTTTTAGCAAATGAATTGTACAGAAAAACAACAATGCTGAATAGCATGCCACATGGTCTGCGGGCTTATGGGATACAAAACCAGCCGCGACGCAAACGTAACTTATGAATGACTGTAGACAATTGCACATACAATTGTGTTGTAGTAATGCATCTCTAATGCCACTACCACATAACTCTGTTACAACTCTGGAACTGACACTGAGAAGCCACGCTTGTCCAACTTACAATGTACAAACCTATGTTACAATGACACCAACACCATGACTATCGACAAGGACATGTACATGAAGGGGTTTAGGAATGCTTACTCATACAAATCCTATATAACAGAGGCATTTGTGAGCACGTAATGGTGGGCCATGTCGTGCATGTCACCACTCATGACATATGTCTTGTCGACGCTCTACATCAATTCTTCAACATCTTCGTACTCCTCATCTTCATCCCAAACACGTCTAGTTGTAGGCTCAAATCAGTATAGGTATTTAGTAATAAAGCCTATGCATTCGTCCTGCAAATACCCCTCTGCCATGCATGCTTCCAAACGTGCCTGATTTCGAATATGATTTTTTAAAACCTTCATGTACCTTTTGATTGGATACATCCAACATGCGTTGACTAGTCTACATAGGTCTAACTCTTTTGCTAAATGGTATGGGAGGTGAGTCATGATGTCAAAAAAGGACGGGGGAAACTGTGTCTCCAAAAGGGCCATATTTTTAGCTACATTTGCCTCAAGTGATGGATAGTTTGTCGGATTGTAGATCTTTGTGTACAGATGCCGAAATACCTTGCAGATTCTCATCATGGCCATGCACGTGCTAGGTCACATTAGCCCTCGAAGTGCTAGCAGAAGCACTTGTTGCATTAGCACGTGGTAGACATGGGACTTCATCCCACCAAAGTTTTTCTTACGTATGCACCTCCCAAGGTCGAAGAGTATTTGCTTGGTGTCTTCAATGACTCAATGTAGCTTGCAAACTTCTCAAATTCATCATTTGTCATGACATACGGTGTTCAAGGCTTCACCATCTTCCCTACCTTTCTCGGATGAGGAGTGAGTTACAAGTGCCTCCTTATATTTCACCTCTACAAGTCCCTTCTTACCTTCATTGTGTCTTTTTTTTCCGGTTATGGTTTTCAAGAAGCAGGGTTGACGAATTTCAACGTCCGCCCCAAAATAGCGTCTGTTTTCCAGATGTCCGGACGCACGGACGCTAGCGGACGCAGCGTCCCGATCACCGTCGAAAAGTGGACGGGCGGGGCGGACGCCCAGATCGTGCGGACCAGATCAGTCCGCTCGTCGATCGGACGGCCGTAATCGGGCGGACGGACAGGCGGACGCTGTGTCCGCCAGGACGCGAATGTCAGCGGACGCTGCGGACACAGCGTCCGCGTCCGGACGTCCCGGACGTTCGATCGTCCTGTCAACCCTGATTTTTTTAGATGTATGACGAATCCCAAGGTTGGCAGATCTTCCAGTAAGTAGGAGTTTCCGTTGACGGTTGCTAATCACTACATAGAATCGTTTCCAATTCCGGATTTGTACTCCCACCACTCTTCACTATAATTGGATTATCGTTCCGGTAGTTCAAAGGCACTATACACAGCTCTTTTGTCATAAATCTAATATCATTACAATAGTACTCCCTCAATCCAATCCAATTATCCGAAATCCAGATTCTCTCTTATTTGTCTTTCTCATATCTCAACACTCCAAGCAACAAACAAACACAATTTGGATACAAAGTCGGAGCCAAAATGTCCACCAAGTGACTCAAATTAAAGAAGGGATTGAAATACAATAGAGTAATTGCTAGGATGGAATGAAAGGGCAACAAACTTGTCGGCCCTTAAAAAATAAAATCAAAAACCGAAGTCAATGCCTAAAAAGCCAGAAAGTCACCCTAAAAATCAAGGTAACCAACTAGTAAATACCCCCAGATATCTGGAATGTTCACAGCCCACCTGACTCTACAAATTTGGAACCCCTAAAAATCCGGAACTCGGGCCTACACTTGAAAATCCTGTTGCGGAATAAAAATCCTATCTAACTACCTATCAACTATCTATCTACCCCACTGTGCCTTCTTTATGCTACTCTTACTTTGGCCACCCGAAGTCTTTATCGAAGCTTTCACCGGTGTATTCTTCGTTGATGACCGAGTGTGAAGCTTACATAGAACTTTCGGAGGTGAGTCTTCAGATTTTGTCTTTTCCTCGGATTTGGACTTCAACACTTCCTCTTCCGACTCTTCAATCTTCTGAATTTCTGGATCTTTGGCTTGGGACGACTCACTCAACTCAATCTCAGTATGATCTTGTTTTGGTGTCGATTGGTGCATATGCGAGAAATCCATGGTTGTCATAGTGAACGGACGTCCGGTTCGCTCGTCCGTTAGAGGTCCCGCCCGTTCGATACAGTCAACACATAGTTGACTTTCTGATAACGGAAAAATAGGCCACGTGGATGCCATGTGGATTAAGGAACATGCTGGGCGCGGACGAGGTGACGTGTCATTCTGCAAAATTGCACAAGTTACAAAATTAAAGCCATCCGGACCGTCCATCCGTCCAGTCCAATGACCCTAACTCGCCCGTTATAACAACCATGGAAAAATCTTGTAGATGAAATCGGGCCGGATTTGTCATCGTTCGAATTCGTGTGTCAAGGTTGCCACGAACAACCAATCCGGATACTATGAACTTTCCAGCCCTGATTTTTATAGGTGGTGGAAGAATTTGGACGGAAGCTCTTTTTGTCAGAACGGACTTCTTCCTTGCCCCTTTTTCCGTCTTAGGTATCGTTGTTTCTACTGAAGTTCACACTTAATTGTCTAATGGATCTGTAGTTGGAATGAGGATAGACTTCAGCCTTTTCAATTGTGGCTAAATTAGATCACTAGAAGCCTGCCGGATCAAAATCTGTTGAACCAAAGTATCTCGAAATATGCTCCTGGAGACTTCCAGAAATCCTTCTAAATCGATGGCCCGTTCCGGATCCAGATATCTCAACAACTTGCGCATGTCCTTCAAAACAATCCCCATCCGTGCTTCAAAGTTGATTAGGATCTTTACCATCTTCGAATCGGTCATGTGCCCTTCTTTCTCCAACTAAGCGGTATAGAGGTCAGCTCGGATTATTGAATGCTTTGGAACCATGATGAGTTCCTTGAGGTTGTAGACGAGTCAAAGAGCCTCCATCTCTTTCTATCTAGCCGCGTTAAGCTCCCCTTCCGTCCATTCCATTTGGGAATTGAAGCTATCCCTTTCCTCCTTCAACTTCCAAATCTATTCTTCCTTCTATCGAAACTCTTCTGGATCTAGACATCTCTGGATTTTCTCCAAGATCTGGTTCGACTCTATCTTAGGTTCTTCTACGATGAGAAATACGTGATTTCCAGGTCCCCATACATTTGTTTAGCTTGCTGCATCCACTGGATTCTAACTTCAAAGAAATCTAGGTCTTCAAGATGTTCTAGACTTGGAATCGGTTCCTCCCTATCCAGTATTGGTGCCTTTCCTTGTGCGGTTGAATTTGTAGACTTCCTTCGTTTTCGGTCCACCATTTCTTCTTCTTCTTCCACTTGCCCTTCTTCTTCAGATTCCTTCTCTTCTTTCTCCAACTCCTCCATCAGGCTGTACTTCAAGATCTTGACTCCGGTATTGTATTGAATTGTTTTCTCAGCATTCAAGACTTCCTTATGGTGATAGAGGTGGAATAGATACAAGGTGATAGGGCTGTATTTTGCCCGGCCCACGTAATCTGCTAGTTTGCCTACTACTCTCTGAATCACTCTCCCTCAATGGGCAATCTGGTCTTCTAAAGCCTTGAAAATGGTGTTAGACACCATGACCGTAATCTGGATAGGCTTTTCCGGATATAAGATTGGAATAAAAAAGTCTAGTATCTGTCTATGCCTCTCGTTTTTGTAGTCACTAATAGCAAAACCCTCCTTTGAGTGGGCTTGACTCTAGAACTTTTTGGTTACGTACTTATCCGCTCTTCCAACTTGTCCTAGTCTGTTCTTTTTAAATGAATAGACATTGGCCCAAATGTCTTCCGTCCAAGTTACGGATTGACCTCTCATCGTCAACTCGTACTAGGTTGTAACTCCGTAAATGAATTCTTGGATCATCTCCGCATTCTTCATACTCCACAATCTATCTAACAATCCAACACACCCGATACACATAAGGTCCTCCTGAAACTGCGCTTGGTGGGCCGCATCGGAAGGAATAACCGGACAAACCATTCGGATTGCAACCCCAAACTTTTGCACAATCGGATCGCCAACCGTCACCATGAATCATCGACAGCCGACAACCTAATCAGGTGCATACAGCACCAACCTTTCCATCCTCTCTCTATCTTAATTGCTAACTCACCACTCTGTCTTTTAGCTATACATTCATAAGGTTCAACAAGGAGAAAAGGAGAAAAAAAGAAGTGGCAGTGGATTTAAGTACCCGGCATGCAGCGAACAGTTCCTAGTGGAGAATGGGTAGAAGACCATTCCCCTAACGGTACCCTAGTTTCCTAGACCGGAAACCTAGAACATAGGTTTTAATAATCTGGTACTTTCTTAGATCCCAGATCCGTATTGGATCCATTTCTGTAACGTTAGTAACGATTCTAGTAATCCGAAAACTAATTATTTCTACCATAGTCTTAAGGTAGTAAAAATCTCTATGAGTTACAAAAAAAATAAAAATTGTAAGTCTACCACCCTTACTCTAGACTAATTCCATCCGGTTTGAGTTTCAATGCTCCTACACAAGTTACAACCTTGCAGATGAAAGATTCCTTGCACTTTTGGTTAGGTTAGGACTACTGCACCATAACAACTTGAACTCATTTCAAAGTCTGCCCCTTGTCACTATAATAGAAGAATGACTGCACACAGATAACATTCACTCATGAAGACTACAAGGTGACTTCACCATCACCACTTGAACTCTAAATTCATCTATAGATTTGTGAACGTGAAGAGGGACTTGGTCATCCTACGGAGACAATAATTTCTGACGGCTATGGGAGAAAACGAACGGTGGTTCCTTACAATCGTCGTACTTCCTATCCTCAATCATCATCATTGCAAATTTCTAGTCATTGAGTTCTACAATCTGTTGATCTCTTAAAGATTGCGAATGATTGTTAAAGTGACACTTCTCAAGTCATAAAAACTGACTTGTAATTGCAATTTTTACAATTTAATTGTCGCCCACCAAATACCACCGACTTCATTATGTCTACTCCTCTTCCATACCGCTTACTCCGATGAATATGATTTTCAGCCTCACCTCTCTTAAGCAAATCTGGGCTTTACCTCTTCCATAGTTCCGCTTGCGCTTAGAATTTTATCCACATAGTGTACTGTTGGCCGGCAATGAGTCCAGGCACTTGAGGTCCGTTGCTTACTACGTTGAGGAGGTCCAGCAATCATTCTAATTGAGCATCCTTTGACATTGTTCACAATTTCGGCAATTGAGCATGAGGTCAGAGCTAAAGAGTCTACCCCACTCAAAAACAGAGTACAAGCTCCTCCGTAACAAGAAGAAGGCTAAGATGCTAGATGCATTGGAGCTAGTCCTGCATGCAAGACGTGAGCTGTGAGTATCCTTCATGAATCGTATACCAAGTCCTATATAGTAGTAGTCCTTACATGCGTGCAAGACAATTTGGTAAAAATCCATTGATATTGTCAGAAATGCTTGAGGAGTTTGTATCTTGCTTATGTATGTTTTTGTGTGGTCCTAGTCATGGTTGTCATAGTGGACAAATGTCCGGTTCGCCCGTCCATTAGAGGTCCCACCCGTCCGATACAGTCAACACATAGTTGACTTTTTGATAACAGAAAAATAGGCCACGTGGATGCCATGTGGATTAAGGAACATGTTGGGCGCAGACGAGATCGTCAGGGCCCTGGATTTCACATTCTGAGGTGACATGTCATTTTGCAAAATTGCACAAGTTACAAAATTAAAGCCGTTCGGTCCAGTTTGCCCGTCCGTCCGTCCCGTCCGATGACCCTAACTCGCCCGTTATGACAACCATGGTTCTAGTGGAGGATAACTCTTGTTTTTAGTTATGGAGGAAGTTGTCCCAAACTTGCATAACCTTAGTTTAAGTTTTTCTCCAAATTAGATGCACCTTAGGGTTTTAGGGTGTTTAGAAATTCACTTTGGCGGCCCTTTCTTCTCGAGTCTTGTGCAATTGCATATAGGTTTAGTGGCCATCATGGTTTGCGATTGTAGATGGTTTTGAAAGGCTTCTTTACTCATTTTGGAATTGCGTTATAGTGATGTGGTAGTCACGCAACCTGTTGGAAGGCTTTGCATTGGTTGAGCACAATGTCATGGGCTACGTGTATCCTTTCTTTTTTCCCAATGCACATGCCTAAATAGGAAGCATAAACCCTAAGCGCATTGTGGTTGTCTATGGTTTTGCTTCCAATCTCTGCAGCATCTTTTCTTGTTGATCGCTGTTGTTGCTGCATGTGTATTCCGCATGGTTATAGGGTTTGTTCAATGGTCAAAAGCCCAACGTGTAGGGATGATGAGTATGGGGAAGATAAACATCCAGACGCCACAATTGTGAAACCTAAGAAAAGGAAGTTTATGGTCTTGAAGCACTCAGGCCTTAAAGGACAAAAATTGAGGAAGGACTATCAATTGGGCGCCAGACGGAGTCCACATTCAAGCGATATAACAAGTGGGAGGGGCTCTTCTTTTGAGGCCATGGAGTTACATGATGAAGCCATCACAGTAGGTAATTTTAAACTTACAATAGCTTGTGACCATGCTTAGCAGCAATTTGCCAAGGATGTAGCTAGCGCAAGTAATTTGATTTCACACTCCTTGTTTTGTGGTTTAGGATTCATTATTGCGCCATATTGTTTTTCCTAGGCATTTTTTAGTTTGTAGGGTTCATTACATCCACAGAAGTTCTGATACAAATCACAGACTTATACTCGCTTCAGTGATCTAGAGCTGTGGCTCCACAAAGTAATAAGCTATAGTAGACAATTCAATAGATTTAGGGTAATTTCATGCTTGGGTTCTTTAGTGGCTCCTTCACTGTAATGTAATGTTTGTAGTTTTTTTTGGCTTCTTGAATGTGCAATATTCAAGTCCACAGCTGACAAAAACCTTACTGTGAATGCGTAACTTGCTTGTGCTCAAGAAAGTCAAGGAAAAAAAGGGTGGATTCTAGCGATTCAAAGTTGAATAAAGGTGACCCTCTTGTCGACCGTAGAAAGAAGAGAAGGAAAGCCCCAACCCAAGTGACTTTTGCACCCACAATTGTTGTAGCCCCAAATCCCCTAACGTATACACAACCACCACTAGCAACGGCTTTGGCACCACTACCATTAGTGCTCCCAACAATGGCAGCTCTAGTACTCGCAGAACCATCTTGGTTGTGGTTTCTAGGGCAATGGTTTCCATAGTAGCCAATCCAACATGTAGCTCAACAGTCAAGTCCGGCTCTGCCAACACCATATCTCGTTCCCTAGTTGGAGCCTCCCCTTGCAATTGCTGAAGGTAGTGAGGACATGTCGTCTAAATGGAAGAGGCGCATTGCATTTGAATTAGGGAGTTGAGAGCAGGCTACAGGAAGAAACAAGCCTAACAAAGTATATGTCAACGACATTGGAGAAGTTGATGCTGCATGCCAAGGGAAGAATGCTTGGGATTGAGCCATTTGAGACTTGGTTCCCAAGATTTTGAACATGAGCATGGTGAAGTGGTCAAAGCAGAGGCTCCAAACTGTGAAAAAATTCAAGGAGTCATTAGATAATGAGTTTGAGTACTTAGGCCAACCCTTCAACTAGGTGGGTTTTTGCGTAACAATAACAAGGTATCTGAAGTTTGAGCGCTCTCGATTGAAGGTCAAGTGGTTCAAAGGCCATGAAGAATTCCCTTTGAATGTATACAATGACTAGTAGGATAGACTAATTGAGTATTGATAGATTGATACCCAATAGAAGAAGGCACATAAGATGCAAGAAGTGCGACAGAATGTAAAGAACTTTGCAATGGTGGGGTAGAAAGGCAAAGCTAGAAGAGAACTTTTGGTATAGAAATACCTATTTTCATATTTCCTTTGTAGTTCTGGATATATAATTGTAGTTTTGTTTTGAAGTATACATACATTTCGTGTGTGGTCTTCCTACTGAGCTACTACAGGCTTCTAATTTTGACTATTCTTAGACTTATATGTCTTAGTGATGTTTTGTTGTGCACTTTTGTAGAGGGAAAGAGGCCCTAATAGACTTGACATCAGAGACTTTGTCGATGTTGTCCATAGCAGTCCTATAGAAGCACTCGTCAATTTGGTAAGGAAATTCCTTCTTAGTTCCTTATATTTTGCCAAGTGAGTCTTATAAGCTTCGAGAGATGCATTAGTACACTTGCATTTCCCTTTGTCCAAAATGACCACAGTAAGTTCGGTTTGTAGGCTTGGTGAGTCATTCTCTTAGGTTTAGGAAAGTCAAGGGCCTTGCATTGTTGTGTGTGTAGCATTGCAAAATTTGTGGTATAAATCACATTTTGCCTTAGTCGTTCTTGTTGAAACATAACGTCCAAATGTGTCCTGACAATCACCAATACGACTTTACAATTCCATCATAGTCATTCATTATAACCATAGTGACTGGAATGTCATTGGAAAGTGACTTCACAATGACTGACATGACATTGGCACGTGGTTGCTTCTATGCAGGATGAGAATTCTGGAAAGGAGTCCTTTAGGTCAACCATAGAGTCCTTGAAGAAGGATGTAGATGTGAAATTCAACCAAATAATGGTCACTATAGCAATACAAGTTGTAGCAATTGGAGACCTGAGGTCCATGTTCCAGACATTCATTGGGAGGTCAAAGCACAGTGATGAGAGTAGCCCCTCCATCATGCAATTTGCTTTGGATATGCAAGAGTCAAATGAACTAAAGTAGTTGGAAGCATCAGGCTTTTTGAAGGGATTACGGAAGAAGCTCATGCTAGTATCAACTCTAGTCAACAAGCGCCATCATAGGTGGAAAGTGAAAGTTGCAAAGGCATTAGACAACGGAAATGTGCAAGGCAACTACAAACTTGCTCGAAAGGAAGAGCTCAACCTATCTTTGGACTTCGAGCTCCCAGATAGCATCCCTAGCTACCATTCCCATTTCCCCAAAATGGAAGAGACAAGAACACCAACCCAATCCACCCTAGAAAGACAAGCTTGTGACCCCCTTCGAAAACTTATACACTATGACGAACACCATACAAGACATAGAAACTTTAGGAATTGAACAGGTGGAAGACAAGACAACTATACCACTTCTACAAGCAAGGAAGGTCCAGTTGCCCACAGGTGAGGTAGAGTTGGTAGAGAAGTTGCTTGAATGTGTAGACGGAGCTGGGCAAGAATCAGGGGTAACGAATCTCAACGTCCGCCCCAAAATAGCATCCGTTTTCCGGACGTCCGAACGCTAGCGGACGCAGCGTCCCGACCGCCGTCGGAAAGCGGACGGGCGGGGCGGACGGACGGGACGGACGCTCAGATCGTGCGGACCAGATCAGTCCGCGCGTCGATCGGACGGCCGTAATCGGGCGGACGGGCAGATAGGCGGACGCTGCGTCCGCCGGACCGCGAATGTCAGCGGACGCTGCGGACACAGCGTCTGCGTCCGGACGTCCTGGACGTTCGGACGTCGTGTCAACCCTGGCAAGAATAGTCTCCACATAGGTCCATCAATCTAACAAAGGCCGAAGAGGACGTCAAAGGACCGTAGGCTATCAAGGGGTCTGAAATTTCAGTGACCCAAAGGCCTCTTTTGAATGCCAAAGAAGGTCAGCCACCTATGGCGCTAGAAGGGGAAGATGTGGGCGTTGCCAAAAGAGAAGTCAATACAGTGATGGAGGGCCAAGACGTGGATTGTATCGACGAGGGAGGTAACAAGGGAGGGGGAAGGGTCCGCAATAGTCAACCGGAATGTTCAGCTACCGTGAACATTACTATTGCGCCATCCAAGAAGGCTAGAAAACCTCCAAAATCTCCCTTGAAGGTGAAAGATCATGGAAATTTCTTGAATTTAGGGTGCATTGAATTGTTGGCTAGGAAGTCAATGCAGGGTTGACAGGACGTCCGGACGCTGTGTCTGCAGCGTCCGTTAACATTCCGTCCCGGTAGACGCAACGTGTGCCTGTCCCCTGTCCGCCCGTCCGTCTGCCTGTCCGTCCGCCCGATTACGGCCGTCTAATCTGGTCCATACGATCTGGGTGTCCGCCTCGGGCGGTCGAGCCGTCCGCCCCGCCCCGCCCATCCGCTTTCCGACGGCGGTAGGGACGCTGCGTCCGCTAGCGTCCGTGCGTCCGGACGTCCGGAAAACGGACGCTATTTTGGGGCGGACGTTGAAATTCGTCAACCCTGAGTCAATGCATGACTTGCTCGTTGACAAGAAGGGTGGGAATAGCCACTAGTACACAAAGTTGGTCATTTTCAATTTCCACAGAACCCTGTTGGATTGCAGTTTGCTAGATGTTGTGAATCAGAACATTTAGATACGTCTTAGTACCAGAAAACAATACTAAAACTACACTCAAAACTATAGGAATCGAAAAAAAATAAACATCTTATATATTTACATAAGGTAGATATACCCAATACCAACTACTAATCTAATACCACCCAAATGTATGGCTATCATTGATTCTATAGTAAAATCTATGACAAAATTACAAGCCTTAACTTCACGATAAGTGAAGTTAAGGCATGTGCTTATATTATAAATTCTCATTTTAGAATCAACAAGTGTTCTATATTTGCGTGATATTAGGTTAGCAATTCGTATTGGGTAAGTTTGCGTATATAACATAAAGATTGATCTTTGTAGTAGATGCATGGTTGAAGTAGCAATATATTAAGTCTACATATAATCATTTTATTTTCATTTGTAGATATCATATATACTTACAACTGTAAAAGCATGGTTTAGGATAATTAACTACTTTGGAATCTAATTTTGTAAATATTTTACTGAATTTGTGCTAAATTTGTTCTAGGAGATGAGGAAATTGGTTGGGTAGAATTCAAAAAATGTTGGAAATTAACCTATGATTAAACTTTTACCAAGGTAAAGAAATTTTCTAACCCCCTAGCTAAGGCCAATCAATTGGGTAGTTTAACAATTGTTGACAATGACAAGTGGCAATGCATCCTATTAGAATCTTACTTTGTCATTTTATTTCAAAATTTCAATAAAGGAAGCATCTCTCATTAGCTCTTACAACCAAACTTGTTGTTACTTCAACTTATATGCTTCATTGTTTGTTTGTTTGTAAGTGATGGTATTTGGGTGTTGGATGGACCTACACTTTGGAGGTACAACAAAGTATTTGTAAACAATCAACTTTTGGATTTTGCTCATTATAAACAATAGAAGAAGATTAAAGATCTTTTGGGAGATGTCCCTACTATTAAGTGAGAATTCTTTGGATTTGAGCTTTAAGTCACCACAGGATGGCTTGAAAACAACTTTAGGATTTTGTGAGGTACAATTTTTATAAAGCTTAAGTTTTCAAATATGCTACCCTAATTTCTTTGTATTGGCTAGATTAGACAAAGTTGCAATCCTTCCACAAATTTTCATTCAATGCAAGTTAAAAAAATATTAAAAATATGACCATTGTATATATTTATAAGAAGAAGGCCCCTTACAAAAGAAAAACGCATAAGAAAATTCTCTAAGTAGTGGAAAATTAAAAAAGTAAAGAAATGCAAGAAAATAAATACTTTGCCTTTTAAATTTGTAAAAAATAGGAAAAACAATTTTCAAAAAAACTAAAATTTAGATATTTCAGAAGACTTATTGGTAAAGAGATTTCACCAAAAGAATGATCTTGAAATTTACCATCTTCAACATCCACAATTATATATGCAAAAAGCCCTATTTGCATAAATGTAGAAGGTAAAGAATAAAATATTTTTAAATTTCCTTTCATAGAAATATGGATTCTTTCTATAGAAATAGACCATAGAAATTTTAGCTCTAGATCATTAAATTTTGGGACTCCATAGTATTAAAAACTCAAAACGTGACAAATTAAGTAAATTGATTATTTAATACTTCTTCTATTCCCAAATGATCTTTTGATTCCCTTCCTAGGACTATTACTTTAGAAAAGTTCTATTATGTTGTGTACAAACAAATAGACTAATTACTCCCATTGTCCCTAACTTCATCCTAAAATGATCTTTTGATTTATCCCTTTCTAAAACCAACTACAATAAATTCTTGCCTAAAATATATACTCCTATTGTTTATCAGAGTTTATGATTGATTTTAGAAATACTTATTTTCAATACTTTAATCATTCGTAGTTTATTCATACAATGTCCCAAAAATGCATTTTAAAAGCCTTTAGAATCTCCTATTAACTATCAACATTCAACAAGATCCTACAAAAATTTCTTTTAATATAATAATAGGAATCATATTGAATTACTTATATATATGTGATTTTAGGTGTAGTTACCTTACTAGTATTAAAAATTCTAATACAATTAAAAAAAAATGACTTGCAGCTATTGTTGTTGAAAACAGCTCCTATATTGAAGCTTTCATCTTGCTTCTTAATATAATCCATGTTGTGTACTCAGCAAGAAACCCAACCTTGATATTAACCCCTAAAGGACCATTGTCCCTTCGGGGGACAAATGGGATTTTGGGTAGGTACCTATGGGCTGAAATTATTTTCTGATTTTTTGAAACTTTTTTACAAGATAGGAAATTTGATTAGCTTCATGGGAGTATAATTTTTTTTTTCCAATCAATGCATGGAAACAAAACTTATGCCCAAATAAGTTCAAATTAGGGGACGGGGGGGAGCAAAAAAAACTGATTAAAATTGGAATTCTTAATTAAATTTTTGTTTCCTCATAGATTATATTTTTGTGTACATGGAAAGCTTTGATTCATTACATTTGGATTCTTTATGAGAAAGCTATGGACAATCTTGTTTTTTCGGGCAATTAGAGCATCTTCTTGAAAAAAATAACTTGTAGGATTCATTTTTAATTGCAATTTTCACAATTTAAAAAAAAAGAAAAGTTTCACATAGTTTATTTTTCTTGCTAGAACAATCTCACCATTTGAATTAGTGCATTTTAATTCCATTTTAGAGATATTAATAATTTAGATTTTCCTTCTATCTTATACTTACTTCTACTTAACAATTTTTTAAAGAATAAAAATTAAGATTTTTTGAATTATTATTTTTTTCCATAGACTCTCAACTCAATTCTATTCCATAAAGATTTAAAGCTCAAAATTTTGTAGTGTAAAAAATTAAAGTTAAAAATGTTCAAAGTAAAAAAATCTAGTCCCGCAATGTGCTAAAAAAACTTATTTTTTCTACTTTAAACGCAAATATCTTGCAATCTATGCAGTCAAAAATTCTGAAATTTTTTCCACACATTCTCATAATAATTAGGTGTAAGATCCTATGGTTAGATTTGAAAAAACAAACAAATTTTAATTTTTTTTAACTTTTGCTATAGAAATGGCAGTTTTAAGTGTTTTTTGGCAGAAAAAAGACTTTGGTCATTTAAGGGTTAACTAAATTCAAACTCTGAATTTTTCGCTTGATTAATACAATCATGGGTCCTAATAAGGTAGGTACTTCCTAAACCGCCATTTTTTTGCTTCTAAGTCTATTTTCTATTATTAGATTGGTTAGATTTTTTAGGTTTCTTGTTGGCAAGTGAAAGGGAGTTCCATGGCAACACACAAAAGAACATGGCATTTGGATATTGTATGCAAAAGTTATTAAGGAATAAAGTTTGGTTTTAAAAGCGTTTCTTCCACATAGGTACAAAATTGACTTTGGAGATGTATACATAGTATAGATGGCGGTTTAAGGTCACTCAGTGACACATTTGGGTGTACCTACCTTATATTAAATGATAATCAAAGGATTATTCAACAATTGAGCCCCCACTGACTACACCATATAGGAGCAAATCTCCTCTTGATCACCCTTCTATTTTTACACTTAGTATAAAGTGGTTTAATTTCACTTAGCTAAACATTAGTAGTGATTAATTATGGCACAATTTCTGGTGTAGATGTGGTGCATTATGATTGGCTCCAAGACTCTCTATATTGCAACCAACCCTTGATCAATTTTGCAACCAAATTTTAGTTGAAAATAGGGAAATCTATATCACCAATGTGGGAGGAAGTGTATCTTCAACTTAAAAAATTCATATTCCCTCAATTCCACTGAAAAACTCCAAAAATCTTTCTCATGAGGGATTAACTATATTTTTAGTCTTTGTGCAAGTGATACATACATTCTAGAACTAATAATCTATCCCCTAGATCCATGCAAAATCTCCAACTTAAGCACCATCGTTTAGGCACCTCAAATCTATGTGGATGGTGTCATATATGAGCATCGCTCATAAATGCCGCAAGTTAGTCATTTTCGATGATTTAAAGGTTGGTATCAACAGTGGGATTGTAGAAATGTATGCTCCCAATCAAAATATTGCATCTATTGAATTTGACCCCCTTCATGAACAAATCTCTATAGCACCAAAATGGTCCCCAAATCCATTGTCAATAAAACTATCTGATGAAGTAGCAAGTACAAGGTGCCTCATGGGCAAAGCCAAGCTTGCTAGGGAATGAATGTTCTTTGATTGCTTGCTACCAACTCCCACAAGGTCATTCAATACAACCAACGCATACTCAACAATCAAAATTAGTAGTCAAAAGCATTAGAGGATTTTTGAAGGCAATAAGAGAGTGCAAGTTCTCCAACCCTAAAAACGCTGTGAATGTAGCCAGCGATGCAGTTTGACGTGGCCAAGAGAGACAGTGCTTTAAGAAAAAACTTTTTTTTTCAACATTTTTTTTTTTGCATTTTAAGAATTAATTTTTTTTGTAAAACAATTTTTTTGACAGCCAGCCGTGTGCTTTGCTGCAGGAAAACAATGTTAGGAACAAAAATGAAATGGATTGTTATTGCCCTCAAATCTTCTTGAATGTTATGAAAATTGGTGAACCTCAAAGTTACTTGTCAAGTCTTATGAAATGTTAAAATTTCAAAGAAAAAAGTAAAAACTCTATTCATAGTGAGCTCCCAAAAATTGCTATGTTGCCAAAAAACACATTTTGGGCATTTAGGGGTTAATTTAGTTTGTTCTTAAATTGTACGCACTATATTTATACCTTTTTATATAATCACAATGCTAATACAAAACAAAAAAAATATACAAAACAGCTATCAATGTTTCTTTCAAATCATAATTGCTATGATTCTATGAAAATAGAGATTCCTGATTCAATTCAAACAAATTTTTGGGGTAATAAAATTGACCAATGGTACAATTAATCCAAATGGAACTTTGAGAGAAATGGCATAAGCGGAAAAAGGGAAGATGCTCTCAAAGTCCCTCAGGCCTCACCGCCAGTGGGGTCTCACTCTTGGATAGGACAAAGTAGACCAATCACTTTAAAGTGATGAACAGGAATGAGAAACCAGTCATGAATTGGTGGTAATTAAGTTCACTTTAGCTATGAATGAGACTTAACCGCAATTGAAATCCTTGTTTGTTTCAGAGAAGCTTCCATTTGCAAAGATTCCTATGTACTCTCAAGCTTCCCAAACTGACTCCGTGCACTTCATGTTTCAAGCTTCATATTCCTTTGCATGAGGGTACAGTTTCGATTAATATTCCTTCAATTCACATGAGATTCCTTCATATGCAGTCATGTTAGAATTTATGTGTATTTTATTTAACCTCAAAAATTCCTTCATTATATTTTCATCAAAATGTTCCCAAAATGCCATTTTTAGTGCAAGTACCAAATTATTAGAAAAAATCATTTTTGGACACATGTAATTGTAGGATCTTGTAGTATGTTGGTTTGAGGAAATGTGGAAAAAATTTCAGAAATTTCCACTATCTAGATTGCAAGATATTAGCATTTGATATGACAAAATTCCTTCTTATAAGTAGGGTTGACAAGACGGTCGGACGTCCGGGACGTCCGGATGCTGTGTCCGCAGCGTCCGCTGACATTCACAGACGCCATTCGCTCCATCCGCCCTGCCTCGTCCTGTCCACCCCGCCCCGCCCGTCTCACCCCATCCACCCTACCCCGTCCTATCCACCCTGCCCCGCCCTGTCCACCCTATCCGCCCCGCCTGTCCGCCTTCCGACGGCGGGAGGGACGCTGCGTCCGTTGGCGTCCGTGAGGACGGACGTCCGGGTTACAGACGTATTTTGGGGCGGACGTACTAATTTGTCAACCCTGCTTATAAGCTTGCCAAAAATTCGGTAGTTGTACTTCACAAGGTCACATTTGTATGAAAAAATGTCCAAAATGGTGGTGTTTCTGTGGATTCATTCTTCAAGGCAACTTGGCTACATGCTTAAAAAATTTCAGATCATTTGGAATTATACAACATATAGGCAAAAATTAATAAATAGAAAAAAAAGCATAGAAAGATTAAAAATACTAAATTGTTAAGAATTTTTTTATGGAATTGAAAAAGGCCAATTCTAATGGTTGTAATAAAAAATCCTTATCCCATGGTTGTATTTTTTTTCCAAAATTATTGAAAATTGGATTAAATAAAGGACTTCAAAGTTTATTTTAGAGTAGAGATTCCATAACTACTAGCAAACAAAAACTCTTCATGACTTTCATCTCATTAATCAAAATGGAATGATTGAAAGCTTTTCATGTATATATAAATCTAAAAATATCATTTTTTTTATTTTTTTATTTTTAAAAAGTGATTTTTGTTGATCTACTTGGGCTACTCAAGTTCAAAAAACAAATTATATATCATATATAATAACTTTTTAACTTGTAAATGCCCAAGGCCTATTTTGAGCTTCTTGAAATTTGCTCTAAACTGAACAAAATGCCAACATTTTGATAAGTTTTATCAAATTTTTTTGAATTGTAACCATACAAATTCAAACTAGACATATTAGAGAGTTCATAGTTTGACCATGAGGGTGTTAAAACTACAAAAGTGATGTGAAGTCTTTCAATTGTCTTTTTACAAGTCAAATCTAAAAAGTTGGTGACCAAACAAATATGAGGTAAAAGAACCTAACATGTATAACCCCAATCAATTTATGACTTCTTAAAATCTACTTTATAATTTTTTTAAATGAATTTTGAATGTGATTTTTTCTCCAAGATCTAATGTATTTGAGGCTCATTTGCAAGAGCTTTCAACACAATGGGAAGTCAAGATTGCAATGGGTACCCTTGCACAAAATCTTGAATAGAAAAATCACTATCATTTATTCATTTATTAGCAAGCTCAAATTTTTCATACTAAAACTAGACTTCAAGAAGAACTTTTCAAAAATATAAAATACTAAAAATAGCAATTTGGTTAGATTTTATTTAACTTCAAAGTTTTGCAAACACCAGATTTTGGTGCTTTGGGCATTTAGGAGTTAACCATGTAGTCAAAAGTTATGAAAATTGTTGAGTCTTAAAGATATTCTTTGTCTATATGTTGTATGAAAATTTTAGAGGAAAAGAATTTTTCATTTGTAGTTAGCTATCCAAAATCATTATATTGCCAAAAATTGCAACTTGGTCTATTAGGGGTTCATATATAGATTTGTTCATACTTGTAAAACTATGATGTTTTAGAGAATTTAGTTGTCATATTCATACTTTTTAGAAAACATCAAATTCTATTTATATATGTTGCTATGTAAACACATGTTTTCTTTTGTAGAAATAAAATGGAAAGTTTTATTGCAATCATTTTGTATTCCCTTTGCTTCATTTGAATTCATTTAGTTTTATTTCATTTTGGATAATTTCATTTACTACATAGAATTTCTAATCAATTTATCATTATTGATTTTTTTTCAATAATGCTAAGTGATTTCATATTTTATTTTAATATGAAAAAATTCTAATAAATAATAAAAATAATAGAATAATAACATTTAGTACTAATTAAAATAAAAAATATACACATTAGAGCATTTTTGGGCCTAGGGAGGGCTGCTTTAAGCCAGGGTTGACAAATTTCAACGTCCGCCCCAAAATAGCGTCCGTTTTCCGGACGTTCGGACGCACGGACGCTGGCGGACGCAGCGTCCCGATCGCTGGCGGAAAGCGGACGGGCGGGGTGGACGGACGGGGCGAACGGCCCGAGGCGGACACCCAGATCGTGCGGACCAGATCAGTCCGCGCTTCGATCGGACGGCCGTAATCGGGCGGACGGGGCGGACAGGTGGACGGGGGACAGGCAAACGCTGTTTCCGCCGGGACGCGAATGTCAGCGGACGCTGCGGACACAGCGTTCGCGTCCTGACGTCCTGTCAACCCTGCTTTAAGCAAGTGCATCAGGAACTGTCCTCTCCTACAATTTCGGGGAATGGTTGTTCCCAACAAAAAAATTTCAAAATAAATAAATAAAAAAATAAAATTTTTGCTTTTGAAATGTAGAAAAAAAAAATTCATCTTTTTTTGAAAAAAAAATTATTTTTTTCAAATGTGGTTGTTGCTATGCCATGTCAACGAGTTGCCATGGCCCCCTGTGGAATTGTTTCTACAATGGAAGAACCCACAACCCTCCTGGGGGTGAAAAAATCCTCTAATGGTGTATTGAATATTGTTTTAGGATGTTTAATTTTATATTTTAAAATCATATTAAAGATTAATTTTTTTTACTTAGAGAATATTAAATTGATTTATGAATTGAATAAAAATTTTAAATACAAAGATTTTTTTGTTATTATCATTTCTTAATTTAAGATCAATATAATTTTTTAAAGTTTGACTTATGAACAATTTATGTAGCATTGTATACTTATCCAAGTGTTTTCCATGAATTTCCTATGTATTATTTTTATTTATTTATTTTAAAATCATTTATCCATGATGAAATTAAATTTCTAGAAACAAAATTCCATTGAAAACACATAACTTCTATAATTTGCGGCCTGAAACCAAAAGTGCAAAACAACTTTTGTGCATTTCTCTTGAAATTTTTTTGGCAATGCCTAAAATGACATCAAAAATATCTATACTCCATTTTGCATAATTTAATTCAATTTACGATCTTAAAAATTGCTCACAAATCCATCATATGTACGTCCAAAAGCAATGATATGACTTTGTTACAACCCTCATCAAATCAATGTCTCCAATGATTTAAAGAGATGAGTGGTAAATGCACAATCTATCTCAATGTTATATCAAAACAAATTAGAACAAATGTTGTCATTGTATATTTACTTTAACTTTTATTCAACTTTAACTTTTATTCAACTTTAACTTTTATTCAACTTTAACTTTTATTCAACTTTTATTTTTATTCAACTTTTACTTTTATTCAACTTTTACTTCTCATACACAATTATATAAAGGGTGCAAAGCTTCTACACTCTTCATTGGTAAATGGTAATGAATCAAGAAGTCAAATTCTCTTCTTTAAGATATTGATGTTCAAGTTTTGTTTTTAATTAATTCAAAATTCAATTCTTCTTCATCTTTTCATCTTCTCTTTTTTTTTTTTTTCCTCTGCCCTTTCTTTTTCTTTTTTTCCTCCCCCTCCCCCTCCCCTTCCCCCTCTTTTTGCATTTTTATCTTACAGTAGGTCCCGACAGCTCACTGCTCAGGTGTTGGGAGAAACAATTTTTGTTTTCGAAAAGTAAGGACAACTACTTAACTAAATTCAAGTGCTAAAACTAATATGACTATTTTTAACATCAAGTTCATGAAACTGGCTATATTCCACGAAACAAAAATTGTGACGTAATTACATGTTCACAAAGGACTCATTTAAGTAATTTCAGGCCGCAAATTAACTAGGACATAGATTTTGGTTTCAGGCAGCATTGGAACTTGGAAGATGTTCCAGCGAGAGCTTGAGCCTGCTTTTGGCTTCCATGCATATTCAGTACAACTTACAGCACCTTCCTAAAACTAAGCTTAGATCTCCTGATGGTAATTTGCAATTGATTTTTCAGTCTTGTAGGAGCTTTTCAATTCAATCTCAGCTTTGCTGACGTTGTAAGTCATTACCTGCTTACCTGCAATCTCACCTGCATGCTTCAGCAAATTCGATGTGGCTTCACTTCTTCACCAGCTCAGGACACGCTAACCTTCCTAACCTTGCATTTGCAGCGAGGCATTGAGCCTGCTCTTCCCTTTCGGGCTACCTTGCTGCACAGCGAACTACTTTTGTCAGGTAATGTGCGACCGATCTTACAGCCTAGTGCAAGCATTTCAGGATTGCACGCGCACATGTTGCTTGCTACTTTCTTTTTAATGTCTTCAAGAAAGTTGAATGAGTTAATTAAGTGTGTTCTCAGCTAAGTGCCCGCTGTATGCAGGCTGCACGATGTTTTGACGATTGAGGCGAATTGAACGAGCACCTTCAATCTCGAGTCTCGGGATTGTCCCGGCGAGGAGCAAGTCGTCGAGTATATGCCGCTGGTGTTCTTGGTCATGCAAGTGCTGAGAGGCGGTGGCGGGGTAGTGTGGATCTGCGGAACTTAATACTCGTTTGTAAGTTCCACAAGTATTTCGGTACGTGCAAGGTTTGCATATTTAATTAAATGAATTTTATCACTATTACTCAATTGTAGAATACTTGAATTGTAAAGATTCTAGCCTAAAATACTTTGGATGATTGAGGAACTATTTGGAAGAAAAGAGTTAAAGCATCCTGTGTTCGTCAGGCATCCAAAATGTGGACTCCGGGGGAGGGTAGGCCTGAGGGCTTAAATACCTCCTGTACTTCTCTCCGCTGTAGATTCATCGAATTTCTTTCGACTTCGCAGTTGTTGCCGTAGCTGGCTGTCAAGGGCCTACCTTCTTTTTCAAGTCTCAGGCTTTATTTGCGTTGAATTTGTTATCGGACCCAGTTCTTCCCCTGCAATTCTCTGTCCGGCATAAATTTCTCTCACGTTATAAGAACTGTTCTTACAATCAAGTGATCAATCGTAAGTTCTAATTAGTTTAATTATAGGCGTAGTTGCTAAGGCTTGAACATGATTTTTCATCGTCCTGCTTCTTTGTTCTCATGCTTGCAATCTCTGGTGTACTTAGGCTAGGGCTGCATCAGCTCATCATCAGCTTCTCACGTCCAAGTTGCTGGCTTTCATCGGAAATTGCAGGTGCGGAATATTCTCAAGCATTTCTCGTAATTTCCCTCCGTCGTAGAAGAATTCGGAATTCTTTCTAGGGTTTGCTCACGACAGGCTGTTGTCAGTCTACCTTCACGTTATTTCTGGCAATCTATTCAGTCACTGTTGTCGTGTAGGCATTTTTCGTCTCACTGCTGCATTCTTTTCACTAACCGAGGGAATTAGCCTGCCTTTTCGCTGCAAGAGTAGCTTAATTACGTAAGTCTCACGTTTGCTTGAATTTAGCTCAAGGGTAATTTCTCAGTACGTGCCTGATTCCGAGTAGAGTTTGCAAAACGATGAGGATCGGAGTACTTACTGCGCATTGTTCCATAAAAAAAGAAGACAGAAAACCCTAAGAAGTTGACGATAGCATGAATTTGCACTACGTTCGCATTCAGTACGACTAGCTCAGTCGTAGATGGGTACGACTCTTGAACCCTAAAGTGCCGAATTCGATCGACCCCGTCAGTACTGAAGTACTGGATATATAATTCTATGTTCATTCCGTGGAATTGACTCGCAGATATGTCGACCCACGATGCCAACATGACTGACCATGATGAGCAAACTCGTCATTCGGAATCGGACATGATCACCATCGGCGACTTGGCAGTGTGGCACCAGATGCCCTTCCTCTCGGTCCGCAGGCTGACTCAACTCAATTGCCCAAGATGGTCAATGTGGGATGCATCCAACGTCGCACGCATCTCAAAGGCTCGGACGCTGGACGACACCCGAGACTGGTACTTCCCGATCATTGTCAAGAAGGAGAAACATGAGACCCTGAAAGCACGTCCTTCGCTCAGGACAAACAGAGAGGCACTCGAAGGAGTTTTCTGCTCGCTCCCGGTCAGGATCGAGGATGTATGGTCGTCATGGTCTGGAATCTGGCACTCCAGCGCACAAAACGCAGCAGAAAAGGCAAGCCCGCTCCCTCCCATGACACATCTCCCGCACGAATGGCTTCACTTCAGCATCCCTCGAGAAGACGTAATTGCCAGCGCAGGCGGCCTGCTGCTCATCAAGGGCAGGAGTGGCGTTGTCCCCGTTCGCCGCAGCAAGCGCCTGAACCCGGTGCTGGCCGATTCCAACCCCTCGTCGATCCCGGACACCACGATGCTGGCGCCGGGAACGTCGAATGGGCGGAAAAGGAATCGCACGCGCGAGTCCTGGAAGCGCCTGCTGGTGTGCAACCCGCTGACGAGAGAATGCAGGGAACTCCCGGCAGCTAATTGTCAAGTGCTGGGATTGCCGTCGTGGAGGTTTGCCTATTATAGAGGCGTGCAGGCGAGCCTGGTGGTCAACGAAGAGGCCAACTGTTACAGAGTGATTCTCACTCTCAGCCACTTTGTGGCCGTTTACACGTCCACCACCAACAGCTGGAATTGTTTGCGGTTTCCGCAAGAGCGTCCATGGGGTCGACGTATTCCCTCGACAAATTACTTGTTATTTATTGATTGGGAATACATTTGTGCCAGTGCACATGTGGGTGGGCGTCTCTACTTCGCAGACGTACAATCCACCACCGCTGCCAATGCAAGATTAATGGAGCCCAGCCATACAGCCATCAACGCCGCTACTCTGCGGCTCTTCGAAGTGAACGCCGAAGCAGGGAAATGGCAAGTTGTCGAGCAGTACACTCTTCGGAAGTTCCATATCCCATCCCTCAAGTACGTCATCCCTCAAGTATACGCCGACTTGCGCTACGACATGAGAATAATTCCGTTCCTCGAGATCTTGGAATGTATGGGAAGCTTGTATGCGGTCCTTCCTGCAAATGTTCACGACGCCTGGCTCATCGGAGAGGAGCAACCCCACGGCTGGAAGTCGGAGGGTCTCTTCAGTGAGGACGAGTTTGGGAAACAACTTGTTTTCATGCCCCTTTGTTTTTATATCATGCAACTGCAGGGACACGGAGAGAACTGTGGAGTCCTGCGGATCCAGGTTCCTTATAACGAAATTGATTATCAGCGTCGAGTTCTGAGTTCGATGACTCCTCTCAGCCACAATCGGTTGTTATATCGGAACTGGTTCAGCTGCGAGGCGCGAGGCAGCGTGATCTGGGTGGCGTGCGATGACTATTTGCTGTCGTTCGATGTGGTGTCCGGAAAGTCGCATACGCAGATCCTACCACTGCTCGACGGCAGTACTCATGAGAACTTCGGGGAGGAGGAATTGAGATTCGCCTACAGACCCAGCTTGCATATGAAACCATGAAGCGGATCATTGACTATCGATTGTGGTCTGACCGTCTGATTAATTATCGACTGGGATCAGTGATATCGTAACTTCACGTCCACTAACGGTTTGTAGGACTTTGCAGGTCTGAAACTTGTTACTGTAGTTGAAGCATACGTGCTCAGATTTGCTGCAACATTATGTTTGTTTGAAGTTTGTGTGTCAGATGAATCGCATTTGACTTATTTATTTATTGAATTGGCAAGCAAGTAGAATGTGGTTCACGGACAAAGTGGACTCATTGAACATTTGAAATGGATGAATTATTCGATGAGTTCTCTGGCTGCAGAATTACTTGTGGGACTTGAATCACTTGATTCATTGGTGAACTCGTGTATTGGACCTTCCCGGTGGATCGGACTATTTGGAGACATGGTTCGATCTCGGGGGATTCAATGTGAAACTATGAGAATGATTGAGTGACGGTGAATTGGCACCGTATTAGGCCCTTCTAGAGGACACACATCAATGCACCAATTTTGAAGTACCAAGTTTGAAATTCATACCTGATCCAAAAGTATTCGAATGAATGGTGGTAAATTATTTAGTCCCATTTGCTTCCTTGATGATTCAATATTACTATCAAAATAGGTAGGTTGATGCTCAATGATGATTTCAATTTTTTCTTAATCATTTATGAAAAATGAGTCATTTATTAGTTTCATGCATGTATGCAATGAAATTATAGAGCTCTTTGAGGTTTTGTTGCCCACATTCATACAATATAAAAATTAAGAAGCATTGGACCATTGGTATAATCCCCAAATTCCAAAAAGACCTTTGTTACTTTGTTCCTTCAAAGAGATAAATCAAATTTCAAGCACTCAACTATGATGACAATTTTAGTCACCTAAAGATTAAAGACTATACTTCATCAAAAAAGCTCTAAAATTGTCATTTTTAATGTGATGATTAAAGTTGAAAAAATAACTATGTTTTTTGCATATTCAATAAGATGATCTCATATTAGACTAACTTATATAACAAATATAAGTCTATGAGAATGTGAAGAAAAATTCTAAAAGTTTGATTAAGTAGATTGTAAGATATTACTAAATAATTTAGTATTTGAAGTAAAGAAAATGAAGCTTTGATTGGTTGCAAGATTATTAAACAATTTCTAAAAGGGATACTTTCTTTGCCTTGGAACCTTTCTTTTGCCATATTTTGCATGAATTAGGTCAATGTGTGTAAAAATGTCAAGTATTCTCTTTCACCGTATTGAAGCAAATTTCAAGCAACAAAATGTGCTTAGTTCACACAACAACACAAGAAAAGAAAAGAATCATTAATTATATTGCCACAGCTAAGAGTTCATAGCACCAATCTACGAATCACTTGCATATTTTGCTAGTAAGAGTGAGTAGTGCAATGCAATTTCAGTCTAAGATCATGCCGACTACAAAAATCTTTTTAGATGAATTTTGTGTAAGAATACCTTGTCGTCTTGACTCCCTCTTTTAGGTAAGAAAGTTGTTGAGCAAGTGTAACAAGAAATACAATCCAATGTGGTTTAAGGAAAAAACTAATTGTTTGAAATGAACCCATGTGAAATACTTCAATGCGGGAATGAACAAAGCTATGCCAAACTAAAGTAGAGCCCTGCAAAAATAAAGAACTAAACAAATCCAATGTGGACGTCCAAGTGTTGTGCTCTCAAAATCCTAAAGAATAAATGACCAAACCAAACCAAGAAATATAAGAGCAAATAATGAGAATGATTTGAAAGATCAATCCACCTCAGTGGCAAAGCTTCTAGAAATTGCCCAACAAACTCTACAATGCTTCAAAATCAATTTACTAATCATTTTATTCAAATATCTCAATGATTCACGATACTTTTAAACAAATTTAGGCCCAAAACTAACACTTATCGATTTCCAACTGAACTCTTAGCAAAAGAGGCGAATCCTAAAAACCCTAAACAAAAAACCAACAAAATCAAACAAGAAGCTTCTACCATTCAATAGTGGCAAAGCTTCTACTCTTCCCCAACAAACTCCATGATGTTCCAAAATCAATTCAACGACCAATGACTTCAATGATCTTAGCAGCTTAAACCACAATTCACCTAATCAAATTGCTGAATCTAATCACTTATATTGTAAAGCAACTCTGGCGTGGCGCAGCACAAATCCTAATTGTATATAGGTAACATTCATCTCTCAACGCTGATGGTCAAAGATGCTAATCAACAACAAAGAACAAATCAAGGACCCTTTGTTTTTAAAATGAAATAGACATTAGGGACAAGGGGTCATTTTAAAGAATATCAAATCAATGGTTGTTGATTTTTCATAGAACGAAGGGGGACTGGGCAAGAGTTGGCTGTATCTTTTGAGGCCTGGGGATTTTGCCCCTCTCCCCCCTTCAAAACCCTAATGGCTTGATCAGGGAGGAAGGGAGCCAACCAGGTGTTCTGGAAAACTTCTTTTGTTTAGATCAATAATAGGGGAGGTGCTTATTTGTTTCATTTTCCTATAATCAATAGTGGGGGACTTTCTTGGAGAGGAGGAGGCCAAACCACGTGATTCTCTAATCACATAAATAGCTTGGTTGCTATTACCTATGATTAGAATAAGAAAGAATTAATATTACCAAAGACAATGAGAATGGAGTTTTTCCTGTGGTCCTTTGTACTGTTTCTTCTAATTCAATAGAAATCATCCAATTGTTTAAAAATAAAAAAAATAAAAAAAATTTGAAACTCTTCATTATAAAAACAATAGTAAATCTATTTGTGACTGTGGAATGCTTCATTTTTGAAGACTATGCTAATGATCTAGGTAACCTTACATCTAAGACTTGTTGTTTGTCATTTTAGAGGAACACTCAACACTGATATTGTGTGCAATGATACATTTCTTCAACACCTGTTTTTAAAGCTTGAGATTTTTTTGACACATGCTATTGGTGACCTCTTGTATTTTTGAATATCTTGTATGTCTACATATATTGTTGTCCCATTAATATGAAGATTGATGCTTGTAGTAGATGCATGGTTGAAATAGCAATATATTAAGTCCATATATAATTATTTTCTTTCTATTCATAGATATCAGATGTACTTACAATTGTAAAAGCATAGTTTAGGATAATCAACTGCCTTAGAATCTAATTCCATGAATATTTTACTAAATTTGTGCTACGAGATGAGGAAATTGGTTGGATAGAATTCAAAAAATGTTGGAAATTAACCTAAGATTGAACTTTCACCAAGGTAAAGAAATTTTTTAACTTTCTAGCTAAGGCCAACTGATTTGGTAGTTTAACAATTGCTGTCAATGACAAGTGGCGTTGCATCCTATTAGAATTTCACTTTGTCATTTTGTTTCAAAATTTCAATAAAGGATGCATTTCTCTCTAGCTCTTACATTCAAACTTATTGTTACTTCAACTTATACAATGACTCACAAAAGTATTTGGCCACCCTAAAAATCACTCTCAAAAATTGAAAAATTCGAAATATAAAGTGAAATTTGGACATGTTGTACAAAAGGAATTCTACACTTATATGTAATTTCACTTAAAATGGATTATATTTAAACCTATTTTTATTTGATTGAATTTTGGATGGAAATTATTTTTTTTGTGAGAAGTCAAAATGTCCCATTTCTTTTTATAGAAAGAATATTCATCTTAAATAAAATCACATGTTACAAGTTTCATGAATTTTGGATTTTTATTGATTGAGATTGAATTGATTGAAATTTTACCTTAAAATTTTGTTTATTTAGTCTTTCACTGTGTAAATTGCAAAAAAATATGATTTTGATATATATAGTTATTTGATGTTATTCTAAATTTTTATTTTTATTTTTTTGCAATTTAAAGAGTGAAAAATTTTTAAAACAAAATTTTGAAGTCAAATTTCAATTAATTAAATCTCAATCAATAAAAATCCAAAATTTATGAAACTTTTAACACATGATTTTGGTTAGAATGTACATTTTTTTTTGTAAAAAGAAATGGAACATTCTGACTTCTACCAAAAAAAAAATTTCCATCCAAAATTTATTCAAATAATAATAGGTCTAAATATAATCCATTTTAAGTGAAATTATAAATATAAAGGTAGAATTTCTTTTGCACAACAACATGTCTAAATTTCACTTTATAATTCTAATTTCTCAATTTTTGAGAGCAATTTTTAGAGTGGCCAACTACTTTTGTGAGTCACTGTTTGCTTCATTGTTTGTCCATGAGTGATGGTATTTAAGTGTTGGATGGACCTACACTTTGGGGGTACAAAAAAGCATTTGTAAATAATTAATTTATGAATTTTGCTCATTATAAGCAATAGAGGAAGATTAAAGATCTTTTAGGGAAAGTCCATGCTATCAAGTGAGAATTCTTTAGATTTGAGCTTTAAGTCACCTTAAAATGGCTTAAAAACATCTTTAGGATTTTGTGAGGTACAATTTTTATAAAGCTTAAGCTTTCAAATATGCTACCCTAATTTCTTTGTATTGGCTGGATAACCCTGGATTGGACAAAGTTGAATATATTAGTATTGCCAATTGTGAACTAGAATTCTCTATTTAAAATTTGATATAAATAGTAGAGTTACAAATAAACTTGCATAAAATAATCTAAAAGCAATGATTGGAATTGTTGTAGAAGGATTGAATGAAAATTTTGATAATATAATTTATTATGCAAATCCTCTTTTGGAAAAAGGTGATTGCAAGAATTCACAACATACTGATTTCATCCACTTTGGCCAATATTCATGATATTTTCAAGAATTATATAAAATTAGAATATTTTTTTTAAATATTAAAAATATGGCCATTGTATATACTTGTAAGAAGAAGGTCCCTTGTGAAGGAAAAGCATAAGAAAATTCTCTAAGTAGTAGAGAATTAGAAAAGTAAAGAAATGTAAGAAAATAAATATTTTGACATTTTAATTTGTAAAAAAAAGAAAGACAATTTTTTTCAAAGAAATTAAATATTAGACATTTTAGAAGATTTAAATTTAAGGAGATTTCACCGAAAGAATGATCTTAAAACTATTTTCAATGCTTACAAATGCATATGTAGGAAGCCTTATTTGCATAAACGTAGAGGGAAGAAAATTAAATTGAAAGCCCCTTCATAAAAATTTGAATGCCCCTTCATAAAAACATAAATTCTTACTATAGAAATAGACCACAAAAACTTTAGCTCTAAATTATTATGTATAAATATATATTTTTTAAATTGATGAAAAGAATGCGATATGATAACATTCAAGACAACAATCTTCAATAAAAATTTCAAGTTTATGCGATTGCAAATCATACTTCAAAAATTATCACAAAAGAAAGCTCTAGCAATCTTTTTGTGACAAATTGACAAATAAGCACTACCCTTATTTCTTGCAATGACCCCAAAATACCAAAATGGTGCTAAGTTTAGCTATCCCATTTCTAGTCCAAAGAAATATTTAACCTCAAATTTAGATGATAATTGTAGAGAATTCTTTGGAGAAGCTTCATGTACTAAAATTTGATTTGCATATCTAATTATGTGCTAATTAGACCCCAAAAATGTACGGACCCCAAATTGGGATACAAGCCTTTTTTGAGGGCTAAACCCCAATGGTGCTAGTATATATGCATGAAAATATGAGCCTATGAGCTTTGAGCATATATATAAGTAGATATAGGATCATTGCAAGAAACAGTTGCCCTATTTTTTGTCCCTTTGGTTTTAGTTAAGTGGTCTTTGGCTCAAAACTTTTGTATCGTATGTCTATTTTTTATAAAATTTGAAAAAAAAATACATATATTAGTTTTGAATATTAAATATTTTGTTTGTATTTAAATTTTATTTTTATCATTTTTAAATTGATCCCAATTGGATGTTTATTTTGGTCATTTTCAAAGTTTTTGATACTATTTTAGACCCAAAATACAAATTTAAAAGTCAAAATTGGTATATAAGGAGTTATACAAAAGTTACACAATTTACAAAAGAATCTAAAAATAGAAAATTGCCCACCTTCCACATGTACTCAAAGCCCATTATCTAGGTACACATGTAGTGAACACTATTCACTAGAAGAAAAACAAGTCCGGCAAAACCAACTACTATGCAACTAGTGTCCTATTCAACTATCATGCAACTAATTTTCACTCTATTAGCACCAAATCTAATGTAATTGTTCATGTTGTTGTTTTAAAACATTCATACATTGTTATAGTTGCAACAGGGTTGACGAATCTCAACGTCCGCCCCAAAATAGCGTCCGTTTTCCGGACGTCCGAACGCACGGACGCTAGCGGACGCAGCATCCCTCCCGCCGTCGGAAGGCGGACGGGCGGACGGGGCGGACGGCGTCCGCGAATGTCAGCAGACGCTTCAGACACAGCGTCCGCGTCCGGACGTTCCGGACGTCGTGTCAACCCTGAGTTGCAAAGTAGTCATTCTTTAGTTGCAAAAAACGATTAGGAAACAACTAGTGTCCTATACAACTATCATGCAACTATAAAATGACCATAGTTGTTTCCTAGTTGCTTTATAATTATATACTAGTTGTTTCTATGTTGCAAACTAGTTGTTTAACTTGTTTCTTAGTTACTTTCAAAATTCATTTCCATTTGTCTTAAATCAATTGTCCCATATCAATTGTAAACAATACCATTAGATTGGACATATAAGACTTGTAAGTTGCAATCTTGTCAAAAATTTTTCTGATAGAATTCCAAGATTCTTACATTTTGTAGAAATAAAAATAATAATTAAAATTCAAAAAATTTTAAAATCAATGAAATTGAATTTTTGAAATTTAGGAAGAAGGTAAATCTAAAATTCTGAAATCTAGAAAAAGGAAGATTTGAAATTCTAAAATCTAAAATAAAGTATATCTAAAATTCTAAAATCTAAAAAAAAAATTGAAAGTTTGAAAATCTATAAATCATTGAGATTAAGATTTAAAAATCTGCAAATGTATAAGTAGTAAACAAGTTGCAAATGTTGATGAAATTCTTTACATGCTATTGGATGACAAAAAACCCTGCAACTAAACTATAGCTAATGCAACTTGTCCATTGCAACTACGGGCTCTACATTGTTATCTAATTGCAAACGTTCTATGCAACTACAAAATAAGTTGCTCATTGTAATTGCAAAACCCCTCAATTTTTTCTGATGATTATTATTTGCCATAGATGCAAAATGGTTGAAAAAAAGTATCTTCAAGTTAAAAGAAATGTCTATTTTTCTTTAAATTCTTTGAGTTTTTAAACTATTTTCTAAAAACCAAACTCAAAAATATTTATTTTTAAATATTTTTTAGGCCTCTTTTGTTGTGCATAACTTTTAGAGATAAATTTTTCTAGGCATAAATTTTCATACATATACTATTTTGAATGCTTTACAAATTATACATATTTTATTTTATTTAAAAAAAATTATTCCAAAAGTCAGAAATCTCTAGTATTGAGGCTATTTTGGCCAAAAAATGGCAAGTGTTTCTTGCAACTATCCTATACTACAACCATTGAAGGTGCTTATAATAAAAACACCTATAATATAGGTATCTATATTATAGTTACACTATGATTATAGAAAGTTTCTATTATATCTAGACACCTAAAATATGTGTGTAGTCTTCTAGGCTCATGTGTAGATGTGCTCATGTTCCTAGGTTCTCATAATAGCAACCCTCAGCTAAATCCTTTGAACTTGGAAGTCAATGGGGCTTGCCTTCATTCAAACATGGTTGTCATAGTGGATGGACGTCTGGTTCGCCCGTCCGTTAGAGGTCCCGCCCGTTCAATACAGTCAACACATAGTTGACTTTCTGATAACAGAAAAATAGGCCACGTAGATGCCATGTGGATTAAGGAACATGCTGGGCGTGGACGAGATCATCAGGGTGCGGACGAGGTGACGTGTCATTCCGCAAAATTACACAAGTTACAAAATTAAAGCCGTCCGGATCGTTCATCCGTCCGGTCTGGTTTGCCCGTCCGTCCCGTCCGATGATCCTAACTCGCCTGTTATGACAACCATGTATAGACACTTATAACATATGTGTATAGTCTTTTAGGCTCATGTGCTCATATTCCTAGGCTCATATAATAGCAACCCTCGGCTAAATCCTTTGAACTTGAAAGACACATTAGAAGATTTTGGGGGCCTCTGGATGCCTGCAAGTTATCACAGCCTGTGTGCAGGAAACAAGTTCAGCGCAACGGTTTGACGTGGCCAAGACCCTGCCACATCATTGACCCAATTTTTATGTTTTATTTTGCATTTTGCATTTGGAGACTAAAAAATTATTTTTTATTTTTTATTTATTTTTTAAGAAAAAGAAAATTTTGATAGCGGGCCGTTCTCCTCGCTACGGGAAACAACTGCGAGGGAACAAGCCTGAAGCAAGCTTCTAAACCCCCCAAAACTCTTCTAATGATGGGACTTGTTTTGGTTCAAATAGAAGTGGAAGTTCACTAAGATAAATAAAAATTTCCCTGGACTATGGAGAAGCGTACAATATTTTACTATTTTTCATCCTTGTCTTGACATTAGTGCTCTTTGCGCCTTACATACCAACAAATAATTGATCACTCAATGGGTCAATACAATAGTATCTCTTATAGCAATAATTGATATAATACGCACCATATGGCCTCATTTAGAAATTAGAATATGCAATAAACTCTAGTATTGCATGAAGCCAAGATAAGTACAATAGAGTTTAAAAAAAATAATAATCTCCTTGAAGTGATGTAGTTTTAATTGTTTAGTCCCATCTTAGATCCAATCCTTGCCATGGTTGTCATAGTAGATGGACGTCCGGTTTGCCCATCCGTTAGAGGTCCCGCCCGTCTGATACAGTCAACACATAGTTGACTTTCTGATAACGGAAAAATAGGCCACGTGGATGCCACGTGGATTAAAGAACGGACAGACGCACGGACGAGATCGTCCGCGCCCTGGATTTCGCATTCCAAGGTGACGTATCATTCTGCAAAATTGCACAAGTTACAAAATTAAAGCCGTCCGGACCGTCCGTCCATCCCGTCCGATGATCCAAACTTGCCCGTTATGACAACCATGATCCTTGCCATACACTTTAGAAAAATTCATTTAAATTATTAGATTCTTGAGTATAGAATCTTAAGTTAATTAAGATCTATTGTTATTACTTTAGAGAAGACCTACTATGTGATAATAGATTCTTGAGCATAGAATCTTAAGTGAAATTCCATTAGGATAGTTATAAGAAAGCATGATCCTATTTTTCGTCACACTTTGAGTTGCGAAGTTTAGTTTGGCTATAATATTTAGAGAATGAAATCAATGTATTTGAATTTTTTTATTGAAGATGACTAACTTGATTATATAGAAAATTCTTATTTAAAAAAAAATTCATAACAAAACTTATAATTAAATTTCAACTTAGCTAATTTGTCACACTTTGCAATTTAGGATTTTTTAATATTGTGGAGTATCCATAATTAATGATGTAGGGCTTTAATTTTAGTGAGATATTCTGACACTAGAGAGGCATGTGCCTACCAAAAAGAACTTAAAAAATATTATTTTATGTTGTCCAATGTCCACATGCATGTGAACACCAAATAAAGGTCCCTTGTGCTTTTAAACATTGAAGATGGTTTTGGCTTCATTTTTTTGATGAAATTTCATTACCATCAAGTCCTCACAAATAGCCAATTTTTAGATTTTTAGATTTTTTTTGTTCATGGTTTTTTATTTATTATTAATTTATACCTCATTGTATCTATTTTCTACAGGGTTGACACGACGTCCGGACGCGGATGCTGTGTCCGCAGCATCCACTGACATTCGCGTCCTGGTGGACGCAGCGTCTGCCTGTCCCCCGTCCGCCTGTCCGTCCGCTTTCCGACGGCGGTCGGGACGCTGCATCCGCTAGCGTCCGGACGTCCGGAAAACGGACACTATTTTGGGGCGGACGTTGACATTCGTCAACCCTGATTTTCTATAATAATTTGATTTTTTTCAAATAATACTATTTCAGTACTTACAAATACTCATAGTTCCCCAAATGGTATTCTTAGCCATTGATGTTTTTGATCAATGGTTCAAATTGTTTGTTACAAATACTCATAGTTCTTAAAACAATACTCTTAGCCGTTGATGTTTTTGATCAATGGTTCAGATTGTTCTATTTTGTAGTACTCATAGTTTTTGTAGTATGAAGTACAAAAACTATAATTTTGGCAAAACGCTACAAAAATATGGACACCCTTCCTTGCAACTACCCTTTCTTACTACAAACCAATAATTTAATACTTCCTCCATTCCCAAATGAACTTTTGATTTCCTTCCTAAAACTATTACTTTAGGGAAGTTCTATTGTATTATGTATAAACAAATAGATTAATTTACTCCCTTTGTCCGAAACTTCACCCTAAAATGATCTACTAATTCAATCCCTTTCTAAAACCAACCACAATAGATTCTTGCCTAAAATATATATTCCAACTATTTATGAGATTTTATGAATCTATGATTGATTTTAGAAATACTTATTTTCAACACTTTGATCATTTGTAATTTATTCATATAATGCCCCAAAAATGCATTTTAAAAGCTTCTAAAATCTCCTAATGACTATCAACATTTAGCAAGATCCTACAAAAAAATTTCAATATTGTGTGATTTTAGAAGTAGTTGTCTAACTACTATTTATAAATGTAATACAACAAAAAATTAATCTTTCTTTTTACTTCAAAGACTAAATTATTTAGTAATATCTTACAATCTACTTGATCAAAATTTTGAAATTTTTTTCTTTACATTCTCATAGAATTTTATTAGTTATATAAGTTAGTCTAATACTCTAATTCAAAATCATCTTATTGAATATGCAAAAAACATAGTTTTTTTTTCAACTTTAATCATCACACTTACATGCAAATTTAGAGCTTTTTTTGATGAAGCATAGTCCTCAATCTTTAAGTGACTAAAGTTGTTATCATAGCAAAGTGCTTGAAAGCTTTTTTGATGAAGTATAGTCCTCAATCATTAAGTGATTAAAGTTGTCATCATAGCACAAAGTGCTTGAAAGCTTTTTATGACGTATAGTCCTCAATTTTTAAGTGATTAAAGTTGTCATCATAGCAAAGTGTATGAAATTTGATTTGATTATGGAGGGAGCACAACTACAAAGGTCCTTTCGGGGTTATATCAATGGTCCAATGCTTGTTATACCATATGAATGCAACCAACAAAACCTCAAAGCTATAATTTCATTGCATGTGCATGAAACTAATAATTGACTCATTTTTCATAAATGATTAAGAAAAAATTGAAATCATCATTGAGCATCAACCTACGTATATTGATAGTAATATTGAATGATGAAAGAAGCAAATGTGACTAAATAATTTACCACCATTCATTTGAATACTTTTGGATCTAATATAAATTTCAAACTTGGTGGATTGATGTGTGTCCGTATAATCTTATTCAAGTCTATCACGATCTGTTTTTCCTCTGAGTCAAAGTCTTCTCTTACCTTGATCTAGTTTATCATTGATTTGTCATTGTTACTAATTTATTCTTTTTTTGAGTTCTACATCCTGGCTTATACTGGTCCAATCCCCGATGAAATCAAATTGGAGGGGTCGTCCAATTTCAATCTCTGGAAGTACGTAGTGACTAGAGCAGTAAAGAAAGAGCAGTTACGGAGGATACTTTCACCTCCAGAGAGCTCCAAGAGTGGAAAAGAAGTAGCAGGTCCGGAACTTGATGAGAAAAAGGAGAAGCTATTGTACATGATTACCATGTCGATATAACCAGCTCTTCTAATGAATCTCACAGCATATGACAACCCAAAATCACTATGGGATTTTTTGTGTTTCACCTATGAGGTCACCTCTGATAGCAGGAAACATCAGTTGAAAAACAAGCTCTCTTTACTTTCCATGACAGAGGATCTTGGGTTTGAAACTACTTCAATCAGTTTAGAAGAATCTTGTCGCAACTGTCAGCTATAGGTGTAAAGGTTGATGACTCTGATCTAGTTCAAATTGTGATCAAGAACATTCCTGATAGTTACGATCATTTTCTGCAGCACTATACCAGTGCAGGAAGATTTCCAACATTGATCGAGTTACAGACTAACTTGATACTTGAAGAAAGTTGCAGGGAGTGAAGCAGAAGACGAAGAGCTATAATGAGACAAATGAGGCGCTTTATTTCCGCACAGCAAAGGGATCATCGATGAACCAAGCTGCTGGAATTTTGGGAAGGCCAAATCATCGATCCCATTATCAACATGGTCCTGTACCACATCACCATGGATCATCGACTCATCATCGTAGCTCCTTTCTACACCAGCAACTGAGCTCAGAGATTTTGCAGCTACTGTGGCAAGCCAGGTCATTGGAAGGGTATGTGTCCTGAACGATTGGCCGATATCAGGAAGTTAGAAGCTGATTGGAGACAAGATCGGAGACAGACTTCTTCAACGTCAGAAGATTCAAGCAAATGTTGTTGACGAAGAACCATTGTGGATCCAGCCGGAAGATACGGATCTAGCAAATTGTATAGAGACTGGCGAAGAAGAAACAATTGAAGCATCTATTGCAGCTCTCGACATTCAAAGTGAAGACTCAAGATGGTATCTCGATTCCGGAGCCACCGAACATGTCACTGGAACTCGGGAATTTTTTGACAATGTAGAAGATTACAAGGCAATGTTAGAACAACAGGAGGGCAAAATCACGCTATTGCTGGACGTGGATTTGTGAACTTTAACCTTCCTTCAGGTCAAATAAAGGCGTTTTGCATGTACATGGCCTCAAGAAAAATCTTCTTTTAGTAGGATGAATAGCACAAAATGGAATTATTGCTTGTTTTGATGAAGACAGGTGCATTCTTTTTAGCAAGAAATGGAAAAGTGTGATTGCAATTTGCAAAAGGAGTGCATAATCGTAGAAATGTTGAAAAGCCTAAAATGGCTTATACAAACTAGTTGCTTGCAATAGTAATGATCAAGTTACTGCACCTATTTCGAGCTTTGTGGAGATGAACATGATCACATCGCAATCAGTACAGTTAGCACGCTTGTGGTATCATCGACTTGGACACTTAAACTTTCGTAGCTTACACCAGCTCTCTTCGTAAAATGCAACATCTGGTATCCCGATTCATTCTGAGGTATGTTCATGTGATATATGCGTTAGACTGAAGTTATTGACGCAAATTGCATAGAAACGGACATTTTCTTTAGTCTTGCCGAAGAATCCAGTGATCTTCTTACTTATTTTGAAGCAATGCAATATCCAAGTTGGCGAGATGCTATCAAGAAAGAGCTAGATTCTCTACACCAAAACTAAACTTGGGAGGTATATGATCTTCCAATTAATGCAAAACCGGTTTCTGCAAAGTGAATTTTCAAAACAAAGTATGGCTCTAATGGAAAGCCAAGCAAGCTCAAAGCTCGCCTAGTTTCAAGAGACTTCTAGCAAGTTGTTGGCATCGATTTCACAAATTTTTTTGCTCCAGTAGCAAAGTGGAAAGCAATTAGATTAGCTTTGGCACTGACAACCTCATTAGGATGGAGCGTTGAACACCTAGATGTCATCACAACATTCTTGAAAGGAAATCTCAAAGAAATTATCTATATGCTCATACCCGAGGGATTTCCATATCATGGTACAACAAAAGTATACAGGTTTTTGCGCTCTCTCTATGGTCTCCGCCAAGCTCTATAAACCTGGTACGATTGAATTGATGAATTTCTCTTTGCCTGCAACATGTCTTGCACAGAAGTGGATTATAGTCTATATTTTTACAGGGATGAAGAAAGAATAGCTATACTCATCTTATATGTAAATGACTTACTCATTACTGGGGACAACGTAGCCAAAATTCAATGGTTGAAGCAGCAACTACTCAAGCAATTCAGAATGACAGACCTAGGACAGCTCAATTTCTATCTTGGAGTAGAATTCATTATAAACAAAGTTGGCATATTCTTCACTCAGAGAAACTATATAGCAACAATATTAAAAGACTTTGGAATGGAAGATTGCAACAGTTGTGCGGTACCTGTAACAGAAGGGCAAAAGTTCAGCAAGGACAAATCATTCAAACCATTTTGATAAGGGCATTTATTGCAAACTCATATATTTTTTAAACACAAGGCCGTATTTATCATTTGCAGTAAGTGCTCTGAGTCGCTACATGCAAGATTCACGTACTTCACACTAGGATGCAGCAAAACAAGTCCTCCGACATCTACAAGCTAGGAACAAAAAATTTTGGCATTCAGTATCGAAGAGGAGAAAGTACCGAAATACTTGGCTTTATCGATGCAGACTGGGCAAATGACATTGACGATCGCAGATCGATCACGGCCTTCACATTCAAGTCAGCAGGAGGACCAATAACCTGGCAATCAAAGAAGATGATCACTGTAGCAACCTCCTCCACTGATGCAGAGACCAAGGCCGTTACTGAAGGAATCAAGGAAGCCGTATGGCTACGCAGCCTAACTGAGCGAATCACAAGTGAAACTTTGAAACCTATTACAATTCATCCTGACAATCAAAGCACGTTGAAGTCCGCCAAAGACCCAGTCTATCATAAAGGTTCCAAACATGGAGATATATTCACCAATGCTTTAGGACGTATTCAATTTTCAAAATTAAGAGATGCCTTAGCAATAGTTAGTGTAGACGAGCTTGAGGCCTCTTAAATCTGCAGTTTTCAAATGCTTGGGTGGTTACAACATCAAATCAGCAACTTTTGTTCACTCACGTGAACCATTGACTCTTGAACTTTTGGTTGCCCTCGAACTACGAATCGGCTGCAACTCTTGATCTTCAACTGCTGCCCCAACTCTACCTCTGAAATCACGCTGCTACTGAGGGAGGGTGTTAGAACTACTGTTACAACTTGTTAGCGTTACTTTTACCTTTAGTTTTAGATCTACCTCAGTACCTCTCTCAGTTAGTTCAGAGTATAAAGGAACAGGCTGGTCCTGCTCTCCTCATTCCATTCGATCTCTCTCTGCATTGTTTAGTATTTTGCATTAGTTTCTAGTACCTATAGTGTCTATATATTCAACATGTGCTATTTCGATCACTGACTTCGTTTGCTCTGTTTCTCCTCGACAGTGTGGATGCTGCAAGCCACCTACGTCCTGCGGTTTCACCTACGTAAATCCTATTACGTGGAATGGAAGTCCAACTGGTACCGACCCGGATTGCTTAAAGTGGAATAACAATGCGACAATGTTGTGTACGGATTGCAACTCTTGCCGCGGAGGAGTGCTGCAGAACGTGAAGTCGAACTGGCGTAAAGTTGCGATTGCCAACATTATTGTGCTGGTGTTCCTCATCTTCGTGTATTCCTGTGGATGTTGCGCGTAATTCAGCAATTCAAGAGGGAGGGGTATTCGAAGGGACACCCGTAAGCTCTGGAGGCAGAGTTGTCACAGTAGATGGACAGACCGCCCGTCCGTCCGATTCACCCGTCCGATTCGCCCGTCCTGTATAGCGTTCATGCCCTGAGTGAATAGCGTCCCCGCCCTGACTGACACCAACGTGGAATGCCATGTCATGTAACGAAGGATATTCATGGTAATTTTTTTTTACTTGGAAAAATTTGAATCAGTAAATTAAAAAAGTTGTCCTACGGACGCCCGTCCGTCCAGTCTGATGACCCTAACCCGTCCGATGTGACAATTCTGTCTGGAGGTAACTATCAGTTGAACTCGGGCAAGTGAAGATACGTATTCACCAGAACTGGTGTGTATCTTTTGTGAATACAGAAGAGTTCTGTAGGGTATGTATAGAACAAGATGAAATGAACTCGAACCCCACTAAAGAGATCTATGGAACCGGAGACAGCCTTGATGTAGTTTATCTCTAGTCATCTCTAGCTATAATCTCGCTTTCAAAAGTGTCCGCTGAGAATTTTGGCTTGAATCACTGTGGGCTGACCGAACTTCATTTTGCAATCACATATGCCCTTAGCTCTGGTTGGTACATTCAAATTCAAGCTTTGCTTTGTCGAGGTGAATGAAAATGTTCATCACTTCTGAGTCGCTTTCTGTCTATCGTGATTGGTGAAAGTTATTTAAATTTCGTGAATATAATATATGCATGATTCAAGAAAAATTCCCTCTCCTCTGTTATACACGGCTTTCGTTCTCCGTGAGTAATGCTTGAAGTTTCGATGACTTTGTTTTGTGTATGTTTCCTTTTGCAGCCTAGTTTTGGTTAGAATTCATTTGTATCATATTCTACGTTTGGCGAAGAGCTGTATAGGATGTTGGTAAGCTGTGTGTCCGTCTGGGATGATTACTTTTCTTGGAAATTCTTGCAGTTTGCCAGAAATTTATCAACGATTATACGTATGTCGGTCTTCATGACCGTCAGGATGTGATCCAAGGAAAGATGTTATTTTGGTGTTGCGCGATGCTAATCATGTTGTTCAGTATGTCGCTGAGTGAATTTCACTCACTCGATAAATACAATTGTGTTCAAGTGAAAGGGCGTCGAGCGTTGATAACAACTCTACAAATACACACTCTGATACCAGATTCACGTTTTCTTATTGATGTTAGGTTCAATTCAGACATGGTATATTGATGTGTCTAATACAGTGCAAATTCTCAGTCCCCCTCAATTTTACTCATAGCCCAAACTGAATCCTGTCTGTGATTGAGAGAATCACATCTTGTTTTCCTGCCCCGAAAGTAACCATGGCTCTAAATAATCCTATTCATGTGATGGTCTATTAGAAGAACCAATTAATCAAGTCCCACAAGTAATTGCTCGCCCAGAGAATTGATTGAATGATACATCCGTTTCAAATGTTGAATGAGTCCACTATATCTGTGAACCATATTCCAATTGCTTGCCAGCGAGTAAGTACAGTAAATTTTATGCGATTCTACACATGTAAATGTCAAATCTGATGTGCATTGACAACCTGATGTCTTGTAATCTACATCAAATCTAATGTCGTCATTGACAGGTATACAATGAACATAAAAAGTTAGTTCTTTCCTGCAAATACTCATCACAGCACCAGCGTCATCTTCAGTCAACAGCAAATTAAATCTGAGCACGTAAACTTCGAATGCAGTAAAACGTGTCAGACCTGCAGTTACAAATCGTTCTTGGACGTACACTTACGATACTAACTGTATAATTTATCCCAGTCGATAATAACAGTCAGACCATAATCGTTGGTCAATATTCCACTATCGCTTTACGGTTTCATATGCAAGCTCGGTCTGTAAGCGAATGCCAATTTCTCGTCCCCGTATTGACTTATAGTACTGTCGTGGTCCAGAGATATGATCTGCGTCTTCGACTCTCCGGACACCACATCAAACGACAGCAAACAGTCATCGCATGCCACCCAGATCATGCTGCCTCGCGACTCGCAGCTGAACCAGTTCCGAAAGAACCAGCATTCCTTGCTGGCAATAGCCATCAAACGCCCAAAACGAGAGTGATAATGAATTTGGTTGAAAGGAACCTGGATCCGCAGGACTCCACAATCCACTCCGTGTTCCTGCAGTTGCAGGATATAAAAGCAAAGGGGCATGACACCAATTTTTCTTTCCAACTCGTCCTCACTTTCGAGAACCTCCCACTCCCAGGCGTCGTGGGGCTGCTCAGAATCTCCAATGAGCCAGGCGTCGTGAACCTTTGCAGGAAGGACCGCGTACAAGCTTCCCATACATTCCAAGATCTCAACGTACGGTATTATCTCCATGTCATAGAAAAACTTCTTAATGGGGTACTTGAGGGATGGGATATGGAACTTCCGAAGAGTGTACTGCTCGACAACTTGCCATTTCCCTGCTTCGGCGTTCACTTCGAAGAGCCGCAGAGTAGCGGCGTTAATGGCTTTATGGCTAGGCTCCATTCCTGCACTGGCAGCGGTTGTGGATTGTACGTCTGCGAAGTAGAGACGCCCACCTACATGTGCACTTGCACAAATGTATTCCCAATCAACAAATAACAAGTAATTTGTCGAGGGAATACGTCGACCCCATGGACGCTCTTGCGCAAACCGCAAACAATTCCAGCTGCTGGTGGTGGACGTGTAAACGGCCACGAATTCGCTGAGAGTGAGAATCACTCGGTAACAATTGGCCTCTTCGTTGACCACCAGGCTCGCTTGCACGCCATTCTGATAGGCAAACTCCCACGACGGCAATCCCAGCAGTTGACAATTAGCTGCCGGGAGTTCCCTGCATTCTCTCGTCAGCGGGTTGCACACCAGCAGGCGCTTCCAGTACTGAGGCGTGCGATTCCTTTTCAGTTCATTCGACGTTCCCGCCGCCTGCTTCGTGGTGTCCGAGATCGACGAGGGGTTGGAATCGGCCAGCACCGGGTTCAGGCGCTTGCTGCGGCGAATGGGGACAACGCCACTCCTGCCCTTGATGAGGAGCAGACCGCCTGCGCTGGCTATGACGTCTTCTCGAGGGATGCTGAAGTGAAGCCATTCGTGCGGGAGATGTGTCATGGGAGGGAGCGGGCTCGCCTTTTCTGCTGCGTGTTGCGCGCTGGAGTGCCAGATTCCAGACCATGACGACCATACATCCTTGACCGGGAGTGTGGATAAACCAGCTTCATGTAGAGCTGCGGCCGTCCAGGACGGAGGAAGTGCTTTCGCGGTCAGAAGATTCTCCTTCTTGACAATGATCGGGAAGTACCAGTCTCGGGTGTCGTCCAGCGTCCGAGCCTTTGAGATGCGTGCGATGTTACATGCATCCCACATTGACCATCTTGGGCAATTGAGTTGAGTCAGCCTGCGGACCGAGAGGAAGGGCATCTGGTGCCACACTACCAAGTCGCCGATGGTGATCATGTCCGATTCCGAATGACGAGTTTGCTCATCATGGTCAGTCATGTTGGCGTCGTGGGTCGACATATATATCTACGAGTCAATTCCACGTAATGAACACACATTCAGTATTTTACTGATGGGGACTATGGAATTCGGTATTTTAGGGTTCAGGAGTTGTGCGGCAATGCATTAGCAATATGAAATATATAGAAAAGACTGAGCTAGCCGTACTGAATGCGAACATAACGTAGTGCAATCCCTGCTTGCCGCTATCTTCCGAGGGTTCACCTTTTCCTTATATGCACATCAATTACGTCCTCCGATCCTTATCGTTTTGCAAACTCTACTCGGAAGCCGGAAAGTAATGAGAAATCACCCTTGAGCTAGACTCAAGCAAACGTGAGACTAATGTAAGTTACGCTCACAGCGAAAAGGCCGGCTAATTCTCTCGGTTAGTGAAAAGAATGCAACATTGAGACGAAAAATGCCTACACGACAACAGCGACTTACTGAATGGATTGCCCGAACCAACGTGATAGAAGTCACCGGTACCCCGACAAGTCAATAGCGTGAGCGAACCCCAGAAAGAATCGCGAATTTTTCTACCGTGACGGTGGGAAGTTACGAGAAATGCTTGAGGATATTCCGCACCTGTAAGGGCTGTAAGTTGGACGTGAAAAGCTGGTGACGAGGTGATGGAGCCCGGCCTAGCCTATGTACACCAGAGATTGCGAGCATGAGAACAAGAAGCAAGACGACGAAAAATCATGAAGCCTTCGCTACTACTCTTGTAAAAAATACTTAAGAACGATCGATCACTTGATCGATGGTAACAACAGTTCTTACAATGTGAGAGAAATCTGTGCATGCTAGCTAGGAATCCAGTGAGAAAATTGAAGCGCATGCTCACCGCCTCACCGAAGAAGGAATTGCAGGAAAGAACAGTGTCCGACAACAAGTTTAGCGCTAATGAAGCCTGAGACTTGAGAAGAAAGGTAGTCTCTCGACTGTCAGCAACGGCAACAAAGCCGAAAGGAAATCGAGGAAACTATACTACAGCGGAGGTACAGGAGATATTTATACCCTCAGACCTACCCACCCTCCGAGTCCATGTTTGGGATGCCCGCCTGACGAGCACACGTACGACGCGTGAACTAATTTTTCCCAAATAGTTTCTCAATCATCCAAAGTATTTAGACTAGAATCTTTACAAATAAAATACCATCCTTTGTCAAAATTTGAGGTAAGTAATAGAGATAAAAATCCATTTACTTAAGTAATAAAATTAAACTTTGCACCATAATTCTTGTGGAACTTAGAACCGTGTATTTTTATTTGATATCTCTAGAATCGAGATTATGCTGATAGTACTTGAATGTACAGAGATGAAAACATTAGATTGCAAAGTTTGTCAGAGGATTTGCACATAAAAAGATAATTACCTTTTGATTGCATTTTTTTGGCAACATAGGGATTTTGGGCAACTCACTACGAATGAAGATTCAAAAGTTATTGCATGATATGTAATTTTCAATGCTCGGCATGTAGTCCAAAAATTTCTTAAAAAATCACTTTTTTCAAAATTTAAAATTTAAAATTGATTTTCCAAATTTGTATATATGTAGAAAGCTTTGAATCATTCCATTTTGATTTGGGCAAGTACACGATATGGGTTCCAAAAAGGACCGTCTCCACAAAATACTATCATTTTTTGACTCATTCAATGTGTACTAGAAATTAAACATTTTTTATTTACATGAATTTGATGACAAATTCATGAGAAAGTTGTAATATTCCATCACAACATTATTGAGCAAGAAAATTGAATAATTTTGATATTCCTTTTCATTCTTTTGTTGTCAATTCCGGAACTATCTCCATTCTGGATTTGAGGCATAGAAAAAATGTTTATAAACATGATAATTAGCTAAAATAATATTTAAGTCATATCCATGTTCAATTTTAATTCTTAATTTGATGTATTATTATATATCTTTATTTATGGGAACTTTTTAAAATCACAAATTTTTACACAATTTAAAAAGACTACAATTTCATAACATTTTCTTCTTAAAACCACATGAAATTCTTAAATACAAACTTAATAAGGTGCATGCCTAGTTGTTTCAATAATAAAAACTTAAATACGTAGTCCTTTCACTATTATAATGCAATCAAGTGTTGAATATGTGAAATTAGGAGAAATTTCAATTTTTGAATTTGACCTATGTAGAACATGATTGTGGTATACCAACATGCCTTTTATAACACCATGTAATTTTGTAATTTTTCAATATTGTTTTCATTTCCAGAAGGACATTTTTCTAAAGTTCGGACAGTTAGGGAAGTGATACCCATATTATCCTTAGAACCATTTATGAGATGAAAGTTATGAGGTATTTTAGTTTGCAAGCAATTATGGATTTTGTACTCAAAAATAACTTTGGAGTCCTTTATTTAACTCATTTTTTAATAATTTTTGAAAAAAATAAAAAAATATGATGTAGATTGTTTGTTACTACATTACTATTGTTGGGATTGGAATTTTTCAATTCCATAATTAAATTCTTAACAACTTAGTGTTTTGAATCATTTTGTACTTTTTTCTATTTACTATTTTTTTCCTATATGTTGTGCAATTCCAAATGTTCTAAAAATTTTTAAGCATATAGCCAAGTAAGCCAACTTACTTTGAAGAATGGATCTAAAAAGTAACCATCATTTTGGACTTATTTTCATATAAATGTGACCTTGCGAGGTGCAGTTGCTTGTATTTTCACACAATCAAAAAAAGTGATTTTTTTCACTTCAAATGTTAATATCTTGTAATCTACACAGTGAAAAATTCTGAAATTTTTTCCACATCTTTTCAAAACAGTTTACTACAAGATCCTATAGTTACATGTGTCCAAAAATGTTTTTCATCTAAAATTTGATGCTTGTATCAAAAATGGCAGTTTTGGAGCATTTTTAGTGAAAACATAATTTCCAACCTTTAAGGGTTAATAAATGAAAATGAAAGTAATTTCACTGCAACCAAATCTTGGTAGTATTTTTGGAACGATACAAGTCTTCTTAATCTAGATTATAAAAGTCAAGTTTTTTGTAATCCTAGATGGTTAATAAGGAGAGTTTCTTCGTAATCTAAAAATTTGAGAACTTAAAGAGTTTATGGGTGAATACAAGAAACACCACTACTATTTTGTGTCACACTTGCAACTTTCGAGTTGTTATTGGTCATAACTTTTGTAGATTGAAGCCAATGTACATGAATTTTTCAATAATTAGATCACTTATTCTTCAAAAATTATTCAAAAATTATTTTATATTTAATTTTAAATTTAGATTATTTAGTTAGTTTATTATACTTTGTGGTTAAGGATTTTTTAATAGTAGGATTAGGGTGATTGCAAGAAACACTTGTCCTATTTCTTATCCTTTTATCTACAAATAGCTGATTTTTTGCTTATAAATTTTTCAATATTTGTCTGTTTGGCATAAAATTTGGAATGAAGGTATATATTATAGTTGTAGACATTGAGTATTTTTTCCAATTACAAAAAACTTAGTTTTTTATTTTTGACCTACTCCAATTGAATGTCTACCTTTCATATTTAAGGTGAATTTAGTGGTATTTTTGATCCAAAAATGAAAATTGGAAGCCATAAATATGACATGTTGGAGGTCAACTAACATTACAAGACCTAACAATGATTTTTTATGAAAATAGTAACATGTCGCTTGTGTATATGGGGTCAAAGTGACCTTTTTTTTTCACAAAGGCTACAAAGAGGGAAAAAATTTCTTACAAGAATTCTTTGGAGCAATGTAAGCGCAATTTTGTCTAGCAAAATATTATTTTTAGAAGAATTCTTTTGAATTCTTTTTGAATTACTAAAAATGAAAAAGTCCATAGACCCCTCTTCAACTATTTTCTATTTCTAATGGCTTCTATAGTATCCCTTAGTAGTCTATAGGATTACATAGTATGTAGTATTAAATTGATAATTCAAATCAATAGGTGCCCTCATTCAACGGTTTAGATTTGTCAAGGGGCTATTGACACATAGTATTGATAGTATTGTATAGTACAACCAATTCTTATGCCAAAAATTGCGTTTTTGGCAAAAAAAATGTAAAACTTTTCTTGCAAGTGCCCAATATTCAAAATTAATGCTTTAGAGCTAAAATTTGTGTGGGCTATTCCCACTCTTGCATGGTCTACAAAAAAACTCAAAAAACTCAATTTTATGTCCTCTACATCATGCAAATAGGACTCCCTAACGCATACAATTTTGAACATTGAAAATGGTTTCAAAATCACATTTTTGGTGAAATTTGTTTCCCATGAAGTCATTCCAAATTGCCAATTTTCATTTCTTTGAAAATTATTTTCTCTATTTTTTACAAATTAAAATGTCAAATTAACTATTTTTATGAGATTTTGCACTTTTTTAGTTCTCATACTTAAAAAAAATTCTATGCTTTTCCTTCCAAGAGTAACTTTTATTTATAAGTATATATATTAAAAATATTTCTTACATTAATTTTTTTTTTCTAATTATAAAGTACTTCCAAAAAAACCCATGAATGTTGTAACAATGCAACAAAAACAGCTACTCTATCTTGCATTCACCCTTACTATAGAAGAAATGAAATGGAATTTACTACTTAGTAGCTTCAATTGAGATTGTTAGTTCTATTTCGTTTTCTTCTATGGTAACTTCTTAAAACTCCCTTCTAGATAATCCCAATGTGAATGATTTTTGTAGTTTAGATAGCAATTTTTTGATTGTTTTGAATTTGGACTTGAATTGTTAGATAACTGTAATAGTGAAAGAATTCAACATTCTGAAGGAGAGTAGATTTGACAAGTGAAATTATAGATAATTTCAATATAAAGTAACTTGAGTTGATTCTATGCAAGTGAAAATAAAAATATTAAAAAAATTGATACCACTTGATTGCCTCAAATGCCACATTAAATTGTGATTTAAAAAGCAAACATAATGTCTTGTATTTGCACATCTAAATTTATCATGTCTCAACCAGTCAACCCTCTAGTCTAGAGGGTCTAAATAAATGTCAAGTTTGATTAATGTCATTGGTTCTTTAAATAGAAGTGACAAACATTAGTCACAAACGCATAATTGATATAATGGAGAAAATAGAATTGCATTCACCCCTAAATTTTTGAACTCCACTCCATTATGATTTTTAAATGATAATGAATACTATATTGGCAATCTATGTAAAAATCTTGTTGTGAGGATTGAAATGTAACATTCTAAGAGTAGTGATTCTATGCACACTTTTTATTCATGAATTGAATATCCTAATTGAATAGCGCAAATCAAATTTTTAATTTTACATTTTATCTCTTCTATTATTAGTATACTTCAAGAGTATAATTTATTTATAAAATGAAACTATAAAGAGTAAAGACAGTTGACATTGTATGAGGGAATTTAGTAAGAATCAATCAAAAGAAAGGTACTCTTAAGATGTGAAGAAAAGAACATACAAGAGTATTTAAGAGCATTGGAAATAGTCTTCTAAACTATAGTAGAAATAGAAAGTTTATGGATTAGTAACGTATTAATGATGATAAAGTTTATAATTTCAGTAAACATCTTGAAATCATATTGTGATTTTTGTCATACTTTATAGTTTATAATATCAATGACTATCCCCTCAAAGACTAAAGGGACACAATGTGTCCTCTTCAAATTTTCAATGGCAAATTCTCGGTAGAATGAAACAAATCTCAATATTTTGAAAACTAGGGATTTGTAGAATAACAAATTCATGTACTTGTTGCATTCTCCAATTTTCAAAATTTCAATGTGGGAAGTATTTCAAAATTTATGTAGAAAATGTAGTCTAATAGAAAAAAGGAGCAAACATAATTTGTTTACAATGAAAGAAATAGTGGGGATGGAAAAAGAACATTTTTTTGGACATTTCTAGTCTTTACTTTGCACAATCAAACTACATCTGGAGAAAAAAATTCAAACTTTTATTTTTAGCAATTTAAAAAAATATAAAATCCAATTTGGTGTGATTGAAAATACAAAAATAATTAGAATAATTCCAAAAAATTTGTAAATGTTCCAAACAATATGCTAATGATATCAGTTGTTAAATTTCAAAAAATGATGCATATATAAATTTTTGTAAATTTTTGTAGGATTGGATTTGGTCAGTTTGGGCTTTCTACTTCTTTTATTTGAAAATGTTTACAAATTTGGAAGAGTTTTTTATTTTTTATTTTTTAAATAAAAAAATTATAAATTTGCCTTAGATTCTAATAAATGAAATTTGGAGGTCAAAAAAGCATTATTTATCTTCTTATAATTTTTCTTCTCTAAAAGTTGCATTTTTTGCCTAAAGAATTGATCATCCAAAATTGTTATAATCTAAAAATCCAATGGTCAATATTTTCCAGAATTAATTCTATGTATACTAGACAAAGTATGCTTCACTTTTATACAGTTAAAATTAAAAACTTCAAGCACATCTATGTGCAAAAAAACATCAAAATGGGACAATTCATTAAAAACCTCTATTGTGAAAACATTGTTAGGCCTTGAGGGGCTATGCATAAAATATTATGAATCCTACATTGTGATATAGCAAGTATGCCAAATACATTTATTAATATACATTAGGGGTTTAGAATTAAGGTATTGACAATTTGAGGATGGAATGTATTATTAAATTTCACAACAAATTCTTTGAGAGGTTCAAGGTTGACAGAATGGTCGGATGTCCGGGACGTCCAGACGCAGACGCTGTGTCCGCAGCGTTCGCTGACATTCGCGGATGCCGCCCGCCCCGTCCCACCCTGTCCGCCCCGCCCCGCTCGTCCGCCTTCCAACGGCGAGAGGGACGTTGCGTCCGCTGGCGTCCGTGCGGACGGACGTCCGGGTTACGGACACCTTTTTCAGGCGGACGTAGAGATTCGTCAACCCTGGAGAGGTTGAGGGGAGGATCCATTTGAATAATGATCAAATTGTGGCCTTCATCACATTATAAGCAATGAGACGCTAAATTTGTCCCATGAAGGTTGAAAACGTAGGATTTTTTAACCCCAGAGAAAATGTTGAATTTCTTTTATTTTCCACATATTTTTTCTTTTGCAAATTTTGAATTCATATTTGCAATCAGAGACTCCAAATTAGCTAGTTGGGGTCTAGACATGGCTAAAGATAGGGGGCTTTTTTTCACTTTTATTCCTAGTAAACAATCCAAAATTACCCTATTGAGCCCACTTCATCGGTTGGATTTAATGTCTTGCTTATAAGCATAGCAAGCCATCCAAAAACAACCATCACCAAAACATAACAACAAAAGATTTTATTGAATGTCAATTCAATTCATGAGAACTAGATAGTAGGGCATTTAAACTCTCAAATAAGCAACCAAGCTATTATCAAGTCTACCCAACAAACCAAGCCATCCAATTTTCACTGTCCAACCTTCCATTGTTCAACCTTCTGAAGGGTCCAGATGGAAAGAGCCCTTCTTGAAACTTAAGGTTGTCTAAAGATGAGGATGGTGTGAGCCCCATAAATGTCACCTAGGTCTCAGGATTTTCTTTTTTTTGTTTAGTGCTCATTTTTATAGGTAATTATGGCCGAAAAGACCAAAAAAGTGGATTTAAAGGATAATTAGGGGAAATCCCTACCGATACAAATTAATCTTCCAAAAGCCCTGGGAATGTCATAAGTGATTCTTTTTTTCACTTTAAAGAGCCTAAATGGGAGTTTGAACACCAAATAGAAGATTGTGAGTAGTTTCTAATTTTCGAGTGAAACATAAGAAAGACACTTAATTTGGATTCCATAGAGGATCTTTGCCTAATAGAGTGTATGCAAAAATATTAGATAAAATGAGTGAAGCTAGGATTAATTTGACTTTCCTAGTATTATAAAAGTTTATTGCATAAAGATGGGTAAACTTGCATTCTAAATGCAAGAATTGGAAATTAATTTTTGTAGATGACCTTTTAGGTAAAATCCACAAATACTATATGGAGGCGGTCACTACAAAAATAAAGGTGTTTTTACTATAAAAACATGTGAGGAGCATAATAGTGAAATTAAACTACCAAGATTCCCTATTACAGGAATGATTCCTCCCCAGAGGAATTAAAATCCAAAGAAATAAATTTGTTTCTCTTTGATAAAGTGCAAGTTTGACTTGAAACTTTGCACAAGGAATTTGGAGACTTCCTAAAAGTTTCCCAAAAAGTTTCGTATTTTTTCAAATTACAAAACATGGCTCCATAGGAAATCAACTGAAACTGTCAAAGATGGAAAATTTGTGGTAGTTCATCTAGTAATGGTAAAACCCACTATAAATTAAGATAGTGTGTTTAACTCTAAATAAGCGCCTAATCAAATTTCACAACATTTCAACAACGACAACTATCCAAATTGGTGGCGCCAACAAATTTTAACGGAATTCCAAAACATTTTGCAAATTAACCACCAAACCATAAGCATACAAAGTCCAAATTGAGTCATATTGGACTCTTTTCTCACATTTTTGGACCTTTTGGACAACCCTAGCTAGTCAAAATTAGGAAAAATCACAAACTCCAAAATTTGGATTTTTCACCTTTTTCACCTTTCTCACTAAGATGGAAAATGTTGTGTTTTGTAAAGAGTTTTGACTGGAAAGATGGAGATTGGAGTTTCTAGACTAATTAGGGTCTTCTAAAGCCAACAACACAGATTGTTTTTCATTTGGAGATTTCTTTCAAAAGTTATAGAAGGATCAGCAGTAGAGTAGAATTAGGCATAGTAATTATTGATTTTAGTGAATTTTAGTTTACTTAGGTAGTTTTAGAGTAAAAGGAGGTAAGTGGGAGGCCTTGAAAACATATAAAAAGGCTTCTACTGACTCCTTTTGCTTGAGACCAAATTCTCTCTCTTAGTGGTTTGAGACCCACCACTTTTTTTTTGTTTCTTTTTTTCAATTGCTTGTTTGACTATTCTAGGCCAAAACTCTCATGCATTCTTGTATCTTGCCAGTATCATTGGCATTATTTGATATTTAGTCCTTGGACCAAAACACTTGATTTTGAATTGCATTGGAGGCACTTAGCTCCCTCTTTGTTTACATTTTGAAGCCCATTCAAAAGACGTGGGGATCCTTTTGAAGAATTAACAATCTTTTTTGTTCTTAAAGTTAATGTAATAATCTTCTTGTGTTTTCTTGAGATTTGCTCACTAACCCCTACTCAAATTTTCATGTGTGGGATTTCACAAACTCTTATTGAAAATCCTTTAGGAATTAAATTGGAGTGCCAACCATTTTGTGGTTGTATGTTCACATTTCTTGACCGAGTTCTTTTGGAGTGAGATATCACACTTTATATATAGAAAATCCCCTTGGGAACCTTGAAAATGAGATTTGTGGTTTGTGTGTTGGCTTGGTATCATTTAGAAATATTTTAGGTTGGATCCAAGAATTTCAAAGTCCCATGTGTCAAACAAACTCCTCTGAGGTTGTTTAAGAATTTGAGGCTAACCCCTCTAATGTGGCGAAGCTTTTGTCCTAGTTAGAATTTTCCAAATTCCTTTTGAAACAAAACATTTCCCTTTATTGTTTTAAATTTTGGGCCTAAACCCCCCAATTGGCGAAGCTTTGACTTTGGTTAAAATTTTCCGTCTTTGGGTCCCCATTAGGAGATTCAATGTTTGGTTTTAAAATAAAACAAAATATTGGCAAACAATCACCAGTTAAGGGCCCCCAAACCCCTTGTTTAGGCCAATTGGAACCAACCAAGGGTAGGTCCAAGGCAGGAAACCAACTGCCTAAAGGGAGGTTGATATAACAGCCGTGTAGGTTGCTTGATCCAGCAGTTAGGTCACTAGATTGGGCAACCAGTTACCATACCATATCATCATCTAATTTCTAGAATATAGCGCTTCGTTTTCCAAGTCAAGAGTGACCAGAGAGAGAATTTTTTTTAGAAAAAATCAAATTATCCAGTTTAGAAGGACCAGAGTTGTTGAGAGCTCTAAAAATCTGATTTTTTAAGCAACAGAGTGACCAGAAAGAGTTCTTTTAGAAAAAAAAATCAGATTATCAAGTTAAAGTGACCCAAGTCCAGAGTGACCAAAAATAAGATAAAATAAATAAATAAAATAAATAAACACCCAGTTTGACAAGCCAAAGAGACACTCTAGAGAGTGATTATGAGGGGAGGGGTCTAAAATTTCAGATTGTGAGGTCAAACTGAGTTGACCAAGGCACAGAGTGAGTGGAGAGGTCCAGGCCATATCCAGAGCTGAAACTTTTGATATTCCAGCCATATTACTAACAATTGAGGTATACAGGGAGTGTATTAGCTTCACAGAAGTTGGTTGGGAGGTGTGTTAACAAATTGTCGTACTGGTTATTGAAAATCTCCATCTGTGTGCATACTTGACAAGCCTGACGTTGCCAGAACTCCATTTGGAAGCCAACATCTCAACTCAACAACAGATACACACATACAATGAAGTTATGAAAGCTGGGACAATGAAAATTGGTATTTGTTTGTTGAATGAAGAAGGAGAGAGAAGGTTAGTGAGTTTGGTCCACTTGTAAAGAATAGTTTGACTTTTTTAACCATAGCTAGTATTTGATGAAAAGACAAAAGGATAAAACAAAGAAAAGAATAGTTTGACTTTAGGGAACTTCTAGAGGTTAGCTTAATTGGGGAAAGTTAGAAAAGTGTAGTTGTATGGAGTTGACTTTCACGTCATCTTCTAAAAAGATTTAGAATAGATTAAGCTCTCGGGAAGGTCACACCCCTATAGGTTTAGACATCACGTGCAATCATGGGGAATTTAATTGGGGGGTATTTATGTGATTTGGGGTATTTTTTTCCCTACCTATTTTTAGATAAAAAGCTAACCCCTTGTAATTTTTAGCACCCTATTTTTTTTTATAAGTGATTTCAAGGACTAATTAAGAGCACCATATTTTATTTATATAGGTTAGGTTTTGTGAAACACTGGAAAAGTTGCTATAGAAATGGAAAACCAACTCAAAAATAAGGAGTATTGGATACAATCTAAACCAAAATTGTACATGTACATGAATGAATTATAAGTTGAATACCATTTACACACCATTGCAATCAACTATGGCAAAATCCTTGGCAATACTTTTTTGAAACCAAAAACCTTTAATAAGCAAAAATGAAAGAACATGTAATTCAAGACAATGGAAACAATACTAATTGAGGCTTGAACATCTACTTTGAATACAATTCCTACATCGACTACAATAAGTTGACAATGAGCTTCAATTGAAGCTCTCATCTTCAAGTTCAATAATCTCGTATCCTTTGCCATGACAAATTATGGATTTCCGTATATAAAGGACCTCTCCACTCTCTACATCCATCAAGTGCCAATAAATAAATCCTTCATTACATCATCAAGTTTCTTGTTGGCCTACTTAAAGGTTCTATTCCTTCACTATGCAATCAAGTTTCTTGGTGGCCTATTGATGGAGTTTGTGCAAGCTAAAATTTGATGGCCTCTAGGAACGATGGATTTAGTTAAATTCTATTTTTACAAATAAACTACAAGAAATTTATTTATGAAATAAATTATTGTTAATTAAAATGGTGATCAATAGTTTAACATTTGCAATACTTTTGGGAACATTGATATCATTTAATAAGGAATATCACAATGCAAAAAGCAATAACATTGTTGCCATGTATTTTTCATATGTTTCAATATACATAAAATGCACAACAAGGATAATAAATTTTTGTGTATAATTTGTGTCTTTTGCACATTTGTGAATAAGGTATAAAAGTCACATAGTTAATATAGATTATAAAGTAGTGCTAATTTTGTTTATAGTAATCATGTGCATCATAATGATGCAATAACTTGTAAATTAACGTACACACCCATGAAACAATAGTAACTACATGATAATTTCTAACAATTTGTTGGTCTTGAACTCTGAGATGGGGTTCAAAACTTTAGTTCACGCTCTAGCAATAGTCTTGGTATTACCTAGCCTACACAAACTCAGAAGGTAAAATGGCAAAATTGTGAAATGCTGCAAGCCTACATCTACTTGTCCAAATCTTACATCCAAATTGCATTGCTATTGAGAAGGAAAAATGCTAGAAGGAGCAACAACCATGCACATATTACTAAAATTGCAATACCATCAAAAGAAAGAATTCATAATCGAGATCCATGAGTTATCGAGGTCAACCACATAGTTGGTGATGATTGCAACCAGATATTGTCAATGGTGCCAATAGTCATAGGATTCACGTTGGCAACAACATTGGAAACTACAACTAAAACACAAGTTGAAGAAGAAATTCACGAAGCCTTGAATTGCAAATTTGAACCAATGCAAGTGACAATGTATTGACACATACCTCCACATCCTAAGCCTCAACTTGTTGAATAGGGCAGCCAAAGCCTAGATCAAAGCCTAGACTCAAATCTCCTATAGAAGCCTTCATTTGTAATCAAAATTGAATTCTTCAGCGAAGATTGTGAACATTGGTAACTTGCAGTGCAATGCACATCCCTCCAACCGCTCAACGTCAACAATTGTGATTTGTTGCCAAAACCCTAAGCATGGTGTTGCAAAACAATTCAAAAAGCAATTGCACCTTGCCAATAGAAAGGGAAAGCGCCCTAAATTGAACTAGTTGTTCAAATTGTTAGAAATAAGCACCCTAAGCACATTCAAGACCCTCAATAGCAGTTTGCATGCCAAAACACACCAAAATTAAAAAAACAAAGGCATCTCAAGCATGTCAATCTCTTCTTTCCTTGAATGAACAGAAAATTCATGTTTTTTCATCCCATGACTACAACTTATACACTCTAAAACTCATCCTACTAACAACTTTTGGGAGGACCCTAAGTTTCATAGCCTATTTTATTTCTATTGTATTTAAGAATATCTGAAGTATTCTACACCCTATTTTATTTATAATAATGTTAAAGACTTATTTTCAATGCTATAGTAGATCTAACAAAAGTATATAATTTATCTCCAATAAATTAAATTGACCTTAATTTTTATCTCACCTAGTTTCTAAAATTTTGGGTGTGACCTCTCTGAGATTAGACTTTTATGCGTATTGACTTAAAACCATTGAAAAACGAAGAGAAATTTCAAAATACAACCAAAAATTACAAAAAAAGAAGTTGAAAAAAGAAAGATCCAGGAAAATTAAGTAGGGAATTTCCCTTAACCCAAAAATCCTAGCAAATACCAAGAATAAAAAAATACAAAGAAATGCGGGATAAATATGAAAGAAATGGAAGAGGTGTACAAGCGAGCAATGGAAATTGAAGTGCAAACCGGTGAAGAGAAAGCCAATGTTATTGAGATTAGTGCTTAATCCTCCACCCTTAAGTGTGTCTTAACTCCCTTTTTTATTTTCATTTTTATTTTTTTATTTTTTTTCAATTACACTTAGCAATTAGGACCATAGGTAGAAACTGAAGTTAGGTCATTAGAAGCATTTGATTCATAGAATTAGAGTTGAGAATCAAATAGAAAATTTCCATAGCTTTCCAAAAAGATATTAAACGTAGAAACCGATAAAAATTGAAGAAATTATGAAGGAATGAACCCTAGCCGTTAAACTTGGATGAAATTATAAAAACTCATCCAAAGGGATATTCAAAAGGAATTTCAAAATCTAAATAAGCTTAAAATTCCATTGTCAAAGTAAAGGTTAGAAAGGTCAAAATATAAATAATTTTTTGAACTTCAAAGGTAAAAAAGAATTATGGAAGAATTTTGGTAAATTGGATAATGGTCAAAATTCATCTGTGAATAGCATTTATCCAAGAGTCAAAAGTAATTTATTCTTTCACTTTTATAAGTTAAAATAAAAATTACCAAGATAAAAATCATTTTAATCCACAAAGGTAGAAGTAGAAGTTGAACAATAGGAGCAATAGTAATAGTTAGTGAACAAATTTATCAAAGATGATTAAAAAAATACCTAAGTAATAACTTAGAGATAGAAAACCTAACCAAGATTCCTAAGACCCATTTTTACCATTCTACCGTGAATAAAGACTGAACCTTAGAATAGAATGAAGCTTTAAACCAAAGTAAGATTAAAATGAGATTACCTTAGAATAGTTGGGATCCTATGAACATCTAGGATAGAACCCCAAAGAAAGCATAGGAATAGAATATCATCACTACAATCCAAATTCATTATCACTAGTTAGAATCCTAGGAACAATAGATGAGGTTAAAATAGAAGGAGTACTACAACTTTCATCTACTATTATCTTTTAGGAATGAAGGTAAAACCCCAAAACCTCTAAAACACTTTGAAAGAATATAAAAGACTATACCACTTAATTTAGATCCGTTTCTTCTTTTGCAAACAAACCTTAGATATCTATAAGCTAGTTTAGAAATTGCAAAATCCAATTTCTCTTAGAACATTTGCAACATAGGATTAACAATAGGATTTAGTAAAAAGCTCCATTGCTTAGAAGGCAATTCGTTACTACAACCAACTCACCCATAGAAATTAGAATTTAACTATAGAACCTGGTTGTGTATGTTTAGTCTTGAGGGTGAAGATTGAAACACTCATAGATGGGCAGTTGTGCTACTATTAATCCTAAGTAATTTACATATCCCAATTGCATTGTTTTACCTACTACTATCCTGTTTGTATAAATAACTTTTCTTTTCATCTCCATACACTTTAATCTAAGTGGCTTCTAAAGCTAGTTGAAAAATGTAAGAGTTTACTAATTATATTGGCAACTAGCTTCAAAATCCACTTCATTTTGTTTCACTTCATTGAATTTGATTAATTTTCCAATTAAATATCTAGTAATACATATAAGGTGATTAATTGGCAATTTAAGAGATTAATTAATTAGCACGTTTCTACTACACCCTCATTATTCTAAGTCTTAAGGTCTTTTGCAAAGTTGACACTCTCTAACCAAGCATGGTAGCTATATGCCTCTACTAATTTTCTGACAATTAATAAACTTCTTTGGTCATTGTGGAGTGGCCCTTTAGAGGGCTAAGAATTTCTCTAATGCAAGGTCATTTGGAGGGCTTGCACACCTCTAAACATTTTCCAGTGAATTTTCCTTGAAAGACAAATAGAAGTTGTATCTAATTTTCCATTATTTATATTTTTTTGGATTCTTGCCTTATTATAGTATTAGTTAAGAATTTTTGAAGTGAAATGATCATAATTAATTGCATTCCAAATTCCATAAGGCACTTAAGAAAAGTTTCCTCGTGTTGAAATGTTCACCATTGAATCATTCATACTTTAACCCTTTAGGGCCTAAAGGGCCCTTTTTGGACTCATTTTTATTTAAAGTTGTAGCTAGTCTATAGTATACAAAATCAAATAAATTGGACTTTATCCCAATTTGGGAGCATGGAGAAATGTAAACTTATTTTGTTAAATATTTGCTTTGGTTTCACATGAATCTAAGGGCAAATGGAACTTTTTGTGAGATTCAAATTCCCTCTTGGCTCATTTAGATTCCCTCCTTGTAGGTTCAATATTCATTCAAAATCATTGTATATAGGCTTGTTAGATGCACAATTTCCATGCCCTCCTATTTCGTTCACACCTTGCTTTAAGGTGAACCATTGGCTTTGAATTATCTCCAACTTTTGAATTAAAACAACCAAATAGGCAGGCTTCACCCTAAAAGGTTAAAGAATTCAACATTGGTTGTAGGAGTTTAGGAGAGTATGCTTTTAGAGTTGAAACTATTTTTTGAATTCTAACTTTGCTTTGGGAACCTTAGGAAACTTCAATAGAAGCAAAATAAAGAAAATGGAGTTTGTATAGTATATTTTGTGCTTTGTTTGAAATTTATTACAATATTCTTAACGATGAGTTTTGTATTGCAATTGAAGGGAAGGAATCTAAAACCACATTTCTAAATACATGCATGGCATGAAATCAATCTTTAATTTACACTTCAATAGTATACTATCATGATAATTTACTTTATAAAATTTACCTACGATAAAATTTTAAAAATTCTTTTTAGGATGTAGTCCTATATAAGGCTATATTTGATATGAATTTTTGTCACTTTGATTTCTTTATAGATTTAAAATATGTTTAAGATAAATTTTTATAGGAGAATCAATTTTTTTTAAATCAATGAAGATATATATGAAAAAGTAGACATTCTATACATGAATGCAAGAAACATAAGTAATATTTTACATCACTTGCAATTTTTGAGTTGTCATTGGTTATAACTTATGCAAATTGAAGCCAATGTACTTGAAATTTTTTTAGAAGATTAGTGATTAGACAATAATTAAAGAAATTATTTTTCAGAAATTTTCAAAAATTATTTTATATTTAAATTTTGATTTTGCTAATTTATCACACTTTGTAGTTTAGGGTTTTTTAGTACTAGGAACTATCCAAAATTAATGATCTAGAGTTGAAAGTTGTATGTTTTATTGCCACACTAGAGATGCATGTATTCACTAAAAAAAATTAAAGAAAATATTTTTTATGTCTACATTCATGCAAATAGGACTCCCTTGTGCACACAATTCTGAACATTGAAAATGGTTTTAAGATCATTCTTTTGGTGGAATCTCTTTATCCTAAAGTCTTTTCAAATTTATAATTTTTAGTTTCTTTGGAAAAAAATCCATATTTTTTACAAATTAAAATGTCAAAGTACATATTTTCATGAGATTTTGCACTTTTCTAGTTCTCCTACTTAACCCCTAAAGGTTGGAGACTATGTTTTCACCAAAAACGCTCCAAAACTGCCATTTCTAATACAAGCATCAAATTTTAGATGAATTTTTTTTTCCGACACATGTAACTGTAGGATCTTGTAGTAAATTGTTTTAAAAAGACATGGAAAAAATTTCAAAATTTTCCACCGTGTAGATTGCAAGATATTAATGTTTGAAGTGACAAAAACCATTTTTTTGACCCTGTGAAAATACAGGCAGCTGCACTTCACAAGGTCACAATTGTATGAAAAAATGTCCAAAATGATGGTTACTCTTTAGATTCATCCTTCAAAGCAAATTGGCTTCATGCTTAAAAACTATAGATCATTTGGAATTGCACAACATATAGGAAAAAAAATAGTAAATAGAAAGACTTACAAAGTGATTCAAAATACTAAATTGTTAAGAATTTAATTATGGAATTGAAAAATTCCAATCCCAATGGTGGTAATGTAATAATAAACAATCTACATTATATCTTTTTATTTTATTTTAAAAACATTAAAAATTGAATTAAATAAAAGATTCCAAAGTTTATTTTTGAGTAGGGAATCCATGACTACCCACAAACTAGAACACCTCATAACTTTCATCTTGTAAATCAAAATGAAATGATTCAAAGCTTTTCACATATATATAAATCTAGAAAATCAATTTCAAATTTTTGTTTTTGAAAAAAGTGTGTTTCTAAGAAATTTTTGGGTTGCCTGCCAAGCATTGAAAATTACATATCATGCAATAATTTTTGAATCATGTAGTCAAAAGTTATGAAAATTGTTGGGTCTTAAAGCTACTCCTTGGGCACATGTTGAGTGAAAATTTCAGCAAAAAAAAATAGTCAATTCAATTATAGTGTTCTACCAAAAATAAAAATTGAGGTTTGAACATTGAGTACCATGACTCTATGAGTTTTAGAGGGGAATGATTGATGGTAGATTTTGGGTGGTTGATCATATTGTAGACAAATACACTCTTAGTTGCACTTACCAATACTATATCCCAATTTTTCAAAGAAAAAGAGTATATCAAGCTTTTAATTTATGATAAATCCATCATAATAGAAGAAAAATGTAATCATAAAATAGACATTATGAAAATAAATTTGTATATTTTTGGAGGTAACTACATTCCAAAAATGACATCTACATGAAAAAGAAATGGTTTAAAAAATTTGAAACTTTGATTATAACAATTATATAATTGTTGGTGGTCTACATCTTCCAAAACCTCTACATTTTGTCATACACAAAGCCATGGTGGTAGATAGTTGGCATACCCAAGTCTTTCCAAGATCAATGTATCATGTACATGTTGTGATCGCGGACTAAAAAAATCACATTGCATAGATTTGTAGAATGCAAGTCTAGCCAAGAGGCATATATGGTAGTTTACCCTTTCCGTTCTTTATTTCTTGCATGAAGTGTCGTAGGTAGAGGAACGTTGGTCCAACTTAACATGGCAACAATGCCTATTAGGGGCAAGGTTATCAAGAAAGCTATACATAGGAGCAACAATTTGGTCCTTGCTAAGAAGATCTATAGGGTGATTATGTTGGCTCCATTGAAATGCTTGGATGTTTCATCAAAACGCACGGCCTCACACCAAACTAGAACAAATGATATGAAAAGCCACCCTAGATCACATCAATATGGCTTGGCACAAAACAACCATCGTTTGTTACAAACACCTAGCCAAAGCCCACAAGTTCTTGAAGAAATTTGACAGCACTTGACTCAAATTTCCCTTCTTTAAAGCCTAGCATGATAGAATCATGACTTGGAATTTGCAGAAGTCCACTTGTGGGATGTTTTTGTAAATTAGGGTCATTCAATTTGTTTGGATGCGGCTTAGTCTCTCATATATCCCTAGGGCTTTGCCCTTGACTTCTTTACCGTTTGTACTAGTTTTACTTTTTAGAATAAACTTTAGCTTAAAAATAAATAAAATATTAAAAAATTATATATATATATTTATATTGTTTGTTTGTTAGAAATGTATAATTTGAAAGGAAAACTTGCATTTAACCCCTAAAGTTCCTTGACTATGTTTTTGTGAGAAATGCTCCAAAACTGCCATTTCTTATACAAGTTTCAAAATTTAGAAAAAAAACATCTTTGGACACATGTAACCATAGGATCTTTTAGTACACTAGTTGGAAAAGATGTGGTAAAAATTTCAGAAATTTCCACCGTGTAGATTGCAAGATATTAGCATTTGAAGTGACAAAAATCATTTTTTTATCCCTGCAAAATACTAGGTAGTTGAACTTCACAAAAAATGTTCAAAATGATTGAAACTCTTCGGATTCATTTTTCAAGGCATGTTGGCTACATGCTTGAAATTTTTTAGATCATTTGAAATTATACAACATATAGGAAAAAAATAGTAAGTAGAAAGATGTTGAAAATGGTTCAAAATTCAAGATATTCCTCGTTCACACCTTCTATCAAAATTTGGGCCAAAAAAATGGAAATCTCTACCCACACGCACCTACCCAAAATTTCTATGTTGCCAAAAAACATAGTTTGGTTCTTTAGGGGTTAAGAAAATATGAGTTTTTTGGGTAGATGTGCACAATGGTTTAAAAATTATTTAATTTTTAGTTTGAGAAGACTTACAACCATTCAATTAAAAAATGTCAAAGTCTCAAAACCTAACATTTTTTACTACATATATAGTCTAACATCCCGTATCTAAAGAACATCTAGTAATCAATGTGGTAGGACAACCTTAAGTTGCAACATCTCATATGCATAACATATTATTTTCTCCAATTCACCAAAATTGAATTTTAAATTCAAAAAGGGCTTTCAAATTTTGGATAAAGATGTGACAATAGACTATGACAATCTACAATAGGAAATGAATATAATAGGTGTGGTACCATAAGAGAATAAACAAAAATGAAAGATATTCATTTGAAGTTCAATAGAATGTCTAGTCTAGAGTCAATTTTTTTTTAAAGGCCTTTTGTTAAGCATGCACTTTGTATATAGCACTCAGACGTATTAACAATACAAAATTAAGTAGTTGAATAATTCATCTAGAGAAACACCATGGGGCCAAATTGCACCATTTCAAGAATTTTTATTATTTTTAGTGCCCTAAAAGTAATTTTGGGGGAATAATTTTTTCATTTCTATAGTTATAGATATGGAAAATATTTCCTAATTTGGATGAAAAAATGAATGATTATTAAAAAATTGTTTAAAAGCTACATGAACAATAATGAAAATGTGGACTATTTAGAAGGCTAGGATGAACTGAACCCCCTTGTTTGTTCCCAAAGGAAAATATTGAAATTTTTTATTTGCCACGCATGATAAAATTTGCAAATTTTGAATTCATATTTGCAATCTAGGGCCCTAAATTAACTAGGAGAAGTATAAAGGATAAATCAATTAGGCACAAAATAGGGGGATATTAGAATAGGCACCCTGGAATGACTTTGGGGAAATGAGTGAAGCTGTGTTTTTGTTTCTAGTGATTTTTCATCAAATTGCACCAAAATAATTGACCTTGAATCGAACCTTTAGAACATAAACGATAAAATTTTGGATGAAATTACCAAAAAATTTCAAATTATAAAAATTTATTGGATGAAATCATCAATAAATGAATGAAAATACATTATGGATAAGTCATGTGTGCTAATGTGGTATTTTCTATCCAATATGTGGATGAATGTTGAAATTTCAAGTACCACTGTAACATTTAATATCACTAGTTTGGCACTTAAAAAAATGAAAAAAGCACCCTAGATTGAGGGGGTCAGTTCACCCTGACCATCTAAAGGGCTGAGACACATCAATGAGCTGTGAAAATATAGAAAATAAGCTAATAAATTTTATAAATTTTAAATTTTAAATTACGAAAATACAATCTAACATGGCATTTGAGCCAATAACCATATGTGCCATGATTATTTCATTTTTTTTTCATTTTCACTTTTTGTTGTGAATGCACATCTGGTTAGTAAAGAAACAGCCTTCTAGAGAGTCTCAATTTTGTGTAAAGTTTATGTTACACTTGCCAATTTGAGGTTTATTGAACTATTTGGTACCCCCAAAACAAATTTAAAGCTAAAGTTTGAAGAGGATGGTCTTCTAATAGATTTTTAGCTACTATCCAAAAGAATACTAGAAATAGTTAACTTTATGTAGTGTGGAATTCCACAAAGTGAGCTTATAGCTTGCTTTCAAAATAGAGCAATTGCAAGAAACACTTCATTGTTTTTGGCCATAGAAATGGCAATACTATACAATACCATCATTACTATTTGTTAGTAGTGCATTTACAAATCTAAACTGTCTATTTAGTACTTTGCAGTATTGTAGACTACTACATGATACTACAAAAGACACTCGGAGCAAAAAAACAGTAGAAAAGGGTTTTGTGAACATTTTCATTTTGAGTAATTCTAAAAAAGTTCTAAAAATTTCCATTAAAAAAGTCACTTTGCTAGACAAAATTGCACTAACGTGGCAGTAAAGATCTCTTGTAGAATATTTTTCCCTCTTCTTAGCCTTCATGCAAAAGGTCACTTTGACCCCATGTACGCTACCGACATATTTCTATTTTCATAAAAACTCATTGTCAATCCTTATAATGTTAGTAGACCTACAACATGCCCAATTTGTGGCTTCTAATTTTCATTTTTTGGATTAAAAAATAGAACTAACTCCCCCCCCTCCAAAAAAAAAATGTGGCCAAAGTAGAAATCCAATTGGGGGCATGTTGAAAATAGTAAAATATTCTTTTTAAATTGAAAAAATACTCAATGTTTGAAACTACTACATGTACCTTCATTCCAAATTTCATACCAAATGAACAAACAATGCAAAAGTTATGAGCAAAAAACTACATGTCCAAGGATAAGGGGACAAGAAATAGGACAAGTATTTCATGCAATCACCCAATATGTAAAATATTATTTTGGAGGTTCTTTTGGTGAATGATCATCTTTATACAGTTGTTACAAATGGAAAATTTTAATTAATTAAAATATTTTTAACTAATTAAATCATCAAAGTATCTATTTTTTAAAGGTTTGACACTTTTTTTGTTTTCCTTCTTAAAGATTTTTTCTATGCTTTTCCTTGAGTGGTTACTTTTATCTTAAAGGTATATACATTGGCCATATTCTTTAAATTTTTAAAAAGTTGTTTTTCAAATTTTCAAATACTTCAAAGAAGAAAAGCATAAGTATTGTGAAATACAACAAAATCACTAGTAGTTTTTTGCAATCACCCAAAATGGTTGATTGGAATTTAGGGGTTAAGTGAATGCTTTAGAAGCCTCCTATCCAATGTATGCTTAAAAAGGGTGAAATTCTTAGAATCTTGTATAAAAAATTTAACTCCTAAGTAACCCAAGGGACCAAAAGTGTCCTTACATAGTCTAGAAGTCCAACTCGACTAGTGCTATAATTTTTGCACCCAATGTCCAAACTAAATCTCCAAATATCTTTAACTCAGTTTTCACCAAAAATGCTCCAAAATTACCATCTCTATTACAAGTATCATATTTTAAAAAAAAAACATTTTTGGACATGTGTAACCAAAGGATCTTGTAGCACAATAATTTGAAAAGATGTGAAAAAAATTCTTTTATTGAATTATTGAAAAGCTAAAAAAAATTGTTGGGGACTTGTCCTCTAAATTTGTGTTCTATTTTTTTATTTATTAATGGAAATTGTCCATTTATTTATTTTTTAAATGATAAAAAATTTAGAAATTTTCCACTATGTAGATTGTAAGATATGAGCATTTGAATTTGACAAAAATCCTTTTGGGGACTCTATAAAAAATCAAGCAATTCCACTTCACAAGGTTGCATTTACATGAAAAAATCTCCAAAATAGTAATGCTTCTTTGGATTCATTCTTCAAAGCAAGTTGACTACATGCTTGAAAAATTTCCAACCTTTTGGAATTATACAATACATAGGAAAAAAATAGAAGTAAAAGAAAAAAAGAAAATGATTTAAAATACTAAATTGTTAAGAATTTAGTTATAGAATTTAAAAATGCCAATTCCAATGGTTGTAATGTTTTACTAAATAATATACATCCCATGATTTTATTTTATTTCAAAAATATTGAAAATTGAGTTAAGTAGAGGACTTCAAAGTTTATTTTAGAATAGAGAATTTATAACTATTTGCAAACTAAAACTCCTCATAACTTTTATCTCAATCGTCAAAATGAAAAGATTCAAAGCTTTCTATGTATGTAAAAACTTAGAAAACCAATTTCAAATTTTTGATTCTTAAAAAAGTTATTTATTAGGAAAAAATTTCAGCTATCCAAAGATCAATGAAAATTACATGTCATGCAATAGCTTTTTAACCATCTAGCCAAAATTTTTAAAATTGTTGCGCCTTAACCCCAAAGGACAAAACTGCATTTTTTGGCTACATAGAAATTTTGGGCAAGTGTGAGTGACTAGAGATTTCTATATTTTTGGCCCAAATTTAAAAAGTAGGTAGGAATAAGGAATATCTTTCACATGCACTAAATTTCATGACATTTGAAAATACAAGTCAAAAGTTATAGACTAATATATTACTTTTTTTGTGAGTGAGTAGTTTGCACAAATAAATAAATCACTTTTTTCATAAACAAAAATTTGAAATAGGTTTTCGAGAGTTATATATACATAAAAAGCTTTTAATCATTCCATTTTGATCAATGAGTCAAAAGTTATGAGGATTTTTTGTTTTTGGACAATTATGATTCTCTATTCTAAAATAAACTTTGAAGTCCTTTATCTTAACTCAATTTTCAATATTTTTTGGAAAAAGAATCAGCGGATGTAGATTGCTTATTACAATACTACAACCATTGGGATTGACATTTTTCAATTCCATAATCAAATTCTTAAAGATTTAGCATCTTGAATCATTCTCTACTACTACTAATTTACTATTTTTTTCCTATATGTTGTACAATTTCAAATGATCTGAAATTTTTTAAGCATGTGACTAACTTGTCTAAGAAAAATAATGCAAAGAATCATCACCACTTTGGTCATTTTTTCACAAAAAAGTGAGCTGGTGAAGTGCACCTACTTTATTTTTTGTAGGGCCCAAAAAATGGTTTCAATGAATTTAAATGCTAATATCTTGCAATCCACATGGTAGAAATATCTGAAATTTTTACCACATATTCTCAAGTTAGCATACTACAAGATTCTACATATGTATATGTCAAAAAATATTTTTTTCAAAAATTTGGTACTTGTACTGAAAATGGCAGTTTTGAGTGTTTTTGGTGAAAACATAGCAATGAAACTTTAAGGGTTAAAGCTACTCCTTGTCCCCATGTTGTATGAAAGTCTCAAAAAATAAAAATAAAAATATCATTTATAGTAAGTTGCCCAAAATTGCTATGTTGCCCCAAAACATAGTTTGGTCTTTTAGGGGTTGAAATAATCATATTATATAAGACTTAAGCTTACAATCATTTGGAGCATCTTTAAGTAAACATAGAAATATTTTTCAACCTAGTAGATAATTTATAGTATGATAGACCCATGAACTCCAATATAAACATATTTTAGAAATTTAGAAATTATCAAATCTTGGTAATTATACAAGTTGAACCTCTCTTACTACAACCTCTCTTATGACATAATATGCAATAAGAAAGTTTGCAAAGAGTAGGTGGTCTTGCACATGCAATCAAGATGGAGAGATAGACATGTGTTCCTGTGACCCCTCGGAGAAAGACATGAACTCTCTAACTGCATAAACCTCTCTTAGTGCATAGTCCCATAGAACCTGTAAACAGTACATAATTTACAATTAGACATTTTACCAAATATTTTTCAAAGTTTTAGAAACCAAGTGGCTACCAGTGCACACTCTGGCTCTCTGGTTAGCAACAAAACATACCAAAATCGAATTTCCCAGGAACGTCATCCCAGTAGCTCGAATAAAAGCAAATCAATAACAATCCCCAATACCTTAGCTCAAGTAATATTAACATCGGTAACCATAATCACCATAATCCAAAGAAGAGTGCCAAAAAAACATTTTCCAAAACGTCAAAACCAGCTCCTTAAGGAAATATTAGTTCCATTGCATCACTGCCAACAGGAATTGCAGTGTCATCTACACAAAATAGAAACCACAAGCCTATCCGCAATGGTCCTCACCCACTATTGCCGTCTACAAACAGAAGCTCTTAAACAGACTCGTCGTAAGGTAAATTGCCCCGCCACCCATACATCTCAACTCAAAGCCACCACACTTGGTCCCCGCCGATGTCACTGATTGCAATCACAGGTGACAAAATAAAATACTTTCAAGACATCAGTGAAGAATGGCATCATGAAACACTCTTGTATGGAGATATAATCGCACGAACCAAGTGCACATGCAAGAAAAGTTTATGAACATCGCTACTTGGGAGATCCCCTCTAAACTGCACACATGCCTGCTAATAAAAAGGCAACTAAATGTCCAAGGTTTATAATACCAAATAATGCAGGAAATATAAACGAACAGCCAAAGCGGGTGCACTTTTAATCATTCGCCAACACCAGAAACCCCACTGTGATGTACAGCAGAAGCACTGGGTACACCGCCAGAGCTTTCCGGCTCGAAGGTACTGCTGTGCTCACAAACGGATATGCAGCCCATGAACTCCATGCCAGAGCAATCAGCACCACCAAGCTCCGGAACAATTTTGCGCTGTTGACTTGACACACCAGCGCACTAACGTCGAGCGGAAACAAACAGTACCCCAGTACACTCAAACTCTGGAAGAAAATGATGCTACCCCCTAAAAGTTGCACGTTCAGCGTCAGCACTATGGCTCCTGCAGACAGTGTAGCGAACACCACGGCGAACACCTTCGACTTGTTCTCCGTTGCTGAGTATGACAGTGTCAAAGCAAGAAAGATGATGAAGAAGAAAGGCCCCCACAAATCCCAATCCCTCAATGCCTTGCCAGGGTCTTCACGGTACGGGTTGGGCAGCACCACATCTTTAAGATTGTTTGCCACTCGCATCAGATCCCTCTTCAGTGTTTCCCATACTGGCTCCGTCAAAGTGTTGTACTGAGGTCCTCCGCCAAAACCTGCAACCAAAATTGCTGAATGTCAAGAATACCAGACTCCGGGGGCTCCACATCAAGCCTACAAAGATCCCATCTATCTATTACATTGCAACTCCAGTAATCCACTTGAAGATAAACAATATCAAGAAGCACTAACACAATCAAACAACCTTCACCGCCATCACAACAGGCCTACGACACAAATTACCAAAATTGTGGACAGATCTATGGCGCAACATAAGTGAACTCATTCTACAATCAAAATGAAAGACACGATTGAATCTGCAGTAGATGTAAGGTGTCCGGCTTGACATCCCACGTCTGTCGGGGTGAGACCCGTCCAACAGACCTGTTGAAAGAGTAGGTCCAGGTGGTGCAGGGGTGGAAAATGCTTGGCTGCTGCTCGAGATAGACGATGGTGGCAGCAGGGGCGCAGACACAGGAATCGTCGGAGGACTTGATGGCTTTCGCGCTGGAGGCACTGACTGGGGTACCTCCAGAGTGGCCGGCTGTACACTGATGTGGAACAGGCTCTCGATTTCATCGATATCCGACTGAGAAGACGCCATTCCGGATGTCGTCACATAAAACGGCCTTCAACTGCTTCAGAGAATGGCACCACTGGAAGCAGGACGCCCTCACTCAGATGCTTCGAATCAGTCTATCAAATCCTGGAGGACACCAAGCGCACACAACAGAACAAGCATCAATCATCCAGTAAGACGAGCGACCGATACTCGCAGGTCGCATCCTCATACTCATAGAAAAGCTTAAATATACGCACTTAGAATTAAAAATAAAAATTCAAAAAATGAAGACCGCTATGTTCAGCTCCTGACGCTCTATGAGCCCACTTCTTTCGTGAATGAGAACAGAGTCAACCGCTCGTGAGGATCTTAAGAACACTCAATTCCACTTCCGGTTAGGGTTTGAGAAGATCCATCAGCCACGCACTAGTTAACTTTATCCTAAAACAGCGGCATACACGGCGGGGCTAAATACAGACGGAGATCTCTGCAAGAGTTCGGGACAGCTAGAAATCATAACTAAAGTGACACAGAAGATCTAGCATACCCCGCGACCTCACGAAATTTAAAGAACCAATTAAACTATACTGGCCCGCATTCCCAGTCACCGAACGATCCCCTATAAATTCAAAAGCTCAAATCCCAAATGCTCTCCATAAGCAATTTAGATCCTCCGCATGGAAATCTAAGCAATGTTAAAGTCAGTTGAGCTAGGCTTGTCTCACACTCCATGAAAAGGAGTCTTCGAAATTACAACTTAACCCTAGAAAGCGGACCTACCAAAATCCTCCTTGAGAACAAAAATCTTCGGAGCACATCCACAGTGACAGTTTCTGTAAAAAAGAATCCAGCCATTTTCCGTAGCTTTCACGAAACTCGTCGAACCACGGGAAAGCTCCCCTGAAGCCCAAAACCTCGAGGACATCTTCACCTCGACTGTAGATGCCATAAAAACTGACTGGAATAAAAACAAGAAAAGAAGTTTGATATTCACTCCGAACACTCAACTTCGCAACAAACCTAAGGGCATTCTGATAGAAACCTGCCAGATCACACCACAGTCGATGCCACCGACATCCGGATCTACCTTACCACTGACGACAAATTTCGACAGAAACACATTCCATAAGACGTATTGTTCACGCACTCGTGATCCGCATCCAAACCCTAAGTTGCGAAATCCGTTGAAAACAGCAGATCTGAGGCTACAGAAGCGAAATGAAACGCAAATGAGGGCAAACATTATCGAAAGGCAACCAGTTGGAAAGCTTAGAACTCACGGAAGGGGCCTACCAGGATCCGATGCTTCTCCGATGTGGAAGCTGCAGGAGGTGGCGATGGCGTCCCAATGCAAGACGACGCAACAAAATTATCGAGAGGAGACCACTTCGCCCTCTTCGCTTTCTCCACACCATACCCTACCCGTGATGAATATCACGAGACTGACGAGCATCATCCATTTATTACGTTATCATCCATTTGTTCCCCTGACAGGTCTCATCAAGAGCCCAAAGGTTTGCCCACACACTAGGCCTGGGCACATGAGGCAAACGAAGGGCGTGTGACGTCGGATATGAGGGCATGGAAACACAGATTTGTCCGTAGCGGCCCTAACCATGAAGCCCTCACGAAATGTGAGACTTCAAGCCCTCATGGAATGTTTACTGCACCGAGTAACACAATCAATGTTTTTGAACCACAACATAACAAAGAGCCAACAAAACGTCATGCACACCCACCCGGGTTTTACCTTGCAAATGTAAAAAAAGCGTGTGAGGAGGCGGAACACATAGGAGCTTGGCAAGTGGCGGAATAGGCGTTGCGGCTAGAGGTTCAAGGGTGGAGGCTTGCCTATGAGCATTCTAGCCCTCACTCAACCCTCACTAGACCTCATGTGTGTACTCCTACTAACATACGCAAGCCTACTATCCCCTTGATTTGGAATCTAAATATCTTGGGAACAATTTCAAGACCGAATCATCTTTTCCAAAGGTGCGTGCTTGTTTTGCAAATCAAATCCAAGTGGAATTATAATATTCTGATTAATATTGTAATTTTTGGAGTGGTCTATCTTGAAATTTACAAAATAGCCCATAGAGTGGAGTCATCAATGTTCGATAAAAAAATCATAACTACCTTTCTATGTATTTATTTGCACTTAAATTATCACCAAAAAAAGATTGACACATTACCCATTTGGGTATTAATCCCTAAAGTTCCTTGACTATGTTATCACCAAAAACGTTCCAAAATTGCCATTTTAAGGACAAGTACCAAGAAAATTTTAAAACATTTTTTGGCACATTCAACCATAGGATTTATTCTTATGATAATTTGAAAAGATGTGGAAAAAATTTCAGAAATTTCCACCATGTAGATTGCAAGATATTAGCATTTCAATTGATAAAAAGCCTTTTTTGGCCTTGCGAAAAACCAGGCAGCTACATTTCACAGGGTCAAATTTGTATGAAAAAATGTTCAAAATGGTTGCAACTCTTTGGATTCATTCTTCAAAGCAAGTTGGCTACATGCCTGAAAATTTTCAAATCATTTGGAATTGCACAACATGTAGGAAAAAAAAAGTAAGTAGAAAGAAGTAGAGAATGAATCAAAATATTATATTGTTAATAATTTAGTTATGGAATTGAAAAATGCCAATCCCAATGGTTATAATGTTGAAATAAACAATCTTCACCTTAGATTTTTTATTTTTTTCCAAAAATATTGAAAATTGAGTTTAATATAGAACTTCAAAGTTTATTTTGGAGTAGAGAATCCACAACCGCCCGCAAACTAAAACACCTTATAACTTTTGACTCATTGTTCAAAATGGAATAATTCAAAACTTTCTATGTATATATAAATCTAAAAAATTAATTTCAAATTTTTATTTTTGAAAAAAGTGATTTTTTCAGATTTGCCTAGACTGTCTGAGTTGAGAAACAAATTACATATTAGGCCATCACTTTTGACCCATAATTCCAAATGTCTTGAAATTTAGTGCTCATGAAAGATATTCCTTGTCCACACCTTCTATTAAAATTTGGGCCAAAAATATAGAAATCTCCAATTATATGCACTTGCCCAAAAAATTTATATTGCCAAAAAAAACACCTTGGTCCTTTAGGGATTAATGGACTAATTTTGTTTAAAAAATGAAGGGATTTGGATACTTTTTTAGACGAATTTAGATGTTTTTTTAGAGAGAATTGGAGCCAAAAGTAGGGTGACAAAATCTGGTAGAGTGTGGTAATAGGTTAGTTTACCTTTAAAGGTAAAAAGATAGAGGCACAACCCTCTAAACCGATATTGAAAATAGGAACATCTAGATTTTTGAAAATGTATAGGATATGTAAATGAACAAAGAAAACAATTTTGGGTGTTCAAGAAAATTTAACTTTGATAATTTGTATTTTTTCTCTTAATAACCTTAGAAATTCATGAATTATTTTTTGTGCAACCATCAACAATTATATTTGCCTACATGTAATAAATAACTAGGTCTCTATTACTCTCTACACTACTAACAACAACCAATTGAAAGATTTGGCCTTTGCTTCAAGCTTCAAAGATTTGCCTATTTTGTGGACTTTAGACCTACAATTTGAAAGATATTGAATTTTTAATTTCTTATAAATGAAAAAACGACTTTTGTTTTTTACTTTGGTTGTAGTAATGGCACAAGGCATACCAATCCTTCTATTAAATTAGGGTGTCTGTTTTATTTTGTTTGTTACGTTGAGATCTCTTGGACCGTGCATCTCCTATTTGCGTGTTTGGTATCATCGGAAAGTCCTTTGCAAGGAGGGGTGCATGGGCTTGGTTTGTAGCATTTTGACCTAACACATGAAAGTTATTGAATTTTGAAGTTTTTATGACTTAAAAAAATTTAAAAATTATTATTTTTTTGTTTTGAACATGGCAATGGCACAAGGCACACTAGCATATCTTAAGTTAGATTATTTGATTTGTTTTGTTTGTTCAATACTTTGAGATCAAAAAAGTTATGAGTATATTGACATTTTTGGGATATCATCGGAAAGCTCTTTGCTAGGAGTAATGCAAGGATTTTGTTTCATGGCATTTAGATCTATGGTGTAATAGTTATGGAATTTTGAATTGATTTTTTAATTAGAAAATTGTATTAAATTAGTTTTTATTTCGGAAAAACCATAACCCTCACATTACATGTCCAAATGCCACAAAAAAAAATTGAATTTGTTCATATATTAGGTTTATATTCATATCAAGAATGCAACCTCTCACACTACAATAAAGCCCTTAAATTCTTTTATGTATAAAATATATTGATTTTCAAAGCTTTTAAAAATAAAAATAAAATTTTTACTTTTATTTTGGTTGTGGCAAGTGCATAGGGCACATTCGTGTATACTTTTAGTGAGGTTGTTGGTTTTATTTGTTTGTTATCATAAGATATCCTAAACTATATGCCCTTTAATTTTATTATTTGCATTGTTGGAAAGACCTTAGCAAAGAGGGATACTCATACTTTGTTTCATGGCATTTCAACATACATGGTGTGAAAGATACTGAATTTTGAAGTTTCTATGAATTAAAAATTAAAAAAATTACTTTTATTTTTATTTTGACTATAAAAATGGCATAGGGCATACTAGTCATTAATTACAATTGGTTATGAATAAAAATAATATGGAATCACACAATGACAATGACAATGACAATGAGCCCAAAAGAGATGAAATAAACCTATGCAATTAATTAACACCCCCCTTCCTCTAGAAAAAAACAAAAGCTATTGATTTGTATTAAAAAAAATCTCCACACCTTTTGATGCCATAGATCTCCCAAAACAATGAATCCATCTAGTGATACAATACAAATACAATATTGATAAATAGATACATACTAAAATATGGCTATGGCTATATATTTGAGATATAGTTATCAGAATACAAATACAAATATAGTACTAAGATATGTATTGAAATAAGTTTGTGACTATGGCCACACACTTGAAATATACTTGATATATTCCATATTGAATGGCATACTGAGGCCACTTAAAAAATACAAATGGGGCAAGGGGATAAACATTTTTTTACATCAATTTACATTAACAATTGATCACATTTTGACAAATTGTCAAAAATGTGATCAAAAGAGGCAAGAATTGCATTGCACAATTTTGCTACCTCTTCCTCTTCGATATTCCCTTGGAAAAGGGGGCAATGCATTAAATTGTGTACAAAAAGTCAAGTAAAATTGAGTTTGTGATCATTTTAGGCACATTTTCTTAAAAACATGCATTTAAAATTATGATATCGTAGAATTTCGGTTTTCATATATTCTATTAATCTTCAAAAGAATCAAGTGCCATTGCCAATTGATTGTCATTTTTAAGTTTTAACCCCTAAATGCCCAAGGCACCAAATTATGGTGTTGATGATACTTTGAAGTTAAATAAAACCTAGCCAAATTATTATTTTTAGTAGTTTATATATATTTTTAAATTCTTCTTATAGTCTATTTTTAGCATCAAAATTTTGATTTTGAAAATAACTTATTATGATTTTTCTATTCAAGATTTTATACAAGGATGTCCATTGCAATCTTGATTTTCCTTAGTGTTGAGAGCTCTTGAAAATGAGTCTCAAATACATTAGATTTTAGAAAAATTTCACATTAGAAATTCATTTAAAAAAATTGTAGAAGAGATTTTTAAAAATTGTAAATTGATTGGAGTTTTGCATATTATGTTCTTTAACCTTATATTCTCTTGGTGACCAAATTTTGAGATTCAACATGTGAAAAGAAGATTGAAAGACATCCAATGACTTTCATAGTTTTGACACCCTCATGATCAAACATTATAATCTTTCAATCTATATGTGATGTTTTTATATTTTTTTTATCCTATGTAATCTCTAATATCTAGTTAAAACTTGTACAATTAAAATTCTAAAAAAATTGATACAACTTATCAAAATGTTGGATTTTTGTTCAATTTAGTGCAAATTCCTAAAATCTCAAAAAAGGCCTTAGACATTTAGAGGTTAAGCTCAATTTAATCTTTTAATTGATATGTAAATTTGATCATATATTTTAATTAAATGAAACTATGAAAATCTCTATTATTTGTATAAAAAATTATTATTATTTTATAGAAAAAAATGATAAAAATTTAGATATATAACTAAAGTAGTGTAACTTATTTGAAATTTCTTCACAAGATACAAGCAACAATGTAGAACAATTGAATTAATTTTTCAAGTAATTTTTTAATTTTATATACCCAAAATTCTTTAAGCCAATCTACCAATATCATTCTAAATTTAGCCATTATATAATTTTTCAGCAAAAAAATCTATTTACATATATGACGTAACGATTTTGCTATAGATGTTGACTTTTCAAAAATTGTGATGAAAGCAAGTTGTTGTAGTTTTCAATGTATATTGTGTTGATAATCTATATCCATTATAATACAAATTAGAATATTGTGGAATATCCTACAAAAATGAAGGTTGAAAATCATATTTTTAATTAACATTTAATATATAGTTTAAAAGACAAAAATACAAATGGAAAGTACATGATGTTTTGTAATTAGGGGATCTATCACATGAAGTTTGCACATGCAAAAGTTATAGCCAAGTACCTTCTTTGAGAGTTCTAGACAAGGATTGAAGATTAGACAATCAAGTAATTTATTGTTGTATTTGGTAAAAGAAAATTTGTTATAAAAACAAGTCAAATCTAGTTTGCTACAAGCACCTTTTTAGACATATTTTTCAACATTCAATACTTGTAGGTAGTCAATTTTATTGACTTTAGGAATATGAATAAGGATCTTAATGTTGTTTGTAACTATATGATATGCTAATATAACTATATACTAAGAAGATGCAATTGTATCCTCTTGGTACCTAACTTAACTTTGGATACACTTAGAGGTTGATTTAGGATTGACTTGGAGCTGATGTAGGGAGGTCCTACTATAGATTATAGAAAAAGGAGGACAAGAATAGAAAGGGTATCTAAATGTTTCTTGTTTTCCACAATCATCCAATGACTTGGACACTATTTTTTTGCATTCACCTTCTAAATTGTATAGGAATTAGCTAGAGATTTTAATTTTAATTTATTGTAAAGAATGAATTATTTTATCTTCTTAACCATCATTGGAATTTTTGAAATTTGAAAATATTTGGTAGAAAAGTTGTTTGCAAAAAGTGCCATATTGTTAGGATTCATGGAACCTAAGATTCAATGCTCTAATGATGTTAACTCTCAACGACTCCAAATAGCAATTTAACCTGAAATTGTGAGACTCCTGGATACCAGTACAACTACTTGAATTAATATTAGACCCTTCCAATGTTACATTAAGACCATGCGAGATAATTAGTTCAACATGCTTGTATTCAAATAGAATGTCACATGAGAGACAATCCCTCTCTTGCAACTTTTAAGGAAGATGAAGACTAATTGTCCCAACCATAATCACGCCCGGTTGGTAGGAACCAACTAGTTTATAATATTACCCCCCTTTTAATGTCCACGTTGAGTTGTGATTTCATGTGGTCTTGGGGCCTTCGGGTGCAATCTATGAAATTCCACAACAGCATCAGGTGCATTTTCCAAGTTCACCTTTGGTTCCCATGAATCTTCTTTTGGTCCAAAACCTTGCCACGAAACTAGGTATTGAAGTTTTTTCCTTTGCCCGAACACCCGTGAATCCAAAACTTTTCTAACCTCCCATTCAATATCTCCATGAAAAGTAATAATAGGTGGGGATGGTATCTGGGGGCGTCCTGGAATAGTGTCTTTGCAATATTTCTCTAGAAGTGAGACATGAAATGTATCATGGATGTATAGAGACTTCGGTAGTTGCAACTTGTAGACTACATCTGAAAGTTTGGATATAACTTTGAAAGGACCTAGAAATTTAGAATTCAATTTCTTATATGGAGTAGATGTAGGAATATTTTCATGCCGTAGGAAAACCCTATCTCAAATTTCAATTGCAATATCACTCCACAATCATAATTGCACATTTGCGCTTAGCTTGTTCACTTGCAATGGTAATCATTGTTTTCAATTCATCATGAATTTGTTGAAGATGCCATACTCAATCCTCTACTGGAGGGACTATGGATGTTGTTGGTGTCAAAAACGACAACAATGGATGATAGCCATAGGTTACATAGAAAGGAGAGAAACTAGTTGCCAAATGACATGCATTGTTATATGGGAATTCAGCCATTGGAAGAAGGTCTCTCTAATCGTCTTGTTGTTTTATTGTGAACATTCTTAAGAATTGTTCCACAACTTGGTTTACCCTTTTGGTTTGGCTGTCCAATTGAAGATGGAATGCGGTTATTGGAGAAGGGTGAATACGAAGAAGTTCATACAATCTTCTCATGAATTTGGAGACGAATACCGAGTCACAATCAAATATTACTTCCTAAGGAGTGCCGTGATTTTTTCAAATGTCATTTAAATATAATGAAGCCATATCATAAGCATTAATTTTTTTAAAAGCCAGGATAAAATGAGCTAATTTAGTGTTTTGTCTACCACAACCATAATAGAATCATAACCATTGCTCCTAGGAAATTTTACAATGAAATTGGTAGAAATCCTTTTCCATGGTGCGGAACCCATTGGAATCGGTTGCGTTAACCCATATCAACCATGGTAGGTGGGCTTTGATTGTTGACCGATGTCAAAGCCGTCTACATACTGGTGAATGTAGCGGCATCTAGTGGACCAATAAAAACTTTGTGTAACCAACTCTAGAATTTTTGCCCACCTTTAGTGTCCTGCGGCTAGTGTGTCATGTCTTGAGCACAAAATTTGTCTTTGAATGTCATTGTCATTGGGTACGTATATTCTACCTTTGAAACTAAGAAGCCCATCTTTAAATGTATATCCTTAAAGTTGGCAACGCATATCCATTGGTAGTTGACTCAAATTTTTGCAAAATGATAATGTAGGTTCCAATGTAGCATCCTCGGTAATAGCTACCTTGATACATTCATGAATGTCATCATCAGTCCACACCGGTTCACAAGACTCTAGTGCGGCTAATCTTAGGAGTGGTCATTTTTCCTCATGCATGCCATTTGTGACGTCAATTTGCCTTGAGAGAATGTTAGCTCTTCCATTCAAAGAACTTGGTCGATGTTGAATTTCAAAATTAAAAGTTGATAGAAATTCTGACCATTGAGCCTGGCATCTATTTAATTGTTTTGTTGTGAGAAAGTACTCGAGATTCTTGTGGTCGGAAATAACTAGTGTCATATGTGGAGATCCCTCCAAATAAATTCTCTAGTCTTGAAATGCTAACACAACTCTTAATAATTCCTTATCGTAAATATCATAATTTTGTTCTGTGGAGGACATTTTAGAACTCCTATAGGCACAAGGGTGCATGTATTCGTCTATACCATATTGCGTAAAATTCCCCCCGTGGCTACATTGGAAGCATATGTTTAAACTACAAATGGTTTTTCAAAATTGGAGTAGAGTAGTACCGGGGCTAGAAGAAATTGGGAGCAAATCTCCTTAAATGCCGCATCTGCTTACAAAGTCCATTCAAATTTTTTAATCTTTTCGTGTTAAAGTGGTAAGAGGCACTACATCTTGGAATAATCACATATAAATTGCCGGTAAAAATCGGCAAACCCCCCAAATGATTGAATTTCTTTAACCGATTTAAGCACATGCCATTCTTTGATAGTGTGAACCTTGTCTTGGCACATTTCAAGACCTTTTGAGGATACAATCATTCCTAAAAATTCCACCAATTGGCAATGGAATTGACATTTAAACTCTTTTGCATAAAGGCCATGTTTTTGTAATCTTTGTAGTACCTCCTGTACCACTTGTTGGTGGTCTTCTAAATTTTTTGAAAAAATCAAAATGTCATCTAAATAGATTACAGCCAAAATATCCAATAGATCACTAAAGATATTTTGCATTAAAGATTGGAACTGAGTGGGTGCATTGGTAATCTAAAGGATATTACTAAATATTCAAATAAGCCATATTTAGTTTTAAAAGTTGTTTTCAATTTGTGGCCTAAAGCCATGCAAACATGATGATAAGCCTATCATATATCCAATTTAGTAAATATAGTAGCACCAACCAAGCAATTAGTGAGCACTGGTATAAGTGGCAGTGGATAACGATTTTCGATTGTTACTTGATCAAGGTTTTGGTAATTCATGCAAACTCTAATGGAGCCATCTTTTTTCCATGAAAATACATAGGTGCAAAGATTCGGGATTTAGACCGCCAGGTCCAACCCTTCTCCAAATTCTCCTCCAAATGCTTTCGAAGTTCTTCTAATTCCGTCGAGGACATTGGTTGCAACCCAGTGTTTTATAGTTCCTATCCTTCCTTGAACTCAATCTTCATGTTTGAGTTGTTGTGATTAGGTAATTCGTTCAAAGTCTCCTCACTCAAGACTCTGTATAAGTCTTGGTATTTAGCTGGCAATGAATTGCTTGTGGATCCTATGCACTCAGTGATTTCTATAGCATAAATTTCAACGTCCTTGGCAGACAATTAGAAGGCAGCTGCTGACATGAAAGCGTGTCCAGGTGCTAGTAACCCTTGTAACCTTGAGAATTTGACGAGCTTGGGTTGCCATACAATTGGGCCAAATGACTAGGTTGTGCGACTGTAGGATTCCTTCACAAAAGAAATGGGAAACTCCAGTTGCTCCCAAGGTCGGCGCATTACCTTGAGTAGTGCCCTATCTGGAAGCTCGTGCATCGACATGCACATTGACCTACCTAGAAGCTCGTGTGCCGACCTGCCCTAGAGGTCATACGTCCACCTCTCCCAAGTTTGGCGCTCTTCGACTCCACGTCGATCTACTTGGAAGCTCGCGTGTTGACCTGCTCTGGAGGTTGTGTGTCTACCTATTCTAATGTTCTTGTACAAAGTTCAACACCTTCCAACTCTTTGTTGACCTATCACTGGTTGAGCGAGACCATTGATATTCTAGTGCCAAGTTTGGCCTGTCCCCCAACTAGCTCACTTACTTGAGATTCCCCGTTGTTCCTCAAAAATTCTATACAATTATTTCGGTAGTATAAAGAATCAAAATCAACCCGTCGTTGCGACCAAAAAATTATTAGGTCATGACGATTGAACCAGGGGGTCTTGAGAATAACTAAAAATTGGCCCGTGTTGGTAACATCTACTATCACTGTTTCCTGATGGCCTCCAATGATAAGTCGAATGGACGCCTCATGAATGATAAGACCCAATTGAATGATTCTTCCATCGATCATCTACACTTCCCAAGGGACCAACTTCAATTGTAACCTGGTGTTGCATCTGTGCACCAATTTGGGGTGAATGAAAACCCTGGTAGCACTGGAGTCAATTAATGTAGGGGCCACCACTGAATTTACTATAGCATCAAGGATCAAATGGGCATCTGGGTCAATAGTAGTGTGTAAGTCAGATGGAGTTGATGTCGCGGCTTGAGATTGTAACCATACTATGGCTTCCTTTCTAAAAGGACTTGTGGAAAAGAAATCTAGTCGAAATTGTAACGAACTTGATTCTTCACACATATGTTGTTTAATAATCGATGCAACTCCACTCTAGAAAATGCCCAGGTATCGAATGAGTCCGTCCAGTCTCGAGCTACTCCTTTTCCCGAAGATGCATTCTTGGTAATTTCCATAGCTACTATGGATATCAGTTTCGAAGGATTTGTTGGACACTTAGATCACACGTGATCCATTTTTCCACAACTCCAACATTGTCCTTGTCTTTGATACTTCAACCTTTCTACTGCAGTCATAGCTAGGGCGGTGGACACTCGTACAGCTTCAAGTTCCATTGGTGTCAGTTCCAAATTTCCTGTGCTTAGTTGGAATTGTTAAACTACATCTCAATAATTGGAACTGGAAGGTTTAAAAGAACCGATGCTTGATGATAATTTTTGATTGTAGCGTCGACTCCATAATCTTTCGTCAATTCGGGACGCCATTCCCATCCACTCATGGAGCCATTGTGGTTGAGCTTCTGCCGTTGCCACCGAATCCAATATTTCGTCCTTAAATCCTCCTTAGAAACGTGCAACAAGGCTAGACTCATTCCAATCAAGTTGGACTAAATACTCATTGAATGCTGAAATGTAAGCCGCCACGGAGCCAGTTTGCTTAAGCTTCATTATATGATCTTCGGCACTACTATGGCGATCAAGGTCACTGTAGATGACAATAACCGCCTCTTTGAAAGTAGAATAATTCACTAATAGGGCGTATTCACAACCTTCGTTGAGCACCTAAAGGAGGGGCATGACCCAATTTTGCACAACCCCTGTCATGTACAAAAGGGCATAGGCTACCTTGTCAGCATCTGAGCTAAACATGTGGGGCTTACCTCAAAACACTAACCAGAATTGCGCAAACCATTGATATACTTCATTGCCCTTCTTCCCTAAGAACCTTTCAGGATCAGCCACCTTCGATTCCTTGAACACTTCCATCAAATTCCTTGTGCCCTTCTATCTTGTTGTAAATTCGATCGCTCCTTTACTAGAAATGGAAGAAGAAACTGGATAAGGAACTGCAGTTGCTTGATCGGAGAATTGTTGAACCAAATGAAGAAGAGTAGCTTAGAAAATGGTTTGAATTTGTTGTTGGATAAAACTGGCAAGTTCAAATCCCAACCCATTAGCCAACAAGAGCACATCAAACCTCTCCTCCAGATTGTCTCAATCAATTTCCGACCAACCCAATGCTACTCCCAAGCTTCCCTACTCATCGCATCCCTTGATCACCTCCTACCCAAATCAGAATTAGTGTTGCCTCATGAGTCCTCTCATTACACTAGGCCTACACCTCCGAACCACTTACCACTTAGAGCGATGCAGCATTGAGAATCCCCCATTGTAGTCAACCTCCAAGCTACAGTCCAACCCTAGGGACCCGATAGTTTGCATTAAATAGTTTGCCAACTTCAATCCACCCTTAGAGATGCATTGGAATCCTGCACCAAAAGACTGTCTTTTATCGACAGCATGTGAATTGACTCCAATCTGCATGACTACATCAAAACAGTCCCATCATTTCTAAAGCAAAGATAGATTCCAAACACTACATTATGTCAGGATTCACGGAACTTGAGATTCAATGCTCCAATCATGCTAACTCTCAATGACTCCAAATAGCAATTTAATCTGAAATTGTGAGACTCCTAGATACCATTACAATTGCTTGAATTAATATCAGACCCTTGCAATGTTACGTTAAGACCGTGCAACATGCTTGTATTCAAATAGAATGTCGTGTGAGAGACAACATGCTTGTATTCAAATAGAATGTTGTGTGAGAGACAATCTCTCTCTTGCGACTTTTAAAGAAGATGAAGACTAACGGTTCCAACCGTAATCATGCCCAGTTGTTAGGAACCAACTAGTTCATAACACATGTTCAATGTACCTTGACTTTCAATGCAAATATCTTTCAATATGTACAGTCAAAGTTTGCAAAATTTGTAAAAAATAACCTAATACTAATTAGATATAAGATCTTATAGTTGCATTCCAAGAAAATATGTAATTTCTCTTTTAGCAAGCTAATGCACTAGAAATGACAATCTTGAGTGGATTTTGAAGAAATACTCAAAGCCTTGGAATTTTAGTGATTTAACCAAGTTTAAGTTTTAATACTTAACTTATGCAAACATGTTTTCTACTAGTAATTAACTCATAAAGGACCTTGAAGTAGTCCAAATTTTAAGAGATATGAAAATGTAATTAAGAAAATTGAAATTATCTTTTTTAATTCCCTATAAGATCCAACAAAAGTCTTATACTTTAATAATAGGAACCATACTCAAATGCTTAAAGTAGAGAAACTAAAAATGACTCCTATGCCAACTACAACCCCTACTCTTGTACCCAACTTCATCTCAAATGCAACCCAATGTAGTGCAAATTGCACTCAAGTTCACATAATGTATATTTTTGGATCTATTTTTTTGAGACTATCACTTACCTTGAGCAAGAATCTCATCAATCATTTTAAGAACACAATATAGTTATGCAAGTAGGGTAGTAGTAGGTTAAACAACCCATATGGGATATGTAAGATTAGTAAGAGCTTAACCATTGGTTGTCAAATCAAAGCAAAAACTATGTTCAAAGTAGAATTTACAATTTGATTTAGGTAATGTTGAATATTTATTTTCAAAAAAATTTGAAGTAAATTAATTTAGAAAATCAAGCTAAATTTCATCTCTAAAAATCCTTTTGAGATTTGTAATTTCCAATAAAAAGTTATGGATCAAGTTCAAAGAAGGTATAGAAGAGACATTTTCCAACTTTTTACCAAATTTTTTTTTGAGAAGTTTTTTGAAAAAAGTTATTCTATTATAAAAAAAAATGAGGTTTGAAATTCTAGTTTGAACACAATTCCTATATTTTGAGAATGAACAATCAAGCTCTCATTTTCAAATTATTCCATAATCTTTGAAGATTCATGATGTATCGACAATGCATTTCATTATAAAACTACCTCTCCACCTTTCATTATTACTGAAGATCAAAGAATGGATTTTATATCTAGCGATTGCAAATTATCTTTAAAATAGATGATCAAATGATGCATTGATATTTTGCTTAGTGGATTTTTAATGAATTTTCTAGATTTTTGTCAAACTATCTTCATATTTATTTGTAGACTTGGTTGTTCAGTCTCAAAATTAGCAAAAAATTTGGCAATTTTTTTTCTAATTAATCTAAGCCAAACCTACTATCGGCAAAAGCTCTATTTGAATTATTATTGCAACTCTATAGGAAACTAGTATAACCACTTATATTGAGCATCCCAATGGATGAAAATAGTCCCTTGCTATGGACAACAATAAAAAAAGCTACATATTTTAGTTTTACTATCTATGATATATCTTGTTTTTTCCAAATTTGAATTGATCAAAGTACATGTGAAACACTTACTACTTTCTTATTCTTTTGCACCAAAATTTGTGAAAATGATAGGTCTAAATAACTACAATGAAAAAGGTCTACAATGTCACTATACCTTATTTAGACAATTTTAGGTACTAACTTTATTTAGTCAATTTCTTATACATTGTTGATTGTCCAAATGCATGAATCACTAAAAATGGGAATGGTATCTCAAACCATAAGTTTAACCCTTAAAAGACAATCTAGTGACTATGGAAATCATTTTTTTTTTGTATTAGGTGAAGTATTGGTTAAAAATTCCAAAAACACTCATTGGAAGTCAAACTACTATAGAAGACCTCCCCTTTTCATACAAAATTTTAAGGATAAATATTTACATTTTTGTCATCCATATAAGGATTCTTTGTCATTCATTACCCAAAAGACTACCGTAGCGTCCTTCAAAGGATTAATTTATATATTGAAGTTTAATGTGTAAATTCTCTAAAGTGTAAATAGCTGCAATCAACCTATAGAGGATTAGGTTATGAGAGACATGTGCCAGGTATTAATTGAGAAAGGGTGGTTTTAGTAAAGAGGTGCTCATGAAGGAACTATTATATATTAAAGAGTGTGGTAGAGTGAGTAGAGGGGAACCTAATACTAATGTTCCTCCAAAAAATCAAGAATATTTTTATTAATGGGATATGAATGCTTGAGATCATTGAAATTTCTTTTTTGCTTTAGTAGCATGTATCATTTAATAGTACCCTTTAATAAAGACAAACTACATAAAAACAAATACAAAAACAAAATCTATCCAAAAATTATATATCTTATAGTTATGAGGTTGTTTTGTTTTGTTTATTTGTTTTTTTTATTATAATGAGATCTCCAGAACCATGCATCCCCTACTCACATTTTTCATACCATTGGAAAACCCTTAGTGAGGAAGGGTTCACAAACTTTATTTTGTAGTGTTTGAATATACGGTGTGGAAGTTATGGATTTTTGAATTACTTTTTATTATGAAAATTGAATTAAATTATCTTTTATTTTAGGCCAATGGAATAGGGCTATAGTAGTATAACTTGTAGTAAAGTTGCTCAAAAGTAGAGTTTGATATGGACAAAACCTGAACAAACATACAGAATATTTAGTTTTCCACATCAAATTGCCATAGTGACACATAAATAGCGGCAAATGAAGTTGAACCTTGTAACCCATAAATCCCCAAGGCATTTTTTGAGCTTCTCAAAATTTGCCCTAAATTGAACAAAAAGATAACTTTTTAACAAGCTTTATCAATTTTTTTGAATTATAACCGTACTCATTCAAACTAGATATATTAAAGATCACATGGGATATGAAAACATAACAATATCATTTATTGATTGAAAGATTATAATGTTTGATCATGAGGGTGTGAATATTGTGAAAGTAATTTGGAATATTTCAATCTCCTTTTCAAATGTCAAATAAAAAAAACTAGTCACTAAAAAAATATGCATAGGTCAAAGGGCATAATATGCATAACTCCAATGGATTTATGGCTTTTCAAAATTTACTTTACAATTTTTAAAATGAATTTTTAAAGTGATTTTTTTCCAAAATCTAGTGTATTTGAGGCACATTCCTAAAAATCTTCAACACTAGAAAATCAAGATTTGAAATAAACACCCTTATATAAAATTGTGAATAAAAAAAATCATGATCACTCTTTTTCAAAATCAGATTTTTGATGCTAAAATAAGACTTCATAAATAATTTTGAAAAATATTAATTATTGAAAATAATGAATTCATAAGGTTTTATTTAACTTCAAAATATTATTGACACCAAATTTTGGTGCCTCAAACATTTAGGGCTTTAACATCTGGAATTAGTAAATGGTGTCACAATGAATAATATGTAATTGGATTGGAATGAAATCTACTATGTAGTCAAAAGTGGCAAGGATTGTAGTACTACATTATAAAAGCCTCATTCTTCTATAAAAGAGTAATCCTCTTATTTTATAGTTGTTTAGGTCAACAAGGAGGTCAGTTTTTCTTGTCTTGAAATTAATGCCTTCATAAATCTAACTATGCAAGTAAATGTGTAGTCTATACTATTGGGTAGTCATAGAAATGTGACCCTTCCATTGTCCTATATAAAGAAAAAAAATTTGCTCATATATTGTAAAGAGTAGTTGGTAAGGCCGACAAAGGATTGATTTTCTTTGTCTTGAAATCAATGCTTATATGAATTTGACAATTCAAGTAAATGTATAGTCTATGCTTTCAAAAAAAGTCAGAAAGAAGTGACCCCTTTCCTATCCTACATTAAAAAAAAATTGTACTTATTTTGTAAGGAGTAGTTAGTAAGGCCAAAAAGAGGGTCAATCCACTTTGTCTTGGAATAAATGACTTTATAAATCTCAAATTCAAATAAATGTGTACCCTATGCTTTGGGAAAATCAAAGAAAAGTGACCCCTTTCTTGTCCCACATTTAAAACAAAGAAAAATTTGCTCTTATTTTGTAAGGAGCAATTGATTAGGTTGACAAGGGGTTGATCTTCTAAATCTTCAAATCAATGCATCATAAATCTCACAATTCAAGTAAATGTGTAATCTACACTTCTCTTAGAGCCATGGAGAACAGGAGAAGTGACCCTTTTCTTGTCCTACATTAAGAAATAAGAAAATTTTGCTCTTATTTTGTAAATATTAGTTGGTTAGGCTACCAAGGGATCAATCTTCTTCATTTTGAAACCTTAATGTGGGACAAGAAAGAGGTCAATCCATTTCATTAGGGATAAGTGACTCCTTTCTTGTCCCACATTAAGAAATAAGAAAATTTGGCTCTTATTTTATAAGGATTAGTTGGTTAGGCTACCAAGGGGTCAATCTTCTTCATTTTGAAACCTTAATGTGGAATAAAAAAGGGGTCAATCTATTTCATTAGGGATAAGTGACCCCTTTCTTGTCCCACATTAAGAAGAAAGAAAAGTTTGCTCTTATTTTGTAAAGAATAGTTGGTTAGGCCAACAAAGGGATCACTCCTTTTTGTCTTGAAATTATTGCCTTTATAAATTTGACAATTCAAGTAAATGTGTAGCCTACACTTTTAGTAGAGTCAAGGAGAAGTACCCCCATTCATGTCACACATTAAAAAATAAGAAAAATTTGCTCTTATTTTGTAAGGAATAGTTGATAAGGCTAACAAGGGAGTTAGTCCTCTTTGTCTTGCAATCAATAGCTTTATAATTTCACAATTCAATTGATGTATAGCCTACGCTTTTGGTAAATTAAGGAGAAGTGCCCCCTTTTGTGTCCTACATCAAGAAAAAAAATTGCTCTTATTTTGTAAAGAATTGTTGATTAGGCTGACAAGGTGGTCACACTTTTTTGTCTTGAAATCAATGCTTATAAAAGTCTTACAACTCAAGTCAATTTGTAGTCTATGATTGTGGTAGAGTCAAGGAGAAGTGACCCCTTTGTTGTCCCACATTAAGAAAAAGAAAAATGTGCTTTTATTTTGTAAAGAGCAATTGGTTAGGTTCATAAAGAGCTTAATCCTACTTGTATTGGAACCAATGACTTTATAAATCTCACAATTTAAGAAAATGTGTAGCCTACACTTATAATAAAGTTAGGAAAAAGTGACCCCTATCTTGTCCCAAATTGAAAAGGAACAAAAAATTTTCTCTTATTTTGTAAGAAATAGTTAGTTAGGCACTTAGGCCAAGAAGGAGCTTGTCTTCTTTGTCTTGAAATCATTACCTTAATAAATATGACAATTCAAGTACCTGTGTAGCCTATGCTTTTGGTAGAGTTAGGAAGAAGTAGCCTCTTTCTAATCCTATATTACAAAAAAAAAATCTCTTATTTTGTAAAGAATACTTGGTAAAGTTGACAAAGGGGTCAGTTCTCTTTGTCTTGTGATCAATGCATTTATAAATCTCAGGTTAATGAGTCATTTATAAGTCATGTTAATGAATGTTAGTTATTAGGCACTCAAGGTGTATAGTGACACTTTGTGTCACTATGCACTCCCCTCCTCAATTTTTATTTAAATTTTTTTATTTTACCACCCCCACTCATTCCTACCTATCATTTAGAATTTGATTTAAATTTTTTTATCTCACCCCCACCCCCTCTTGTAATCTTCAAAATCAAAGTTCTTGACAAACAATATGGGACAATTGATCCACTATCCAATACTGAATCCGTATTCAGTACCCGTATTCAATATCCATATTCAGTATCCGTATTCAGTACTCATATTTAGTACTCATATTCAGTACCCGTACCTGTATTCATATTTGTATTTTATATTTGAACAACTCAGATTAGATTTCACAAGATCAACATCTTGTGATTTTTTGAGAAATCAACGTCAATTTTGAGGGTAAGCATTTTTTTTCAAAAAATCAATGGCTCACAAATTTTTTGAGAGAGGAGGGGGGGAACTAATGGGAAACTGGGGTGGCAGGTGAGTTTTAGTGTATAGTCTTGTAATCAATGCATTTATAAATCTCACAACTCAAATGAATGTATAGCCTATGCTTTTGATTAAATTAAAGAAAAGTGATCCCTTTGTTGTCCCACTTAAAAAAATTTGCTCTTATTTTGTCAAGAATAGTAAGGCTGACAAAGCAGTCACTCTTCTTTGTCTTGAAATCAATGCCTTGAAAATCTTTTAATTCAAGTAATTGTATAGCCTACGCTTTTGGTAAAGTTAGAGAAAAGTGATACATGTTCTATTCCACATTAAGAAAAAAATTTGCTCTTATTTTATAAGGAATAGTTGATTAGGTTGACAAGGGATGAATCCACTCTATCTTGGAATCAATGTCTTTATAAATCTCACAACTCAAGTGAATGTGTAGCCTACACTATTGATAAAATCAAAGAGAAGTGACCCCTATTTTATCTTACTTTTAGAAAAAGAAAAATTTGCTTTTATTTTGTAAGGAGTATTTAGTAAAGCTGACAAAAAGGTCAATTTACTTTGTCTTGGAATCAATGCCTTCTTAAATTTTACAATTCAAGTAAATGTATATTCTACGCTTTTGGTAAAATCAGAGAGAACTCAGAGAAGTGACCCCTATCTTGTCCCAAATTGAAAAAAAGAAAATTTTTCTCCTATTTTGTAAAGTGTAGTTGGTTAGACTAGCAAGGGGATCAATCTTCTTTGTTTTGGAATTAATGCCTTAAAAATCTCACAATTCAAGTAATCATATAGCCTTCAATTTTAGCAAAATTAGGGAAAAGTGGCCTCTTTGCTTTCCCACATTAAAAAAAAATTTACTCTTATTTTGTAAGAAGTAGTTGATTAGTCTAACAAAAGATTTGTCTTTTTTGTCTTGAAATCATTGTCTCTATAAATCAGACAATTTTAGCTAATATGTAGTCTACGCTTTTGATAGAGTCAAAGGGATGTGACTCCAATCCTATTCCACATTAAAAAATTAAGAAAAATTTACTCTTATTTTCTATGGAGTAGTTGATTAGGCTAACAAGGGATCAATCTTCTTTGTCTTGAAATCCATGGCTTTCTAAATCTTATAACTCAAGTGAATGTGTAGCCTAAGCTTTTGGTAGAGACAAAAGAAAAGTGACCCCTTTTTTGTTTGACATTAAGAACTAAGAAAAAATTGTTGTTATTTTGAAAAGAGTAGTGAGCTAGGCCAACAAAGGGGTGAGTCCTCTTTTGTCTTGAAATCAATGCTCTAAAAATCTCACAATTCAACTAATTGTGTAGCCTATGCTTTTGGTAAAGTCAAGGAAAAGTAACAACCTTGCTTTATCACATTAAGAAAAAGAAAAATTTGCTCTTATTTTGTAAAGAGTAGTTGGTTAGGCTAATAAAGAGCTTAGTCTTACTTGTGTTGGAATCAATGTCTTTATAAATCTCACTACTCAAATAAATGTGTAGCCTACACTTATGGTAAATTCAAAGAGAAGTGACACCTATCTTGTCCTACATTAAGAAAAATAAAAATTTACTCTTATTTGGAAGAAGTAGTGGTTAGACTGACAAGGTTTTTGTCTTCTTTGTCTTGAAATTATTGTCTTTATAAATCTCACAACTCAAGTAAATGTGTAGCCTAATCTTTTGATATAATTAGGAAGAAGTAACTCCATTCCTTTCTCACATTAAGAAATAAGAAAAATTTGCTCTTATTTTGTAAGGAGTAGTTGGTAAGGCCAACAAGGAGGTCAATCCTCTTTGTCTTGGAATTAATGTGTTTATAAATTTCACTATCCACTCAAAAGATGTCTCCCCCCCCCCCCATTTGCATTAGTTGCCCTCCCCCCTCTTCTCAAAAAATTTACAGGCCATTGATTTTTTTAAGAAAAAATGCTTACCTTTAAATTTGCCGTTGATTCCTCAAAAAATCACAATTAAAGACTTGAAGTTGTTGATCCTATGAGATTTAATTTGAGCTATCTAAATATGAAATACAAAATGAATACCGGATACATACATAATACTGGATATGAATACAGGATGAATATTGAATACGGGCACCAAATACGAATACAGTACCAAATGGATATGGGATGAATATTGAATACAAATATGGATACTAAATATAGGTATTAAATATTGAATATGGATAGCAGATACAAATACAATATTGAGTATGGATACGGAGGAATTATCCCATATTGATTGTCACTATGTTGATTTCTGAAAATTATAAGAGGGGGAGAAGGAAAGAGTGTGTATGTGTACAAATGAAAACTTGAAAATCTTTAAAACCCCAAAATGAGCCCCCAAATGGAGTCACTTTTGGATGGATAGTGAGTACCTCTCCTCACTATCCACTCAATTTCCACTAAAGAATTTTGTGTTTATTTAGATATAGGATGTCTAACTTAACACCATTTACTTGTACATTCAATGTAGCAATATAAATGAACATCAATGGACATCAATGTTGATATAAAAACATGGAGTTGCTACATTGAAAGCGCAAGTAAACAATGTTAAGTTAGACATCACATATCTAAATAAACATAGAATTATTCTAGTGTTCACAACTCAAGTGAATGTGTAGCCTACGCTTTTGGTAAAGTCAAGGAGAAGTGACCCCATTTCTGTCCCACATTAAGAAGAAAGAAAAAGTTCTTATTTTGTAAGGAGTAGTAAGTTAGATCAACAAGCGATTTAGTCTTCTTTGTCTTGAAATCAATGTCTTAAAAATCTCACAATTCAAGTGATTGTATAAACTACACATTTAGTAAAGCTAGGGAGAAGTGACACCTATGCTATCCTACATTATAAAAGAGAAAAATTTGTTCTTTTTATGTAAAGAGTAGTTGGTTAGGCTAAAAATGGGGTGAGTCTTTTTTGTCATGGAATCAATGCCTTTATAAATTTGACAATTCAAGTGAATGTGTAGCCTATGCTTCTAGTAAAATTAGGGAGAAGTAATCTCTTTGCTATTCCACATTAAGAAAAAGAAAAATTTTCTCTTATTGGGTGAGGAATAGTGAGTTAGGTTGACAAGGGAGTTAGTCCTCTTTGTTTTGGAGTTAATGCCTTAAAATTTTTACAATTCAAGTAATTGTGTAGCCTACACTTTTGCTATAGTCAAAGAGAAGTGACTCCTTTTTTGTCCTACATTAAGAATTAAGAAAAATTTGCTCTTATTTTGTAAGGAGTAGTTAGTTAGGTTGATGTATGAGGGGGTGAGTCCTACTTGTCTTGGAATCAATGTCTTTATAAATCTTACAACTCAAGTGAATGTGTAGCCTATACTTTTGGTAAAAATCAGGAAGAAGTGACTCCTATCTTGTCCCACATTAAGAAGAAAAAAAAAATTTGCTCTTATTTTGTAGGAGTAGTTGGTAAGGCTGACAAGGGGATTAGTCTTCTTTGTCTTGGAATCATCACCTTTATGAATTTGACAATTCAAGTAAATGTATAGTCTATGCTTTTGGCAAAATCACGGAAAAGTAACCCTTTTGCTATCCCACATTAAGAAAAAATAGGAAAATTTGCTCTTATTTTGTAAGAAGTAGTTGGTAAAGCCAAGAAGGGGGTGAGTCCTCTTTGTGTTGGAATCAATGCATCTATAAATTATACAATTCAAGTGAATGTGTAGCCTACATTCTTAGTAAAATTAGGGAGAAGTGATCCCTTTGTTGTCCCACATTAAGAAGAAAGATAAATTTGCTCTTATTTTGTAAATTGTAGTTGGTTAGGCAAACAAGGGGGTTAGTCCTCTTTGTCTTGGAATCAATGCATTTATAAATCTCACAATTCAAGTGAATGTATAGCCTACACTTTTGGTAAGGTAGAGAGAAGTGACCTATTTTGTGTCCTACAATAATAAAAAAAAGAGAAATTTGCTCTTGTTTTGTATGGAATAATTGATTAGGCTAACAAGTAGATCAATCCTCTTTGTCTTGAAATCATTGTCTATATATATATATATATATATTACAACTCAAGTCAATTTATAGTCTATGATTTTAGTATAGTTAGGCAAAAGTGGTCTCATTCCTATCCCACATTAAGAAATAAGAAAAAATTGCTCTTATTTCATAAAAAATAGTTAATTAGGCTAAAAAGGAGGTGAGTCCCTTTCTATCTTGGAATTAATGCCTTTAAAATCTAACAATTCAATTGAATGTATAGCCTACACTTTTAGTAAAGTTAGAGAGAAGTGACCCCTTTCTTGTTCTACGTTAAGAAAAAAGAAATTGTTCTAATTTTGTAAGGAATAGTTGATAAGGCTAGAAAGAAGTGAGTCTTCTTTACCTTGGAATTAATGCCTTTATAAATTTGACATTTCAAGTAAATGTGTAGCTTACACTTTTGGTAAGGTAAGGAGAAGTGACTCCATTCTTGTCCCACATTAAAAAAAAAAAAAATTTGTTTGTATTTTGTAAGAAGTAGTTGGTTAGGTTGACAAGGGATTTGTCTTTTTAGTCTTGAAATTATTGCCTTCATAAATATTACAATTCAAGTAAATATGTAGCTTATGCTTTTCATAAAATTCAAGAGAAGTAACTATTTTCTTGTCTCACATTAAGAAAAAAGAAAAATTTACTCTTATTTTGTAATGCTTAGTTGATTAGGTTGACAAGTGGGTTAGTCCTCTTTGTCTTGGAATGAATGCCTTTATACATTTCATAATGCAAGTAAATGAATAGTTTGAGCTTTTGGGAAAGTGAAGGAGAAGTGAACCCATTCCTATTGCACATTAAGAAATTAAAAAAAATTGCTCTCGTTTAGTAAAGAGTAGCTGGTAAGGCCAATAAAGGAGTCACTTTTTTTTGTCTTGAAATTATTGCCTTCATGAATTTGACTATTCAAGTAAATGTGTAGTCTACACTTTTGGTAGAATTAGGGAGAAATGACCCCTTCAATGTCCCACATAAAGAAAAAAGATTGCCCTTATTTTTTATTGGCTAATATAGTATTATCTAATGGTTGACAAGGAAGTCAATCTTCTTTGTCTTGAGATTAGTGCCTTAATGAATGTAGGAATGCAAACAAATTTGAAGTTTTTGCTTTTGGTAGAGTCATAGAGATCTATCTTCTCATTGCCTAACCTTTGGTTATAAAACTCAAGCACCTTGATTATATGTATGAATTCAAATTTGATCATTGTTGATAAATAATACTCCCTCCATCCTAAAATAATTTTCTTGTTGGCTTTAATTTTTTGTCCCCAAATGATCTTCTTGTTGTACTTTGTACATTGCAAATTGGTCAAATCTGGCTTTTGATTGCTATATAGGACTAGTAAAAACAACTTTGAGTTATAGTTTCTCCTCTGTTTGTGCAATCATCAATCAAAAGACAAATGAAATGATTGAAGGTGGTAATCAACATTATTTGTTTTATTTTTTGCGTCTTTTTGAGTATTGCCTGATTGAAGGAGATGAAGCTCTAAAAAATAGAAAATAGGTTCACAAATAGTCTTAGGCTTATACTAAATGACCACAAAATGTTGACCACATATTTAGCAATTAAGTGCCTATTGGTGCTCTTTGAAAATGCCCAAAAAATTCGACTTTTCAATACTCCAAAACTACACTTTGAAAAGGGCTTTGAAATTCAAAGTTTGTAGGACAATAAGAGTGCATCAAATTCTATTTAGAATGCAAAATGGGTCTTAAAAATGTTATTTTTAGTCTTAATCTGGAACATTTTGTTCAAAAAGAAGATCATTTTGGGACTAAGGTAGTAAAATTTTGTACTTTGTTGATGGTAAAAAAAGTGGCAATGAAGGCTAAGTTCTAAATGGCCTAATATGGCCTTTCAATAGTGTCATGTAGCTAGCTTGGATTAAAATGACAACTAATATCAAAATTTAATATTTATGTGTTCTCTAAATCTTGTCACTTTATTATTCTTTTTGGAAAAACTACCCATTATTATTTTATTTATGATAAATGACTCTACAAATTAATATTTTTTCAACAATTCTTTTAATCAATTCTAGAAGAAAAAAATCCACGTAACATTGTCCTTTCTACAATTGCTCTTCATCCATAAGATTAGCGCCTTTATAAATGTGACAATGCAAATAAATGTTTTGTCTATGCTTTTACTAGAGTTAGGAAGAATGTTCTCCTTCACTATCCCTTGAAAAGTGGTAGCACATGCCACCACATTTGGCCCTTAGGCTCCAAAAAATCCTAGTTATCAAAACTCCAATGGAAAAAGTGACCCCTTGTTTGCTATCAATAATGATTTTTTTAATCAATTGTTGATGACCGCCCATTGTTAGATTGTAGAAGAAAAATATACCCCTTCTAATGCTATCAATGTGAGAAAAAATGAAGTTGTTGATTGCATCGTCTTTTGGCGATCTTGGCCATTGAAATTAGGATTTACGACATAATATATGGTATATATATATGGATGTATGAAACACACAAGACATTTGATATATGGTATATTAGTATGGCATAACATACATATACGGGTATTGGTATGAGATATCAATTATAGTCACAACAACAATCAAATAATATATAAACATGGAGAGGGGTATACATACAAAATGTATTTTCATTAATTCAATCGTTTTAAAATTAATTAATTGATTGACAAAATGTCTCTATTGTGCTTACTCAATGTTTTGGAAGAACCGATCAATCCTTCATAAAAATTCTTGAATTTTCTATTTTTAATAAACAAAAATTTAGAATTAATATTTGAATGCAAAGACCTCCAATTAATTAGGAAGGCTAGAAAATGCAAAATTAGTCAGCTACATTATACTTAGATAGTTGGTTTATTCTTAAAAATCAAGTGAATTATTTGGTAATTAATTTTATTAAGCAATTTATCTCCTAAAATTGACTTGATCCAAACATCACCAATAAACAATATACCTAACTACATCATGAACATTAAATCTTATCTTATGTTGATATTAATACATCATTTGCTAATAAATTTTGTATATAGTCCTATACTTCCCTACATATGGCATCCAATGTAATGCTTATATGCAATTGCTATTAAGAGGATTTGGTTTTGTTTGGTAGTCAATACCACATATCTATTGTTATTTGGTATTTATGTATTTTGATATCTAATTTTCTTTGAAGATTTAAATTTTGGTATCTAATGTTGTTACCCTATAGCTACAAGGTCTATTCAAATTCAAATGAAGATCTTGAATTAGATTTAAATCAAACTTTATAGTAGCTAGATTGCTAGAAGCACCTATAGTTGACCACTTTAGCAATTATGGTCATGTCTTGGAGTAGTATAAAGCAATGCAAATTTTCTACTATGTTGGAAGATAGAAATCTTGGGGATTGCAATTCTTTTTGGTAATTGTAAGCTTTGAAATGAAATTACTATAAAAATTTGGAAGTTTGCAACTAGTCCAAATCCATACCTGATATGTAGAGTCTTCTAATTTTGATCATTTAAGAACTACTTTCTGCTTACTACTTTTGAAAATGTGTCATGACTTGATTAGTTCCAACTTTGAAAAGGTAAAAAAACACATTCAAAGCTTTGGTTGAAAATTTGGTCCAACATTGGTTGGAGATAGTGCACCTTACAAGTTGGAGATGGGTGCTTCTACAGTATAGAGTTGTATTCATTATCTTTTTATATTTTATTTTCTTATAGGTAAAGGCCTCCTCATCCACTGAAAGTCTGAAACAAATTAAGGTTGTGTATATTGAAAATTATAAGTGACAAAGGGATGTCTATATGTTTGAAAATCAAGGGTGACAAAAGAATGAACAAATCACTCTATTGGTAGATAGAACATTGGATCTATAGAGTATTATAAATGTTTTTGCCTATTTAGAGAAATTCAATCACATCCCATTGAGTCAATCATCTTTGAAACATATTCTTTTTTATTTTATTTGCCAAATTGATTTTGAAAAGATAGATGCTTGTGGATGCTTTCAATGAAATAGAGACAAAGTTATTCTATACAATGGTTGTAGAAAGAATGGTGTTTTGAAGGACCAAAGAGAAGGAGGTGTGTAGGAGCACGGAAACTCAAACTAGATGAAATTAGTTTAGGATAAGGTTAAATAGACTTGCAATTTTTATTTTTTTGGTAATTCCTAGAGATTTTTGCTACACTAAGACTATGATAGAAATAGTCAGTTTCTAGATTATTAGAACCGTTAGTAACGTTATGGAAACAAATCCGATATAGATCCAAGATCTAGAAAAGTACCAGATTCTTAAAACCTACATTTTAGATTTCTGGTCTAGGAAACTAGGATACCATTAGGGGAACGGTCTTCTACTCGTTCTCCACCGGGAAACTGTCAACCGTGCATCGCAGGGTTGACGAATCTCAACGTCCGCCCCAAAATAGCGTCCGTTTTCCGGACGTCCGGACGCACGGACGCTAGCAGACACAGCGTCCCTCCCGCCGTCGGAAGGCGGACGCGTGGGGCGGGGCGGACAAGGCGGACTTCACATTGCCATTAGTCATTAGAAAATTTTATATTGTTATGTAATTTGAATGTTACACAATCAAAAATGAATGCACCCACGTAAAATAAGATGTACATATAAAAATATTTTTATACGCAAATGAAAATATAGCATCTTTATATATAAATATATATGTATAAACAAAATACTTAAAAACATAGTTCCAATATCACTATTGAATCCTATACGATCTTTTTAAGATCTAAATCTTTCACATTCTTTTTTGTTTTTAAACAATGAAAGGACCATTGTTTTTAAAAAACAAAATTCTCCTCAAATCCTACTTTCCACCGGATGGACCACTACCTTCTCCCAAAACAAAAGGAAAATCTGTTGTATTGAGAAGTTTAGCAGATGATTGATGAGTTGACCGTTGTTGACTTGGACGGACTATTCGCCCTCCAGATTGAACTTCGATGTCCACCTTATGAAATTGTTTCTTGATTTCCGAAGAAAAGTCATCGTCCTCTTCACGCTTCCTTTTTTGTTTTCTTTTCGGTGATAAATCGACTTCGTCTGCCTTCAAGGTTTTCAAGTTGCTCTCCACACGATCTACCATCGCTTGAACAACTTCATCATCTCCTTTCCCTTGCCATACTGTGAGGCAGTCTCCATCCAATAGGAAAGCCTTCCAATGCCCTATAATATCGCCAATGCGCCTATCAAATGCTGCTGCCACATCTACAGATGAATGTCCTGTGTTTGTTAGTCCATTTGTATCGTAGACAGCACGAACTTTTGCAGCCTCTTCCAACTTCGACAATAGAAGGGCCCTACCTACGAGGGTGTGGTCGTATGCCTTATACTGCTCATCGAACTCTTTTCCATGGTTCACCTCCACCCAACTGTCTTCTGGTCCTCTCTCCACTTTTTTATCTGAAAAACGAAAGAACTTTTCGTGTTGCAAGCTCCAATGTCCCCCCATGTTGCGACAAAACATTTCACGGGCCACGTCATCTACGATTCCTCGAGTCCGCAATTCCACCTTTCTATTGTGAGTCATCTACACATCCAAATCCAATGGTTGCTCAGATTCCTCGTACAAATCATGCCTCTGTTCATTTGCATTCCACTGGATTGGCTTCCCCCAATGTTGATAATTTTGGAATTTGTACGGCGCTTGATCACGAGGAAGATTCCAACGATTGTACTTGTGACCTAGAGGCATAGCTTCCAAGATACCAAACATTTCGTAGAACCTAGCACTCAATGGACTACGACACTCGGCACACACCGAACGAATGAGTGATGCTTTCACAATGCAAGTGACATGGAAAGTGTGGCGACATTGGCCCATGGTTACCGCACCTTCCAGTCCGAATAGGCCTTGGCAAAGGCTACAACAACCATCCAAGATTGGAGAGGCTGGATCACAAGCATGCACCACTCGCTTGTCTTTCACATTGATGTGTGCTGAAAGTGTGTTGTAAGGGACCCATCCTTCCTCTACTTCCAAGGCCCAATTGATAGGTGGAGCTTGGTCCTTCTTTGTGTGGTTTAACCGCTCAAACATGGCATCCATGTCTCCCCAACATGTGATCTCCGTATATTCTTTAGAAGGATGTTGGTCAAACATAGTCTTGAACCAACTCAAAGAGCTTTGAATGGCATCGCAATTTTCATTCGACTCCATTGCCAATATTTGAAGACCTGCCATTGCTCGAGATACTACAAAGGGTCTGTCTTGGAGTCTTTGTATCCATGCTAACCATCGAGACTCCAAGCCGTTAGATGGCATAAACTTCTTCAAATCCAAGTACAATTGCAATCGATTCAACTTGGATTCAACGATTCCTTTTGCTTCAATTGCCTCCTCCAATTTATGCTTCAACTCTTCAAAGTCACAACTCTCCGTTTGCGTCTCTGCATTCACGTAAACGGATGAAAGCTTTTCCATTGATGGTTGTTGTGTCGCTTTTAACATGCTCATATCGTGACTTTCTTGTACATTCACAATGGCAGGGTTGTCACTTGCTTCGGCCTTATCAAAAGGAAGAGAGAGCTTATCTTCACTCTCTTGAGTCTCTTGACTGTCTCCGAGTACAATCACTGGTGAGATTGCAACCTTACTTGGATTTTTGGAGGTCCCTTGCAATTCAGCAATCCGTTTACGCATCTTCATCAACTCCTCCATTTGCCTCGATGATTGTTGATTTAAATGTTCAACCTCACTCTCCGAAGTCTTTAATTTCAACTCCAACACTTTGCAACTTGCTTCCACTCAGGGTTGACAAGACGTCCGGACATCCGGGACCTCCGGGACCTCCGGACGCGGACGCTGTGTCCGCAGCGTCCGCTGACATTCACGGTCCCGGCGGACGCAACGTCCGCCTGTCCCCCATCCGCCTCTCCGCCTGTCCGCCCGATTATGGCCGTCCGATCAACGCGCGGACTGATCTGGTCCGCATGATCTGGACGTCCGCCTCGGGCGGTCGGGCCGTCTGCCCCGCCCGTCTACTTTCCGACGGCGGTCGGGACGCTGTGTCCACTAGCGTCTGTGCGTCCAGACGTCCGAAAAATGGATGCTACTTTGGGGCGGACGTTGAGATTCGTCAACCCTGCTTCCACTCCTCCAAGGTCAGCAATTTTCTTCTCATATTCCACCAATTGTAGTATGTGAACATCTCTTTCTTCGAAAAGTGGTCCGAAGGTCTTCGTGAGATTCTGAAATGCTATAGCACCTTTCAACATCTCTGGTGCCATGAAAGAAAACTGCTTGGTTCTTAACCTTTCTAATTGTTCCATTCTCTTTGCTTCGGCTTCATCATGCCGAAAGATAAAACACTCAAAAAAAATAGTCGAAAGGGAAGACCCCAATTGTTCGATTGGGGTGCTTGGGCCGATCCATTGTGCATGGGTGAACCAGGATGGGAAAAAGAACCAACAAGAGTGTGGGATTGCTCAATGTGCAAGAAGTATGTAAAAATGACTCACATTCAAAAACTTTGGCGACGTGAACGTGTAGAGCACCAAGCGCCATGTTGGGAAGGACAAATGTCTACATGCCAAAGTGAGCATTTCAAACAACGATACACACAAGTGCATCGAGTTCTTGGCATTAAAAGCACCAAACCAGATATAATGAATTATAATGTTATGGCAATGGTTTGGGTAGAGATTGTATTCCACAAGGACGTGGACTAGCGTACTGCTACAGGTCGCAATGTGGAGAACTATACGCGCACAGATGCCGTTATAGATACACAATGGAGGGGCGCAAGCGATTGCATGCCAGAGTGGTCTAATCGAGGTTATCTACAACAACCTTCAGTTGTTCTTCGAGATGCTGAAGATGCGTGGACAGATGACGATGATGACGTTGATATGCAAGCGCCTGTCACATTTGGAGTTAGGCACGAGCGGGTAGAAGAACAAGAACGAATTGAATTCGAACAACAAATGCAAGAGGCAACACGCAGAAGCCTTCAAGATCGTGGATGGCAAGATAGGCATGGTAGGTCCTACGGACATGAACATGGAACGCGAGAATCTGAACAAGGAAGAGGTGGTTCATACTTTGGTTACGATCCTCAAAATAGATATGAAGGTGGAAGAGGGAGCTATGGATCCACGCATTATGGTGGTTCAAGTGCAGTTGGTTCTCGTTATGGCACTCCCCCTGAAATTGGCTCTCAAAGTGGAACATGTAGCTATGGCAACACGCACTATGGTAGGCCTACTGAATCTGGTTCATATTATACGACACCCACTCAAGTGGGCTCTGAAGGTAGTGGAGGAAGCCATGTAACCCCGTAGTATAGTTGCTCTCTTCACGGAAGCGCCCAATACTATCCGGGATCAACTAGAAGTGATTCATACGGGCATCATGGGGCCTCTTATTACGGGGCTTCAAATGAAAGAGGATCAGAGCCTACTACTCCGGTTCTTCCTCCCACTTTTGGAGGTTCAAATTATGAACAAGGAGGTACACCGAGTGGATATCACGGAAACTACGGAGGTGGTCCGTTCATTGGAGTACAAAGAAGAGGTAGTGGTCAACAATTTGAGTCCGATTCAGATTCCGAATAAAAAAACATGCAAGTATATAGTGAGCATGTATTTGCTCCATTTTCTCATTTTTACTCTCACGACAAGTATAGAGCACTAGATTGGTAGAAGTAGTACAAAATTTTAAATGAATAGAACAATTTTGAACAACAATTTTGTTCACTTTTTCAAAAAGTGTTGTGTAATAGTGTACACCAAGTATGTATGTAGGCAAGCATATTGTTGAAGACATCATTGTATTATTTTATAATAGCGTTGATATATAAGGCTATAAGCGACTTTGATAAATAATAAAAATATGAAGAAGAAATGTAATTTTGTAAGAGCCATATTATGTCTATTTTTGAATTTAGCATTCGAGGTTAAATATGTACTAGCATGGTGTGTATTTTGAAATTATTGTTGTGTGTTTATTACATTTAGAAACTCGTAAATGGTAACAATGTATTTCTAATTAATTTATGAAAGATTGAATTATTTGAATATTTGAAATTTTTTTATTTTTCATTCAACGATTGCTAAAAACTAAAATGATTTCTTATTCGTATGAAGAAATGCCCAAATTAGACAATTAGTGGTTCTTCTTTTGATTCTATTTTCAAATGTGAAAAATAAATCGGATCCGGCGGACGCTTGATTTGTCCGCCCGTGTCCGTCCGATCGGGCGGACGACAGATTTGTCCGCCTGTGGCCGTCCGATCGGGCGGACGGGGCTCGAGGGTTTCGGGAAGGCAGACGGTCGATGCGTCCGCCACCCCCGGCTCATCCGATGGGGCGGACGGGCCGTCCGCATTGTTACTTTTGCTTTGCCTCTTGTGAATGCAAGGTGGAGCGGAGAGCTTGGTGGTTCATCCTCCATTGGCTCCTTTCCGAGGCAAGGCAAGAGTGGTTTATTGGGGCCCCCTTGTTGCCAATTTTTTGGACACTTGCGCGTGAATTCAATTTCAAATTAAAAAATTTGATCTATATCAATTTCATTTGTCACGATGCCGAAGGGGAAGAAGAAGGTTGCGAAGCTAAAACATGGAGAGGGACCATCGAACTTGGAGGTAGCTCGCCAAAGTCCTTCGGAAGAATGCAAGAAATTCATGATCGAGCGCATCATTCAATTTTATGAATCGGAAACAACATTGTCTTTAGACAATAAGTACATCAGATATCAAGAGGAGTGCATGTCTAAATTCAAAGTAGACATGACAGATGTTGTTGGATGCATTGAATGTGGCGAAGTGGCATGACGAAATGGATAAAGCGCACTTTACCAAATGTTTGGAGAACAAGGTTCATAACGCTTTGTGGAATTCCAAAGTCATTTTGGTTAAATATGGCAAGGAATATCGACCCAATGACGCCCAGTTTGAAGAAGTGATTCTGAAAGTGGACTTGTTTAGGGGGCGATGTGCTCCATTCGCCAAAAAGCACAATCGAGTTGGTTCAATTGGTTGGTGGAAAAGCAATGATGGAGTTGCTGAAGCAGAAAGGACCAAACGGCACCTCATAGCACTTCCAGATACAGCACGCATGATTGCTGTTAATGATAGAACGATGAGAGGTGGATATGCAACGATTCGAAAGGTCCGTATTGAAGGATGTCCAGGAATACTTCCTTATTGGGAGTTTGCGGCAAAGAAATCCATTCACCACCAAACTCGACCCGATCTTGCAAAGTTATAACATCAAAACGAATCAATGGCTGTTCGAAATCCACACGCGGGTGTGATACGGTTTGCTGCAGTGTACGGAACGACGTGTAAAGGTTATGCGTATTGGTGGAATGGTGGAACTCTTCGACAAATGTTGAATATGGATAAGGACTATCCAGACAACATTCAAATCCGTTTAATGTGTACAAATCCAACTGAAGAGGAGGTTGTAAAAGCTCACCATTTAGGGCGATATCGGAAGAAGCGCACGGAGTTGACATGGGCGTTTATGCATATAATGTATGCAGTGCATCTTGCTGGACATTTGCACAATGATCTTTCTCCGGACAACATCTTGTTGCATTTTCCAGAGGATGAGTCACGTGTGTATATTGGAGTTTGCAATTGGGGCATGACCACCTTAGCTTCTCAGCCAATGAAGTCTTTGTACACATTCACATCAGCAGATGAGATGAAACAAACTTTGCAGAGGAAATGGTGGGTGAATCCACGTATTGCATATTTGCATAAAGCAGGTGTAGATGTGGAAGTCATTCCGATGTATTCACGTAAGTTGGAAGAGTATACCGTTCGAAAATTGCTCGGCGGATGAATGGAAACAACATGTCAGAGGCGTATTTCAACTTGCTACGATAAACACCTAGTGCGACACAATTTGCCTTTCATGACTTTGCAAAAGTGTTTTATGCTTATTTGAAGCGCATTTCTTCGAAGATTGACGATGAAAATACTAGTTTGGCCCATGTGATTACGCGATTTTCTAATACATATCGTTGGCCAATGCCAGATGAACATTTCCGCCATTTATATTAGATTGGTAGTGCAGAAGTAGTAGTTGAATACTTGAATAGGTTATATAGGCATTAAAAATTAGTTTAGAAATATAGAGTTGGAATGAAAAAAATTATATGTACAATTAGACAAATGTGCACAATGTATGGTATTCTACATTAAATTGAATACATTTTGCCCATATTGATTATGTTTGTATTTGTGTTGATCTTGATTTTTTAAATAGTATATATATATATTTGAAGTCACAAATTTTTTTAGTTTGCCTTTTGAAAATGAATTGAAATTTTTTCATAGTTTCAAGACTATCATGGACTCGTGGTCAAACTTTATAATCTTTCAACTTATAAGAGACATTGTTTTAATAACAAATCGCGAACCATTGCACTTCATTTAACATTTAATTGTTTAAAGATTAAGGGAGTGACCGCGGGGCAGTTTGGATAGGGCGGTCGAGGGAAATAGGGCCGTCTGGGCGGGGCGGACAGGGCGGTCCCGGCGGACGCTGCGGACACAGCGTCCGCGTCCGGACGTCATGTTAATCCTGGTGCATCGGGTACTTAAACCCACTGCCACTTCTCTTTCTCTCCCTTTCTGCTTGCTGAACTTTGTGAATGTAAAGTTGAGGGAAAGAGTAGTGAGTTAGCAACTAGAATAGAGAGAGGACAGAAAGATCAGTACCGTGCACATCAGATTAGGTTATCGACTGTTAGTGAATCATGGCGTCGGCTAGCGATCCGGTTGCATGAAAGTCTAGAGTTGCAGCCCAAATGGTTTGTCCGGTAATCCCTTCCGATCCGGCTCACCGAGTGCAATTAGAAGAGGACCTCATGTGTATTGAATGTGTTAGATTGTTAGATAGGCCGTGGAGCATGAAGAATGAGGAGATGATCCAAAAACTTGTTTATGGAGTTCCAAACCAATATGAAGTGACGGTGAGAGATTGACCTGTAGCTTGGACGGAAGACATCTGGGCAAATGTCTATTTGTTTAAAAAGAACGGACTCGAACTAGTTGGAAGAGCTAATAAGTACGTAGCCAGAAAATTCCGGGGTTAGGTCCACTCAAAGGAGGGTTTTGCTATCAGTGACTTAAAAAACAAGAGGCATACTTAGGTATTAGACTTCTTGATTCTGATCTTGTATCCAAAAAAGCCTACTCGAGTTACGGTCACGGTGGCTAATACCATTTTCAGGGCTTTAGAGGACCAAATTATCCATTAGGGGAGAGTGATTCAAGGAGTAGTGGGTAAACTAGTAGATTACGTGGATTAGGCAAAACACAACCCTATCATCACATATCTGTTCCACTTTTATCACCACAAGGAGGTCTTGAGTATCGAGGAGATGATTTAGTACAAAACCAGAGTCAAGATCCTGAAGTATGGCTTCACGGATGAATTAGAGAAAGAAGAGGAGGAATCTGAAGAAGAAGGGCAACTAGAAGAAGAAGAAGAAGAAGCGGTGGATTGGAAACGAAGGAAGTCTATAGATTTGGTTGTATGAAGGAAGGCGCCAACACCGGAAAGGGATGAGCCAATTTTGGACTCGGAACATCCTAAGGACTTCAATTTCTTTGAAGCCGGAATCCAGTGGATGTAATAAGCCAAATAGATGTATGGTGACTTGGAAGATCATGTTCTCTTTATTGCGAGCGGACTCAGAATGAAGTCAAACTAGATTTTGGATGAGATCTAGAAACGCCCAAATCTAGAAGAGTTTCGATAGAAGGAAGAATAGATCCGAAAGTTGGAAGAGGAAAGAGATAGCCTTAAGTCCCAACTTGAGTAGATGGAAGGGGAGATGAATGTGGCAAGACAGAAGGAGACGGAGGCTCTTCGACTCGTCCACGACCTCAAAAAACTCATCATGGTTCCAAAGCACACAGTGATCCGAGCTGACTTCTACACCACTTGGTTGGAGAAAAAAGGGCACATGACTGGATCAAGGATGGTAAAGATCCTGGTTGACTTCGAAGCCTAGATGGAGATTTGTTTTGAAGAACATGGGCAAGTTGCTAGGATACTTGGATCCGGAATAGGCCATTGACTTAGAAGGATTTTTGGAAGTCCCTAGGAGCATATTCCAGGATACTCCAATTCTATAGACTTCAATCCGACAGGCTTTGAGTAGTCTGATTTAGCCACAATCGAAAGGGCTCAAGTCAATTCTCACCCCAATTGCAAATCCATCAGGTAGTCAAGCATGAACTCCATTAGGACCAGTATTACTTGAGCACGAGAAAGGGACAAGTGAGAAGCCTATTCCAGTAGAGGAAAGAATTCCCGTCCAAATTCTCCTACCACTTGGAAAAATCACGGCCGAAAAGTTCATGATACCCGGATTGGCTGTTCATGGCAACCTTGATGCACAAATTGGAGTGATGATGAATCCAGTCCGATCTCATCCGCAAGATTTCTCGCATATGCAACAATTGATACTGAAGCAGGATCATGCTGAGATTGAACTAAGTGAGTCACCCCAGACTAAAGATCTGTAGATTCAGAAGATAGAGGAGTTGGAAGAGGAGGTGTTGAAATCCGGATCCGAGAAAGAAACGAAATCTGAAGATTCACCTCCAAAAATTCCATGTAAGCCTCAGATTCAGTCGTCAACAAAGAATACATTGGTGAAGGTTTCGATGAAGACTCCGGGCAATCAGAGCAAGAGCAGCTCAAAGAAAGCATGGCGGGGTAGATAGATAGTTGGTAGGTAGTTGAATAGGATTTTCATTCCGGAACAAGATTTCCAAGCATGGGCTCAGGTTCCGGATTTTTAGGGATCTGGTTTTGTAGGGATAGTTAGGTTGTGAACTTTCTAGATATCCCAGGTTGTTCACTAGTTGGTTACCCTAATTTTTAGGGTGTCTTTTTGGCTTTTTAGGCATTGACTTTGGTTTTAATTTTGGTTTTTAAGGGCATACAAGTTTGTTACTCTCTCATTCCATCCTAACAATTATTCTATTGTCTTTCATTCCCTTCTTTAATTTGAGCTACCTAGTGAACATTCTAGCTCCGACTTTGTATTCGGATTGTGTTGGTTTGTTGCTTGGAGTGTTGAGATGTGAAGGACGAGTGAAGAAGAATCCAGATTTCGGATAACTAGATCGAATCGAGGGAGTACTATTATAATGATGTTAGATTTGTGATGAAGGAGCTAGGCGTGGTGCCTTTGAACTACTGAAATGGTAATCCAGTTTTTAGTGAAGAGTGGAATGAGTGTAGATCTAGAATTAGAAACGATTCTGTGTGGAAATTAGCGATCGTCAAAGGAAACTCCCACTCACCAGAAGGTCTGCCAACCTTGGGATCCATCTTACACCTAGAAAGATTATCCCTTTTATCAGTTCCGAATGCATGAGATTTGTCATTGTAGTAAGGAGGAGTGAACGCAGTCTTGAGTGATGTACATTCCGGATCGGCCATCTGGGATGTTATGAGGATCTGGATCTTCTATTCGTGCTACAACACTTTAAGTACTTGGATGTTTATTTGTTTGTTTTTGCTTGTATAGTAAGTAGACTAGAGTGGTGAAGTCCCTACCCCTCAAAAGTTTAATAGTGGACCCTATGATGGTAAAACAGAGGAATTGAAAACTAGTGTATTGAGAGACGTAACCGGAAACCGGGTGAAGCCAAATCCGGATTGAAATCCAAATAGTAGTTGGTTTTGGAAAAAGAGTGGAAGAGAGTAGTTGGAAGAGGAGAGAAAGATCATTTAGATACTGAAGTTTGGAAGAACATTTGAAATTTTCTGGAACAATAATTTGTGTCATCTTATCATATTTTCGTGTGTAAAGATACTTACGCCTAGACTGCATGTACAACAACGTGTTTTCTTAAGTTTTAGAAGAACTAGCCTTTAAAGACTAAAGGAATGAGCCAATCATACTCTAAAGAATTAGGATAAGAGACATGTTTAGATGAGCTTGATAAAAGCATATCAACTTTGATGGAATTACTTTCAAACAATGAATAAGAACAGCAAAGAAGTTTGAGGCTTATATCACGACCTTCTACAAACTTTACCGAATGCTCTCATTCCCTTCCTTCCACTATTTCCTTCATTTTGCAATAAATGGAAGCAATAATTACCTTGTTGCAAATATACAATGGAAAAAAAAAGTATAATTTTCCTAATCTTGAATTTCACCAAAAAGAGGATGATCTATGATAGACAATGCCAATAATTATTTTGTCATGAAATAAATGTGCTTCTTTGAATTTACTATCAAAAATGATAAAAAAATCAAAATAATTACTATTACCAATAGCTATTAAAAGCCATCGTTAGATATATATTTGGTACTACATTAAAAATATGTAAAAGACAAACAAACAAGAATCTAGAATAAATTTAATCAACAAAGACATTTTCATAATCAATGTGTAAGTTTTATTCTAAAACTTTCCATACCAAAATTCACAAATTCTACAATTTTTAACATTTTACATCAATCCTTAATATATACTATTATCATATGATCAAACATCATTTACATCTCAATTTAGCCATTTATGTTACATTCAAGTTTCAATTCTATATTTTAACTATATAGATGTAAAAAAATCTATATTTTATGAAAATTTATTATTATTATAATATAATATTGAAACAAAAATAATAACTGATAAATATAATAATACCAAATAAATCAAAGTATATGATTATTACCTTCAAATTATTCTCAGGGCATAAGCCATATGATAACTAATAAGCATTAAAAAATAATTTTATCATTTTTCAATTAATTATTTTATTATTTATATCCCAAAAATCTTTGGAAATTACTTTCAAATCAATATATTACTATCACAAAAATTTAGCCTTTACGTAATTTTAATATTTTAATATATAAAATAATATTTTGCCTATAAGTTTTTATTTTTCTCACAAATAATGAAAAATATTTTTTCAAAAAATTGCATTAAGTTTTTTTTTAATGTATTAGTTTTTAATTTTAATTAATTTTAAATATTAGAAAAATAATATTTTAGTAAAAATTAAAATTGGAATGAAAAGTGATATTTTGTTAATATTTAGATTGAAAATCATAACTAAGAAAAACAAATGAAAAACATACAATATTTAGTGATTTGGATTTAACTCCAAAAGGACCAAACTACTTTTTTTGACAAAATAACAATTTTGGTCAACTTACTATGAATGGATTTATTTTTCTTTGAAATATCCATACAACATGTGCCCAAAAGAGTAGCTTCAAGGTCCAACAATTTTCATAACTTTTGACTACATGGTTCAAAAGTTATTGCATAATATGTGATTTTCAATGTTTAGAGGGTAGCCCAAAAATTTCTTAATAAATCACTTTTTTCAAAAATAAAAATTTGAAACTAGTTTTCTAGGTTTATATATATATATATATATATATATATATATATATATATATATATATATATATATATATATATATATATATATATATATATATATATATATATATATATATATATATATATATATATATATATATAACTTTGAATCATTCCATTTTGATTTATGAGATGAAAGTTATGAGATGTTCTAGTTTGCGGGCAGTTATGGATTTCCTACTCTAAAATAAACTTTGGGATCTTTTATCTAATTCATTTTTTAATATTTAAAAATAAATAAAAGAATAGAGTGAAGATTGTTATTACTACATTACAACTATTGAGATTGGCATTTTTCAATTTTCTAACTAAATTCTCAAGAATTTAGTGTTTTGAATAATTTTCTATTTCTTTCTACTTACTATTTTTTTCCTATATGTTGTGCAATTCCAAATGATCTAAACAATTTCAAGCATGTAGCCAACTTCCCTTGAGGAATGAATCCAAAGAGTTATTACCATTTGGGGCATTTTTTCATATAAATGTGACCTTGTGAAGTGTAGCTGCCTTTGTTTTTGCAAGGCCAAAAAAGAATTTTTGTTAATTCAAACATTAATATCTTTCAATACACAAGGTGGAAATTTCTAAGAAAAAATTGACCATCTTTTCAAACTAACATAATACAAGATCCTATAGTTACAAATATTTAAAAAAAAATTTATTCTAAAATTTGGTATTTGTATTAGAAATTGCAGTTTTGGAGTGCTTTTGGTAAAAGCATAGTTTCTTGCCTTTAGGGATTAAATACATGGAGCTTGTACTTGCAATAATACATTAAATTTGAAAATTTGAAAATTCTAAATTTTATGATGGGAAAGAAATAAAATTTACACTCTTCAATTTGTTTAATTGAGACCAAATACCAAAAATGGATAATTTTGAATTACAATCAAATGTAATTGAGGCTCATTTTATTTTTGAATTTAGAGAACATTAAAAATGAAACCTTAACCCCTAAATGATTTTGACCATATTTTCATCAAAAATGCTCCAAAACTACCATTTCTAGTACAAGTACCAAATTTTAGAAAAAAACATGTTTGGATACATGTAATCATAAGATCTTGTAGTATGCTAGTTTGAAAATTGAGTAAAAAATTTCAAAAATTTCAACCATGTAGATTGTAAGATATTATCATTTCAATTGATAAAAATCCTTTTTATAACCTTGCAAAAAACTAGGAGCTGCACTTCATAAGGTCACATTTATATGATAAAATGTTCAAAATGGTATTTACTCTTTGAATTTGTTCTTCGAATCAAGTTGGCTTTATGCTTGGAAAAAATTTAGATTATTGAAAATTGTACAAGATATAGGAAAAAAATAGTAAGTAGAAATAAGTAGAGAATGATTTACAATACTAAATTGTTAATAATTTATGTATAGAATTAAAAATTCCAATAATTGTAATGTTGTAATAATAAATCTACATCTAATATTTTTACTTTAATTTTCAAAATATTGAAAATTGAGTTAAATAAAGGATTTCAAAGTAGAGATTCAATATTGAATTACAAACTCCTACAAACTAAAACTCTTTGTAACTTTTGACTTGTTGATCAAAATGGAATGATTCCAAGCTTTCTAAGTATATATAAATCTAAAGAACCAATTTCAAATTTTAATTTCTTAAAAGAATGATTTTTGAAGAAGTTTTATTTGTTGCATGGATTGCCCGCCAAGCAATGAAAAGTACATATCATCCATAATTTTTAAACCATGTTGTCAATGATTATGAAAATTTTAGGGGTTAAGAGCAATCACTCTTGTCATTGAACAACTAGGGGAGAATGTAAAGACTCAAAATATTGACTTTCTTTTGTTAAGTAATATGATTTTCATAGAGATCATTGAATTGTCTTTCTTTAATCAATAAATAATTTTGATTAGGGAAAATATTCTTCATTTGGTCATTATTCAAATCCAAATACTTTGACAATGAACTTGTCATTGCAATTTGTATTAGACAAGAATCCTAGCCAATGAAGTTCATATAAAGAAATAATATTTTTTGGTTGTATAAGGGAAAGGACTTATTTATTAAATCAAATATTGAACAAGTATAATCAAACCTTATATATGGCTCTGAGCAATAGAAATGGACAGGTCTATTATACGTAACATGTCTTTCACTTGTAATAAATAAGTTTTTGATTAAACATCCTTGTTGGTTGATCATTGGACCTTATTTTTGCTATTATCTTCTGCTATATTTTTGAAGAGATCTATTTTATGATCGTTTTAAAAACTTCAAGTTTTATTTAGAATTCAATTCAAGGATTTGCATTTATAATTTTGAAATTATTTCTAAAGTTCAATTATTCAATTTTTTTTTTTCTCTCAGCTAATCTTTATATTTTTATTAAAATAAATTATTATAATCAACAAATAATACTATTTTTAAAATTCAAAAATAAAATCTATGATTCTTATAAATAACTAAATCTATAGATTGTGCCAAGTCAAATTTTGATAAAACTAGAAGATAGATTCACTTGAAAAAGAACAATTAAAATGAAACATGATGGTACAAATCTAGTATTCTTGAAATTAGATACAAAGAAGGATAGGAAAAAAAAGGTACTTAGAGAGAAGATGGAAAATTTCTCTATTTCAACTTATCTTCTAAAACATTCATTTAATATCTAAAATCTACCAATTATTTAATTGGTATTTAGATTTTATATGATGAAATTTTGAAATCAACCATTGATGTGGATGTGAATTAGAGCTTTAAATCTTATAAGTTAAATAAATTTTGTTTGTGAATTAAAAATACAAAACATGGATTTTAGTTTTAGTTTCAAATCAATCTAGAAAAGAGTTTAAAATCAAAATATTTAAAAGAAATCTATATCCTTTGTTGTTAATTTGAATTTATTGAAAAATACATGCAAATTGAATCTATTTTGAGTGTTGAGTTTCTCTCTTAAAGACTTTAGAAGTGGCCCTATTATACTTTAGTGATTTAGGCACCTAATAATATAGTTTTAAAATATTTGATAAGGCAGATGGTGCTAAAATTAATGGGGCTCTAGATTTGATTTGAGACTACAATTGACCCTCTCTCTTTAAGAATTTAGGAGTGGCCATATTATACTCTAGTGATTTAGGCATCTAGTAATACAGTTGAAAAATATTTGATAAAGTAGAGGGTTGGTGCTAAAATTATTAGGGAGGGTTCAAAATTTGATTTGAGATTACCATTGGGTCTTTTTTCCTAGAGTTTTTGGAATGGCTATATTATACTTATAGTTCTAAATTTTAATTTTCTACTACTACTAGCCCTTTCTCTTTAAGAGTTTAGGAGTGACCACACCATACTATAGTGATTTAAGCACCTAGTAATATAGTTCAAGAAAATTTGATAAAGCAAAAGGTGCTATATAAAATTGTTAGGGCTCTAAATTTGATTTGAGACCATCACTAGCCCTTTCTCTTTACAAATATAATTAAGAGTGGCTACATTACGCTTGAGTGATTTAGGAACTTGGTAATATAGTTAAAAAATATTTGGTAGGATAAAAGGTGCTAAAATGACAAGACTCTAAATGTGATTTGAAACCACCTTTGGCACTATTAGGTGGTGGGTGTTCTAAAGCTAAGCACGTCAGCTAGGATAGATAGATGGTACTGTTAGGTGGTAGGTGTTGTTTTAAAACTAAGCACGTCAGCTAGGACAGACAGATCGTACTAACACAAGAATCATCAATCTTCTTGTATACAAGATTTCAAATATTCTACTTTTGGGTAGAAAAAGTCTTGAAAATCTATTAAAAAACTAAATCTTGAAAATCTATGACTCCAAACTTGTCATATCAAAAGTGTGGAGATGTATATCCATAAAGTGAATTGAAATCTACTAATTGCACATGTATCATTCAACATATGTTAGATTTGAATTCCATCCATCATTAGAATTCTTAGGTTTCGTAGTTTCATGTAGGATGTTCTCACTAAATGAAACCAAAAAATTCTAACAAAATGAACATTCCTGAACTCAAAGATCCGACCTTGCCTGAATCCATCCAGGCAGGTAAGTTAGTCTTTGTCTTCGAACGGCAGCTTGTTGCATCCTTCTAGTTTTCGTGTTTCTGCTGCTTTCTGCTTGAGTCGTTGCAGCTCATTGTATCCGATTCGCGCTCTTGCAAGGTGCATGCAATTGCCCAGCCTTTGGACCTCTGGACTTCATCTTGCAAGCTCGAGGGCTCACCATGGCGAACGAGGCACCTGAGAAGAGTTTCCCCACAGTTTGTGGCGATCCTCAATGCCGGTGCAGCAGGATCATGAGTAACTTGATAACCTCCAGGACCCCGTTCTTCTTCGCCGACAACAACTTCACCAGGAAAATGGGTCCTGTAAGTATGTGCACGTTGTTTGTTTTCATTTTGTCAGCATTGTTAACAACATGCTTCGTTCTAACTTTTGTACCTGCTGTGTGTGCAGCGCCTCCCAGCGAAGTTTGTGACACGGCACCGGCATGAAATGGCTATGGTGGTGAACTTGGAAGCAGCGGGGATGACCTTCGCAGTGGAGCTCGTAGTCGAGCAACCGGGAAAGGATGATAGCGTGAGAATGGGTGAAGGCTGGGAGAGTTTCATGATAAACGCCAAATTCTATACAGAAGATTTGCTTTTCTTCACGCTGCAAGGCCAGTCCAGATTCGCTATCATGCCCCTTCGCGGCCACAACCGGCGGAAGGCAGACGCAGAACCAGAGCCCCCCAAGGGAAAAGTGAAGGATTCGGAGAGGCTGTTGTCTGATGTGCTGGAAGGTGGAACAAGCTCACGCCTACGGGCGAAGAGTACTGTTAAGAAACAGAAGCCTGGTCAGACTTCCAAGCCTCCAGTGCGAAGCCGTCCTCTGCCCCCAACTCTCGGTTCTGGAGAGGGAGCTGCCTCCCAGGAGCCGGTTCCTGTGCAGGACTTGAAGACCGACAGCAAGCCAGCAAACGATCCAGGTAAAGAACACGTAACTCAAGTCAGCATACATGCCGCTCTCAAGTCATACATGCCGCTCTTGGAGTCCAGCCACTCAGGCAGCGACGAAACAGAGATGGAGGAGCCCTTCGGGGAGTTTCAGGGGGATCGCAGCGACTACTCTAAATGCGGCTGCAACACAGTTTTCGAATCACCATGAGCAGGTGGAAACACAGAGGTGCACGCTGAGAGGAGCATGCAGCAGTTTCTCGACAATCAGCCCTGCGTTATGGTCTGTGGATAAAGCCGGCTGTATCACCATCGTAGTTGTTGCAGGATTTGGGTATTTGCTGTAGTGTTGCTTGACATGGAGTATCTGAAGCTTCACTTCAGGTTGTGTGCGTATTAAGGTAGAGCAATTTTGCACTTACGCTTCTACCTTAAACTTCAGGTTGTGCATGGACAAAAGTTTAAGGATTTTGCTGTTAAGCTAGCTCAGGATTTGCTTAGAGTATGGCACAAGGATTTGCCTTCAAAACTTCAATGAAACTCTCCAGTAGCATCTGCTGGCCCGTGAAACTCGGTGAGGTTGAACATTTTGCCTTCCAAACTACAGTCACCGAACCACCGACCACTATTGGCGTTTGGAAGCTTGTGAGTGCTACTCTTTAAACAGTCTGGAGGTCCATTTTGGGGTTGGAATAGCATTTTTTTGGTTATTTGAAGTACATTGTCTTGGTTCGAAACAAAGTTTGTGTTCTCGTCAACCAGAATTTTTCTCTCTTAAACGTAGCATTTCATGTTCACTGAGCCGGATCACACTCTGCACAAAGTTGTACAGAGATTTGACTACATTACGTATCTGATAACAGTCGAAAGGTTAGTGGACATAACGGCCAGTCTTTGTTGGAACGCTAACGTGCAGATTTGCTCATATTGGTCGCTCAAATGATCTCAATTAGCAGAAGGGCTGTGTGATATAACCCTCGTCTGATCTAATTAGCAGAATGACACTGCTGCGTTGCCATTGTTGCCCTTCAGCCTTGGAAGACTTGACCTTTTGCACTTGGAAATGTCGCCAGTTTCGTTATACGTCAATGGAGAATTCTACCAATTTAACCAAGTATTCGTTGAGGCCTGCATGGTCGACAGTAGTGCAAATCGTCAAGTCATCTGGAAACGCAGGCCAAACCATGTGCACCAAAGCCCAGGTTACACAAACCCAAATCCCAGGCATATGTCCACCGTACACTGTGCATCTCACGCACCGCTACAGCAATTCCAGGCCGGAACGCTTTGGTCCCATTACAGCAATCCTTCGCTTTCATTTCAGCAATCCATTGATCCCATTTTACCAATCCCTCAGGAAAATGTGTACCCCGAAATTTTGCTCTACCTACATCTGCATGTGCATCTGCATCCGGGAACTTATGCTAACATTCAGATGCAGATACTTGACCTTCTTTGTGGTCGACTCCGAATTTCCTGCAATTGCACTGTGAGCTGCAACTTGGCTGACGTTGGGATTTGGTCTCTTCTGTTTCCAATTCCAAGAGCATAGAGGTGAACGCAACCGGCCGTTCCGCGTGCATTCCACGCTGCTAGCTCGAAACACTTCTGAGGAATCCTGCTCAATCTGTTTTCGAACATGAAGAATGTTCTCGGGTTTGCACGCCTAATCGACGTCTTAGGGAGGGACACCTCATTGCAACACTAATCGGGCGGTGAGCATTGCTTTTATCGTTAGGATGGTGAGCTTCTCAAATACATACCTGTTAAGGAATCCAAGAAGGTTTGAGTTCACCAAGGATTGCTTTATTTAGCCATCGGGTGCAAAAGTTCTGGAGCATTGCATTAAGGTTATTCGCCAAGAAGGTGTCTGGTTAAAATTTCGAACAGTCATGAAGAATTTCGTCTAATATTTGCAAGCCTACTTAGACAACGCATATAAGGTAGCCACCCCTAATTGCAACTCTTACCTGTGAGTGTAGTGTCTGCTAAGTAGTAGAACGGTGGATCATATATAATTTGTGTCCCTTTTAAAAAATAATTTCATTTTTCCTTCGTATGTTCAATTCCACACTGAGTGCCAATTGTGAGTAACTTCTCTGCTCAAGCCAAAAACAAAGCGAGAGCGACAATCTTTATTTCAGCCAGATAGTGACCAATTTTTCGGGTGCTATCCTACTTTGGGCAGTGTTCTTGGGCAGAATTCTTTTGCTTTTCTACAAAAGAACAAGAAAAGGAATATTGGTGTCATGACAAAGCATATGAATATTGGGTTCTGTAGGACAGACTTTCAAGTTCTGGAAAAGCCACCCAAGGTCGAAGATGTTAAATGAAGCTGGCAAAGAACCATCCAACATGAGTAAACAAAGTCTCGCCAATCACTTCTATGTGAGTAGGGAGCAAGAAGAAATAAACCACCTTGGTGTCCGGATAACATGTCGAGCAGTCATACTCAGGAGTATAAAAGGTGCCACTCAAAAGGAAATTCTGGAATCTGTAGGGTATATCCACATTTTTCGTCCCAGTTGTTTCTGGTAAGGCAGAAGATACAGGAAGGACACACTCGCACGATCTGAACCCACAGAAGAGCCAGTATTGAATAAGTTAACTAAATGGCTTGATTGTCGCACTGCGTCATCCATATATAGCAACACGGTAGACCTCCCAGCATTTGATCTCTTCATGAGGTTTCTAATTGGCAGCTCTTTCACTACTCAAGGATGCGATCCACCATATTCATCACGTGACTGTAGTATTCCCCTCCGTCTGCACCAGCTCCAAAAAAAGTAGCAAACGGCATGCATACAACCAACCGATCCAGTAGTTAGAACCTTATACATCTGTCTGCTTGGCTTTTGTGAAAAAATGACAAACAAACTTGTTCAATTGGACCAAAATTGCTCATTCAAAAGCTCATTGGGGTATGTTATCTGTACAGGGAAAAATACCAAACTTAAGAATCGAAAGGGGAACAATCAACTTACAGATGACAGAATGGTTCAGTAAATGGAACAACTGGTAGATCTGGTGACGCTGTTCAAATCCTGGAGCTCGAGGTAGAACTTGGTGATATGCGTTGTAGAAGGCCGCAGCTGAGGAGCAACGTAACTTGTTAATCCAAGGCTAGGATCCAAGACCGAAAGCCAATACCATTCATATGTTGTCGAATAGTAACTCAGAGCCACATGGTCTAAGCAGACGCTTCCACATATACTGGAGTTGAAATGAAATTTGTACAAGGCGAGAAAGTGTACCAATAGGAAGAAGAAATCATATCCTGCAGTTTATTAATCCGTACCATAGAAAATCGCCTCGAGAGTAAGAGACTACTGGCTTCAAAGCGGACTTTCAATTTTAGATTAATAGGCACTGGGGATTTGATGAAACAGGTAACATCAGATGGAGAAAAAAACTTACAAAAGCCAGGGAAGTCCGGAACAGGTTTCCATCCTTCGAACGCAAGATCTACCAAAGAACATCCCCATAACAGGTGAGGACCTCAGTGCCGGGCGCAAGAATTGCAAGGGCACAAAAAAGATGTCACAGGGCTGCGATGTTCCACTGAAACAAAGGGCTCGCCTGAACCCTAGCATTGACACGATGATTATGAGTCAGACGTACCAAATTCAGCATCGCCGAGAAAACATGCTGGATCGAAAATGGCAACTTCTCCCGTCGATACTAGACCTGAATTTCCCATCTGATGAATGATTTATCAAGACGTTAGTAACATAACATATCTGTAGAGGACGCTCGCTAAGTATCTTCTGAATTGGCATGAAAAGGAATCCTCAACACATGAAAAAGAATCCCTGACACCTTGCTTTGCAAAGCTAAGCTCCATTTGAACAAACGAGCCAATGTCGTCACATATGAGAGTATCGTACGCTAGTTTCAGATTCCCAAGTGACAAAATCATAATTTTCCAAGGTAATGTTCGATTTAATAACACTCGAAAGTCATTGGCCACATGCCATGTGGCATATAGAAATGAAGACTTCACCATTTTGACTTAGTCATGTACAAAACGGAAAAGCACATACGGTACGTCAAAGCGTTACGTTCACTTGATTTACTCGAACAGGGATGATTCTGATCTAAAGAACTCTTGGTTGGCACTATTCCCAAGAGGTGCCATGCTGCTAGTACTCAAGAATGTTGTGCATGTTCAAGGAAGAACCGTAAATCGAAAACAAATAGATTGTTGGTCTCGAGCTCACCCAAAGATCACCATGGAGAATACTTGGCTTGGGATTGTGATCTTTGAGAAGCGCATCGGCTTTGCCAATCACCATAGTACCTTTCACCTCAAGACCCGCCTTTTCTTCTCCCAGTTTACTAGAAACCCTCTGCAAGTACAGCAAGATATACTTGTCAATCGGGAGACTAGCAAGAGACGAGTTTCACATTGAAGTGCACATTTAGAGTAGTTGCTAGATAAACCTCTGTCACAGAGACTGCGCAGACCCCATGAAACTCATTCAATGACTTTACCTGAAACCTGTCTCTCAGTCGTTGTTCAATGAAAAATTCAGACCAACTGGAACTCCAGCGATTGTCCAGCGGAACAATTCCAACTCTGTTATCATACAAGGAACACACATCTCTTCAAAACTCGAGGAAAAGGGAATTGGCTGGACACAAGAAGTATGAGAGCAACAAGTTTAGGTCGCAGGTTCTGACATAATCGATTTCAATTTGAGCATAGTCATGGAGAAGTGTAACCTTGTCGTCGTTGGAAACCCAAAAAAGTCACCACACTCAGCCTGGTGCAGCCGTGCCAAGTCCTGGCCCAGTGTAGATTGACTGTTATCTTGCATCTGCAAATAGAGAATACATTAATTCCTTCAGTGGCGGTATAACGAAGGCAATTGACCCCTAATTGACCGCTTCCCATATCTGCAAAAGTTTCTTCTCGGAGCCTCACGGAAGATAACAAAATGTTCCAAAAAAAGGAGAATTCATACACTGAAGTTGGAACCATAGAAAAATGCTTTGAAAGGTACTGTTATAGACTATTCGCTTCCAAAATGGACTTTCTATTCTAATCTTGGGTACTTGGGGTATAACACACAAGGGGCTTATATTGAGTTCCCTGTGAGTTCCCTGTGGAGAAAAGAGGAAGAATTCTCGGTGTTCTATTTGTTTCGAAGACCAACCGGGAAAAGTGAAACTCGCCGGGAAAAGTGAGACACACCGGGAAACTACGCTACTACACCGGGAAACGGACGAGTGCTGAAGAACGGCACAGGTAAACTTGCACACTTTCCCAGTGTGTCTCACTTTTCCGGTGCATTCTCCGCAGGGAACCCAACAATATTAGAACCCAATATGACAAGTGCTATATATTCAAGCTTGCACAACTGACCATGCCAAAGGGTCGAAACCGCAGATGCTTCATGATTATATACGACCCTCCATCTGGTAGATTACCACATCCCAGTGGGCTGGGTGCAACCACTGTCTTCGTCTCTTCTATTCTCTTCAGACTGTCAACAGCACAGCAAGGAATCTAATCGTACTCTCCGTGCAAAACAAAAACACGATGAGGAACGCACTGTATCTTCAAATGGACTCTTCCGTACACTGCACAGTCACACCAATCAGGAAATTCCTGTGACAACAATGCATCGTTAAGGTCGCATACCTACGCTTCAGTTTCGCCCACAAACATGCTGTCCATGTCGAAAGCCCTGAACAAAACGCGATGTCAGAATTTGGGGCAAGCACTCTCCAAAATGGCATGAATCCAAGCTCACGAATTGTGCTGAAACCCTAAACCTAACCTGTTGATTTTCACGAAGAAGTCTCCGCCGCTGCAGTGAAATGCATACGACTCGTTGATGCATCCACTGAAGTGAATTTCACGCGGTCGACGAAGCAGTTCTCCGCAGCCGAGCTCCTTCAAATGAGACAAAACGGTGAAATCTCCAGTGGTCATGCCAGTCCCAGCCTTCGCTGAGCTTTCCGAGCTGAAATCGAACCATGATGCTGGGCACTCCAACCTAAAACCTCACAAACCCTAATCACGACCCTTGCTCTTCTGAATCCCTTGTTCCACAACACCAGAAAGAGATTGCAGTCACCAAAGCAATAATCGGGAAAGAAGAGCTAGGATTCGCGTACCTGTGAGTACGAGAGTTGCTTGAGCATTGTCGCCGCCGTAATTGGCCGACCACTACCCTGCGTTCACCCTGGTCTCGACACTTTGGATCATTCGCCAAGCCACACACCGTTGCACTGCGTTTTCGTCCACGCCAGCCCGTGCGATGCAACTGACGGGACGAAGTGAGGAACCCATTCGCGCCGCAAAGCTCCAGACCTCGCATTGGTTTCGCTTTGTCTCTCCGTCGCGTTCAATTACGAGAAAGCAATAAGCTAACCACAGACAAAGAAGTAAAAGAGCAAGAGGAGTCGTTGTGAAAAGCCCAAATTCTTATACCGCCACCGTGTGTTGGAATGGAGATCGATGATTGGAAGAGCTTGAATGGAAATCGACCGTCTGGAGTGGTTGGCAGAATTTGGGTTATCTTCACCAATCACATTGTTGCTTTCACTTGCAAATTAGAGTTATTCAGTAATGTTGGATCGAGAAAGAAGGTTTGAAGGCAAAACACCAATTGACGCACGAAGGAGCGCTTTGGCGTTCCATGGAATGACCTCTCCGAATAATCCGGGTGGGGGCTCATCTATGAGCTTGAGAACAATGAGTTCGTTCCCACATGAAATGCAGTATGAGATCACCGCATTTGCTGAAAAAGTTTACTTCGAATCTTAAGATTTGCGTTCATTATTTGATCACCTAAAAACAAAAATGCACGTCATGTCCATTTGGTTTCGAAAATAAATAAAGGATCATAGCATTCTCATTGCTCGAGTGTATCAGGCAACTCAAACTGTTCTAGTCCGAATTAAATTCAAAAGGTATAGAATCATAGCATTCCCATTGGGATGTGGAAAATATAGATCCTTCGTTGCTTGTCCGTAGATTCATTACTCCCTCCAGCTCTTAAGTATGGTAAGAACTTCCGCATCCATGCTCCAGACTGACGTTACCGTATCACCGTATGAGTTTCACTTTTCGCAGTGCTGAACTGTAAGCTTATTAAGTTATACCGTCAGTTCATTGCATGTTAGTTGGACTGGCCGCTGGTTGGTCTCACATCAGTCCTCTAGTAACTTGGTATTTTCTTACAACTGGAGCACTTGGAGCCGTGGCGACAACAATGCGAGGTCTGATATTTGGCTGCACTCAGTCCCAACTGATGAGTTCCTCAGATCGGAGAGACAGCTGCGTCCGTCTCATGGGCAGGCGTGGTAGAGAATGCAGTGCGGTGTTTTGCTGTGATGAAAGATGCAACGGGGTGGCGCTTGGGTTGGGTCTCGAATATACGACTGCAACAATGTCCATGAAACTCTCCTTCTCACAGTACTCGAATCTTGCCTCAATTATCTTACTTGCAAGGTTTCTTAGGACATTATTGCTCAAAGCATGCACTTCTTTACGTGGTGCCGGAACTTATGAACCGGTAGTCATTAGGGTTTGTGAAATTGGGCGAGCTAAGCCTCTTGGTATGAAGCCGAAGCTGGTAGTGGCGATAGAGGAGAGTCGATCTACCCAAACCCCAAACCCCCAAATCCTAAATAACCTGGAAACTGGAAACTGGAGCAGCGATCTTACAGAGACCGCATTCTTTTTATATTCGCTGTTGTGCTTCCTCCATATGGTAAGTCCAATGCATTCTTAACATTTGAAAGTGTAACATCCCAAGCCCCAAAGCATCACTACTAATTTAGACGGCTTCAACGTGTTCCATTCTTTCTTACAGCTCCAGAAGAGATCGAGTACCTTAGACCTTAATACAGAATCGAGAAAAACGCAATTAACAATGAAACGAAACTGACCCTGCCGTTTCCCTGGAACCCTGCGGTGAATACTTCAAGAGTTTCTTTGAATGCAGAGTTTCTTTAGCTTCCAAGCTCCACAGCTAGTATAGTATTCTTGGATAGTTCTATCCTTTCCTGGAGCGACTAGGAAAACCATTGTTTCTCACGTTGGAAATATATATTTTTGAGGGAAGGGCACTGAAATCATTGCTTGGGAATTATCGAGCATGCATCTTCTCAGGATCTGGAATGTGGATATCGGTGTGTGGCTGGTGGAAACAGCCCAAGGACTTGGCTATGGCGAGGAGATTCTGTCGTTCTCCGACCACGAGAGTCCCACCCAAGAGAGTCCTGTCAAAGGAAAAACGAGGAAGCAATCTCCAGATCATGCAAATGCGTTGGAACAGCTTCTATTTGGACCAAGATTTGTCGATGCAAGGTCACTCTGTAACCCCTAATAAAATGCCCAAGGCCTGTTTTGAGCTTCTTGGAATTTGTTTTAAATTGAACAAAATGACAACATTTTGATAAGTTGCATTCAATTTTTTTTTTAATTGTCACCATACAAATTCAAATGAGGCCTATTCGAGATCTCATAGGAAAAGAAAAGACAGTAGTATCACCTATGGAGTGAAAGATTATAATGTTTGACCATGAGGGTGTTAAAACTGCAAAAGTAATATAAAGTCTTTCAATCCTCTTTACACAAGTCAAATCTAAAAAGTTGGTGACCAAAATAATATGAGGTTAAAGGGCCTAATATGTATAATCCCAATGAATTTATGGCTTCTTAAAATTTATTCTATAATTTTTTTAAATGAATTTTGAATGTGATTTTTTCTCCAAGACCTAGTGTATTTGAGGCTCATTTCCAAGAGCTCTCATCACTACACAAAGTCAAGATTGCAATGTGTACCCTTATACAAAATCTTGAATAGAAAAATCACTATCATTTATTTTCTAGATCAGATTTTTGATGCTATAACTAGACTTCAAGAAGAACTTTTCAAAAATAGAAACTTGGTTAGGTTTTATTTAGCTTCAAAGTTTTGCAAACATCAGATTTGGGTGCCTTAGGCATTTAGAGGTTAAATTGGCTAAACCAATTCCAACCTCAAGGTCATTATTAAAAAATTTGGTAGGATTCATATATATTTATATTTATATTGAAATTTTGGAAAAATACACCTTGTAAATGACAGGATTCTTTTTAATTCTAAAAACACAATTTAAAAGTATGTAGATGTTTTTAGTACTACTTATCTTTTACTAACAATAAGTACCCTTGAGAAGAAAATTGTCTTTTAAGAAAAAGATTGGGGATAGAAAAAATAAACGTTTTTCTATTCAATTTCTTTAAGGAGGGACTTGCTTGAATTCAATTTCAAGAAATAATGTTGGACATTTTTTCCTAGTAATATTTATTAATTTTTCTATATAAGAAAATGGCAAATCCTTGAAGTGTATTGTGGGAACCTAATATGATCCTTTCTCTTGGTTTAATTGTAGCAATAAAAATGATCTTGTCTTAATATGAGTCTAATAATGAAGTAAAGCTTAACAAGCTCATTTTTATTCAAAATTGATATTTTGAAAAATTACTTGGGAATTGTAAAGTTTAGACTTTAGAGGTGTATATTAACCAGCATTGAACCCTATATTGTTAGGACAAAATTCCAAGATTGTGATTCCATTGGTTGCTTCACAAACCTTTCAACTTTTCCATTTAAATTTAAATTAAAAAAATTTTGAGCCTTGTTTTGAAATTTAATTGAACCACAAAGGTTTTCATTAGTTCTTAAAAAAATCTTTTCAACTCCTTCAATTGAAAAGACATTGTCAATTTTAGTAGTGTTGCTTCAAAAATGATATTATTTGCATTTATGCTTCATGATTCTATTAATTTGGTCATATGACTTTGACATTTTTTTATTTTTGTCCTGGCTTCCTTTCATCATTCTAATGATGGTTTCAATCTTAGTTGCGGCTTCAAAGCCCCCCCCATGGTCACAAAGTGGATCCTATGTGTCTATACAAAAATCCTAGAGGGCACTTCAAAAATTGGCTAAACCAATTTCTACCTAGAGGTCTTCACTAGATTAACATTTGTTCAAATATTCAAGCCTAAATTTTTTCAAAAAAATTTATGCAAAAATAAATTAATGGAAAATTTTATGAAAAATTATAATTTGATACTTGAATTTTATTTTTTTTAAGTAAAAATTGGACTTTGTTTTCGATTTCTTTTTTAAAACAACTATTTATATCTTAAAAAAAAATAATGATATTCCTTAAATTGATCTAATAATAGCTATGGATAATCATTTTTGGAAAAATAAAATAAAAAATAGGGTAATCTAATAATTAATTGTTGCAATTGGTAAAGGAATTTTCCCCTAAGAGCAACTTCAATCCAAATTGCTACAAGAATATTTCAAAATATTAGTTCATCCCAACTTTAATTTGATGAATTTTTCATCACATTATCAATTAATTTGTGCCTAGTAAATAATTAGCAAGCCAATCACAATGTGCATTGTATTTAAAATATAAGACAAGATTGCATCATTAATTCCAAAAGTTTTTAAATCATATTTGAAGGCTCAAAATTGCTTCAAAATACTTGTTTCTTAAGCAAGGCAAAAATATTCATCAATATTTAATTTTTAAAAGATTCAACTATAAGATACTTTGGTTAACTTATTCAAGTATTTTATTCCAGATTTTTAAAGTGATTACTCCACCAATTGCATATTCAATGTAAGTAACTTCAAAATGTAGTTTTTTATAGCCTTTCCAAAAAGTCAAGTTTTGTCTTTCAACATTTTAAGAAAAAACAAGCATGTCCTATAAATTGGACATTTAAACCAATATGCTTGTAAATGTATTGAAAATATATGTAAAAATAATTAATCAAAAAAACTTTCAAATTCATCTTTAATAACCCCTAAAGTTCGATGACTATGTTTTCACCAAAAACACTCAAACACTGCCATTTTAAATACAAGTACCATATTCTTTGAATTTTTTTGACATATAGAATTATAGAATCTTGTATTATTTTGACTTTAAAATATGTGATAAAAATTTCCGACATTTCCACTATTTGGATTGCAAAATATAAGCATTCAAATTCACTAAAATCATTTTTTTTGCCTTGCAAAAAGCACAATAGTTGCACTTCAAAAACTCACATTTCTACGAAAAAATGATCAAAATGGTTGTGCATCTTTAGGTTATTTTTCCTAGACAAGTTGGCCACATGCTTGAAAAATTTCAGATCATTTGAAATTTTACAACATATAAGAAAAAAATAGTAAATAGATAGTAGTAATGAATGATTCAAAATACAAAATTATTAAGAATTGAATTATGGAATTGAAAAATGCCAATCCCAATGTTTGAAATGCTGTTATAAATTATATACATCCTATGATTTTATTTTTTTCCAAAAATATTGAAAATTGAATAAGGTAAAGGACTTTAAAGTTTGTTTTAGAGTAGAGAATCAATAATTACTTGCAAACAAAAAAATTCTCATAACTTTAGACTATTTGATCAAAATGGAGTAATTCAAAGCTTTCCGCTTATATATAACTCTAGAAAACCAATTTCAAATTTTTGTTTCTTTGAAAAGTGATTTTACTAATCTACCCACACTAACCATTTACAAAAAAGAAGTAACATATTAGGCTATAACTTTTGACTCCTATTTCCAAATGTCATGAAATTTAGTGCATTCAAAAGATATTTTTTGTTGACACCTTCTATTAAAATTTTAGTTTAAAATATACAACCCTTCATTTATATTTTATAGTAACTTACTCAAAATTTGTATATAGTCAAAAATGCATTTTGGTCCTTTAAGGGTTAAGAAATTTATAAAGTGGAGAATAGTACTGTGTAAAAATAATTTGCTCATCATTTATGCAAGAAATTGAGAATTACTAATTCCAATTGTGAGAATGATTTTGTAAACAATTGATATCTTTTTTTCTTTTTATTGAAAATTTTCAAAAATTGAGAGTAAAAGATGACTTTTATACTTTTTCTACCTTCATTGCCTGCAAAATCAAACTCCTTGTAATTTTCACCTCATTGTTTAGAATTGAATGGTATAAATATTTTTGAATAGGTATCAATCTTTGAAATAAATAATTAAAAATTATATATTTTTTAAATATATTTTTAGCTATCCAATTCAGCATTGAAATTTTTAAAAATTATAGCTTTTGCATTATTTTTGGAACGACCCAAAATAAAGCTTTACGCATAGATTATGATAATTAGCATCCATCCCAAAAATTGGATGAAAAAATTCCAAATTATGAGTCAATACTAAATAAGCCTATCTAAGTTTTCAAAAATTCCAAAGTAGACTCTTTAGTCTTTTAGAGTTAATATTATTAAGTGTAAAATCTCTATCTAAAATCAATCTAATTAATAATATTTTGAAGGGCTAGGCATAATTGAAGAGATGGAGTATTGCTTGAAGGACTCACAAAATGAGGTAATTTTCCATCCATTTTCAACCAATAAAAATCTTTTATTGGTTATATTAGAAACATTTCAATTACATATTATTTTGATGCTCTATTTACTTGTGGAGTGATTGCACATATTTTTTTTTTCACCAATGATATACTAGCATTCACATTTTCAATGTGTCTCTTCACATGATAAGCCCTTTATTTCTATGAAGATAAGTTACAAAAGAGACAAGTAATATAGTTCTAAGCTAAATTTGACATAGACATTATTCAATGGACCCTCTATCATGTCAAAATAATAGCTATAAGAAATGATGCCTTTAAAGGAAATTAACAACAAATGCTATATAGTCTTCCTACCAAAGGTCGTGACTAGCAATGGGTATAGGTTTTCACTAATAAAATTTAACAAATTGTGTTAACATTACTCCTCCTATTGAAAATACTAGAATAATTATGAGTATTGAGCATTGAAAAAAAAATTTAATCACTACTAGAAAATTCATAACCAAAACAACAGAATTTCAACTCAAATCTATTGAATGATTCAATCATTTTAGAGGTGTTGGTTTGGACAAAATCAAACTGAAATCTGTTGATTTTTTTGTTGTTTTGGACAAATAATTTTTTTAAAATTTAATTTAAAAATTAAAAATTAAAATTATTTTAAAAAAATGAAATTATTATTTTTTTAAATGAATTTTTTTTTTGGATGGTGTCCATATAAAATAATTTTTTTCTTACCCGGGTAGCCACCTAGGCAATCCACCATGCAGGCCAAGGCCACCTAAGCCACCTACCACACTAGCAAATGTCTCCAAGGAGATTTGAACTTTTGACCTCATACTTGGAGGTCCAAGGTCTAAACCACTACACCACCTAAATACTTAAGTGACCACATGTGAACTAGAATTTTATATATTTAGTTTTTTCATTGTTTTTTCATGTGTTTTGTATTTTTAGTGGACTTCAGAGGTCATTTAATCATAGTAGAACACATTTTTTCAAAAAACTTGGAACTTAGAAAAGTTGTAAATTCAAACTAACTTTCACTTCCAAAAATCTTTTTGTGATTTTGAGTCTCCAATAAAAAGTTATGGACAAAAATCAGAGAGGATGTTTGAAAATGCCAAAATAAATGTTACTAACTACCCTTCTCTGTTTTGTGTCTATAAGTTTTGATCGAAGGATTGAACTTTAGGGATTAATATCTTTAAGGAGGAATTGAAACACACTAATCCCAATAGTGAGATTGTTCTAGATAGTAAATAGCAAGCAAACTACACCTTGCAATTTTTTTTTTAAATTGTTAAAATTGAATTGAAATATAAATGTAGGGTAGTTGCAAGAAAAGGTGTTTGTTTTTTTATAGTGTTTTGTCAAAACTATAGATTCTACACTCAATACTACAAGTACTACGAGTTCTACAAAATAGAAAAATCTCAATTTTTGATTAGAAAAATCAACGGCCAAAAGTATTGTTTTGAGTACTAAGAATCCTTGTAGTACAAAAATATTATTGTTTGAAAGAAAAACCAGATTGTCACAAAAAATAGATACAATGAGGTATAAATTAATAAAAAATAAAAAATCATGAACAAAAAAAATCTAAAAATTGACCATTTGTGAGGACTTGATAGTAATTTGATTTCATCAAAAAAATGAAGCCAAAACCATCTTCACTGCTTAGAAGTGCTCGCACAAGGGAACCATATTCGCATGCATGTGGACAATAGAAAATAATGTTCTTTTAAGTTTTTTTTGACGGATACATGCTTCTCTAGTGTAGGAATATCTTAATAAAATTTAAGCTCTATATCATTAATTATAGGTACTTTACAACACTAAAAACCCCTAAATTGTAAAGTGTGACAAATTAGCTTAAATGAAATTTAATTATAATTTTTTTTTGAAATTTTTTAAGAAATAAGAATTCTCTTTATGAACAAGTTGGTCATCTTCAATAAAATAATTCAAGTACATCGACTTCATTCTCCAAATGTTATGACTAAACTAAACTCCACAACTCAAAATGTGACGGAAAATAGAACCACTCTTTCTTGCAACTACCCTACAATACATTATTCTTTTACTTAGGAAGATGCTATGATTGAATTGATTGCCCTGAAAATAAGATGCTCCCGATGGTTTACATCAATGCAAAAGGTTTCAATCGAAAGGAAAGAATCAAAGCTTTCCATTTACACAAAAATATGATCCGCAGAAGAAACAAATTTTTAACATTTTTATTTCAAATTTTTATGGATTTCTTTTGTTGCCTGATGGTGTGTAAATTGCGTTGAGGATGGCATGGCCGCATGGCAAGGCGAAATAATTTTTCGATGCAGACATCAAAGTCTCGTTGGATTATTCTGTCTTAGACTCCATGGAAGAGAACAAGACGAAACCGTCAAAGTTCCGTCTCATTTTCAATGTGCCGTTCACCATACTGCTGCACAAATGTGTCGTGAAGCGTCACCTTGATCGATCTCGCGAAGCAGTTGAAGACATCGCATGTGCAGACTGACGTAGTCGAACCCCGGATCATGTCGATCTTGCTCGATCAGCAACCACAGTAGCCCTTAGCGTCGCCAGTCATCGATCTTGTGACACTGAGACCATTGCCGTTGCAGCATGGTTTGGGACTTGGAATTAACTTTCCAGCGAAAAAGTATCCATTCCCATATCGATCCGCCAGGCGCTCTTCCATCGATATGGTCTCTGCGGTCAATGTCACAGACTCCTCCGATCCTTGGTGGATGCCATCTCGGAACAGGGCCGACACTGGAGAATTTTCCTTGAACTAAGACGGGCCTTTCGGTGACTGCTTCAGTCGTGAGTACTGCTTCTTCTTACCATGAAAGGAAGAAGCGAAAAAAGAGGTCGACATCCCGGAGTTTTGAATGACTCCTTCACGTTCTGAGGCACCCGTCCTCGAAATATCCGTTCCTTGTCATGAACTTTCATGACCCACTCCATATCCTTCCATGAGTTAAGCGCTAAAAACCTGCGTGTTTGCCCACCTCATTCAAATGACTCACGGAAAGAATCGTACCCCAGGCAGTCGCTAGTGCCAATCCCAGAGCCTGAAACCCAAGCTGCAGATGGAACTGGATCATGCCGCACACTGAGGGATGGCGACTGAGGAGGCAACATTCAAGTGAAACGTGGGGCCAAGACAGTCATTAGGATCCACTCCTGGATGAAACTGTCGAAATTCTGCACGCGGCCCTCAATCCCGTCAGGCCCATTCACGAACCGCTCTGTGCGAGAGTTTCGGGAACGCAAGCGCAAGCTCCTCTTCCACTGAACTCCAGCAGAGCACAGATCTGCAAAGCCACGGTCGATTTGCTCTCGCAAAACGAGGTGTATGTCCAAATGTACTTGGACAGCAAACACAAGAAGCAGAGAGATTTCTTTGACGAGCATCATTTTCTTAAGCTCCTCGGTCAATTTGTCTGGCACTGGTGGCGCTTCAAGTCGTGTTCTAGATAAGCCGATTCTCCCTTCGTTTCTGGGGAAGGCACATCAAGTCTCTGTGCTGACGAGGATCGTATTTGCCGAAGTCAGCAGACTTGACAGGAAGCTTGACTCGGAAAACTCCTGGAGCCTTGTGTAAGTTGCGAGGTAAACGAACTCGTCAACGTTGATCATGTTCAGATACAGCATGTCAACGACTCCCTTAGCTGAAGGATCAACTCCACGGCATTTGCATACTGCAGAATAGATAACATAAGCAATGTTCTCTTCATTGTCCAATCTAGGGTTCAGAGCGAGTAGGCCATCCTGCGCAATATGAAGCACTTCGAAAGCCATGTTGGTTGTTGCGGACGCCGTGATGAAATCCGTTTCCTTGTCTCTGTAATCCGACCATGCCGCCCACAGAAAAGTTTGAATGCCACGCAAGTCTTCGAGAACACAAAAAACAGAAAGGAGACACTCGTCACTGTCGTTGTCTGCTACACAATAGACCACCAATTGGTGGGGTGGTTGGGTCACTGGAGGTGGCCCTGTCTCGAAAAACTCCTCGATCATTATTTCTTGAATTTTGAAAAGAGAAAACGGGTTTACAATTAATGATTGTCGTAGAGCTCGTATCAGCGGTCGGAGATTTGGTGTCGTCACAGAGTGGGTTCAAATTTGCACGACTTCCTCCAACACTGTGATGAAGTGCCGATGCGTCTTTCCAATGACACCTTCCTGCGATGCTTGATGCTTAAACCAAAACGCATAACGCTTTTAGACGGCAATGGCACTGCGGGCGAGCTTCAGCACGAGACTTGGAATTTTGATGCGAGGATGGCTGCCTGAAAGGAAGCGAGTCAGTTTGGTAAACTCGTGAACTCCGCACCTGAAGAAGCTGTTTCCAACGCAACCGCATAATCTGGAGATTGCTTCCTCGCTTTTCCCTTGACAGGACTCTCTTCGGTGGGACCTGTCCTTGGTTATTAGCCTCCATCGGAGAACGACAATAGTTCCTCGCCATAGCGAAGTCCTTGGACTGTTTCCACCAGCCACGCCGTCAACTGACTCGTATCCGCCTTGCATCGCTTGTCACTGTCGAAAATGAAATCCGGCAGTTTCGGCATGATGAAGTCGGTTTCCGATGCTAAAATGATCATTGATTCAGGGACTACTGAGGCAGCTTCCTCGAAATTTCTTTCAACAAGCCACGATAATACTTCTTGGTGATCCCAGTTTGTTTCACGTGCAGGCTGACATTGATATCAAGCAAACCATGGACACCGACATCTACATTCCAGATCCTGAGAAGATGCATGCTCGATAATTCCCAAGCAATGATTTCAGTGCCCTTCCCTCAAAAATATATATTTCCAACGTGAGAAACAATGGTTTTCCTAGTCGCTCCAGGAAAGGATAGAACTATCCAAGAATACTATACTAGCTGTGGAGCTTGGAAGCTAAAGAAACTCTGCATTCAAAGAAACTCTTGAAGTATTCACCGCAGGGTTCCAGGGAAACGGCAGGGTCAGTTTCGTTTCATTGTTAATTGCGTTTTTCTCGATTCTGTATTAAGGTCTAAGGTACTCGATCTCTTCTGGAGCTGTAAGAAAGAATGGAACACGTTGAAGCCGTCTAAATTAGTAGTGATGCTTTGGGGCTTGGGATGTTACACTTTCAAATGTTAAGAATGCATTGGACTTACCATATGGAGGAAGCACAACAGCGAATATAAAAAGAATGCGGTCTCTGTAAGATCGCTGCTCCAGTTTCCAGTTTCCAGGTTATTTAGGATTTGGGGGTTTGGGGTTTGGGTAGATCGACTCTCCTCTATCGCCACTACCAGCTTCGGCTTCATACCAAGAGGCTTAGCTCGCCCAATTTCACAAACCCTAATGACTACCGGTTCATAAGTTCCGGCACCACGTAAAGAAGTGCATGCTTTGAGCAATAATGTCCTAAGAAACCTTGCAAGTAAGATAATTGAGGCAAGATTCGAGTACTGTGAGAAGGAGAGTTTCATGGACATTGTTGCAGTCGTATATTCGAGACCCAACCCAAGCGCCACCCCGTTGCATCTTTCATCACAGCAAAACACCGCACTGCATTCTCTACCACGCCTGCCCATGAGACGGACGCAGCTGTCTCTCCGATCTGAGGAACTCATCAGTTGGGACTGAGTGCAGCCAAATATCAGACCTCGCATTGTTGTCGCCACGGCTCCAAGTGCTCCAGTTGTAAGAAAATACCAAGTTACTAGAGGACTGATGTGAGACCAACCAGCGGCCAGTCCAACTAACATGCAATGAACTGACGGTATAACTTAATAAGCTTACAGTTCAGCACTGCGAAAAGTGAAACTCATACGGTGATACGGTAACGTCAGTCTGGAGCATGGATGCGGAAGTTCTTACCATACTTAAGAGCTGGAGGGAGTAATGAATCTACGGACAAGCAACGAAGGATCTATATTTTCCACATCCCAATGGGAATGCTATGATTCTATACCTTTTGAATTTAATTCGGACTAGAACAGTTTGAGTTGCCTGATACACTCGAGCAATGAGAATGCTATGATCCTTTATTTATTTTCGAAACCAAATGGACATGACGTGCATTTTTGTTTTTAGGTGATCAAATAATGAACGCAAATCTTAAGATTCGAAGTAAACTTTTTCAGCAAATGCGGTGATCTCATACTGCATTTCATGTGGGAACGAACTCATTGTTCTCAAGCTCATAGATGAGCCCCCACCCGGATTATTCGGAGAGGTCATTCCATGGAACGCCAAAGCGCTCCTTCGTGCGTCAATTGGTGTTTTGCCTTCAAACCTTCTTTCTCGATCCAACATTACTGAATAACTCTAATTTGCAAGTGAAAGCAACAATGTGATTGGTGAAGATAACCCAAATTCTGCCAACCACTCCAGACGGTCGATTTCCATTCAAGCTCTTCCAATCATCGATCTCCATTCCAACACACGGTGGCGGTATAAGAATTTGGGCTTTTCACAACGACTCCTCTTGCTCTTTTACTTCTTTGTCTGTGGTTAGCTTATTGCTTTCTCGTAATTGAACGCGACGGAGAGACAAAGCGAAACCAATGCGAGGTCTGGAGCTTTGCGGCGCGAATGGGTTCCTCACTTCGTCCCGTCAGTTGCATCGCACGGGCTGGCGTGGACGAAAACGCAGTGCAACGGTGTGTGGCTTGGCGAATGATCCAAAGTGTCGAGACCAGGGTGAACGCAGGGTAGTGGTCGGCCAATTACGGCGGCGACAATGCTCAAGCAACTCTCGTACTCACAGGTACGCGAATCCTAGCTCTTCTTTCCCGATTATTGCTTTGGTGACTGCAATCTCTTTCTGGTGTTGTGGAACAAGGGATTCAGAAGAGCAAGGGTCGTGATTAGGGTTTGTGAGGTTTTAGGTTGGAGTGCCCAGCATCATGGTTCGATTTCAGCTCGGAAAGCTCAGCGAAGGCTGGGACTGGCATGACCACTGGAGATTTCACCGTTTTGTCTCATTTGAAGGAGCTCGGCTGCGGAGAACTGCTTCGTCGACCGCGTGAAATTCACTTCAGTGGATGCATCAACGAGTCGTATGCATTTCACTGCAGCGGCGGAGACTTCTTCGTGAAAATCAACAGGTTAGGTTTAGGGTTTCAGCACAATTCGTGAGCTTGGATTCATGCCATTTTGGAGAGTGCTTGCCCCAAATTCTGACATCGCGTTTTGTTCAGGGCTTTCGACATGGACAGCATGTTTGTGGGCGAAACTGAAGCGTAGGTATGCGACCTTAACGATGCATTGTTGTCACAGGAATTTCCTGATTGGTGTGACTGTGCAGTGTACGGAAGAGTCCATTTGAAGATACAGTGCGTTCCTCATCGTGTTTTTGTTTTGCACGGAGAGTACGATTAGATTCCTTGCTGTGCTGTTGACAGTCTGAAGAGAATAGAAGAGACGAAGACAGTGGTTGCACCCAGCCCACTGGGATGTGGTAATCTACCAGATGGAGGGTCGTATATAATCATGAAGCATCTGCGGTTTCGACCCTTTGGCATGGTCAGTTGTGCAAGCTTGAATATATAGCACTTGTCATATTGGGTTCTAATATTGTTGGGTTCCCTGCGGAGAATGCACCGGAAAAGTGAGACACACTGGGAAAGTGTGCAAGTTTACCTGTGCCGTTCTTCAGCACTCGTCCGTTTCCCGGTGTAGTAGCGTAGTTTCCCGGTGTGTCTCACTTTTCCCGGCGAGTTTCACTTTTCCCGGTTGGTCTTCGAAACAAATAGAACACCGAGAATTCTTCCTCTTTTCTCCACAGGGAACTCACAGGGAACTCAATATAAGCCCCTTGTGTGTTATACCCCAAGTACCCAAGATTAGAATAGAAAGTCCATTTTGGAAGCGAATAGTCTATAACAGTACCTTTCAAAGCATTTTTCTATGGTTCCAACTTCAGTGTATGAATTCTCCTTTTTTTGGAACATTTTGTTATCTTCCGTGAGGCTCCGAGAAGAAACTTTTGCAGATATGGGAAGCGGTCAATTAGGGGTCAATTGCCTTCGTTATACCGCCACTGAAGGAATTAATGTATTCTCTATTTGCAGATGCAAGATAACAGTCAATCTACACTGGGCCAGGACTTGGCACGGCTGCACCAGGCTGAGTGTGGTGACTTTTTTGGGTTTCCAACGACGACAAGGTTACACTTCTCCATGACTATGCTCAAATTGAAATCGATTATGTCAGAACCTGCGACCTAAACTTGTTGCTCTCATACTTCTTGTGTCCAGCCAATTCCCTTTTCCTCGAGTTTTGAAGAGATGTGTGTTCCTTGTATGATAACAGAGTTGGAATTGTTCCGCTGGACAATCGCTGGAGTTCCAGTTGGTCTGAATTTTTCATTGAACAACGACTGAGAGACAGGTTTCAGGTAAAGTCATTGAATGAGTTTCATGGGGTCTGCGCAGTCTCTGTGACAGAGGTTTATCTAGCAACTACTCTAAATGTGCACTTCAATGTGAAACTCGTCTCTTGCTAGTCTCCCGATTGACAAGTATATCTTGCTGTACTTGCAGAGGGTTTCTAGTAAACTGGGAGAAGAAAAGGCGGGTCTTGAGGTGAAAGGTACTATGGTGATTGGCAAAGCCGATGCGCTTCTCAAAGATCACAATCCCAAGCCAAGTATTCTCCATGGTGATCTTTGGGTGAGCTCGAGACCAACAATCTATTTGTTTTCGATTTACGGTTCTTCCTTGAACATGCACAACATTCTTGAGTACTAGCAGCATGGCACCTCTTGGGAATAGTGCCAACCAAGAGTTCTTTAGATCAGAATCATCCCTGTTCGAGTAAATCAAGTGAACGTAACGCTTTGACGTACCGTATGTGCTTTTCCGTTTTGTACATGACTAAGTCAAAATGGTGAAGTCTTCATTTCTATATGCCACATGGCATGTGGCCAATGACTTTCGAGTGTTATTAAATCGAACATTACCTTGGAAAATTATGATTTTGTCACTTGGGAATCTGAAACTAGCGTACGATACTCTCATATGTGACGACATTGGCTCGTTTGTTCAAATGGAGCTTAGCTTTGCAAAGCAAGGTGTCAGGGATTCTTTTTCATGTGTTGAGGATTCCTTTTCATGCCAATTCAGAAGATACTTAGCGAGCGTCCTCTACAGATATGTTATGTTACTAACGTCTTGATAAATCATTCATCAGATGGGAAATTCAGGTCTAGTATCGACGGGAGAAGTTGCCATTTTCGATCCAGCATGTTTTCTCGGCGATGCTGAATTTGGTACGTCTGACTCATAATCATCGTGTCAATGCTAGGGTTCAGGCGAGCCCTTTGTTTCAGTGGAACATCGCAGCCCTGTGACATCTTTTTTGTGCCCTTGCAATTCTTGCGCCCGGCACTGAGGTCCTCACCTGTTATGGGGATGTTCTTTGGTAGATCTTGCGTTCGAAGGATGGAAACCTGTTCCGGACTTCCCTGGCTTTTGTAAGTTTTTTTCTCCATCTGATGTTACCTGTTTCATCAAATCCCCAGTGCCTATTAATCTAAAATTGAAAGTCCGCTTTGAAGCCAGTAGTCTCTTACTCTCGAGGCGATTTTCTATGGTACGGATTAATAAACTGCAGGATATGATTTCTTCTTCCTATTGGTACACTTTCTCGCCTTGTACAAATTTCATTTCAACTCCAGTATATGTGGAAGCGTCTGCTTAGACCATGTGGCTCTGAGTTACTATTCGACAACATATGAATGGTATTGGCTTTCGGTCTTGGATCCTAGCCTTGGATTAACAAGTTACGTTGCTCCTCAGCTGCGGCCTTCTACAACGCATATCACCAAGTTCTACCTCGAGCTCCAGGATTTGAACAGCGTCACCAGATCTACCAGTTGTTCCATTTACTGAACCATTCTGTCATCTGTAAGTTGATTGTTCCCCTTTCGATTCTTAAGTTTGGTATTTTTCCCTGTACAGATAACATACCCCAATGAGCTTTTGAATGAGCAATTTTGGTCCAATTGAACAAGTTTGTTTGTCATTTTTTCACAAAAGCCAAGCAGACAGATGTATAAGGTTCTAACTACTGGATCGGTTGGTTGTATGCATGCCGTTTGCTACTTTTTTTGGAGCTGGTGCAGACGGAGGGGAATACTACAGTCACGTGATGAATATGGTGGATCGCATCCTTGAGTAGTGAAAGAGCTGCCAATTAGAAACCTCATGAAGAGATCAAATGCTGGGAGGTCTACCGTGTTGCTATATATGGATGACGCAGTGCGACAATCAAGCCATTTAGTTAACTTATTCAATACTGGCTCTTCTGTGGGTTCAGATCGTGCGAGTGTGTCCTTCCTGTATCTTCTGCCTTACCAGAAACAACTGGGACGAAAAATGTGGATATACCCTACAGATTCCAGAATTTCCTTTTGAGTGGCACCTTTTATACTCCTGAGTATGACTGCTCGACATGTTATCCGGACACCAAGGTGGTTTATTTCTTCTTGCTCCCTACTCACATAGAAGTGATTGGCGAGACTTTGTTTACTCATGTTGGATGGTTCTTTGCCAGCTTCATTTAACATCTTCGACCTTGGGTGGCTTTTCCAGAACTTGAAAGTCTGTCCTACAGAACCCAATATTCATATGCTTTGTCATGACACCAATATTCCTTTTCTTGTTCTTTTGTAGAAAAGCAAAAGAATTCTGCCCAAGAACACTGCCCAAAGTAGGATAGCACCCGAAAAATTGGTCACTATCTGGCTGAAATAAAGATTGTCGCTCTCGCTTTGTTTTTGGCTTGAGCAGAGAAGTTACTCACAATTGGCACTCAGTGTGGAATTGAACATACGAAGGAAAAATGAAATTATTTTTTAAAAGGGACACAAATTATATATGATCCACCGTTCTACTACTTAGCAGACACTACACTCACAGGTAAGAGTTGCAATTAGGGGTGGCTACCTTATATGCGTTGTCTAAGTAGGCTTGCAAATATTAGACGAAATTCTTCATGACTGTTCGAAATTTTAACCAGACACCTTCTTGGCGAATAACCTTAATGCAATGCTCCAGAACTTTTGCACCCGATGGCTAAATAAAGCAATCCTTGGTGAACTCAAACCTTCTTGGATTCCTTAACAGGTATGTATTTGAGAAGCTCACCATCCTAACGATAAAAGCAATGCTCACCGCCCGATTAGTGTTGCAATGAGGTGTCCCTCCCTAAGACGTCGATTAGGCGTGCAAACCCGAGAACATTCTTCATGTTCGAAAACAGATTGAGCAGGATTCCTCAGAAGTGTTTCGAGCTAGCAGCGTGGAATGCACGCGGAACGGCCGGTTGCGTTCACCTCTATGCTCTTGGAATTGGAAACAGAAGAGACCAAATCCCAACGTCAGCCAAGTTGCAGCTCACAGTGCAATTGCAGGAAATTCGGAGTCGACCACAAAGAAGGTCAAGTATCTGCATCTGAATGTTAGCATAAGTTCCCGGATGCAGATGCACATGCAGATGTAGGTAGAGCAAAATTTCGGGGTACACATTTTCCTGAGGGATTGGTAAAATGGGATCAATGGATTGCTGAAATGAAAGCGAAGGATTGCTGTAATGGGACCAAAGCGTTCCGGCCTGGAATTGCTGTAGCGGTGCGTGAGATGCACAGTGTACGGTGGACATATGCCTGGGATTTGGGTTTGTGTAACCTGGGCTTTGGTGCACATGGTTTGGCCTGCGTTTCCAGATGACTTGACGATTTGCACTACTGTCGACCATGCAGGCCTCAACGAATACTTGGTTAAATTGGTAGAATTCTCCATTGACGTATAACGAAACTGGCGACATTTCCAAGTGCAAAAGGTCAAGTCTTCCAAGGCTGAAGGGCAACAATGGCAACGCAGCAGTGTCATTCTGCTAATTAGATCAGACGAGGGTTATATCACACAGCCCTTCTGCTAATTGAGATCATTTGAGCGACCAATATGAGCAAATCTGCACGTTAGCGTTCCAACAAAGACTGGCCGTTATGTCCACTAACCTTTCGACTGTTATCAGATACGTAATGTAGTCAAATCTCTGTACAACTTTGTGCAGAGTGTGATCCGGCTCAGTGAACATGAAATGCTACGTTTAAGAGAGAAAAATTCTGGTTGACGAGAACACAAACTTTGTTTCGAACCAAGACAATGTACTTCAAATAACCAAAAAAATGCTATTCCAACCCCAAAATGGACCTCCAGACTGTTTAAAGAGTAGCACTCACAAGCTTCCAAACGCCAATAGTGGTCGGTGGTTCGGTGACTGTAGTTTGGAAGGCAAAATGTTCAACCTCACCGAGTTTCACGGGCCAGCAGATGCTACTGGAGAGTTTCATTGAAGTTTTGAAGGCAAATCCTTGTGCCATACTCTAAGCAAATCCTGAGCTAGCTTAACAGCAAAATCCTTAAACTTTTGTCCATGCACAACCTGAAGTTTAAGGTAGAAGCGTAAGTGCAAAATTGCTCTACCTTAATACGCACACAACCTGAAGTGAAGCTTCAGATACTCCATGTCAAGCAACACTGTCTACAGCAAACTCCCAATCCTGCAAGAATTCTATAACGATGGTGATACAGCTTTATCCACAGACCATAACGCAGGGTTAAGTGTCGAGAAACTGCTGCATGCTCCTCTCAGCGTGCACCTCTGTGTTTCCACCTGCGATGGGGAATATTAAACTCTGTCTCATCCTCATTGTCGCTGCGATCCTCCTGAAACTTACCGAAGGGCTCCTCCATCTCTGTGTCTTCGCTGCCTGAGTTGCTGGACTCCAAGAGCAGCATGTATGACTCAAAAGCATCATGTGAGCTGACTTGAGTTATGTGTTGTTGACCTGGATCGTTTGCTGGCTTGCTGTCGGTCTTCAAGTCCTGCACAGGAACCGGCTCCTGGGAGGCAGCTCCCTCTCCAGAACCGAGAGTTGGGGGCAGAGGACGGCTTCGCACTGGAGGCTTGGAAGTCTGACCAGGCTTCTGTTTCTTAACAGTACTCTTCGCCCGTAGGCGTGAGCTTGTTCCACCTTCCAGCACATCAGACAACAGCCTCTCCGAATCCTTCACTTTCCCCTTGGGGGGCTCTGGTTCTGCGTCTGCCTTCCGCCGGTTGTGGCCGCGAAGGGGCATGATAGCGAATCTGGACTGGCCTTGCAGCGTGAAGAAAAGCAAATCTTCTGTATAGAATTTGGCGTTTATCATGAAACTCTCCCAGCCTTCACCCATTCTCACGCTATCATCCTTTCCCGGTTGCTCGACTACGAGCTCCACTGCGAAGGTCATCCCCGCTGCTTCCAAGTTCACCACCATAGCCATTTCATGCCCGTGCCGTTGCACAAACTTCGCTGGGAGGCGCTGCACACACAGCAGGTACAAAAGTTAGAACGAAGCATGTTGTTAACAATGCTGACAAAATGAAAACAAACAACGTGTACATACTTACAGGACCCGCTTTCCTGGTGAAGTTGTTGTCGGCGAAGAAGAACGGGGTCCTGGAGGTTATCAAGTTACTCATGATCCTGCTGCACCGGCATTGAGGATCGCCACAAACTGTGGGGAAACTCTTCTCAGGTGCCTCGTTCGCCATGGTGAGCCCTCGAGCTTGCAAGATGAAGTCCAGAGGTCCAAAGGCTGGGCAATTGCATGCACCTTGCAAGAGCGCAAATGATAAAACGAGCTCCAACGACTCAAGGAGAAAGCAGCAGAAACACGAAAACTAGAAGGTTGCAACCAACTCCCAAGCTGCAACGACTCAAGGAGATACTTAGCTGCAAAAACGCGGAAACAAAGAAGGATGCAACAAGGCAACAAGCTGCCGAAGACCAAGACTACCGATATGGAATTCAGCAACTACGAATCTTTGAGTTCAAGAATGTTCAATTATTTAGAATTCCTTTGTTTCATTTAGTTAGAACATCCCACCTGAAACTACAAAAGTGAGGATTTCTAATGATATATGGAATTTAAATCTAACATTTGTTGAAGCACGGATGTGCAATTAGTAGATTTACATTCATTTCATGGGTGTAGATCTCCACACCTTTAATATGGCAAGTGTGGGGTCAAAGATGTTCAAGATCTAGTTATGTACTAGATAACCAACAAGCCGCGGTAGCGGCAAGTAGGTTATTGGACATAATGAGTTGTTCACTTTTCAATCACAACCTTTGATCTTTATGATTCAAAGGTGTACGAACCAAGTTGAAAGAAAAGGAGGTTATGAGTTGCAACTTGTGATGGTGACGGTGATGAGTTGCAAATGGAATGGTACCACATTGGCATCTAAAAAAACAAAACAGGTTTTGTTAAAGATTTTAAATATCCTTTTTCACCTAGAGCTAAAATATTTGAAATCTTGAACACAAGAAGATTGATGTTTCCTATGTACAATCTATTTGTCATTGCTGACATACTTTTGAAACATCACCTACTATCTAATAGGCTGAATAGTGGTTTCAAATCAAATTTAGAGCTTTAATAATTTTAGCACTAACCTTCTACGTTATCAAATATTTTAAAACTATATTATTAAGTCCCTAAGCACTATATGCTTGTCTTTTGAGTAGATAGTGTAAAACCATGTACCAACCTAATAGTAGGGTAGTTAGTGAATAATTTTTGTGCATGTGGTATGTGGCCATTGAACAAAAATCATTTCTAATTCCCTACATTGAAACATTCAATCTTCAATTTCACTTCCTTCCTCTTCAATTGCTTTCTTTGCACAACAAACCCTAAATTATTTAAAAAAATTCACATCCTCATTTCTTCATTTCATTTAAAATTCTTATATTCAATCAAAAGCCCTAATCTTGTCAACATTTTTTCCTTCAATCTCATGTCTCTTTCTCTTTCTTTGTCTCCTTTATACTTCTAAAATTCTCTCAAATGAATTCATTTGAATTCATTTGTTAAAATTAATTATTTTGAATTTACCATCTCCTAATAATTGTTTGGCATCCCATTTCCTCTCTCCCCCCAAGTGAAAAAACAGTAGCCAAGTCGTCAGATGAGATTAAAACGAACCTAAGTGGTTTTCATTATCGTGCAATGTGAATTAAAAAAAATGATATTAAAGTCGTTGGGAGTCTGAGTCCACATGTACAATTTCCTTCCGCCTTGCTCGCATTTGTAGATGTCTCTTGTTGCTTGCTTCAAAAGTATCATTTAACCCTTGAATACCGAGGCGGACGTTTTGTGTCCAATGGATGGACATTATTGTATAGGACAAAAGTGCAACTATTGATGTGAACGTTTTATGTGCAATGGATGAACATTTTTTGTATAGGACAAAAGTGCAACTATTCACGTGGATGTTTTATGTGCAATGAATGAACATTTTTTGTATAGGACAAAAGTGCAACTATTCATCTTCAAAATTTGTTTGGGAAAGGGAAGATCTTCTACAATAGTTTGACTTGCAATGACTACTTTTGCAATTTTGGAGGCTAGTGATTCACATCATAATAGAAAAGGATGATTCTAATGGTCACCCCTTCAGCATTTAAAGGTTAAATTGCAATGGTGGCAGCAGGTTCTTAACCTTGCAGTGTATTCCCTGAACATACTTGTATCAAAAAAAATTTAAAATTTAATTTTTTTTTAAATTTAAAAAAAATTAAAAAATCCAAGTGCTAATGAAAAAATCCAAGTGCATCAAAATCTAACTGTGGTAACAAAAAAAATCATTTGAGGCAATATTTTTGAAATCGAGTAATTTTCAGCCGGTTCCTGTTGTAAACATTCTCTGGTTGCAGTTGTAAAGTTTAATTTCAAATATATGATTAGAGTTTGATTAATTCACGCAATAGGCTTGATCAACGTATTTCCATTCTAAAGCTATCAATCAATCCAAGGTTGAAAGTAAATAGCAGTGTAAAAATTGAAAGTAGCAAGGCTTCCATAAAAAGCACACCCAATTCATTCTTGGTTTTAATTGAAAAGAAAATAGAGTATATTTTGTCCAAATTTATGTCGTATTTGCTCTTCTTATATCTTTCATAATGAACAAAAAACTGTAATATATTGTTGTGCAAAAGATTATATTAAATGTGATCAATTCGTGTATTGTAGAGTTGCATTATTTGTGTGTTTGATGTAAACTAAAGTTGACAACTACAATGAATTTACTTCTTTTGAAATCCTTATTTGCTTTGAAATTTTGTACAATGAATTTTTTTGTTGTAGGTCAAAAATCAAATTAATTTCTTCACATTAGCATCTCCCAAATTGTAACTATCCAATATTTTTTATTAGTTAATTTTTTTAATGTCTAATGTATTATTAATTTTATCATTTTGTTAAATTACTTCCTTATTATATAACTTGTATTATGATATTAATACAAGAATTATGTTTGACATTCAATATCAATTCATTCAATTGTTGTTGCAAATCTCATTGAAATTGTTTCCAAGGTTTTGAAAGGAAATTTGGTATTGAATAATAGAACACTTTAATGATCCTTAGAAAATATGAAAGAATATGAAAATTCTTCATCAAGAATATTTTTTTCTAACCTATACACTTTCTTTATATTTTGAAAATATTAGTTATAGTATATGTAATGCAAAGCATTAATTGTAATGTATGTATAATTTTAATTAAATATAAATTTTACTTAAGCCTTATTAACTTTGTAAAAAAATAATTTTTTGTTTTTGTGAAGCTTCAAAATTCTTTAGTGAGACCAACAATATACTATACATTGAAACTCGCCTGCCACCCCAGTTTCCCATTAGTTCCCCCCCTCCTCTTTCAAAAAATTTGTGAGCCGTTGATTTTTTTGAAAAAAAATGCTTACCCTCAAAATTGACGTTGATTTCTCAAAAAATCACAAGATGTTGATCTTGTGAAATTTAATCTGAGCCGTTCAAATATAAAATACAAATACTAAATACGAATACGAATACGGGTATGGGTACTAGATATGAGTACTAAATACGTGTAATGAATACAGATAATGAATACAGGTATAGAATATGGGTACTGGATATGCGTATTGAATACGTGTACTGAATATGGATATTGAATACGGATACAATATTGGATTCGGGATCAATTGTCCCATATTGTTTGTCAAGAACTTTGATTTTGAAGATTACAAGAGGGGGTGAGGGGGGGTGAGATAAAAAAATTTAAATCAAATTCTAAATGATAGGTGGGGGTGGTAAAATAAAAAAAATTTAATAAAAATTGAAGGGGGGGAGTACATAGTAACACAAAGTGTCACTATACACCTTGAGTGCCTAATACCTAATACACAGATATACAATGTACCAAAAGGAGGCAAGCAACCTTATGCATGCCACCCCCTACAACATGAACTGTCGATTATTTAAAAAAAAATTAAAACCCCTCTAGCTACTGTTGATCTAATTTTATAAATACATCAAGAATGCCGGTGAATGTAGTTGTCAATCTTCCTAAAAAAATTGTCGATGGAGCACGGAATGTCGTTGATCTAGATCCGGATCCAAATGTGGATACATATATGAAATATATATATTGCTACGTGACACAGATATTGTATGGTATACATATACTATACGGTATACAAATATTATGTTGTATGTTATATAGATATTATGGAATACCGATATTGTACTAGATATGATATGGGGATGTATCTCATATCAAATGCCACCTCCACTCTCACTTCAAAATTACAAAGTGGAGGGATGGAGGTGAGTTCCTCACAAAAGTTAAATTAATTTTTAATTACCTTCATACCCCAAGGGATTTAATAATGAAAAATTGGATTTTGAGCTCATTATGACAATTTTGTTGCAATGAGCTCAAAAGAGGCAGAGCTGTCTCAATGTAGATATATACAATGTCTCACTATAAAGACCAAGATTGGAAAGAAAGGTGCTATGATAAAGCCAGTCAATATCAAGACAATGATCCTATTCTAGTAGCAACTTGTATAAACGAAATGGAAGAAGTGATATAGGGCTTGATGGTGGTGGTACATGCTTGTACATTGGGCAACTCTCAAGTTGTATAAAAAGTCAAGATCTTAAGAAACGATTTTCTAAATATGAAAGGTTCGACATCAAGCATTTGTTTGAATTCAATTGTTATGGTAGACTTAGAACAGCAAAGGCTAGCAATGCAATTGAATGATTATAAGAAGGCGTGCAATTTGATCATGTGGTTCTAGGTACTACTTTGCACTACAATTTTTCCTTCTGTGATTGCCATGAATTCTTCTGTTGCCATATGTGATGACCAACTGATTTTTCCTTGTAGGCACTGTTTGGGATGAGGTGGGCCAAGAAGTGTACAATGTCCTTGTCCTCGATGACAGTGGCAATGCCACTACAAGTCTTTAATGGTTGATGGAGATTGGTCATAGAGAAGGTAGAATGCACAAAATTGCTCTATGTTCATTCAAGTGCATTATGGTGACTGGGATGAACTAAATAGTTTTGTAGTGCCAATGAAACATTTCTTGCGTCTCATTTAATATGTACGTTGCAATGTAGGAAAATAAAAATAATTTGTGGTCAATGCTAGTATGCCATGTGTGCAAAATTAATTCATTGACTATCCTATTATTGTGTTTGTACATGGTTTTATACTATCACCTCAAAAGATGTCCTATTGTCACTACCACATACATATGTTACACAAATCACATTGCTATTTTTTCTCTTGTAGGGAGGAAGGAAATAGGTAGCCTGACAATTCTCAAGAGATAGTAATATGACTACTCCTAAACTCTTATAAAAAGGGGGCCTCTAATGGTCTCAAATTTAGAGCCCTCATTGTTTTAGCACCTTCTACTTTATCAAATATTTTTTAACTAAATTATTAGGTGCTTTAAATTATTAAAGTATAGTATGACCACTCCTAAACTCTTAAAGAAAAATTCAACAACAAGATAAATCCAAGTTGAATGAATCAAGTGCTAGATATTTATGTCTATTTTCGATGAATTCAAAATAACAACAAAAGATATAGAATTCTTTTATGTACTTTGATTTTCTACTCTTTTATAGATTGATTTTAAACTTAAACTAAAATGAATGTTTTGCATTTTTAATTCACAAATAAAACTCACTTAACTTTGAAGATTTGATGCTCTAGTAAGTCACATTCATATCAATAGCTGAATTGAAAGTTTTATCATATAAAATTTAAATATTAATCAAATGATTGATAGATTTTAGATATTAAATGGATATTGAAAAAAACCTGAAATACAACATTTTTCTATCTCCTATCTTTTTCCCATTTTATACTCTTTTTTACTATCCTTACTTTTTAATTCCAAGAACATTAGATTTGTATTTCATTGTAAAATTTATTCTTTTTCAACCTATCCTCTTGTTGTTTATCTTGTAATTTTATCAAAAGTTGACTAGGTTGAATCTATACATTTAGTAACATACTAATAGGATAATTTCCAATTTGGTCATTATCCCTCTTCTACAAATATTATATTTTTTTTTCATTGTATATTTGCAATAAGATAATTATTGCTTCCATTTATTGCAAAATGAAGGGAATAGTGGAAGGAAGGAAAAGAAATCCGATTTGGAGAAGTTTGTAGATTGGAAGTCATGACATAGGCCTCCTTCCTTATCTTTCCTATCCATTGTTTGAAAGCAATTCCATCAAAGTTGAAACACTTTTATCAAGATCAATTATCTAAATATGTCTCTTTCTCTAGTTCTTTAGAGTTGATTATTTTCTTCCTTTAGAGTCTTCAGAGGATAATACTTTGCAAACACTGTACAGAGTAACTTTGTTTCTAATTTTTTGAAAGTGTATACAAACATTTATTGCTTCAAAATCAATTTGGCAAGTAAAATTAAAAAGGGTCTTAGTTCAAAAGAACCAATGTTTGACTTATCAATAGAGTGATTTCTACATATTTTTTATCACCAATGATTTTTCAACATATATACACCTCTTTATCATCAATAATTTTCAACCACAACTCCAATATGTTTCATTGTATGAGGAGGCCTTTACCTATAAGAGAGTAAGGTACAAACAATTTAATAAATATTCAACCCTATAAAGTTTAATCTAAACCCAATTGAAGATCTTCATTTGAAATTGGACCTAGTGGCTATAGGGTAAAAACAATAGCTACCAAAAATTAGGTCTTCAAAGAAAATTGGGTATCAAAAGATACAAGTACCACATAACAATACATACATAGTTTTGACTACCAAATGAACCAAATCCTGCTAATAGCAATTGCATGTAATCATTACATTGGATGCCATGTGCAAAAAAAATATAAGATTAAAATTTTTATTAGTACATGACCTTTTGGTTTATCAACTTAAATAAGATTTAATGTTCACAATGTAGTTATGTTGACATATTATATAATTGCAAATAGATAGGATATTTGCCCATACTCCTGAAGTCTATAAAATTAACAATCCGCAAGTTCTAAATCTCATACTAAATGTGGAGAAACATGTGTAAGAGTTAGGGTACTAGTAGCAATTGAAACTAGATTTGAGTTTTTTATATGACAAATTTTCCTTTACCTAGTACAACAATTAATTACTTAATTGTCCTATTTTCAATCATTTTTTGGAATCCAAGAGGAAGGTACTTTGGCTATAATTTTTGCATGAGCATTTTCCATGTGCTTGTTTCCTAATTACAAAATATTATGTACTTTCTATGTGTATTTTTGTCTTTCAAAATGATTATTAAATATTTTTAAAAAGCTATGTTCAACCTTAATTTTGTTAAATATCCCACATTATTGTAATATATATTCGAATAGATTTACATTATTTACACAATACACATTGAAAACTACAACAACTTGATTTTTCCATCATACTTTAGTGAAAAATCAGCATTTGTAGCAAAATCATTATTTCACATATAGAAATAAATTTTATGTTGAGAAATTATACATCACAATGGTAGATTGGTTTAACTCTTAAGAACTCAAACAATCATTTTTTGGTTGTTGCCCACCTTTGGGCAACATTTTTGGGTGGAAAAAACTTTTTACAATTTTTTTTTAAGATTGGGTTTTCTTTCAATATTTCTCTTCAAAACTAAGATCGCTGCGGCCAACAAAAAAATTAGAAGAAAAATAATACAAAGTATTGAGAATTTGCCTAGTATTTTTAAATTTACTATTTGGAAAAAATGTTGGTGTTTTCATTACTAGATCTTATGTACTTTTTCACAAATCAATAAAAAATGTAATTTTGACCAATACAAAAATCAAATGCTAAAGAGAGAATTTGTATTTTTGGTAAATTTTTGAGTTATACATTCAAAATTCATTTGAAAAGAATCTAAGAATAATTTTATAATTTTGATTGTACATATACTTTCTTCTTTTTGTACTTCACATTATCTTTGTTGATGCAAATTTAAAAAAAGTTATATAACTTATATTTTATAATACATTTGTGTTTTGTTCGAATCCCTTGGCTTCTTAGGGGTTAAAGAATTTTGGGGATATTAAATAAAACAATTATTGGAAAAATCAATTGATTATTCTCCATTGCTACTTGTACCTTATGAAGAAATTTCAAATAAATGACATGACTTTTGTTATATTTACCAATTTTTTAATCATTTTTAACTATAAAATGATAATAGTGAATTTTTTTGGCAATAACAGACAATATTTAATCTCATCTAATGAAAATATATGTGATCAAATTTATATATCATTTAAAAGGCTAAATTGAGCTAAAAAATGATGGTTGATCAATTGGTAATGACACTAGTCTTTTAGAAATTATTGAAGTTCATGGGAACCAAAATTTTACAATATCCTAATTTACACATGTATAGTTTTTTTTAATGTGCCTAGTATGATGATGAAAAGTATGCAATATTAACTAAATATTGTATTTCTTTTTTGTATATAATTTAATGCATTACCAAAAACATTACTCCCTCTTCCAAGGAAGTATTGAAGAGCAAGAGGTAGCTTTTGGTTTTTGGTTGTTACTGATAATTAGAAATGGTTATTAGTGACCATTGTAGATTTGACTTTTGGTTAAAGCATATGAATTAGTCAAAAAATTTCAAAGTTTCTTTTAGCTATATTAGTTAATCCCTAAAGTCTGAAGATCATTTTCTCCCCAAAAAATACTCAAAATTATCATTTCTACTATATGTATGTATTGACCTCTAAAATGAGAAAATGAGAATGATTGAAATTCCAACTATAGGATTGTAAATCTATCTTATATAAGATCATGTGGTAAAATTCCTTGAAGATTTACCAAACAAACTAAAAGATATAATTATTTGCAGTAAAAGAAAACTCAATTTGAAACCTTGTGCAAGATTTTAGATGATTATGATCATCATTTATTGAATGCTTTTGCATTACATGTTTTGTACTATTTGAAATTTCTCCAAATTGGAAATCGTACTAGAAATATTTCAATAGTGCAAGATGCTCTAAAAATTGACAAATACACAACACTTCTTTGTAAACAACTTTTCCACCACAAAGTTTTGAAAATTAAAAATCCCAACACTAAATCATAAGATTTTTTTCATTATTCACAATGACAAGTGTAGCTTGTTTTCAACTTATTGTTTCTATTAGATTTTGCAAATTGCAATTATAAAGTCATGATAGTCATCCAATTATTTGTTTCTTGGAAATTATGTGCCTCATGTGGACTTTCTATAGAGAATAGTGGAATTTGCTTCAATGACCTAAGAATTTGGTACTCTCAAAGAAATAATGTGATCTTGAATTGACACTCTTTTAATGACATTCAAGAGTGTTTGAAAGTTGAGCAACTAAAATTAAAAAATTGTATAAGTAAATTATGAGCTTCAATATTAAAATTAGAAAATATTCTTCAAATATTCTACATGTATTATAGAATATTTTTATTTCAAGAATGTTATTTATATCCCCTAAATTTTACATCTTAAACGCTTCTAATTGTCAAAGTATATAAAAAGTGATACCTCCCACCAATGATGACAGTTTCTTGTGAAGAATTCATTGGTTGCTCCTACAAGTTTGCACTTACTTTTGTGACTTTGTTTTCGTGAGAGGTACCTACTATCCACCCAAAAGTGACTCCATTTTTAGATTTTAAAGATTTTCAAATTTTCATTTGCAACCCCCCCTCCCCTTCCTTTTCTTGTAATTTTCAAAAACCAATATAGTGACAATTAATATGGGATAATTCTTCCTATATCCATATCCAATACTGTATTTGTATCTGGTATCCATATCTGGTACTATATTCATATCTAGTATACATATTTAATATTCCTCTCGTATCCATATCTAATACTATATTTGTATTTGATATCTGTATTTAGTATTCATCTATATTTGTATCTAATATTGTATTTATATCTAGTACCTATATTCAATATTCATCTCGTATCCATATCCGATATTGTGTACATATCATGTATATCATTTCATATTTTATATTTAGATTGCTCCGATTAAATCTCACAAGATCAACGACTTGTGATTTTTTGAGAAATCAACGGTAATTTCAAGGGTAAGCATTTTTTCTTAAAAAAATCAACAACTTGTAAATTTCTTGAGAATGGGGGGGCAACTAATGTAAACTAGGTGGGGAGCCATCTTTTGAGTGGATAGTCATCCATTGCAACCCCCTAGCATCCATGTTTTAAGCCTTTGATTCCTGCCTTCTACGGCCTATGGTCAATTGTTTATGACTATTAATTGTTTAAGATGTTGCAAGCCTCTAGTCTCTAATTGTTGCCCTCTAGTCAACTTCCTTTCAATCCCTCCTCCTTTGTTGCCTATATTAAAGTCAATGGAAATTGCTTTGCCCATACTCTACCCTTTCTTTTAAAATTTCAATAAAATTATTCATCACTTCTATTAACCCAAAAGGTCAAAATTGCGTTTTTGGCAACATAGTGATTTTGGGCAGCTTACTACAAATGGATTTTTTTTTTTTTTTTTTTTTTAAATTTTCACACAATATGTGCCCAAGGAGTAGCTTTAAGTCCCAAAAAATTTCATAACTTTTGACTACATGGTTCAAAAGTTATTGCATGATATGTAATTTTCAATATTCGATGGGCAGCCCAAAAATTTGTTAAAAAATCAATTTTTTCAAAAATAAAAATTTGGAATTGATTTTCTAGATTCATATATATATGGAAAGCTTTGAATCATTCCATTTTGATTTACAAGATGAAAGTTATCAGGTGTTCTAGTTTGTAGGTAGTTATGGATTCTCTATTCAAAAATAAACTTTGGAGTCCTTTATTTAACTCAGTTTTCAATATTTTTTGAGAAAATAAAAGCTATATAATGGAGAGTGTTTATTACTACATACCATCGTTGGGATTGAAATTTTTCAATTTTATAATGAAATTCTTAAAAATTTAGTGTTTTGAATCACTTTGTACTTTTTTCTACTTACTATTTTTTTCCTTTATGTTGTGCAATTCTAAATGATCTAAAAATTTTCAAACATATAGCCAACTTGCCTTGAAGAATGAATTTAAAGAAGCACCACCATTTTGGACATTTTTCATACAAATGTGACCTTGTAAAGTGAAGCTGCCCGTATTTTCACAAGGTCCAAAGAATGTTTTTTTGTCACTTCAGACATTCATATCTTGCAATCTACTTGGTGAAAAATTCTGAATTTTTTTTTACATCTTTGCAAACTAGTTTGATGCAAGATTCTGTAGATGAATGTGTACAAAAATGTTTTTCATCTAAAGTTTGGTGCTTGTATCAAAAATGGCAATTTTGGAGTGTTTTTGGTGAAAACATAGTCTCCGACCTATAGGGATTAAATCATGTATCAAAATTACATAAAAATTTATACATAAGCCCATGAAGCCCTTGCCAAACACATCAAAAATAATTCTCTTAATATTTTATTTAAAATTTGAGATTTTAAGCATATATCTGTCCAAATTTTATTTTGTCTACAAAGGACAAAATGGGATTTTATGGGTTAAAAATCAACAATAGGCTCTCCTATATTCTCATATGTCATCAATATTTAAGTTTTAGTGTCACTTTTGGGGGCCAAATGTAAGTATGGCATTTTGGATAGTAATGATTTTGTGAATGCATACCATATCTATGATGTTAGTGAGGTGAAGCCAACCAAAAGTGCCATCATCCCTTTTTTGCCACCTATATTTGGACCTTGAATGATTATTTTTAATCATCCCAAAAGACCATAAGCTTTCAAGAGCAATAGATGGGAGTTGAAGAGCTTTTGAGGCACCAATGGAAGTTGAAACATTTTGTACTTCAAGGATAGCCATTTAACCCGTAAAGGACCAAATGACCGTTGAATGTCTACATGCAATCTCGGGTAGGTGCGTATGAAGTCATTTTTTAATGGATGTTCTTAAATTCGTGACACAAGATGCAAACATGTACCCCCTTAGTGGAAATATAATTGTTTTTTTGATTGGGTGCCCGGATCAAAAATAATATTGCTCTAAATTTTGGAGACAGCTTGGATAGTATGTGCAAAACTCATCCGATAATTCTAGAATTTGGAAAGTATGTAATTTATATGACACGAGATGCAAATGTTAAGAAAAATAACCATGTATAGTATAAAAATCTCACTTTAGGAGTTAAAGCCTATTGGCCCTGTTGGGCAAGGACGGAAAAAACTTTTTCTCCTAACTTCAAATGTTATATTCTTCCATTTTGTATAGTCAAAGTTTCTAAATTTTTTTCCACACGTTCCTAAATAAGTCCAGTACAAATTTGTACAGTTGAATTTTGAAAAAAATCTTTTTTTTCATTTTTTTGTAGTAGCCCTAAAAATTGCCAATTTTTGACAGTTTCTGTCCAAAATGTGCCTTAGTCCTTTGGGGGGTAATTCCTAAATGTCCAAGGTTTTTTAGAGCTTCTTCAAGCTTGCTCAAAACTAAACAAAATGTTAAAGTTTTGATTAACTTGATCAATTTTTTTAAGTTCTAACCTTACAAATTTAAACAAGACATATTATAAATCACACATGAGAAATAAAATAAAACCATATCACTAAATAGATTGAATAATTATAATGTTTGATCACAAGAATTTAAAATCATCAAAGTAATTTGAATTTATTTGATCCTCTTTTTGTATAATGAATCTAAAATTGAGGTCATGACCAAAAAAAATATGAAATTAAAGGATATAACAAGCATAACTACATAATGAATTTATCGCCTTTCAAAATATATTCTATAAATTTTTTAAATGAATTTATAATGTGATTTTGTCACTAGGATGCAAGTTTATTTGAGGTTCATCACCAAAAGTCTCTATCACTAAAAAAAAGCAAGATTTATAATAAACACCATTGCACAAAATCCTTAATAAAAAAATTACAAATAATTTTTTGAATATCAAATATTTGATGCTTAGAATAGACTTTGAAGGATGTTCAACTTGAAAAATAGCATTTCTTCAGATTTTATTTTACTTCAAAGCTTAGTTAACACCAAATTATGGTGCCATTTTAAAAATTAGGGTGAAAAGGAGTCTATTGGTATGAGTAATTATCCTCTAATTTCAACTTTGAAAATTTTATAGAATATTATATAAGTGTTACAAAATTAAGAAACAACTTGGTTGGTTTTTTCTTGAGGAAGCTAATATTCTTATCCAAAATAACATCATTGAAACAACTCACACAATAGTATCAAAAAATGGGGCTCTTTTTGGAGCTTTTATTGTACCTTGCAAGCATTTTGAAAGTCAAACTTCAAATTTCACATAGTTCTTGCTTTAAATTTTTTTTAAGTTTAAATAAAAATTTAGCTCCAATAATCTACATTTCATTTCATATGAATTTATATTTTTTTCAATAAAATTATAATTTTTGTGACACTTTGAAGGTAGCATCTTCACACACAATTATTGAATTTTATCTATCAAATTTTTTTTGGTGTGAGCTCAAGAAAAATACCAATTACACCAAGATGTTTGTCAATAGAAATCTAGAATCTCCCTTTGTCTTCAAAATTTCATACTTATAAAAACATTTTTGTAATTATTATGATTATATATGTATATAAGATTTACTTTAATTTTGAAAAATATAAATGAAAAATATATTTTAAATATATTGTAATACATAGGAAAAATATCAAAGTCTTTAAATGTATATTTTAATATAGAAAACTATTAAAATTTGACTAAGTTCAACCATGAAATGTTCTTTAAGTGTTAACCCTAAAAGGGCAAAGCTTCTAACTAAGTTATTTAGCTAAAACATTATTAGATTTGAAGATAAAAATATAGCAACATTTTTCATTTTTACAATTTATCTTGAAGTCATTCATCAACCACCTTTTTAAACTCAATAATTTAATGCAATTTAAAATTCGGGCCTATATTTTTGGGTAGTTGATTTTATAATTTTGCAATGGCATAGTAACTTTGGTTTATATTATGGTATTATACATTATAAATATATATCTATGTTGAAAATTTCAAAGTTTTTGAGTATATTTTGTATTTGATGTGATTTTTTAATAATTTATTCCTTAAAAAAATTCCAATTATTATGATTTACAAATGACACATGATTCCATCTCAGAAAACTAGAAAAAAATTCATATACACTTGCAAAATGGTCATAGGTATGTCATTTCTAGGTTAAGCTCTTAAACCCTGAAAGGACTAGAAGGCCACTACATAGCTTTTACAACATTGTTTTTTGCACCCTCAATCCTTTAGGCGTTAATCTAGGAAGGACACCAATTGAGATTAAAAGTTTCTCTTGGATGGTCAAACAACTTTGTGCATATAACTAAAGAACAAACATTTTTCATCCAATTTTTTGTGTGCAACTTTTATGATGTTGTTTCTGCATCATTAAATTGAATCAAGACAATTTGATCAAATTTTTTTTATGTGGGATAGTTTATCCAAAAAAATGGTACACTATGTAATGTATTTCAATACTTTAAATCTTTTTTCTCAAAAACTTAAGTTTGACATTCAAAATGATTTTTTTTGCTCTTGAGCAATTCTAGGTAAGAAAATGAAGCTTTCTTAAGTGTGGTTTCTACATTATTTGAAGATTTGAAAAATTCCTTTAGACAAGTATTTCATTGAAGTTTTAAATTGTGAATCTATAAGCACATTTCTAAATATAAAGTGTTGCAAAAAAAATCTATAAGCTACAATGTTCAATATTGTAATGTATTTCTATTGATCAATTTTTAAAATTTTGAACTATGTTCTATATTTAATATGAATTTTATTCCATTATTCTTCAAAACTTCATGATGATTTGAAATTTTCACAAAGGAACTTAAAATTTTATGACATATATTAGATATGTAATTTCATTTAAAATAAATAAATCCAAAAAATTCACTCTCATGTATGGAAAAAAAATGGGGACAATACACAAAGAGGGACTTTCAAGTATAACTACACGGTCATGGTCTCCATTCATTAGAGGTTAAAATCGGTCATCATGTCCCAAAATGCCCAATGAATTGAAACTTTTGTTTGGGGTTAAGTTTGGAAAGATGCCAAAGACATTTTGTATCATTTAGACAGTCAAACAAGCTTTGTACATACTAAAAATGGATGATTTTCATCCAGATTTTTGTATACAACTTTCCTAATGTGCATTATTGAGTTGAGCTAGTTTAAGAACATTCAATTGTTTATTGATTTTAAATGGGATATTTTATCAAAAAAATAATATAATATATATTGTATATTAATACTTTGAATTTTTTTCTCTTAAAATTCGATTTTGACATTTAAAATGATTTTTAAAATTTTGAAGAAACTAACAAATTGAAGCTTGTTTGATTATAGTTTCTATTCCACCTAGAAATTTTGAAATTTTGACTTAAAAATTACATTTCATTGAAGTTGAGGAACTATAAACATGTTTTTAAATATAAAGTTGCATGAGATTTTTTTTATACCATAAATATGTTTGCATTTGGTGTTAAAGAGTGTTGTTAATGAGGTTCTTAGGATTGAATTTAGACCTACTTCTGGACTAGATTCACATTGCAAACATCATCCTAATATCAAGTGTAAGCATATCCTAATGTTCCTTTCTACAATGTACTTCTAGTGTACTTCTATTGAAAAAAATTCATATTTTTTTAAAGCATGGTTTGTATTTGATATGAATTTTCTTCATTTTTTCTTCAAAAATTCTTGATAATCTGATATTTTTAGAAAAAAATTCTGAAAATTTACTGACACAAATTAGACATGTGATTTGACTGATTTCATCTTTAAAAAATAAAACCAAAAACATTCACTCCTAAATATCGTAGCAAAGACATGAAGGATAGAAAATTGAGGACTTTCAAGTTGGACTGCATGGTCATGAGCTCGGCTTCCTTTGGGGGGTAACTAATAATAACATCAAGTGAGAACTGAGAACATAATTTAGCGGAATCTGGGGGTTCAAACTTCTGATTGTACTGAAAGAAAATCACTCATACATCAGCCCATACGACGACGCCACGCGGCAGAAGTTCTCTAATCATCCAGCCACCCACTTTGGATGAACTTCCTCATTCATCCATAGGCGAGCTGCCTTGAGGCGCATGTTTCGTCGCCAACTTGCACAAAAGGAATCCGGCGTCAGTCCCGCTCTGCCGAAACGCGTCAGCCAGTTTTTTGCGAAACCCGTCGCGAAATTCACACTCTTTTCTTCACCGACAATCGTTACCATCGCCATCTCCGTTCCCTGTTTCTAAATCTTCTCTGTTTGCAAATTTCTCTGATACTTTCTGCTCTGTTCTATGGTGCGAATCGGCGGATACAGCCGTGGGGTTTAGACCCTCAGGCGCGTTTGGTTATTCTTGGACTCTCCGCGTTAGGGTTTCTTCGATCGGTCCAGATTTGGGTCCAATTCCGCTGTTCGGAACTGTTTTTGTGCGAATTTCGCGTGTAATTTCGATATAGGTGCAGATTTTGGGTGCGGCGGTTTTAGAGGAATTGTTTGGGTTGTTGATTGAGGGGTTGGTGGTTTGAAGAGGACGAGAGGGGGACGGTTTTGTGCCCGTTGTGGCGTCATGAGTTTCGAGGATATTGAGACAGGGAAGAGCGCTGCTGGATTGCCGAAGCAAGAGCGCAGCGATGTGGTGGCAGCGGGGGTATTTCGGATCAATACTAGTGTCTCGACCTACAAGCGTCTGGTGAACCAGCTTGGGACGCCTCGGGATAATCATGGACTTCGTGAGAAACTGCATGCGACTGAACAAAAGATAAGCCTGCTTGTGGAAGAGACGGTGGTGAAACTGAAAGAGGCGAACGAGACAGATCATCAGACTTCCGCGAGCACCAGTAAGAAGGTTCGTGATGCGAAACTGGCAAAAGATTTTCAGGCCGTGTTGCTGGAGTTTCAAAGCGCACAAAAAGCCGCGCAGACTCGTCAGCGCAAGTATGCCCCTGTTCTTCCTCCCGTTTCCTCCTTGCCCGAATCGGAATCTTCAGGTCGCGACGAGGAGGCCCCCTTGCTGCGGCAGCGATTGGTTGTTGAAGCAAATGAATCCGAGGTTATGTACAATGCTGTTGTGATTGAAGAGCGGGAGCAGGGCATTCAAGAGATTCAACAGCAAATAGGGGAAGTGAGCGAGATTTTTAAGGACTTGGCGCAGATTGTTGCCAATCAGGGATACGTAATTGACGACATCGAAGCAAACATAGAGAGCTCAGCGTCATCAACTGTCCAAGCAAACATCCATCTCGCCCGTGCTGCCAAGAGCCACAAGTCGTCCGAGTATTGGAAATGCGTCATTTTGGCGATCGTTGGGACGGTCTTGTTCGCCTTTCTGGTCATCTTGCTGGCTTGATGTGCTCCTGCACTTGAGCTTTTCCATTTAAACCAGGTCCACTCCATGCTCTTTTCAATTCCTTCCGTGCTCTTCAGCCTGGTTGGATGTCTCCGAGACAAATTCCAAAATCTCATTCTAAACTGTCAGTTTTGAGACTTTCTTCGGATGGTTCTTCACTTAGTCCTTTGGCCTAGCACCTTCTCGTTATCAGAAAACTTGGTTGGCTTATTCATTAGATCATCAGAGGTTTCATTTCATTTTCATTTTTGCGTCGCCTGGAATAGTAGAATAGAGTTCACCTGGTCACCAAAAAGAGTACTTGGAGCTAGACAAGTCTGGGATTGCTCGAGGGTGAGCGTATGTCCTTTGCATCAGATGTCAATTGAGCAGGAGTTAGGGTGCACGCAGTTCTGAGAATATAGGATATATCGGTTTGTTAATAATGTATGTAACATGTTGCCCATTCTTTTAGAGGACGCACGACGTTGTGCAAGTTTTTCTACGAGTAGACGAGCACAGGATGTTGGAATCTTCTGTCAATTTTCTAGATGACCAGTTTAAAGTGACTGGAAATAAAGTCGAGTGGGAAGCTCGATGGTTGAAAGAGTATTATTGAAGACTCAAAGAATTTGTGTGCCAGTTTTTGACTTTCATGTTGTCTAATCGGTTGATTCCATATGCGGAATCACTGGTGTGGTCTTTCTCTTTGAGATGGAGTTGCAGTTGTTGAAGTGTCTTTTCAAGTGTTGCTTCTGAATGGTAAGTGGAAACTTTTGTGTCATAGACCGAGGCCAACCGAGTCGATCCACTCGATTGTATGAGTGGCACACAAAGTCAGGATTGTATGAGCGTACCTTTAACTTAGTATGCTTTGGATTTTCTAGTCCTTTGAGAGGAACAACGCAAAAAGTTATGGCCAAAATTCTGCCGGTTTGGGAGGTTGAGAATGAATGAATAGGACAATCAAATATTATTTGCAGTCACCTGCAAGCATTGTGTTGGATGGTATTTGCAAAAGCTTGAGGGTTTGAAATATTACTAGGACATCACTTAAACTTAATTATTGCCTCCATCCCCAAATGATCTTCATGTTAGACAAAATGTTTTAGATTAAGGTTAAAAATAACATTTAAAAAAAAAAAATTGGACACATAAATAAAGTTTAGTGCACTTGTATCACCCTAAAATTTAGGGTTTCAAAATATTTTGTAACGTGTGGTTTTAATCCTCCTATTAAATTAGGTTGTTTGTTTTGTTTTGTTTGTTATGTTGAAATCTTTCGGATTGTATGTCTCACATTTATGTGTTTGGTATCTTTGGAAAGCCCTCGACAAGGAGGGGTGCACGGGCTTGGTTTCGTGGCATTCTGACCTAAGGCATGAAAGTTATTGAATTTTGAAGTTTTTATGATTTAAAAAAATTTAAAAATTATTTTTTCTTCTTCCTTGAGACTATGGCAATAGCATGGGGCGCACTAGTGTACTTGAAAATTGAATTTTGAGACCATTTATATCTAGTATCACTGGCCACTCAATTCTCTGCAATAGTACATCATCCCACCCGTCCGTCCCACTCGACGGATAGGGCAAATGGCAAGTAGTCGCTCAATTGTCCGCCACATTCAAGCCATCCGATCAAGCACACACAGTCCAATTGTTAGACACTGACGGTTGTGATAGACAAAGTGGACGGATGAAAGAGACAATGGCAGATGGCATTTTTTTATGAATGTCACTGGACATTGTAGACCTCATGTCCGCAAACATGTCTACATGTCTTGGTATCCCTAGATGGGCTTCTTGTACATATTCTTTGTAGTCTATAAAATTGACTAAATTGCAATTACTGAAGGTGTAAAAATGTGTTTGAAGTCATAGGATTGCCTTTCAATAATCAAATCAAGAGGCTAATATTCCACTACCTCTAGAAATTGATAGAAAGAGCACTTTTGCTTTCATCCATTCATTTTTGTAGTATTAGAAGCAGTAATCATGTCATAGCTAACATAAGCTCATAATTGAAAGAAAAAGTCTTGTTCCATTGGACATTGGCTCATTGTCATCACAAATAGATACTTTATTTATAGTAGCCTTCTTTGAAGACCGGAATTTTTACCTATCTATGTGAAAGAGAAAAAAAATATAATACTCAAAAGCCAAAAAAACATGATTAGAATAAGCATTTTTCAATCATTTAAATAGGAAGGTCTTTATTTTATCAGTCTCTTAATTGGGTATCCACCACAAAAGCAAATCTATATTGGTCATTACAACAACTTGTTATTTACCAAAATATTAAAGAATCTAACTACTTAATATTATTGGTCATTACTAAAAGCTCTTGGTTGCAAAATATTCAATATAATGCAAAGTCCTTGGCGGGGGGAAACAAAGCAAATTTTGTAGTGTTTTGAATGATGAGACTAAAGATATTGGATTTTGAAGTATTTTTGCCCTCCTAAATTAGAAAAATGGACAGAATTTTGAAAATTGGTTGTGGAAAGCCACTAGGTTGTTGAGCTAGCTATAGATTGAAGAGCTATTAATAGAACGCTTTTACCATCATGAAATCATGTTGATTTTTTTCATGTTTGATTATATCTTTATTTTCATTTCACTATTATTTCTATTTCTACTTTTACTTATAGTTTTATTTTCATTTGCACTTGTACTTTTGATTCACTTTGATTTGATTAACTTTGATTCACTTCTATTTCTGTTTTTATCCATATTTGATTTTTACTTGCACTTGTATTTTTTTTACTTGTATTTTTAATCTTAAAAAAAGTTGGCATAATATTTTTGTGTTCTGAAAAAATTTATAAAAAAAATATAATGCAAAAATTCAAATAATCATAATATTATAGAATAGTACTATAAATAATTTCAAGAGTAAGAAAATTGATGTGAAAAGAAATTTAAGGAAGAATTTGTTGTAACTTTTGGCAATTACAAATGACATACAATGGTTGTGGCAATTGCACATTGCACACTAGTCTATACTATATTAAAAGAGGTGTTTGTTTGATTGTTTTGTTTGTGATGTACATCAAGATCTTCTAAACCACTAGGCCAATGTTTTTGTACTTGAAATAGAGTTCAAAAGGTTTCCATAATTTTTCAGATTTTGTTCTCAAAACATAATTACTAGGAATTTTTCAGTTGATGTTTCTTGTTTCTTCTATATTGGTGATATAGACCTTTCTTTTTCCAACCAAGGTTTGGTTGTAAAATCCACTAAAGGATGGTCGCAATATTGAAAGTCTTGTTAACCAATCATAATGTGCCACAATTGTATCAAGAATTGTGCTATAATTAAACATTGTTCATCTTTTGTACATGGAAAGAAAATAACCTATATTTCTAATATAGAATATTGGTCAGGAATTGATTTCCTTCGATAGTATTTAATCTTCAAATATTGGTGACGCCAAAGAAAGACCTTTAGATGACTTATACTCCTCTAAGGAACAAAGAATTTTAAATTTTCATCTAGTTGTTTTTAATGGAATTGCTTGAATGCAATTGGAGAGGATGGTGTTGGAAATTTCCTCATAGTGGCATTGTCAACTTTTCCAAAGAAAAGAATTTGTAAGCCTTAAAATTTCTATGGTGTTTTCAAGCTCAAATGACTTCAAAATGACCTTCCTTCATAATATGTATGGTAAAATATAGTTACAATTTGTTTTAGTTATTTGACCATGAGATCTTCTTCTAAGGTTGATTTTGTATGATTGTATTTACAAAACATTAGACTTTCATGTCTTATAATTAATGAGATTGTAGAAATCAAAGTCATGGAAAATATTTTTTGGTATTTGTCCATGGTAGCAAATTTTTCATTCAATATCGATAGTGCAAAATTTTTGAATAAAAAGATTCAAAGCTTAAAAATATAGTTAGACAAGGTGCAAATAAAAATGATTTTCTTCCCTTCACTACAAATTGTCTTGCAATCCACGTGGGCCAATTTTTTTAATTTATTCTATACATTTTCGTAGTAGTCTAGAGCAATATCATTTAGTTGAATATGCAAGAAAATAATTTCTAAATTTTTTGAGTTTTGAAATAATAAAAATGATAGAGGGATTCTATGATATAAAGACTTAGGACATTAGTTGATAAGAGTGTTATCATATAGTATAACAATTTAATCATCCAAAGTGATGAATCTAGAGATTACCTTTCAAAAATAAATTTCTGTCATGATGTTTAATTTACATTTGAAGAGGGATCTAAGAATAGATTTTTTATTTTCCTCTACTAAATACCCTTTTGGAAGTAATAGGATATTTGTTTTTCTAAAGTTTCCATCTTCGAGCAAGTATAATTTAGTTTTACATTCTATCTTGTGCAACCTTCTACTCAACACCTTTCAAGAATGAAAAATCAAGTTTTACAATTTTAAACAAGTAATATACATCTTAACCCCTTAAGGACTTAATCCATTGTGAAATGGGTCAAATTTCTTATATGAGTTAATTTTAGCCTTTCCAATAGTGTTTAAACAACAATATGATACTTTTACTACTTGAAACTCTGATTTCTATATCACTCTGAGAAATTGCAATTTGTCTCATGAAAATTTCTAATTGTTATCATTTTTGTTGCAAAAATGAACATAAATCCATAAAATGAACATAAAAATAGCAAAAACAATCCAAATTATTTGAAATTTTCTCGAAAGATAAAAGTAACAATGGAGATTAGTATGAAAAATTTTCAATTGTTTGTTTTGTATTTTACACCCAAAATAGCCACATCAAACACTATGAAGTCAAATTTGACCATCAAACCAAATTTAACCTTTTATTTAATTGATGTACAAAATTTTTATATTTTTTGCTAGTAGAAAAATAAATTTTCTATTTATTTTGAATTTTTTTCAATAATTTTGAAGGAAAAAAAAATTACTATGATTTTTCAAAGCTGAAGGTGGAACTAAAATTATATGAATTACAATATAAATTAGAATAGTCTATAATTTTTACTGTAAATGAAAAGTAGAATGAGAGACATAGATTATAATTTAAGTTCAAAATACATTAAAAAAAATTATGAAAGAAAAGCACACCATATTGTGTTCTTTGGATTTTAACATAGGGAGCTTTCAATTGCAATAACTTTTTTAGTTTTAGATATTTTTCAAAACTTTAAAATGGAATAGAAACAAAAAATTTCAAGTTTTGTTTTCTTAGTTGAAATCAAATTCCAAAGATAGTTACTTTAAAAGTTGTAATCAAGGTTGACCAAGGCACATTCACTTTTTGGATGCTTGTGTGTTTAAGGGTTAATTCCTCAAGGCCCAACAACTTTTTGACAGTGGAGTTTTTTGATGCATTGTCCCACTTTGATATTTTTTTGTACATGGATTGTAGATGTGCTTGAAATTTTTAATATTATCCATACAAAATTAAACCCTCACCGCCTAAGGCCATTTTGGGTTCTAAAACATGAGTGCTTTTGAAGTGATATGGATGTAAATTTCACTAAGTTATAAAGATCTTAATAATACAATCTTGTAGTGGACATGTTGTAGATAATGTGAATCAAATTTGGAGTCATTTGACCGTATAGATTGAAAGATTATAATGTTTTAGTGCTGAAAAAAGATGCTAAAATTTTCCTAGTAACACACTTGGAGGTGAAATTTGATTTTTAAGCTCACTCAAATGAGAAAACTTAAAACTATGAAGTGATTCAAAACCAACATAGAAACATATTAAAAAAATATCAATAAATTGACTCAATACGTTTTCAAAATGGCTTGCAAATGTCAAAAAAGAGGCAAGAAAAGTTGCAAAAAACACATCTAAGGTTAAACCTCCTTCTACTAAAATGCTTATCAATCCTTCATAACTTCTTGGATTGATAGGAAATTTTAGCCACACAAACTAGACTAGTATGCGCAACTTTTCCAAAAAAATGATTGAAAACAAATCCTTTATGAAGAAGAAACAAGCTGCCAAAGTTCACCATAATCCAAGAATGTCAGGATTTTGAACTTCGAATTGCTTCCAAACATTCCAAACAATTTGGATTAACCTGAAAATTTTATCATAGTATCTAAACTTCAAAGGAAACATAATACAATAAATTTTATTAAAAACAAATATTGGATGAAGGAGATACAACCCCCAAAAGTTTCAGCCAAAAAATGCACTTTGGTAGATCCAAATTGAACTTCTAAACTTTGATTGGCTTCAAATTAATGAGTTAATTTTGGATTGATCTATAAATCTTACCACACAAACTAGAATATAGAGTGCAAATTTTCCAACAAGTTATACTGAATTTGGACGTTGGATGCAAAAGTTACAACACTTTGAATTTGACTTGAAACAATGTGAGGACACTTTAGGTCCCCTTTGGCGGTAAGGGGTTAAGGACTATTTTGACTAGTGCATGGAATTAATTGTGAAAAATATTGACCAATAAATTTTTAGATTATAAATTTTTTGGATGATCTACTTTATAGACAAAAAACGCAACTTCTGAGGAAGAATTTTTTTGAGAAGATGAATACCCCCCTCCCCGTATCCAAAAAAGAATTGGATTGGATTCTAAGGCAAATTTTATATTTTTTAATTTAAAAAAATATAAATTATAAAGCCTTTCAAATTTATACACATTTTCAAAGAAAAATAATAGAAAGTCAAAATTGAAAAAATTGAATCCTTCAAAATTATAAAAAATTTACAAACATGTCAATTTTGGAATTTAACTATTGATATTATTTTTGTGTTGTTTGGAAAATCTTCAAAACATTTGGAATCATTTTATATATTTTTTTAATTTTTAAATACTATATTGAAATTTGTATTTTAAATTTTTTTACAAATAAAATTATTATTTTTTTCCTACAAGATCAATTCATTTGTATAAGATTAACCCCTAAAGTCCCATTGTCCCCTCGAGGGACAAATCAAATTTTAGGCAAGTCATTGTGACCTCAATTTTTGGTAAATTTTTTTAAAACTTTTCTACAATATAGAAAAACTGATTAGCTTTGTGGAAATATATTTTTTTTTATATCAATTGGTGCCCAGGAGCAAAAGTTATACCACAAAAAGCCTAGAATTGAACTTAGCTGGCAACACAAAAATAATCGTAAAAAATCAAAATAAATTCTAAGAATTTTTCCTAAAATGTTATATTTTTCTCTATTTTTCTCTAATATTATATTTGTAAGCTTTGATTTGTTCTATTTGGACTAATAATAAGAAAGTTAGGGACAATATAATTTTTGGGGCAATTTAAGCATCTTTTGAAAAAAAATAACTTATAGGATTCATCACTAAATGCAATTTTCACAATTTTTCACAATTCTTTTTTGAGAATGTTGTGTTTGCTTGCTAAAGCAATTTCTCCATTGGAATTACAATCTTTCAATTCCATCGTGGAGCTATTAATAATTTAGTTTTCTTTTTTCAATCTTGGACCTACTTCTACATAACAATTTCTTAAAGAACAAAAATCAAGTATGTTTTTTTTATTTTAAATTTCAAGAATTTCAATTCAATTCTTCAACATAGAAAATTTAAATTCAAAGTCTATAGTGCAAAAGAATTCCACAAATGGCGGTCAAAGTCATCTAAAATTGTAAGTTAGTGTTAAAATTGGGGTCTCTGGATGCCTAGTACTTTTGGCTTGGAAATTAATTGTTTGGTATTTGAAAAAGGCATAATTCCATTTATATAGTCAATTCGGAATGTTTCCATCAAACCTACCCACCAATGAACTATGGGTGGTAGAGGATGAGGTGGTGAGACAATACTCAAGCATAGCATACATGGCAATGGTCGTGCTGCAAATACGCGTATATTTGTTGTCCATGTTGGTAACTTACAACTTGTTTCAATGAAGACATCCAATTCTTTAATATACTTCAATCACTATTATATTGTTGGCTACAAATACCATTTGGCTTTGGCTTGCGGTGTAGTTAGGGTTTCTAGTTTTTGAACTTGTTAGCCACTAACTTCAGTAATTGTCCTAGCAAAGTACAATGATGTTAATGAATATGGACTTTTAGAGGGAATATCAATGTAAAGATGCTCCCTAAGTCACATAGTACAAGCCATCTCCCGACAAATGAATTGGTCACATTTATTGCCACAATCCATAAGTTCACTAACTTTGAGGAATTTAGATTGGTTTTGAATACAGAGATTTAGATTTGGTTAGGTAAGATGGCGTTTCAAGATGTTACTAATACACGAAAAAGTAGTTCCTATACATCATTTGAGGCTCTTGATAATAGATTTGCACCTATTGTGAAAAAAGGTGTTAGAATTGGTCACCAAATCTTTAAATTAGAGTTTCCAACCTTGAGAGAATTTAGAGCCACCAACATGGATTTATGGTTGGATGGCAATTTGTATTCAACAAATCGTTTCCAACAAACCACAACTACAAATCATACATAGATAAACAATATTGATTGACAAAAATTAGTATTGAGTTTCTGGAATTTGGGCAATGACTCGTATTGGAGACTAGATTTGAGTCAATTTGACAGACCATTTCCAATAGAGTGTTTTAAACAAACTGCAACTACAAATCATACATAGGTAAACAATGTCAATTGACAAAAATCAGCGTTGAGTTTTTGGAGTTTCGACAATGGTTTGTACTGAAAACTAGATTTGAGTCAATTTGAAATTCCCACCAAATTGACAAAACATCACATCAAAGACTAACATTTGTAGCTCCACTACCAGTTTCTGCCCTTGGTACAAGTCCTAGCAAAGTACATGAGTTCCTATAGTCCTTTTTTAATCAGAAATAGGGACATGGTACATTGGGTATATACTTATTATACCATTTCCAACACCCTAAATCAATTGGTGGCACCCCAAGTCCAATCTGATGTCATCGCCTTAGATGCCATGGTGGCAACGTGCAAGGTGGCATTTATTGGGAATTTTGGCTCTAATGTATATCTTCCAATCTATATGGTCAAACTTCATGAAATTTTTACTACATGAGCTAAAACAAGTGAAGTATAAGATCCTAAGTTAGATTCTATGAAAATAATTCTTTTTGTTTTCTTGAATGAACTCAACAAAAATGACAATTTTCAGTGGTTTTTGACATAAAAATGGCCTTGGGACTTTAGAATTTATGACTAAATATGTCGAATAACAAGTTTTTTTCCATCCCTACTATTTTTTCATTGTAAAAAATTATGAATGACCCTTTTTTCTATTAGACCAAATTTTCTAAAATTTTTTTTAAATACTTCCGACTATTAAATTTTGAAAATTGGAAAATGCAACAAGTATGGGATTTTATTACCCTACAATTCACTAGTTCATAAAATATTGAGATTTCCTTCACATATTGAGAATTTTCCATTGATAATTTGAAGAAGTCTCATTGTATTCTTTCAATCCTTGAAGGGTTCAACCACCTATAGGAGGCAAAAGTCTACCCAAGAAATGTTGAAATTTTTTTTAGGTTAGTATAGAATTGCATTCACAAGAAAACCATAATTTTATGTGTCGATAGAATATAAACAAGACATCTATTCTTAGATATCCATTCAAATATAAATTTAACATCAATATATAATATTGTTTTTCGAAAGTATATTGTTGATAAATAAATTCTCAAGAGTCTTCAAAACCATCAAAATTTAATATATGAAATATGAACAAATTTTCATACTAAGTAGTAATTGATATTTCAAAAATTCTAAGAATTTTTTTTAATTAATAGGTCAAATTTTACTTCTTTAAAAATTAGCCTGTTGCTTCCAAAGTCATGATAAAAAAAACTTAGCTACACATTTTATGATGATGGTGAATTTTGTTAAAATGGTGGTATTCCATATGCCATTTTCACGCCTTGACATCTAGGACAAATGTACATTTCTAACATCTAGGTCACTGTTAGATTTCAAAAATCTATAGCTAACATAGATACCAAACCAAGCAATCTAAAAAATCTAGAATTTATATAGATTTCAGATAACTAGGAGACATGTAGATTTCAAAAATCTAGTACTAGTTAGATTCTAGTGCAGATAAAAAGGCTTAGGCCGTGCGGTCTGAACTACTAAAAGTGCCGAATTAACGAAATATTGCCATTTTAACCCCTAAGGACCGAGGCCTTTTTTCTGCCAAAAAACACTGAAAACTGCCATTTCTATAGCAAAGAGTAAAAGAAAATTTAATTGTTTTTTTTGCACATCTAATCGTAGGATCTTAAACCTCACTAGTATAAAAAAGTGTGGAAAAAATTTCAGAATTTTCCACCGCATAAATTGCAAGATATTTGCATTTAAAGTGGAAAAAACAAGTTTTCAGCACATTGCGCTACTGGATTTTTTGATTTTGAACATTTTGAACTGAAAATTTTTGCATTAAAGAGTTTTGAGCTTCAAATCTTTTTAGTGAAAAATTGAGTTAAGAGTCTGGGGAAAAAAAAGAAATTCAACAAAACTTAATTTTCATTTAAAAAAAAATTGTTAAGTAGAAGTAGGTACGAGATAGAATGAAAATCTAAAATATTAATGTATTTTAGATGGAATTAAAATGCACTAATCTCAATGGTGAGATTTTTCTAGCAAGTAAACTAAACCATGCAAAATAAAAAAATTTGAAAAATTTGAAAAATTGCATTCAGAAATGAATCCTACAAGTTATTTTTTTTCAAGAAGATACTCTCAACACCTAAAAAACAAGATTGTCCATAACTTTCTCATAACAAATCCAAATGAAATGAATCAAAGCTTTTCTGATTAAAAAAATATATAATCTATGAGGAAAAAAATATTTTAAAAAAAATTCAAATTTTTCAAATTTTTTTTTGCTGCCCGGCTTGCCTCCATCCCCTTGTTTGAGCTATTTGGTCATAACTATTGTTTCCGGACACTAATTGTGAAAAAAATTGTACTCTCACAAAGCTTATCAGTTTTTCTATCTTCCAAAAAAGTATAAAAAAATCACGACAAAAATTCAGCCGATAAGTACTTGCCCAAAATCCCATTTGTCCCCAGAAGGGACAATGGTCCTTTAGGGGTTAATGAAATTGGCAATGACATTACAAATGTTTTAGGCTTTTGTCTTCATCCATCATTCATTTGAATTCACTACACAAAATAGTGAAATTAGGTTGCCTTAACAATTAGATTGCCTTACATCAAGAAAGTTACTTTACAAGCCATCAAAGTCAAAAAATATTTCAAATTTTTTTCCATTTACACACATAGAGATTCATTAGTCCCAATTGCAACAACACCTAATTCAAAATTAATATATTCTTGCACAATAATTGAAAATATTTATATAGTGTGGAATGTCAAGAAATTAGTGTGGAGCAATCTAATTTCACTATTTTGTGTAGATTTATACATAATGATATTCTAAAAAATACATACTTTTGTGAAATGTTTTTCTGCCAAAATTCTAAATATCAACTATCGATGGTCAAATTGACCATTTAATGGAAAAAACAAATGAATTTAGATCTAGTATTCAAATCATACAAATCGTTTCTCTATAAGTAGAAAAAATTCTATAATATAGCACAAATATGACGAATTATAATGTCAAATGTGGAAAACATCCATTTTCTTGAAAGAAATTAGTGAGAAACATGATTTTTCTTATTTAGGCATTAGGAAGGATTTTGAATAAAAATTATTTGTATGTCAATAAATGTAAATGAAAGTTGGATGACAAATACACTAGTAATTCTATGAAAACCATATAAACCATATTGAATTACTATTACCAAAAGTATTGTAAATAGTCATATTAATGTGTCTTAAAAATTTGTATAATTATCCAATTGAACATTACTTATGAACCAATATTTTTAATGTCCGGTGCATCATGTACTAGTTGAAGTAAATGCATTGAAGTAAATGCATTGAGTGTCCATTAATTACTAATGGATTGATCTATCCTTCAAATGAAATGGAACACACATAAGGTAGAAATACCCCAAACCTTTTCCTTTAAGGAATTCAACTTATTTAGAGGCACTTTTTGTATAAAATGATACTTTTGTAGTATTAGCTAGTGAAAATTATGAATAATAAAAAAAAAAAATAGATTTTTTGGACGAAATATGTAATTTCTATAATATTTCAAAGTTATGGGTCTCTAAAGTAGTGGATCTCTCAAATAGCATCCAAATCTGAATCCTGCAAAACTCAAGTCTCAACCAATTTGAATTCATAAAGTGTCTTCCAAATGCATCAGCCCATAAGAATCAAACATTTGGAGGACACATTCCTAGAAATCTATGGACACTTTTATGGCACTTTATGAGCCAGGCCAAGGGACATGTGCGATTCTCAATGACTCTACTTTAGTCTCGGTTGAAGGACAGCATTAGAGCCATACCACCCAATTAAGCCACTTGGAATGGTGAATCAAAATCCAAGACTCGGTAGTTGGGAAATGAAATGCTAATTAAGTATAAATACATGGGTACTTGTTGGAAGTCTCACATTTGTAAGTCTCACATAGTTACTATTTGAGCCTACCACTTAGACAATAGTATTGTAGTAGAAGGTGTATGTGCTTCATTTCAAATTGTGTCTTTTCCTTCAAAGAGTAGGGTAGTTTATAGAACAAAGTCTTTTCAAAGTTCAAACATATCACATTAACTTCTGTACATTTCAAATCGTCAAATGCCTTTAAGGAAAATTGCAATATAGAGTAGTGAAAGCGGTACAAGTGTTTTAGCTTTCTAAGTCTTGGAGAGTGCATTATTTGTACATTGATTACTAGGTCCATTAGAAAGTTTGTAGAAATACATTCATGGATCATCTTAGCAAGAATCCACATCTTCATATTACCAAAGATATCATGCAACCACCCATAATGGATGGAGACACCAATTACATCTATGGTGCATGGGGGACATATACAAATTCAATAGACGATATGGTTAAATTTGTAAAAGGCCATAATATAGCTCACTACAAGTCCATTTGTGATGATGGTAATGACAATCGTTGGATCATTATCCAATCCACAAATACCACTTTCATTGCCCAAGGACCGTTTACATATGACATAGATCATGTGGTCATGAATGATGACAATTGGATCACTGGCATTAGGCTTGGACAAAATAATCGGTTTGTGGAAATGAGAGGCCCTGGAAAGTCTTGTTTTGATTATTTTGGTGAAAAACAATTTTGGGTGATTAGTATGCCCTATGGTTTCAATGAAATTCAAAGTTCTTGGACACCAACCATCCCTTCCGGTTGCAATTTTGTAGCAATAGAAGCCGGTATTGATCCAACTTTGGATCCTCCTATTCCAGAGGTGAAAGGGCATGTTTCTCAAGCCCTAATTGAAGAGCATGTGGATACTATGTCGCATGAGATTGATACTTCATGTGTAGGGGGGACCAATGAAAATACTCTAGAGCCTCAACCACGACTTTTGGTAGACTTTGTTGGTGATGGCACAAATCTTGGAGCTACTCGTGGCAATGAAGGACTTTCTTCATCGATGGCCGTTACTTGTCTTGAAATTGGACATGGCGATCAAATTTTAGGACTTGACCAGGATGGAATGCATTTGCGTGATGAAGAATCCCAAACTTTAGGACCTCTTCCAAATGATTCAAACACCTCTCAAATTGATGACATATTCACCATGTTTAGAGACTTGGAGAGCGGCCAAGCATCCCACTATGAGTTGGAGGGACAACAAAGATGGAACGAGACAATTGTCTCGACTCCAAATCTTAGAAACAACAATGAGCCTTCTAGGAATAGACCATGGACGGATGAACCAACTTGTTTTAGTTCACAGACTCATAATGGCATGATGGAGGCAACGCACATCTTTGAGCCTATTTTTGGTGATGGTGCAAATGGTGAAGCATGGACTATGTCAAAGAAAGCACGGGTGGCTAAACCTCTGTCACCCCAATCCATATTACGCTCGAATGCATTGAGAGGGGCAACGAGTTCAAATGAAGTTAATTCTCTAGGAATCACAGGAACGGATAGCAATGGCCATGAGGCCATCGCTTCCTCCATGCTTGGTGGATTGATGGAGACTCTAGAAGGCAATCCTCTACATCCTCTATTTGATCAAGGACCATCTTCATCTATAGAATCCCAATCGGTGAATCCTCTAGGGAATGTTGAAGACATTTCTAAAGATGGAGAAATACAGGGTCAAATGGTAGAAGGGACAATTGCAATGAGGAGCACAAGTTCTCAAGGGTGCAAGCCTAGCAAAAAAAGACCAAGGCAATCCCGATTCAAGCAACATGGTGTGAAACGGTATGTATTTGGAGTTCTAACTTGACCTTTAGTCTTCCCATTGCTACCATTTTGCATCTTGCCATTTGACACTAGAGTATCACAACTTTAAGCTTAAGTGGAATCATTGACTAGAACTACTTCATTAAGTGACTAAGAGCATGTAGATGCCATGTTGCTTGCAATACCATTGTTTGACATATAACCTTTTGAAGCCCATAAATGTATTGGAATGAAAACTTGACATTCATTTGTTATTAGGTTAGTACAACCTTACCATTAGTGGGGCTACAGGATTTTGCTTCTCAATAAGATTGTCCATTATTTTAGCATGCAAGTATATTTATAAAGGTCAATTAAGATTGGTGGTGGTGGAAATGATGAACAGGCGAGAAGGAGGGAGGGAAAGTTTTGTAGCCTACTTTAGGCCCAAAGATCTTCCGGAGTCCAACAAAACATTCTTAACAATTGGTAATCATTTGCATGCCATCTACAGCATTGTCCCTGTTTTTTTTACATGAAGATGTTTAATTTTTAGTTTGGATTATTGAGGCATGCTCCATTGTTTGTTTTGGACCTAATGGCTTAAAACACTACCATTGTAAAACTTTTATATACAGGAGAGTTTTCCGATGAAGGGCTTGCGTGGTATGCCTTTAATCTATTTGCACTTGTCCATGAAGGCGAAGAGTCGTGCATTAATATGGTAAGACCAAATTCTTGCTTTAGATATTAGGGTCTTGATTTTGTATTCTTTGAATTAGGGTAGACTTGATTTGGAATGTTGTGTAATTAAAGTGAGTCACTTATTGGGTTGGTTCCTTGTGTAGTCCATCTATTTGTTGTAGTTTAAAAAACTTCTGCGTTCTTTTATATAGAAATATTTATAACTACATAATAATAACATACATAATTCTTCTTCACACTTGTTCTAATTACACATGTTATAAAATAGAATTTCCTTAAGTCTTTTTTCAAGATTCCTATGAAATTTATTTTGTTTAGAAAATAAGATTTTTGATAACTACTAATTATGCATAGCCCAAAATTTGTATAAGAAAATAATAAACCCAATCCATCCAATTTGTTTTCCATGATTGTGGGACTATTTCCTTAAAGGCAATCTAAAGAATTTATTCATTGTTGTCATTTGCCATTATAGGTAGATAGGGATTCCATTGAAATGGATGCTGCATTTTGGGGAGAACTTCCTCGAGTGGATTTGGTGGCCCATTTGAGACTCCAGTAAGTCCATCTTAGTTTCTAGAATTACTGACTTGATTATTATGTTTTTGATTGGAAGCATCAAAATGTGATAATGAAAAGAATTATTGGTCCGTAATTTTATATTCCATGGACCCAAATAAGTCCAAATATTGTATTTAACTACTTAAGTTATTGGTTCCATGAAACTACATATAAAGAAGAACAAGTTGACAATTGTCTTTTAAAAAATTGAATTTCATTAGGGGTTCATTTGATTGGGCTATTTAAAGTAGGTATACATATTTTGCAATATCTTTGTAGTAATGAAGTAAGGATGAAATGACATCAATGCATGCCAACTTGTTGAATTGGTTTTGGAAGTTGTTGCTAAATTATTTGTACTTGCTATATTGGAATAGGGGAAGGGGGTACTTCAAAAGCGATGTTTTGCCTCTCGATTCTTGCATTCCAAGATACAGGCACATCAAATTTAGAATGTAAGAATATAACTTCTTTCATTCTACATTGAATATGGCCTTGGATTCTATTGGATGATATGTGGACATTCTTTTTGGCTTTATGGAATTTGTTGCACAATCTAGGGTAAATGCCTTCTAAAGTTCAAATAAGGAACTCACTTCCAGGTGTTATGTGCTTGTAGAAATGCTCGAGGGATTGACAAAGGAAAAATCCGGTGGTTTTGCGACATTCCCCTTGCAAAAGGAGTGATGGATCCCAATGTTGGCAATGGCACAAAAGAGACATCCACATATGGTACCCAATCTTTGGAACTATATACACAAATGGAGTCAATGTATTCATGATGTTTGATATATTTTCCCATTGAATTCATTGTGGTGAAATGAGTACATTTTGAATTAATTCACCTCATGTAAATGAATTGCTCTCTTGGATATATAAAAGTTTGATCACATGACTCAAGAGGAGAGTATGACAATTATGCATTTGTTGTTCAAATGAACTTAATACCTTGAAATGCATTGTGTGTGTATTAGAAACGGCGGAGGCGGCTGCAGAAGAAGCGGATCGGTTGTTAATGCTAAATGAGGGAGTTATGGCTTGGACCAACTATACTATCTTAGACTATATGACAGATGTTGAAAAGAATCAATGGGACCCAACGTGGATTCCGTTGCAAGACAATCCCAAGAAATACCTTTCTACTACAAAATATAATTCTTTTTATTAGAGGCTTATTTCATTATAAGTGGAATAGCTATTGTTGAAAGATAAAAAGCTCTAGCGGTTGTATTAGGAGGCAACGTTGTACTAGCATATTTTCTTAGTAAGGTATACTTTGAAGATAAAAAGGATATCATTTTTTTCTCATGTGTAAAGGTTTGTAGCCCAATTTGATGAGGGTTGGAGGATTGAGTCCTTACCAAGTCCAAAATTTGTGTTTGTTTCATATACATCAACTGAGGACCCAAATTAAAATGGAAATCTCTTCATTTATAGCAAGTGTGATATGAGGTATTGTAGTTTGGTTTCTTGTTCTTTTTGAGACATATATAAGTTCTATGCATCGCACTAGAGTGTGGTGTCCTTCCACAAATGATAAAGCATGATGGAATTCTCATTCACTTACGACGTACATTACTTTGGGCTTAGGTTTTTTAGACCTCATTCAAAATCATTTCTTTTTGGATTGAATTATCTTTTATTAATTTGATTTAGAATTTCTGAAATTCTAGTTTTTAGTATTTGATATATTTCAAGACCTTTGGCAAGAAGATCTTAGATAACTTGTGGGAGCAAAGTTCCCACATATTAGTAAGTTAACAAAATGATTGATCAAGTTTTCATCTCTTTGGATGAACAGAGTGTCTCATTTAATAGAGGAAAAAGGACTAAGCTTAGTAAGCTTATGTATTCTATAAATTTTTTACATTTATAAATCAATCATTGTATGTATATTATTTTTCATTTTTCATAGGTTTTTTTCTGAGAATTCAAAATATTTTAATCAATGTTTTCTACACTATTCATTTATGCCACGTGCTTTATAATTTTTGAAAATTTCATTCCATCCTATATTTCATTAATTTCTGAATTAACTTTTAACAAATATAACACAAGCATATGGCAAATTTTATTAAAATGGTGGTATTGCACTTTGACATCTTGGACAAGTATACATTACAAACATCTAGGCCAATTTTAGACTTAAAAAATTTAGGACTAATATAGATATTAGATTGAGCAATCTAAAAAATCTAGGATTGGTAAAAATTTCAGATATCTAGGAAATACTTAGATTTGAAAAATGTAATATTGGTATAGGTTCTAGTACAAGAAAAATAGTATAGAGTGTGCGGTTTGAATTGCTAAAAGTATTGAATTAATAGAATACTACCATTTTAATGAAATTGGCTATAAAGGTAGACAAGCCTAGTATCACCTTGATTAGTAAATTAAATATCTTGGGGACCTCCTCTAGAGGAGCACGTATTTTTTTAGAAGTAACACTTGTTTAACAAATCAAACCCAAGTGTATTTATAATTTTCCAATTAAAATTGTAATTTCTTTGAATTTCTGAAGTGGCTTGCTATAGAATTACATAAATAGCCTCTTAACTTATGGAGTGAAGTAATAAAAATCCTATAAGCAACATGTAACTACTCTATCATGTATCCAATAGCACTTATGTGCTAACTATTAAAGAATTGACACATTATTTTGGCAAGAATTGGATGGATGTCAATGAGTTTTTGGTCTAATTGGGGCAAAAAGTAGGATGACACAATTAGCTACTTGGTAGAAATGGGTTGGCTTGCTTGGAAGGCATTCCATCGAGTGTAAGCATCTAGATAATGGAGAATGCGATTTGACATAATTGCAAGACCTAGAAATTGCATAGGAAAGAATGTCAAGTTCATGCTAAAGAAATAAAAATATACATCAATGGAGATTTTGGGGGTTGGATGAAGTGGCAAAGTTTGATTCCCTAATGGACCAAAATAAGGTAGTTTGCTCTAAAAGCTACCATGTTCTAAAAAAACAACCACTAATACAAATGTACAATTTGTTTTCTTGAATGTACTAGTAATGTACATTTCAAGAGGTGGTTTTGTGACCACTGCATTTCAACTTCGAAAATTCATAGTTAATTCTACAACAATCCAAATAACATGAAACAACTTAGGTTGGATGACAATTCCATTTCTTCTTCCTTCCAAAGTTGATTAATAAAATTGTTTCAAAGAGTTTAGCTTCCCCTCAAAGTAATTAGCTCTTAAAAGGTTGCTTTGAGAGTAGATTCCGTAAAGTAAGTTGATCACATCTCACTGATGCAAGCAATGAAGGGCTTGCAGATTAAAGTTCGGAGTTGGCATGTGATACTTAGGGCCACTTTATACTTAGAGGCCGGGCCAATTTTCCTTGAGGCCAATTGCACCAAATTTCAGCCCCTTTTGGACTAGAGGCTAGCCTCAACTATAATAAGATTATAATGGGGGTTGATTCTCCCAAGTGTAAAGGCCTTGAGGCCAAGAAGCCAAGCCAATTTAAAAGGAACTAGAAGGGAGGGAGAGGAGGGCTAAAATTTTCAGGGCCACTTTATACCTAGGGGTCAATTGTTTGAAATCCAATGGATCTAATTTGTTGAAAAAATATAATATTTAAAAAAACAATTTTTTAAATTAAAATCTGACATTGGCCCCTAGGCCAAGAATTGGCCTCCCATTTTTGGTGCACCCAATTCAACAAGCTCAAGTCATGTCAGATTACGTCTTTTTTGAATAAAAAATTTATTCCACCAAATTGGCCAGGCCTCTAGGTGTAAAGCAGTCCTTAATTGCAATTGGAATGAATCATGTTGTTCCCCATGAAAGAGCATCTAAAGGCGGATTGGAGTGCAGTTGGTCAAATCAAACCACACACATATACACAGGCTTGAAATAAGCTTGGATTAATTAGAGTCAAGAGCACAAATGCACACAAAGTCAGATAATTTAAGGTGGTTACATACAAAAGTACCACCTGTTCTAAAACCACCGATCATCATTTTAGGAACAACTCCAAAGTCTCTCTATATATATCATTGTTTGAAGAAACCTTTACCAAATAAATGAACTTGATTCTTCATAATTTTTATACAATTATGGTATTCAAATGTTGGATTCATTGATACATTACAACCTCCTTTCATATGCCAACAAGGAAATATAAAAAATTGACCAATTTAATGATAGTAATTGTTCACAACACTAAAAAGTGGTACTTTGGTGAAAGTGCCTACCCTATGTGTATACAATATGCTATGCTAGCACTAGAACTAGAACTAGCTAGATAGGACTAATCAATCCTAGTAGTGAAGTTAATCCTAGGTGCTCTAGATGGATTTTGTTGGCACTTCTATAAATTTTGTTGGAAGGTGGTGGGAATGGTTGTGTTGTAGGCTCCCAACCCTCCCATGGTTTGGCCTTTAGTAATGGTGCCTTGCCTCTCGCCTTGGGGATGTAGAAGGATTTGTGGGAGGTGGCTTTGTAGGAACCGCATCCTTCGCAGTGTGATTCTTCATTTTGGAAAGCTTTGACTTCATACCAATATGGTCCCACCTTTGTCTCTTTGTGGTAGATGCATAACACTCATCTTTCAACTCAAAACTATTCTTTTTTGAAGGAAGGTTTAGATATCGACACCCACTAGGGTCTAAATGCAAAGACTTAGGAGCTATTGGAGCCATTTGTGATCCAAAAGAAGCAAGAAAAGAAACCAAGCAATGGAAGAGCAATGAAATACAACTTGGAAAAAATAAACTTAGAAATGGAGAAGCCAATGGAAGGTGTATTTATAGGAAGATTGGTCTAGATGGTTCAATCCATTGGTCTTGGTGATTCAGCCTATTGGTCTTGGTGATTCAGCCTATTGGTCTTGGTGATTCAACACATTGGTCTTGGTGGCCCAATGCATATTATGCATTGATCTTGGTGGACAAATACATTGGTATTGGTGGATGAATGCATTGGTCTTGGTGATTCCCTATATGTCCAAGACATTTATTGAGTGTTTTTTTAATTTGTTCAAAACAAAATAAAAAGCCTAAATTTTGATAAGTTTTATTAAGTTTCAAAAAATTGTAGCCTTACAAATTTAAATTAAATGTATTGTGGATGACATAGGATAAGAAAACAAAACAATATCACTTATGATTTGAAAGACTATAATTGATCAAAAGGGTGTAAAAATTGTAAAAATAATATGAAATCTTTCAATCCTTTTTTTTACATTCAAGTCTATAATTGAAGCCATAAAAAGATAGAAGGTTAAAGGACATGATACGCATGAATATAATCCATTTACATTTTTTTTAAATGTAATCTATAATTTTTTTAAGTGAATTTCTAATGTGATCTTTTTCCCAAGATCCATTGTATTAAAGGCTCAGATTTAATATTTCCTAACACTAAAAAATCAAGATTGCAATGGGCAACCTTGTAGAAAATCTTCAATAAAAAAATTATAATTTAATTGCTTAAAATAGACTTTAAAAGATATTCACTTAAAAACACCAATTTGATAAGATTTTTTAACTTCAAAATTTAGTTGACACCAAAATATGGTGCTTTGGGCATTTAGAGGTTAAACTAATATAGACATTGGATGTATAGATGAAGATATTTAGAGATTTGGAGTTAACCATTAGCTCATCAAATATGAGAACTAAAACAAAATAAATATCATTCTATTAAATCCTTAAGTTCTTTGAGTAAGTTTTAACCAAAAAAAATCCAAAACTACCATTTCTAGAACAAGTACCAAATTTAGAATTTTTTTTTGACAAATGTAGCCATAGGTTCTTGTATTAGATTGGTTAGGAAAGAAGTAGAAAATTCAAAGAATTCCATTATGTGAGTTGGTAGATATTAGCATTCAAATTCACAAAAATCCTTTTTTAATCTTGTAAAAAATAGGGTAGTAGCACTTTACAAGCTCAATTTTCAATGAAAAATGTCCTAAATGGTGGTGTATCTTTGGATTAATTTTCCTAGACAAGTCGGCCTCATGCTTGAAAAATTTCACATCATTTGGAATTGTAGAGAATCCATAATTGTCTGCAAACAAAAAATCCTTGTAACTTTTGACTCATTGATCAAAATAGAATGATTCAAAGCATTCCATGTATATGTATCTCCAAGAAACCAATTTCAAATTCTTGTTTCTAAAAAAAGTGATTTTTTTATTTGCCCAGACTGCCGTTTTACAAAAGAAAGTAACATTTCAGGCTATAACTTTTGATTGTAGTATTCAAATGTCATAAAATTTTGCTCACATAATAAATAAATATGATACACACCTTCTATCAAAGTTTGGACTGAATATATCCTAACTGGCAATGACCACAATGTACCCAAAATCACTATGTTGCCTAAATCAATAGGTTGTTCCTTTAGGGGTTAACTTTGAAGCCCTTGTTAGGGACACTTGCCTTTCCTATTTTCTTTTGTGATTCAAAAGGGATGGCTAAACAAATAGAAAATGAAATTCATTGAAATAGTTTCAAATTATTTGAAGTTGTATAGAATTTCATGCATAAGGGGAGATTTGAGGGCAATAATAGCTTGTTTTGGGCTTGTTCTCATCATTGTTTGTCTGTAGCAAACTGTTCAATTGGCTATTCCAAAAAAAAAAAAAAGTTCTTAGATTGCCAAAAAAAGCTGAAAAAAAATTAATTTTTTTAGAAAATGATGTGGCACTTTCTTGGCTATGCCAGATTGCACTGCTGGTTATGTTCAGGACGTTCTTGGGGCTTGCATTAGAAGAGTTTTAGGGGGTCCAGAAGCTTGTTTTGGGCATGTTCCCCTATAGTTGTTCCTTGTAGCAAGGCGAACAACCCATTGTTAGAATTTTCTTTTTCATAAAAAAAAGAAAAATAAATAAAAAATTTAGTCTCCAAATGCAAATAAAAAATTTTAAAAACTAGTTTTTTTTTTGGTCAATGATGTGGCAGGGTCTCGGCCACATCAAACCGCTGCGCCGAACTTATTCCCTGTGTTCGCAAGCTATGATAACTCGCTGGCATCTGGAGGCCCCAAAAATCTTCTAATGATAACTCGCAATCTCTTGAAGCCCCGAAATCTCTTCTAAAAGAAGGTTTGTTTAATCATCCTCTTTTAGTCACAAGATGAATTTAAAATGACTTCCTCAACTAAAATTTTATAAAAATTATAAATTTAAATTTAAATTTTTAAATTTTTAAATGTTTAAATTTGAAGATTATTTATCTAACTATTTTTCTTCAATTTTAATTTGCAAGCACATAATATTTTTATATTTCATTTTTTTAAAATTTATTTGAAGTGAAATCATCTTTACTTTTAAATTGATCAAAATTTGTTCAATACAAATGGTTTAACTGAGCAAATTTGATTAGTTTGAAATTATAAAATCTTAGAATTTTTATTATGTGAATTCCTAAATTTCTAAATTAAAAATATTTTTCATTTTTCATTTTCAATTTTTTATTTTTCATTTTTTAAATTAATAAATTAAAAAGATTATAGTATTTAAATTCAAAATTATCAAAAGATCCATAAATTTCATATTTCATTAAATTTAATAAATTGTATAGTACAATTTTTAAATTTAAGATGAAATACATTATATTTGGTGATTGGGTTACAAGTAATATCAAGTATTATAGCAAATTTGGTAATGCTTAATTAAGTTATGAAATTGAAAAATGCCAATTCCAATGTTTATAATGTTGTAATAATAATTTATACTTAATGTTTTTATTTTTTTTCAGAAATATTGAAAATTGAGTTAAATAAAGGACTTCAACTTTTATTTTAGAGTAGAGATTCTATAACTCTCCGCAAACTATACTCCTCATAACTTTCATCTCATTCATCAAAATGGGATGATTCAAAGCTTTCCACATGTGTATAAATCTAAAAAACCAATTTCAGATTTTTATTTCTTAAAAAAATGATTGTCAAAGAAGTTTTTTTATCTACCTCGGGTTGCCTCTATGCAATGAAAAATACATATTATGCAATAACTTTTTAACCATATAGTCAAAAGTTATGAAAATTGTAGGGCTTTAAAGATAATCCTTGGGCAGGTATTGTGTGAAAATTTCAAAGAAAAAAATAGAAAATCCATTTGTAGTGAGGTGCCCCCAATTGCTATGCTGCCATAAAAACCCTCAATTTGGTCCTTTAGGAGTTATATAATAGTTTAATTAATAAAAAAAATGACAAATGGTATCCAATGAAATGAGAAGTGTAGTAAAAAGAACAACACTTCACTCATTGGAGTTTATCATTTCATAATTATATCATTTAGAAGAACAAATGGCTTCTTGCAAGGCGATCAGATAACAAAAAGATTTCATGAGAAAATGCCTTTGGATGTTATAAGGATTTACTAAGAACAAATGAAGGAAAAAATGTGAATGAAAATGTGACGGATGATATTGTGCTACAATTTGCATTTAATATATGTGATGAACATAATACAACATCAATGTCTTTGAAAGGCACGTGGTGTCTTTAGATTATCAATTCTTATGCATTCAAAATCATATAATCCATATTCAATAATATATTTCTAAAAAAAACTAATGTCGAAACCCCTAATATCATTCGTGAATTGATAAAATAAAATAAAATGAACCCCCACAAAACAAATTGTTGAATCACGACGAAGTTTGAGATCTTCAGACCAGACCATAAGCACCGAAAGTCTTCCGATTCTAGGCAGAGACTGTTCATACCCTCAGACGTCCCTGTGTAGACTTCGAAGTTGGAATTGATTCTTGAGCTAAACAACGTAAACTGCAATTGCTTTAGGTTGCAATGCAAGTATCAATTGAAGTAATGTATTTGGAATTCGATTAAAACATGGTTTGGGTGAGCTGGGTCATGCATGCATTCATTTTAAAGCTTTAGTTTGCAATTAAAAGTATTGTACATTGAATCCATGCTATTATATTTCTAAACTGTTGCAAATTCTAAACCATTGCAAACACAGTGCAATACTTCGTATTAGACTATTGCAAAGTCATTGAAACAAAACTCATGGGCATTTCAAAACCATTGCAAAAAGTATTGCAAACTCTACATTCTCTTGTAGCGATTCGAACCACGCACGGTTATGGTACTTGATCATAACCCACCACCCTGTTGATCGTAAGCCCCCACCCTGCAGCTTCCTGGATTCTGAGTCAGTCAAGCTGGAGGATCCGCTTCGGCGACCCGAGGCATTGTTTCCATGTGCAGAAGTCGTCCGTTGTCTTTGAAACATCTGGGATTCACGGCCGGCGCCCGCGCCAAGCTGCCCTGCAGGGTGCCCCCCCAGAGCCTCCACGAAGCGCAACACGTTCAAGCGCGTTCGCTTCAGCTCCATGGAGCAGTAATGAATTCTAAAATGGGTTTGAATAGAGCAAGTCAGTCCAGAAGTTGATAAATACAAAGCCAAAGATGCTCATAAAGGTCCTTAATGCCTGCAATACATAATTATCAAAAATCTAGATCATGTTTTCATTCAAGTCTTGTGATATTAAAATTCAAATTTCAGCCATGCACTTGTACACGAATGTACATTTTACCTTAATTGAATTAAAAACACAATGATAAGCAAGAATCAAACATTATACTAACCCCCATCACTTGCATCTAATCCTAAAAGCACTCACATGTGATGGCACTCCCTCACCTCAAAAAACTTTAATTCATTTAAGAACTTGCATGTACTATTTTTACCCTTGTTCTCACTAGGGGTGATTGAAAATGCCCAGTCGATTCATGAGCCTTCTGTTATATATCAGGAAATCGTCTCTAATACTCTTTCACCTGACATAGGAAAATCTATCTTTTTGTTAAAATTCAGCTATTTGAAGAAGCTTCTAGATTGGTATGATCATCTGATTTCTGTAACGTCATGTTAGAAATGGAAAGATTGACGGTTACTTACTTGAATGTTAGTAAACATTTACGTGTTCAGAAACCTAATCAATTGTTGAGATTGTTGTATTGAGAACAGACACGTTTAAGATGAATGCAACCCTCCATCTAATCATGGTTGTCATAGTGGACGGACGTCCGGTTCGCCCGTTCGTTAGAGGTCCCACCCGTCCGATACAGTCAACATATAGTTGACTTTTTGATAACGAAAAAATAGGCCACGTGGATGCCATGTGGATTAAGGAACATGTTGGGTGCGGACGAGATCGTCAAGGCCCTGGATTTCGCATTCCGAGGTGACGTGTCATTCCGCAAAATTGCACAAGTTACAAAATTAAAGCCATCCAGACCGTCCGTCCGTCTCGTCTGATGACCCTAACTCGCCCGTTATGACAACCATGCATCTGATAGAGTTAGCCAGACCAAGCTTGGTGAAGTCGACTGTTGTAGATAGTGCTACAAGAAAGAGCCAAGATAGCAGGTGCGTGCTGGTGTCGCTCTTCCTTGCTACTTCCATTTTATAATTTGTTCATGCAATCAGCTGTGCTAGTTCAGATTTTTTTTTTTTTTCTCCATTGATTCTACAGCTAGACATTTTTGTACTTATCTTTATTAGGTTTCTATTCATTTTATGGGCTTGCAGTTGTCAATTGATTTTTTGTGCATTAAATGGAGACTTCATTTTTTCTGGAGTTTCATGCGCTGACACATTCAAGTGCGCGTATGATATATACCAGAGTACGCACAAGTTGAGAAACCTTTTTGATGCGAGATTAAACGAATAGCTGACTGCTTTTTTTATACCACTTTCAAGGAGTTTTGATTAGCTTCCCCAAAATGCAATCAGCTCTTTCGAGGTCCCTTTAAGAGTAGACCACCTTATGTAACTTACACTTCACACCAAAGTTTCTCCGGTGTGATTGATTACATGTCGGCAGTCCACTATGGGGAGACAATTTTACATCATTCCATGATTCGTTATTTTGTATGGGTTGTTTCAGCTCAGCCCCTGTAGCACTCTTATGCTATTCTTTTTCCATGTTCATGTTTAGGCATGCTGGATTTTGTGTGCAGAACAAGGTGGAAGGTTTGCAAGTGTTGCAGTATAGAGAGACTGAGTGAAAAATATATATATGCAGGGGTCTTACTGATGGAGGTTGGTTTTAATTCCATATTACGTTCTGTAGGGGATGATCGATCCGCCAGTGGCATCCAAACTCTTATCGCCATGAAATCATGAAGAAGCTCCGTGAGACTGCAACCTAAGGCAATTGCAAAACACATTCATTGAATTTATAAGATTTACTTTCAACAGTGTACGACTGAGATCAACAGCCATGCCCTTGGCTTCACACAGCGAGGTGGAGGTTTAGATTCGATTCATTCCATAAGATGAACCGAAGCACCACTTCCTCACACAAACAATGCGCAGCAACTTCTGATACCTTCTTCTAGTTTCAATTGAAAAGACCTTCATTCATTAGTTTTCATTCAACAATAAGAAAAAAGCATTTCTCCCTTCGACAAGGTCGACAATTACTGCAAATTCCAAACATATCACCAACTGACGTAGGTCGATCAATGCATTAACTCACTGCAAGCAAGCGACCCAACATAGTTGGAGCTATTGAGCTTGAAGATAGATATCTGCCTTTTTAAACCAACGACGAAACATGGATTGGAGTGGAATTTTTCTCTAGATATATGTAAACGAAACTTTTACAAGGATCGAGTTGTTGTCAGACACATATAAAGGAACACAATTATACTTTGCTTGATCTACAGTATGTCGTACTAGGAAAATGCAGAAATACACTGTCTACCCAAGAAACATATTACAATAACACGAAAATGCAAAACTTATTAACATAGTTGGATTCAATTTGAGTCTGTGCCACTATCAAAAAACTCATCAGACTTTTCTTCTCCACTTTTTTCATACGAGAACAGAGTCCATTGCAATGGAACAGCAATGCAACACAACCTGCGCGCAATGAATTCCAAGATCAATTTATTTGTATACAATTATGACCAAATTTATCCTATAAAATGTCTTTTTTCCATCCCTACTATTTTTTCATTGTAAGAGAATTATGAATGATCCTCTTTTCTATCACACCAAATTTTCTAAATAAATTTTTAAATACTTCCCACTATTACATTTTGAAAATTAAAAAATTGCAACAAGTATGGAATTTTGTTATTCTATAATTCACTAGTTCACAAAATATTGAGACTTGCTTCACCTACTAAGAATTTGCCTTGAAAATTTGAAGAAGTCACATTGTGTCCTTTCAATACTTGAAGGATTCAACCACCTATACAAGGCATAAGTCTACCCAAAAAATGTTGAAAAAGTTTTTAGGTTAATTTAGAATTGCATTTGCAAGAAAATCATAATTTTATATGTTGATAGAATAGGAATAAGACATCTATTCATAGATTCCCCTTCAAATATAAATTTACACCAATATATAATATCATTTTTTGAAAGTATATTGTTGATAAACAAATACTCAAGAGTCCTCAAAACCATCAAAACTTAATATGTGAAATATGAACAAATTTTCTTACTAAATAGTAATTGATATTTCAAAAATTCTAAGAATTTTTTTTAATTAATAAGTCAAATTTGACTTCTTTAAAAATTTCATTTACATTAGCCCATTGCTTCAAAGTTGTGAATTAAGAAAACTTAACTACACATTGTATGATGCCAAAATACAACAAGCATTACAAATGCTTTTGGTCTTTATCCATCATTCACTAGATTTAAACATAATGATATTCTAAAAAATACATAATTTTGTGAAATGTTTTTCTACCAAAATTCTAAATATCAATGGTCAAATTGATCTTCAATGGATAAAACAAATGAATTTAGATCTAGTGATCAAATTACACAAATCATATCTTTATAAGTAAAAAAATTCAATAACACAGCACAAATATGACAAATTACAATATCAAATGTGTAATACATCCATTTTTTTGAAAGAAATTAGTAAGAAACATGAATTTTCTTATTTAGGCATTAGGAAGGATTTTCAATAAAAACTATTTGTATGTCAATAAATGTAAATGAAAGTTGGATAACAATTACACTACTTTTGACTCTATAAAAACGATATAAACCACATTGAATAACTATTACCAAAAGTATTGTAAATAGTTATATTAATGTGCCTTAAGAATTTGCATAATTATCCAATTGAATATTATTTATGAACCAATATTTTTATTGTCTGGTGCAATGATATACTAGTTGAAATAAATGCATTAACTTGTTTGTTAAATAATAATGGATAATATATCCTTCAACCGAGATGGAACACACATAGTCTCGGTTGAAGGATAGAGCACTGGAGCCATACCACCCAATCAAGCCACTTGGAATGGTGAATCGAAATCCAAGACTCGGTAGTTGGGAAATGAAATGCTAATTAAGTATAAATACATGGGCATTTGTTGGAAGTCTCACATTTGTAAGTCTCACATAGTTACTAATTTAGCCTACCACATAGACAATAGTATTCTAGTAGAAGGTGTATGTGCTTCATTTCAAATTGTGTCTTTTCCTTCAAAGAGTAGGGTAGTTTACAAAACAAAGTCTTTTCAAAGTTCAAACATATCACATTAACTTCTATACATTTCAAATCGTCAAATGCCTTTAAGGAAAATTGCAATATAGAGTAGTGAAAGCGGTACAAGTGTCTTAGCTTTCTAAGTCTTGGAGAGTGCATTATTTGTACATTGATTACTAGGTCCATTAGAAAGTTTGTAGAAATACATTCATGGATCATCTTAGCAAAAATCCACATCTTCATATTACCAAAGATATCATGGGGCCACCCATGATGGATGGAGACACCAATTACATCTATGGTGCATGGGGGACATATACAAATTCAATAGACGATATGGTTAAATTTGTAAAAGGCCATAATATAGCTCACTACAAGTCCATTTGTGACGATGGTAATGACAATCGTTGGATCATTATCCAATCCACAAATACCACTTTCATTGCCCAAGGACCGTTTACATATGACATAGATCATGTGGTCATGAATGATGACAATTGGATCATTGGCATTACGCTTGGACAAAATAATCGGTTTGTAGAAATGAGAGGCCCTGGAAAGTCTTGTTTTGATTATTTTGGTGAAAACCAATTTTGGGTGATTAGTATGCCCTATGGTTTCAATGAAATTCAAAGTTCTTGGACACCAACCATCCCTTCCGGTTGCAATTTTGTAGCAATAGAAGCCGGTATGGATCCAACTTTGGATCCTCCTATTCCGGAGGTGAAAGGGCATGTTTCTCAAGCCCTAATTGAAGAGCATGTAGATACTATGTCGCATGAGATTGATACTTCATATGTAGGGGGGACCAATGAAAATACTCTAGAGCCTCAACCACGACATTTGGTAGACTTTGTTGGTGATGGCACAAATCTTGGACCTACTTGTGGCAATGAAGGACTTTCTTCATCGATGGTTGTTACTTGTCTTGAAATTGGACATGGCGATCAAATTTTAGGACTTGACCAGGATGGAATGCATTTGCGTGATGAAGAATCCCAAACTTTAGGACCTCTTCCAAATGATTCAAACACCTCTCAAATTGATGACATATTCACCATGTTTAGAGTCTTGGAGAGCGGCCAAGCATCCCACTATGAGTTGGAGGGACAACAAAGATGGAACGAGACAATTGTCTCGACTCCAAATCTTAGAAACAACAATGAGCCTTCTAGGAATAGACCATGGACGGACGAACCAACTTGTTTTAGTTCGCAAACTCATAATGGCATGATGGAGGCAGCGCACATCTTTGAGCCTATTTTTGGTGATGGTGCAAATGGTGAAGCATGGACTATGTCAAAGAAAGCACGGGTGGCTAAACCTCTGTCACCCCAATCCATATTACGCTCGAATGCATTGGGAGGGGCAACCAGTTCAAATGAAATTTATTCTCTAGAAGTCACAGGAACGGATAGCAATGGCCATGAGGCCATGGCTTCCTCCATGCTTGGTGGATTGATGGAGACTCTAGAAGGCAATCCTCTACATCCTCTATTTGATCAAGGACCATCTTCATCTATGGAATCCCAATCGGTGAATCCTCTAGGGAATGTTGAAGACATTTCTAAAGATGGAGAAATACAAGGTCAAATGGTAGAAGGGACAATTGCAATGAGGAGCACAAGTTCTCAAGGGTGCAAGCCTAGCAAAAAAAGACCAAGGCAATCCCGATTCAAGCAACATGGTGTGAAACGGTATGTATTTGGAGTTCTAACTTGACCTTTAGTCTTCCCATTGCTACCATTTTGCATCTTGCCATTTGACACTAGAGTATCACAACTTTAAGCTTAAGTGGAATCATTGACTAGAACTACTTCATTAAGTGACTAAGAGCATGTAGATGCCATGTTGCTTGCAATACCATTGTTTGACATATAACCTTTTGAAGCCCATAAATGTATTGGAATGAAAACTTTGACATTCATTTGTTATTAGGTTAGTGCAACCTTACCATTAGTGGGGCTACAGGATTTTGCTTCTCAATAAGATTGTCCATTATTTTAGCGTGCAAGTATATTTATAAAAGTCAATTAAGATTGGTGGTGGTGGAAATGATGAACAGGCGAGAAGGAGGGAGGGAAAGTTTTGTAGCCTACTTTAGGCCCAAAGATCTTCCTGAGTCCAACAAAACATTCTTAACAATTGGTAATCATTTGCATGCCATCTACAGCATTGTCCCTGTTTTTTTTACATGAAGATGTTTAATTTTTAGTTTGGATTATTTAGGCATGCTCCATTGTTTGTTTTGGACCTAATGGCTTAAAACACTACCATTGTAAAACTTTTATATACAGGAGAGTTTTCCGATGAAGGGCTTGCGTGGTATGCCTTTAATCTATTTGCACTTGTCCATGAAGGCGAAGAGTCGTGCATTAATATGGTAAGACCAAATTCTTGCTTTAGATATTAGGGTCTTGATTTTGTATTCTTTGAATTAGGGTAGACTTGATTTGAGATTTTGTGTAATTAAAGTGAGTCACTTGTTGGGTTGGTTCCTTGAGTAGTCCATCTATTTGTTGTAGTTTAGAAAACTTCTTCGTTCTTTTATATAGAAATATTTATAACTGCATAATAATAACATACATAATTCTTCTTGACACTTGGTCTAATTACACATGTTATAAAATAGAATTTCCTTGAGTCTTTTTTCAAGATTCCTATGAAATTTATTTTGTTTAGAAAATAATATTTTTGATAACTACTAATTATGCATAGCCCAAAATTTGTATAGGAAAATAATAAACCCAATCCATCCAATTTGTTTTCCATGATTGTGGGATTATTTCCTTAAAGGCAATCTAAAGAATTTATTCATTGTTGTCATTTGCCATTGTAGGTAGATAGGGATTCCATTGAAATGGATGTTGCATTTTTGGGAGAACTTCCTCGAGTGGATTTGGTGGCCCATTTGAGACTCCAGTAAGTCCATCTTAGTTTCTAGAATTACTAACTTGATTATTGTGTTTTTGATTGGAAGCATCAAAATGTGATAATGAAAAGAATTATTGGTCCGTAATTTTATATTCCATGGACCCAAATAAGTCCAAATATTGTATTTAACTACTTAAGTTATTGGTTCTATGAAACTACATATAAAGAAGAACAAGTTGACAATTGTCTTTTAAGAAATTGAATTTCATTAGGGGTTCATTTGATTGGGCTATTTAAAGTAGGTATACATATTTTGCAATATCTTTGTAGTAATGAAGTAAGGATGAAATGACATCAATGCATGCCAACTTGTTGAATTGGTTTTGGAAGTTGTTGCTAAATTATTTGTACTTGCTATATTGGAATAGGGGAAGGGGGTACTTCAAAAGCAATGTTTTGCCTCCTGATTCTTGCATTCCAAGATACAGGCACATCAAATTTAGAATGTAAGAACATAACCTCTTTCATTCTACATTGACTATGGCCTTGGACTCGATTGGATGATATGTGGACATTCTTTTTGGCTTTATGGAATTTGTTGCACAATCTAGCATAAATGCCTTCTAAATTTCAAATAAGGAACTCACTTCAAGGTGTTATGTGCTTGTAGAAATGCTCGAGGGATTGACAAAGGAAAAATCCGGTGGTTTTGTGACATTCCCCTTGCAAAAGGAGTGACGGATCCCAATGTTGGCAATGGCACAAAAGAGACATCCACATATGGTACCCAATCTTTGGAACTATGGACACAAATGGAGTCAATGTATTCATGATGTTTGAAATATTTTCCCATTGAATTCATTATGGTGGAATAAGTGCATTTTGAATTAATTCACGTCATGTAAATGAATTGCTCTCTTGGATATATAAAAGTTTGATCACGTGACTCAAGAGGAGAGTATGACAATTATGCATTTGTTGTTCAAATGAACTTAATACCTTGAAATGCATTGTGTGTGTATTAGAAACGGCGGAGGCGGCCGCAAAAGAAGCGGATCGGTTGTTAATGCTAAATGAGGGAGTTATGGCTTGGACCAACTATACTATCTTAGACTATATGATAGATGTTGAAAAGAATCAATGGGACCCAATGTGGATTCCGTTGCAAGACAATCCCAAGAAATACCTTTCTACTACAAAATATAATTCTTTTTATTAGAGGCTTATTTCATGATAAGTGGAATAGCTATTGTTGAAAGATAAAAAGCTCTAGCGGTTGTATTAGGAGGCAACAATGTACTAGCATATTTTCTTAGTAAGGTATCCTTTGAAGATAAAACGGATATCATTTTTTTCTCATGTGTAAAGGTTTGTAGCCCAATTTGATGAGGGTTGGAGGATTGAGTCCTTACCAAGTCCAAAATTTGTGTTTGTTTCATATACATCATGGAATTCTCATTCATTCATTATTGAACTTCACACTTATAATCATTATTTTTTTTAGAATTGTCTTTCATTTATAGAGTTTAGAATTTTTGAAATTTATTTTACAATATTTGAAATATTTCATGACCTTTGGCATCAAGATCTCACATAACCTTTGGGAACAAGGTTCTTACATGTTTCATAAATTACCAAAAGGATTGGTCAAATTTCCATTCCTTTCAATAAATACAATCTCTCATCAAAGAGGTGGAAAAGGACTAAGCTTAGTAAACTTATGTATTCTGTGAATTCTTTTTACATTTATAAAGGAATCACCTTTGTATGTACATTATCTTTCATTTTTCATAGGATTTTTTTGAGAATTCAAATGGTTCAAATGGATTATTTTCTACACTATTCAATTATGGCATGTGAGTTATAATTTATGAAAATTTCATTCCATGTCATATTTAATTAATTTTTGAATTAATTTCTAATGAATATGATCTAAGCATAGGGTAAGATCCACCTACTAAAAACAATTCTTAATTTACCACATGAAGGATGCTAATTTGCTATTACTATTGAATTGTTGATTATGGATGTGCAAATGTTATAGGTGTACATATTTTTACATAGAGTTTATAGGTGACACGTCTTCAAAGTGTCATCTTTTAAGAAATTAAGGTAATTAGACACATGATGGACAACGATCCAATTTGAACCTCTAGTTTTGGGTCCAATTTTGTTTTCTTACATCTTAATGTAGTAGAAATCATATACAACGTGGAATTGGGGTTTATAGGGTTAGAATTGATTATAAAAGTCAGCATTTTGTAAGTTCAATAAGCATCATTATTGTGCTTTGACACATGACAAAAGGTTCTTTCATGATTTTGCAATTTAATGAGACATTTTCACATTGCCACTAAAACCAATGGCCCTATAGTAAATGCATTCCTTTATAGTGGGAAGTTTTAAAGAGGTGTAAAATGTGAGAAGGATTTTGACTATTCATTCAAGTATTTAACATTCAAAGGTCTTGAAACGCATTTGTTTTTACTGGTTAGAAAAAAAAAAATTATTGTTATATAAACATACAAGGCAAAACTACAAAGGTAGACAATCCTATTATCGCCTTGATTAGCAAACTTAATATCTTGGGGACCACTTTTAGGAGGGCACGTAATTTTCTAAAGATAACACTTATTTAACAAATCAAACCCAAGTATAATTATAATTTTTCAATTAAAATTGTAATTTCTTTGAGCTTTTGAAGTAGCTTGCTAGAAAATTGCATAAATAGCTTCTCAACTTATGGAGTGGAGTAATGAACATCCTGTAAACAACCTATAACTACTCTCCCATGTATTCAATAGGACTTAAGTGCTAACCATTAAAGAATTGACATGTTATTTTGGCAAGAATTAGATGGATGTAGTTGAGTTTTTGGTTTAATTAGGGCAAAAAGAAGAATGACATAATTAGCTAATTGGAAGAAATGGATTGGCTTGCCTAAAAGGCATTTCATCGGGCATAACATAAGCATCTAGATAACGGAGAATGCAACTTGTAAGACCTAGAAATTGCGTACGAAAGATTGTCAAGTTCATACCAAAGAAATAAAAATAAACATGAAGATTTTGGAGGTTGGATGAAGTGGCAAACTTTGATTCCCTAATAGAAAGGCAATAATAGATTCCACTAATACAAAGGCACAATTTGCTTTCTTGAATGTACTAGTAATGTACATTTCAAGAGGTGGTTACTTTTTGTGACCATTGCATTTCAACTTCAAAAATACATAGCAAATCCCACAACAATCCAAATAATATGAAACAACTTGGGTTAGATGACAATCCATTTTTCTTCCTAGTAATATTGATTGAAAAGTTGTTTGAAGGAATTTAGCTTCCCCAAAAGCAATCAGCTCTTAAAAGGTTGCTTTGAGAGCAAACTCCGTAAAGTAAGTTGATCACATCTCATTCATGTAGCCAATGAACAGCTTGCAGATTAAAGTTTGGAGTTGGCTTGTGATAATCACAATTGAAATGAGTCATGTTGTTCCCATGTTGTTCCCCATGAAAGAGCATCTTAAGGTGGATTGGAGTGCACTTGGTCAAATCAAAGCACATGCATACACAGGCTTGAAATAAGCTTGGATTAATCAGAGCAAAGAGCACAAATGCACACGAAGTTACATAATGTAAGGTGGTTACATACAAAAGCACCACCTATTCTAAAACCACTAATCATCATTTTGGGAACAAGGCTCCAAAGTCAATATGTATGTACCATTGTTTGAAGAACCCTCTATCTAAAAAGAACTTGACTCTTCATAATTTTTACTTACAATATTCAAATGTTGGTTTTATTGGTGCATTCAAACCTCATTTCATTTGCCAATAAGAAAATATAAAGACTTGACCAATTTAATAATAGTAATTGTTCACAACACCAAAAAATGGCACTTTGGTAGAAGTGCCTACCTTAGGTGTTTATAATATGCTAAGCAATCTGATGAGCTGGAACTAGCTAGATAGGGCTAATCAACCCTAGTAGTGAAGCTAATCCTAGAGGCTCCAAATAATTTTTGTTCGCACTTCTACCAACTTCATTGAAGGGTGGAATATTTCAATTTGGAATTTACAATACTATATTCATATTGAAGGTGGTGATTTTTGTTCATTTTTTATGGAAAATTATTTTGTAGTACAATATCAATGAAAATCATTCCTTGGATATTTTGTGATTTGTGAAAGACATGTGGGAAAAAAATTTCATTAAAAAAATCAATCTTTTATACATAATAGAAATATAGAAAATAGGAAGAGAAGATTTGAAAATGAGATGATTGTAAGAAACATTGACTGTCTAGGTTATTATTATTATTATTATTATTATTATTATCTATCATATCTTGGTAGTTTTTGGTCAAAGCTTTTGCACAATATCTTCACAGACATCTAAGATTTGTAAGCATGATTATTTTACACTACTTATGACTATTCATAATTGAATACTTATAATTGTTTCACAATTTAAGTGGAGGTTTTCATATTTTACAATTTGTGGGTTATTGTTTATATATACTACCATTGATATGACACATTTGCCAATTTGAGAGATTTTGGTACATATTTTAGTCTTCAAAGAATCTAGATTTTTAAATTGAAATTTGAAGTTATATTTTAGGATTACTTAAATTAAAATTTTGTCAATTTTGAAAATAACTAAATTTTCGTATGCTTATACACCTAAAATGCATTTGTTTATAATATAGTATAAATTGGATTATAAATTCATTATTTTTCAGATGTAATTGATTGATCAAAGGCCTTTCAAGTGAAAAAAAGGTTCATTTATATATATATAATATGTTCTTTTTCAAGAAATTGATAGTAAGCCCAATACTACTATATATTTTACAATTCAAAACCAACAAGTGTTTTTTTGTCTCATACGCATAATTACTTTGAGCAAATAGTAACAAATGTTATATTAATTGTGGTAAGATTTTAACATATGTAGAAGTATATTTTTACCGAAAACATTGTATATTCTTGTATATATTAAAATCTTACACTTAAAGACATTGCTTTCCTTAGGTAATCCAAATGGTGGTTCCCTAACTACACTATTGATTTCATGACCATTGAAGCATCTCTATTTTTTGATTCACAATTCCAAACTTATTTTTCCCCATGAAGTCTATGACCAATATAGGGTCCCATAAGTCACTTTGAAAATTTATAATATATTTTCTCAACTTTGATTCTACTAGCAACACCTTGCACTACAATGTGCTTACCTATTTGAACAAAAATTTAGAGTTGTAGCCACTTCAGAGACTCTAAAACCCTTATTCAAGCAAATAAAAGTGCTTCAATCTTGGTATTCATTGTCTCCTATTATAAAATAGTTTCATGCAAACACCAATGTGCCATGTGCCAGTAGCACAATGTAATAAAAAAATAATAAAAAATTTAACTCATAAAAATCTTTGAAATTCAATATCTTTTCGGCCATGAGTCAAAATGCCACCAAACAAAGTCCATGCACTCCTCACAAAGAGCTTTCCAAGAGTACCAAGAGATACACTATTCTAGACTTCAAAGATCTCATTGCAACAAAAAAATGTCTTTTCTGGAACATCCTTGCTAGAAGGCATGATTTTATCTATCATTCATCATATAACTTTTGTTTCCTTGCCTAGTAACAAGTTCTTATTAGAGGATTGCACCATAGCTATTTTCATGTCAAACATTCATACTCATCCTATTTTTTTTTCCTTTGAAGTATGAAACCATAAATTCAAGGAAGAAAATAATAATCATATCTATTTCTTTCAAAAATCAGCACATAAAGTTTGTTATATGTGCATCCAAATATATATAAAGTATTTGAGAAGATCAAAAGAACTTAGTTCTGAAATATCTAAAAGCATTGTGGAAGTTGTGGTTTGCAAAAATGCTCAAAAAGCTCCAAGAGGATGTGATCCTCACTTGTGTCCATTCCAAGAAAATAAAAATAAAAATGTTTAAGTTAGTGAGGTGCAACAGGTGTCTACAAACTACAACACGTGTTATAGCTTTTGCAACAAATAAATTTAAACATTAGAAGCAAAAAAAATCCACAATGTAAACTATCCACAAAAAGCATTCTCTCTCTATGAACCTGGTTGATGATATCACACTGTGATGTTGCCATGTTACTACCTAAAGCTCACACTCAATGTCAAAATTATGCCTAAGTTTGGTGAATCAACATAAGACTACTAAGATGGCTTTGCTAAAATTTCAGAGTTTGTTGTGCCCTCCAATGCTCTGCATCCCTATTCGTCAGTAATGAGGCTGCAAAGTTTCAGACGCCTTAGATTCTAGGTGCTTTGAACTGCAACTCGTATTGGCTCATTTTGTATCCCATTGTTGATACTTGGTTGCAAGGGGAACCATGACTGATACCCACTCAATTGATTGCATGGTTCTCAGAGTGCATAAACTACTAGCTAGTACGTCCAACATGGGAACTTGAGCATTAACTAAGCATTGTTGGACTCCAATTAGATCCTATTAGTTCACAAGTTCTCTTTTATTCCCAAATTTTGCAAATATCTTTGGAATCAATTGGTCAAGTGGAAAAATCTTTCCAATTTATGCCACATCTTATTTGAAATAACTTCTAGTCATTAGCTCATGACATTCAATCTTCTTATAGATTTAGCATATTGATTATGAGACATGAAGTAACATCATTTCAAGGCTTTTCAAGTCTTTGAACATGTGTAAAAGTACTCTTTGTGTGACTTATTTAGCATCACTTTAATAAAGGCATCTATTTAGAGAAAAAAATGTCAAATGGGCTCACAATGCCACAAATGCATTCATCTTAGCTTATGTGACTTGGTATATGACTATTAATTGAAAAGGCATACCTTACACAATTTAGAATCAAATCAAATGACCATTTTAACAATAGTATTCAAAGCATTAGTCCCTTATATAATCACTAGAATCTTTTGAAACATAAGAGCTTAAAAAAAGGGTCATTCTAGGTCAAAGATCTCAAACTTCAATTGTGAATCTAAAAGTGAAAAAAAAGAAAAACACACACACACACACACACACACACACACAAAAAGAAAGAAAAGAGAGAGACTAATTTAATGTATGAATGCATGGATTTTTTTCTACTGGTATTCTGGTATTTGGGTATGCAACATTGTTCTACAGGAGTAGCTAGTTTCCTAGTGTAAGTTGTTCCTCTGCTGCACGTCTGTGCTTTTCGTGAGTCTCATTCCTTCTTCCTTCCCAGGTCTTGGGGTCCACTCCAGTGATTGTTGTAGTCATAGCAGCTGTTGTTCCTAGTGATTGTTGTAGTCATTGCAGCTGTTGTTCCTAGTGATTGTCGTAGGATAATTTCCAGGTTGCGTGTTCAGTCATGCATTGAATTTTTGTTATGAATCAGGTTCTGGAAAGCCAAGGCAATCGACAAGGGTGAGACTACGGCTTGACGTCTAAAGTGGGGGACGAGCTACTTGAAGTGTGGCGCGACATTGATAACACACGACTGCCACTCGACTCTCACGACGCTGAGTAACTGATCATTACAGACGGTGATCGTGTACCTGCTGATTTCAGCAAGTCAGATTTATTCTCGCATACAGTAGCCAGCGCGCAGCAGGCTCTTGAGAACTAACTCACTGCAGAGCTCCTGGAATGTGTCAGTCTCTGTTGATAGCTGTTGGGAGGGGGGGGCAGAACTGGACAGAGCACCTGGATTTTTCCGTTTCCCGTCTGTCCGCCACATGCCCAAGTTTTACTTCCTCTTGCAACACTCCCAGATTTTTGCCTTTGGTGCATTTCTGTCGATCTTAGCACCAGCCCTGGAAATTTATCACTAAACTTGCATACATTGCCATTCAAGTCAGCAGGAGCAGCAGCAGCTAACCGGTAATAAAATTGAAGACTTTCGTCGCCAGATTACAGATGAGAGCAAACGAAGAATATTAATCTCATAACAAGGATATGAACAATCACCACAACCACCACACAAGTCTACAATCCAGAGATGTAATCATGAGAAAAGGAAGATTACGAACGAAGCTCACAATCATGGAATCGTTACAAAAGTCAAGCTACCTTAGAAATTCAAAGTTAACGTTTATTAAGTGAATTGAGGACATTCGAAGTGGACCATCGATGAAGACATTGAGTCTACCCGACGACCATTTCTCAACCTCTGAAATAAATATAAAGAGAAAAATGAAATTCAGATGTCCTCCGGCAGTGGAAAACAAAACAGATACATGACCACAGAATCTAAAAACGTCCACGAAACCACTTGATTTGCAACAACCATATATCCTCATCTGGCCCCTCATTTGCACCCATATTGTAGAGGCTTACATCCTGGCTGGGAAGAGGAAAAGCTTGCAAATAGCCGATTCCATGATCAAGATTCCATTTCTGTTCCATCCCCTCGTGGTGTTGACACACCAAATCTCACCTGCTGCATATTACGCAGACACGAAATTTCAATGTACGTATATATAGTGTTACAACAAAAGAACTTGACTTCTAGAGTACAAGTTAGTGTGTTTTAAAGAAAAGTTTTGTGGAACAAATACGCTGCTTTCGTTCCTTTACCATGTTATTGGTCAATGCGGCCATGCAGGCCTATTATGAGCAATTGCTCGATTCTATTGAAGTGTTAAGATGTTAAGCAAGTCTATAATCCAACCACTACGTACAACAATCCAGCCCGAAAATGTACGTGTTCAGGTCAATGAATTTGTTGAACAAATAAGTATTAAATCCACTTATGTATGATTCTTAGATTCAAGTTAAAACAAAATGGCCTCGGAAATGCATGGAATCAAACCCTGGAGATAATGGGGAGTACTGCAGTTAACTTACGAGGCTGACGAGCGTCACTTCGCGACGAGCGCCACCCACGCGTGCCGCTCGTCGACTACGAGTGCGAGGAGCACTTGGCCGGCGCGAAGCCGATGCGACCCACATCCCGATCATACTGCACGAGGAAGTTCTGCTGCAACAGGTTCCCAATAGTGTTAAACCCTCCTAACGACGTCGCGAGGCCGGCCATGGCGAGGCACTGCACGTTGGGCGCCACGTCCACGAAGTAATTCTCCGCCTGCGGCCGGAACATCGCGCCGCCTTCCAATTCAATCGCGAACGACGGGAAAACCGGCTGCTCCACGCCGGAGACATCGACGCACAGGTCTAGCCCTTGCACTGAATGCGTGCGCGGGTACGGCACCCTCCTTTCGAACGCCGCGAGCACCCGCCTGTATGCTGACGGCACCCAGTAGGTCACCGTAGTGCCGGAATCGAAGATGGACCCTCCGTTGCCCAGGAAATCGATGCTGAAGGCTGATTCTGGAATGGGTAAAACCTCCCATTCGACCATGACCTTTTTGATATTGACGTAGTACAAGGTGGGGCTGGAAGGGTTGCTCACTACGGGCGTGTACTGCAGGTCATGGATGGTGCTGATGAGCTCGTCGCCGAAGATGAGCGACGAGCTCACGGAAGTCGGGTCAAGATAGTTCACGAGACAGTAGGCGAATTTGTTCCCGTAGGCGTAGCCGACTTGGGAGCCGAACGAGAGGGGACCCTGGCCAAGGCCCAGCACGCCGCCCGCGGCCGCGAAGCTGCCTTGGTTGTCGCTCCCACACCCGAAGGCCACATTGTCGATGCGGATGCCGTCGACGGTGGCGCTCTCGAACGCGAACACACCTTTGGAGCTCGAGGTGTCTCCGTATCGATACTCATACGCGCACGCGCCCGGGTAGCGGAAGTCACACGGGAAGCCTTCGGTGGCGGGGATGAGCAGGCATTCGGAGGAGAGGCAGGGGACAGGGGAGAACGTGGACGAGTTCGCAGGCGCGTATAGAGGGCTGTCCTGGGCGTAACATTGGCGACAGGGCGCGCATTGCACCCACAGAAGGTCGGAGCCCGAGTCCACGATGAGCGAGAATTTCTGCGGCGGTGTGCCAAGGAAAAAGTCCACGAAGTACTGCCCCGAGCCGAGCGTGGAGCCCGACACCACCGGCGAGGTGAAATCATAGTCACGCGAAGGGGGCCCTTCAATCACCGCCGTGATGGCAGGCGGGTGGGCCGAAATCGCCGATTGCCGTTTCGTCGTTTCGACGTCGCGCGGGATGCGCTGTCGCTGAAACGTTGCCAGACGCGTCGCGTCGATAGCCATGTCCTCCCGCAACGCCTGCAGCTTCATGGAGTACAACTTGCGAAAGGGGGAATCCACCGAGTTCCGATGCAGCATCTTCACCTTGAACCCGCTCTTCTCCGTCCGGCGACTCACCCCCGTCAGCTTCCGGCTGCGCTTGCCGCGCTCCACGCCAGAATTTCCCAGCTGGCCATGAGGATGATCACTCCCCACACGCCCCCAAATTTTCAAACCCGCGCCCGTGAGCTTCGAATTCAGCAATCGGCACTCTTCCACCGTGTACAGCATCAGAATCAACAGCAACACCCCGCCTAACAACGAAACCAAAACCTTCAACGCGGCGACCGCCATAGCTAGCTGAAGCGCGCTCCTCTCGGAATCAACAGCACTAGAAACAGAAAAAAGAACGGCATCAATTCCCCAAGCTCGCTAGCAACGTAGCGATTAATGAAAAGAAAACTTCCATTCTAGCGAGGCTCCCCCGGCCCGTAACGTAACGCCAGGAAGAGGAAAAATCAATAAATGTACAATTCTCATGACAAATTAAACGGTCAACAACGCAGGAAAGCATGTCGGCACCAGAAGACAGAAAGCCGCCAGTGCAGGTCTGTGTGGGTAACCGCTGGCAAATTCGGGCAGCATCGACTGTACAGCAACAGCAACCGCAGCAGCTAGCTGCCCTACACGAGGCTCAAGTGCGCACTTGCACCAATCGAAATGGACCAATTCATGAACTCACTCAGACTATAGTCTCGTGATCACAAACACTACTACCGCATCATGTGCAGACCTAGCGCAATGCAAGCTCACCTCACCTCCCTAATCGGATGTTCCCGTTACTGTACCGGCCGTCGACTGATTCCCGAGTTTGGGGCAGCAGCTGGGAATTGAAGCCTGTCACTTGTTCCCTCTCGCTTGCAATTCCTGACTGCAATTGCCACTGACAAGCCAAGTGAGTTTCGAGCAGTTCCAGGGCGATGATGTGCACCCACAAGTACAACGAGTCCGGCTGTATGTACCAGCTGGTGAAATCGATGCACCTGGAGATCGAGGAGCAGTACTAACACCTTTCGTTTGTACTCTCCAAAGCTAGCACGCAATCTCCACGGCGAGCTGGGAGCTAGTTGGGTCGCTACTAGCTGATCGTCCACTGCAGACAGTGCGTGCCCTAATGCGAACCTCCACAACATCAGCAGCAGCAGCCGCAGCTGCAAGCAAGCAAGCAAACAAGCTAAGCCAAACGATGCCTAACTTAACTTACCTTGGCTGGTCTCCTAATGTGCCCTAATGTGCTGCCTAGCTGGCTCCCAATGCAAGTTTTTATTTCACTCCCCACTCACCATCATGGCTGATTTTGGGAGCATTAATTAAACTGTGGAGGAGGGTGATATTTGATATCAACCTGTGGCAGGGAGGAGTAATTAAAGAGCTGAGAAAATGAGTGGGCAGGTGATGATTTGCCCTTCATTAAGTATGATAAAGCTTAACTTACCACCATTTACATTACTTCTGGGAGCATTCTGAGACGAGAGAGAGAGCGAGTGACACTGCCTGTCGACGCAGACTATCCGCCCAGCTGCACAGAAGTTGTAAGTTACAGTAGTTGGGCGGAGATAGCCGTATGATGGTACTACCAAGCTTACGTACTGTTGGGAATTTCAGTTTGAGCTTGCTGGGTGAGGCCATAAACCTCAAGAGCATGAGGAGAGAGTGACAACCAATGTAGCATTGATCAACAAGACAAGTTATAAGGTAAACCAACCTATGACAGTCCAAATGCCAGCCAACCCATCTCAGGTAAGAAAATTCTAACGATGCACATTTTAAGAATTAGAATGTACACCATAAGTACAATTTTGCATGTGAAGGGATGGCTCCCATTTGGGCTGTCATAGGCAAAGTTGCCTTTAGTAAGACTAGCAGGCAACACTCTCTAAACTGGATAAAATTAGCTGAGTTTCTATCAAAATAATTCATGCACTACTAGTACATTGTAAAAAGGGCCTTTGACCCCTAAATGTCACAACCCAAATGCCAGAATTTAAGAGCTTCTCAGCACTATGTAGGGAAAAACAAAATAATGAGAAATTTCATGATCGACCAAGGACTTCACCGTTGAATCCGCGAGCTAATTACCTGATGAACGTGAAGGTTCAAATTTTGAAAGAATCCATCGTTTGGATTTACAAATTATAATAATTGATGAACAACATCCAAACCCTACAACAACTCTCAATGTCCAAAAAACATTTGTTGTGATGTTCAAGTGTTAATGGAGACATTTTAACCAAAATTGCAACAAAACTAAATTTGATGACCAATTTCCAACTTCCTCTACAATGAAGGTAGCCAAAGTTGATGCATGTTTGTCTCGAAGGTAGCATATTGCACTTAATTCCATACATTAGTTCTGGGATCACTGCTAGCTGGGAATTTAGCCTCTTTGTTGCTCGTGAGAGTAACTGAAGTGCCTGCAGCCCTGCACACCATGAAGTGGTCAGTTGCTACAGTGGAGAACTTACTGGCATTGAATTGCACAATAGTGGGTATGAAAGTGTTATTAACTTTCTGTGGAAATAGAGTTAAAGATGTTTTTATTAACTTTGCACTTCAAGTTCAGACAGTGGATCCAAATGCGATTTTTTAATTAGTGCAAGTTGTTAAAAACACACCGGTAAATGTGCTAAAATTTGTATTTTGTGACGGTCATTTTCACATTTCCTTTAGTTTTTATAAAAATATTTGTGAAAGAGCAAAAATTACTAAATCTAGCTACATTTGTGAACGCTCGTTGAGAGTGGTGATAATGAATCTCATTTCATTTGGGGGGTTAATGACTTCTTTTTTTTTAACTTCTAGAGGATGGAGGGTGATGTAGAAGAGGAAAAGTCCCAAATTGACAATTTTTGATGCATCATCCAAAATAAAACAAAAAACAAAATCTTTTTTTATAAAAATTCCAATCATACAAAAGTGTATTAAATAAATGAGGTGATGTGTGAAAAATTTTCAGCCCATTTAACTTCATGGATTGAAAGATAATAACATTTGAAGTGATAAAGAAAACTTTTTTTTCATTCATGCAAAATTGGATCAATAGACTTTGAACCCCCTTTGGTTGAATATTTTTGCACTACATAAAAATGAGGATTTTCATCATTCATAAATATATGATGCTAGGTTCACTCATAAAAAGTTTTGGAAAAAAATATGGAATTTAGCCCCCCATGCAATACAAAGACATTAAGTGAATTAGCAATGCACTAGTCATTTTTTGATGATTTCTTGTGCAATGAGGAAATTTTTTATTTGAAATCCAAACAGTGAAAAGTTAGAGACAAACATTTGGAATATGTGGGAAAATTCTCAAGAGTTGTATCTTCATAGATTACAAGATAATAGGGTTTGAAGTTAGAAGAAAATGTTTTATTTATGAAAATGTCTTGATGTAGCTTACAAAGTTTGACTCCTTTTAGAATGTGATTTGAAAACTAAATTTGTTTTTTGAAGACAATTGTATGCCATATTTTTATTAGTTACATACATGGCAAATTTCAAAAGTCAATGAGGATTTTAGCAAAAGATGGTCAAATTGCCTAGGGGGAAAAAAATTTAGGACAACATAAATTTTGATTCAAACATTCAATCAAATAAAGTCACGTTCCCATTAAGGGTGTACATATTCACATTTGTGTAAAACTTTTGTGAACATCCAACCAAAATTGATTTATTCAAAACTTACCTAGATTTTCAATTGTATGTTCAATGAAAAATTGGCCTTTAAGTATTAAGTCATTTATAAATACCAAATGCCACAAATATTTGAACCATGAATTATAGGAGAAGCTAAAAGTTTCCTAAAAATGGTTGCAATGTGTGTTGAAACATTCTCATCCAATCATAGGATAATTGCAAAGTTGATGGTCATAGTTGTAGGCCTATCTTTGAAGGACAATCAATTAGTAGTATTACAAATTCTAAGATTTCCTCTTTTGAATTCACACCTGTTTGTTATTGATACAAGCACAAACAAACAATCTTTGTCCTAATGAAGGAATGAAGTAAGAGATACTATTTATGCCATTTTGGAAAGAGGGATTTGAACAAATTTTTGCTAAAAAGTGATGCGATTTTTTTAAAGGAATATCTAGTGAGATATTATTCCTCTAGTTTGGACAAATGTACATTCTTTTAATTATTAATTAAATTTTCATTCATATGTTGTGAGCTTCATTTATTTTCATGGATGTAAATAGCTCCATCACTCTATTAATGATTACTTTTTGCATTGCCTAAAACAAATGAAAAAAACTACCACAACATACTAGTAGTATATATTTGAAATACACACTATTGATACACAATGGCCATGAAGTATTACCAATACTCACATGGCACAAATAGGGTCTCCCATTGTACCTCAAATACATCAATCTATTGTGAAAGCACCCATGTTCTAAAAGTGATATGACATAGAGGTACATTTTGCTTTGTTCAATGTTTTAATAATGTTTCATTTGAGGAGGTGGTTGCCTTTAGTGTACTAAGCAATGGCACAATATGGATATCACTTCCCAAATTCTCTAGACTTTAGAAAAATGTCCTTCTAGAAATGAAAACAATATTGGAAATTACAAAATTACATGGTGTTACAGAAGGCATGTTGGTACACCACAATCATGTTCTATATAGGTCAAAGTCAAAAATTGAAATTTCTCCTAATTTCACGTATTCAACACTTGATTGCATTATAATAGTGAAAAGACTACGTATTTAAGTTTTTATTATTAAAACAACTAGGCATGCACCTTATTAAGTTTGTATTTAAGACTTTCATGTGGTTTTAAGAAGAAAATGTTATGAAATTGTAGTCCTTTTAAATTGTATAAAAATTTGTGATTTTTAACAATTCCCATAAATAAGGATATGTAGTAAAACATCAAATTAAGAATTAAAGTTGAATATGGATATGACTCAAACATTGTTTTAGCTAATTATGATGTTTATAAATGATTTTTCTAAGAATTGGTATTCCGGACTGTTCTTTTTGCCTCAAATCCAAAATGGAGACAATTCCGGATTTGACAACAAAGGAATGAAAAGAAACATCAAAATTGTTCAATTTATTTACTCAATAGTATTGTGGATGGAGTATTACAACTTTCTCATGAATTTGTCATCAAATTTATGTAAATAAAATATGTCTAATTTCTTGTACACATTGAATGAGTCAAAAAATGATAGTGTTTTGTGGAGATGGTCCTTTTTGGAACCCATATCATGCACTTGTCCTACTATGAAAGCACCCATGTTCTAATAGCAATCATGACATAGAGGTCCATTTTGCTTTGTTCAATGTTCCAATAATGTTCAGTTTGAGGAGGTGGTTGCTTTTAACAATTAGACTATTGCGTCAATTTCAAAAATTTGTAACTATTTTTGCAAAGGTCCAAAAAACATGAAACAACTTGGGTTAGATGTCAATTCCATTTCCCTTCCTAAAAGAATTTACTAAAAATTGTTTCAAGGAATTTAGGATCCCCGAAAAGGCAATCAGCTCGTTTTTAAGAGCAGACTCACGTGTACAGTAACTTAGTTGGGAAGTTTTCTTGAGTTGGAAGAGGGTCCAACCTAGCTAGAGAGGAGGGGAGTCGGCCCACTCGGCCGCATACTTTAAGATAGCAAGTGTCTGTTTCCAGTTTCCACGTTCGTTCTGCATGTAATATAGCTTAACTTAAGCTTACTGTATCCCTGGCGGCCCCTCTGAAGAGCGCTTGACAATCAAACCAAACCAACCTATCTTAAGTTACAACACCCTGACTGACAGTACTGAGTCAGTTCAGTTCGGCTTCCAGTGAGGGAATTTAAGTTAAGTAAGGAAGTACTCGTTTGTCCAGCCACAGACAGCTGCTCTGCAAACCATGTCGATCCAAAAGTCGACACTAGAAGCTCACCACAATACGACTCTTTCCCTGACATGCTTTTGTCCCATTCTCGCAGCAGCAGATAAGTCGCTCGCATCTCTCTCTCTCTCTCCGTCTCCGTCTCCGTCTCTCCAACTTATATATAACGTATATAAGTTAAACTTTCTTTGTTCAGTTGGGGAGCCAGGACAACGGAAATTATAACTTGACTGAGAGTGCAGGGAATGCATGTATTTTGGCAGTATCAATTCCAATCTGAGACAATCCTCTTCCTTGTCTTGAGGTGGTCAGTGGGTCACAGTGAAGCTGACAACACACGAGAGGCAACATGAACTGCAACTTCTACAGGAGCTTGCATTGACGCGTTCCGGACTTCGTTCGGGTCGATCACCAGCTCCGTCGGAAGCTTTTCAAGATATCGATCTCCTGTCAATGGCCGGGTTGGGTTAACAAGTTCTAGTCTAACTTACTCGGCCCTGGGTGCTGGAAACCTTGGATTACAGTTTCATTGATCATGTTGTGAAATCAAAGCATAAGAAAAATTTCAAGAGAGTCTTGATTTTAGATCACCAATTGAAAACCAATCAAAACATAATATGGGTTCGAACATTGCAACCCCAAATTAAATGGGACTGGAAAAAACCCTCCATGGAACCTATTCAAAACAACCTTAATGAACATGACATGCACTTGAACATTGAAACCCAAATAAAATTGGATTGAAAAAGATAGCCTCCATGTGACCTACTCAAAACATCCTTAAAGAACATGATGCCTAATTAGAACATGTGTTTTGGGACGGAGAGAGAATATAAAAAAGTACAAAAAATGTTGTAGTAGTGAAATTTCTATGAGGTGTTAGTGGAAGGTTTTATTTATGAGAAAAAGTTGTCAATAGATACTTTTATTATCTTGGTAATGAGTCAATTCTCACCCTTGTCTTTTCATGGGTGGTAGCTTCATTGGTATGCTTATTGTATTGAATTTTTTACCCAAAAAACTTTTAATGAATGTTAAAGTGGAATATAGGTAAGTTCTTTGTAAATCTTTCAATAGTCATTAAAGACTTGTAAAAATCATTTTATAAGAAAGAATTATATTGTTTCAACATCAAATATTGTTTGTTCACCGTGTTTTCTACCATAACTTCTTGAATTATAAAGACAATGGACATGAGATTTATAGCAAAGATGCGTAGCACCTCTTTGATTACAATTATTGTTTTTGAAAGATTTTCAAAATCATTTAATATTAAAGAAAAAGTTCAATTTTTTAAATTTGTCACATTCAAGGATTTCATGGTTCAATCCCTAAAGTTTCAAGTTTTTTTTTCTTTATCATCAATTGCACTTAAAATTGCCATTTCTATTGCAAAGTACATAAAACTTCAAAAATTGTTTATCATGCATATCTTACCATAGGATCTTGCATTAGAATAGTATAAAAATGTGTAGAAGAAATTTCAAAACCCACGTGGATTGCAAGATACTTGTGTTTGGAGTAAAAGAAATTGTTATTCTATACCTTACTTGTTAGATTTTAAGGCTTTTAATATTCTTAGCTTAAAATTTTTGTACTATACATTTTGAATTAAAAACTTTTTAATACTTTTCAAAAATTGAGTTAAAATTCTATAAAAAAAATTTGAATAAATACACTTGATTTTCATTCTTTAAAAAATTGTTAAGTAGACGTAGGTTTGAGATTGAAGGAAAAACTAAATCATTAGTAGCTCTAAGATGGAATTGAAATTCAATAATTCCAAAGGTTAGATTGTCCTAGCAAAAAAATTTGACCCTATCAAACAATTCTTTATGAAAAAATGTGGAAATTGCATTAAAAAAGGAATCCTATGAGTTATTTTTTCAAGAAGATAATTAGATTGTCAAAAAACAAGATTATTCTATAATTTTTTAATTATTAGTCTAAATAAAATTCATCAAATTTTTCTATGTAGACAAGAGTATTTTCTTAGATAAACAAAATTTTGAATATTTTATTTTGACTCATTGTGATTTTTTTTGTCTTGCCCAATAAAGACCATTTTAGCTTAAGGTGGTAAACCTTTGCTTTTGAGCACTGATTGAAATTATATTTCCGAAAAGCTAATGTGTTTTCTTATCTTCTAATTTTTTTTTAAGAATCCATATGAAAATTGAGACCATAGGATCTACCTAAAATCCATTTTGTCTCCTAATAGGACTTTAGGGGTTAAGGGGTTTAGGGGTTAAGGACTTTAGGGATTGCTATTATGTGAGCCTAGAAGTCTGAGCACATGAGTCTAGAAGACTATACACCTATGTTATAGGTATTTATATTATAGAAACCTTCCATGATTATAATGTACTATAATATAAGTACCTATATTATAGGTGTTTGTACTATAAGCACCATTAATGGTTGTAGTATATCTACTTTTATATATATATATGTTCAAAGCTCACATCTTTACATTTTCATGCTTACATACTAACACCGTTGTGAGGAACACATGCACTTTGCCACATCAAGAATTCAATATGATTGGGAGATGACCACATCAAATAACTATATTTAATTTATTTTAAAATATTTTAGGAATATTTCATTGAATTTTGAATGTTTTGAATATTTTTCAAACTATTTAATATTTTGATGGCAATGCTTAGTTCACAACCATGAAACGCCCCTTCCAAAGCCTGGAATTTCATTTAGTGAAATCTATAGTTACCAAAACTTCTATGTCAACTCAAGGCTATATAAAACATAGACCGCTATAACCGTTTTTTTTAATTTCAATTTTTTTTTCTTTGTGTGTTCTTATTTTGCAAGTATTTATAAATGTGATTTTTGTATTTATTTTTAGAAATGTAATTACACATTTAATGCTATGTTTGATGCATTGTCTTCAAGAGTAATTTGAGGGAACCATTGATGCTTAAAAAAACGTGTGTCAAAAAATTACATAATTCCTCATTCCCACCCAAATTCACACAATGTAAGGTATAAAACAATGCATAAGTAAAATTTTAATTTATAAAGTCAAAGTCCTCAGAGCTAAAAACAAAAGCCAAACTTTTCAAGGAAACATCACTATTAATACAAAGAGCAATGGAGTCTTATTTAGAAAATAGAAAATAATTTCTAAAAATTAGAAAAAAAATAAACCATTCTTGAGAACTCTGTGAGACATTAGAAGAGTTTTGGGGGGTCCAGAAGCCTGTTTTGGGCCTGTTCCCTTGTAGCTATTCCCTATAGTGAGGGGAACGGCCCACTATCAGAATTTTTTTCAAAAATCTTCTAATGTAAGAGTCCATCCAATATATGATGATAAATGTTTATAAACATCCAAAAGTTTGCATTGCAAAACATTGTTCTTTTGCACCTCTGTGGAAGACATGAAATTTGCTATTTTAGTTTTTCCTTGCAATATAGATGTAAGCTTGTGACAAAACATTCCTAGAAGATCTCCTTTTGAATGAAAATTTTGGGAAGTTCCTTGACCAACAATGCTAGCATGTGAGCACAGAGACATGAGCCTACAAGCCTTGAATTCAGTTGTACGCATGTACCTATGTACAACCATTTGAAGGTGTTTATAAGATATGTACATGTATATATGTGTGTATATTAATTAATATATGCATATACAAACATATATATGTATACTGTAACATGGAAAGAGTCAATAAAATTAATACCTATAATTGTAGAAAGTGTCTATAATATGAATCATAGGCTCATAGATTCTATACTCACATGCTAGCATTCTCCACATCCAATTTAAAATCTTTTAATATCAATATCAAAAAGTTGAAGAAGTCATTTGAATTATTCTAGCGCCTTGATGCTCTACATCATGTAGTTGGTTCTTGTCATCTTTTAAGTAATAGGGACCCCTCTAATGTCTCTTAAGCAAAAGTGTGTGGACAAAACACAAAGGAGTAGACTATCTTTTGCAAAGAGATGTTGGAGGGGATAAGGCAAGAAGATGAAAGATAAGTTAGCCATTGTAACACATCACGGAAAAGTCATTGTCATAGGTGTTGTTGCTATCCAAAATGAGAACAAGAGAGTGTGACATCAAGGCTTGGTCACTTCAAGTTCTTGGGTGACAATAAATCCAAACAAAGTGAAGTATCCATTGAGGGCATCCACGGTCATAAGATAAGCTCGCATGCAAGTCCTTGTAGGTTGAAGGAATTGTCTTTTTTTAGCTCTATCCTTTATTAGCAACACATACCAACTTGATTAGGAAAAAGTTCCAAATCTAGTTGTTTTAGGTAAAACTATAAGACAAAGATGGGTCCAAATGGAAAATTCACATTCAAATTGAATAAAACATTCATTTTTTTTGCATTCTTCCTCATCTTTATCTTTGTATTCATTGAACTCAAAGCATCCCTACCAGGGCCATTCCTTATCCCTACCATGATGAAATTCATCCAAATAAGGAAGAAAACTCTCCACCAAGGTCTTCTGTCCTTAAATATTTAGGGAACTCAAGGCCCAAGTCCCTAGAGGGGAGGAGATTTACAAAACTCAAAATCACCTTTCTCTATATGTTTTGGGAAAAGCAACACTAGTGGGGAAGAGCTCATTCCCTATCCCTATATTTGTTCTTTCTTCACCCATATAGAGATAGGGATAGGGAAGAATTGGTAGGGATGCTCTCAATTTCTCAATTCATTCCCCACATCTTGCAGACTCAAATGCTTAATTTATTTGTTAAGACCAGGTTTGAGCTATTCGGGCTACTTTGCAGCTGAATTTGTTTGTAGAATCAGTAAAGCTTGACACAATCCACTGAAGGAGCCGATTATGACAGGAACGTTCCACTTAACACCAAGGAACGTGCCCCCCAAGGTGCATTCTACCTTGCTCGTAGGCTTGGTCTTGCGCTCTTCCTCTTCCTCTTGAACTTGCCCATGAACCCGTTTGCAAGGCCAAATGCACCTTGGAGGGCACATTCTCTAGTACATTCTAGGTGTCTCTTCCTTGAGTTCTTGGTCAGAATGCCTGTCATTCCACCTCTGTTTTGTTGCTCTGGTACCAGTGCCAAGCTGCTGAACGGGTGTTGCTCAAATCTTTCCCTCTGGCAGCAACTTTTCGCTGGTGGTGTGGTATGGTACTAACTTATACTGGATTGCGGTGGCTGGCTGGCTTTGTCAATCATTTCTCTGCTTTGATTTTGTCCATTTGTCCAGGAAAAAACAGTCCAGACGTGCACAACCATTCTCTTTGTGTCTTTGCATATTCAGTTCTCTGTTCGGTCTCTTGTAATGCATATTATTCTCGGCATCTACTTGATGAGTTCTAACTCATCAGTTTTTCATTATGTTGTTGACCAACAAAACTGGAGGCAGGCAGGCGGGCAGGCGGGACACTGACCTCAGTTAGAAGAAGAGGAGAAAAACGTTCGCCCAAAGAGAGAGCAACAACAAGAGGAATAATGATGATGAGCGTCTTTGAGGTAAGAGGTGAGGTGGGGGTGCCCCCCAAACCGCCACTTTTGACTACTGTGCCGCCAGCTACTAATTAGCAGACTGGTCAATTTTTATTTTTTTTTTATTTTTTTATTTTTTGGTTGGTGAATGATAGGAGGTTCCAACGCACCAAAGAACGTGGCATTTGGATATCGTATGCAAAAGATATGAAGGGTCAAAGTTTTTTTTGGATTGAGGCTTTGAAATCATTTCTTGGTGCATATTGATTTTGGAGATGTATGTACGTGGAGTAAAAAAGGCAGTTTCAGGCAAGGTGTAATTGAGGTTGTGCCTAAATACTATTTACAAGAATGGTCAAATTTTCATATTTTCTTGTTGGCAAGGGAAAAGGAGGTTCCAATGCACCAAAGAACATGGCATTTGAATACCGTATGCAAAAGTTATGAAGAGTCAAAAGTTTTTTTGGAAGAGGTTCTTTTTACACATGTGATTTTGGAAATGTATGTAGAGTAATGATGGTGCTTTTAGATAGGGTGCAACTTTGGGTGTACCTACCTTTAAGGCTTAGAGACCTTAGGATAACTACGAACCTGAATGTGTTCGAATAAGCAATTGTAAATATTATTGCTGTTATTGACTTGCCTAATCTTTGCAAGGATCTTGTTGAAAGTCTAAAGGATATTTTATATTTTCTTCTTATGCATTTATTGAATACCAAATGAATAAACTACAAATTTTCAAAGTGCTAAAAATAGGTGTTTTTTTAAATCAACATTAAACTTTCACAGATAATGGGAGGACATTTTAGGCAAGAGTGTGTAAGAATTTGATTTTAGAAAGGTGTCACAATTAGATGGAGTTACCTTATTCCATTGTGACCTCCAATTTTATCTTCTAAGAAAACATATACCTAAATTATTGTTTTCATACTCTTTTCCAACCCCAAATTTGAATGTATTGACTATTGGCATGTGATAGTCTTGTTTGGGGATCTTGTTAACCATAGAAGCATAGAGCCTACAACCAAGTAGTCAAACTTTAAAATCTACCACTCAATATACTCCATTTTGTTGTTGATTATGTGCAAATTTCTTAGTTTAGTTTTTCAAAGATGAAATCACATTTCTAATATATCTTATAAAATTTTCAAATTTATTAGTGAAAATTTCAATTACTATGAATTTTTGAAGAAAATTTTTTAAAAATTCATATAATAAACAAACAGTCTCAATTTTTTTTTTAAATTTTAGAACATTAACACATTTTGTATAGAAAATTATTGTATGAAGAAAATTTTCAGGTCGCTCTATGTTAGAAACATGGTTATAGATCTTTGACTTCAAACTTTGAAATAGTACTTTTTTTTTACAAAATTTTCAAGAAGAGTAGAAACTATACCTTATAAATTAGAAGCGTCATTTTGTTATTTTTTTTCAAAAGCAAAAGTTTAATGTCAAAGATTTTATATCTTCAACAATGAAATTATTATTATTTATAAATTGATCATATTTATCAAACATCATCAATACAATATTCACACATCTACTATATTAACTACTCAATGTTACAATTTCATCATGTATTCGTCCCTACACATTTCATTCAAAATTTGGAATATTAGTGGCATTCCTTTTAGAAATTACCATGAAAATTTTAAGCAAATAATGAAGAAAATTCATATTGAATACTATACATATATTTGAAAAATCTAAATTTTTCACCATAAATGTATATTATAAATAACATCATAGTATAAACCAAAGTTATTATGTCACTCTAAAATTAGAAAATAAAAAAATTATGGTTATAGGCCGAAAGTTCATGTTACTATAAAATATTGAAATTTTCAAAATTTTCAATTGGAATAGAAACTACACTATATAAGCTTCATTTTCTTAGCCTATAAATGATTCTATGCATGTTTTATATTCAATAAATGACAAAGAGTCCTTATGTGTAAGACAAAAGTACAACTATTCATCTTCAAAATTTTGCCATGGAAAAGAGAAGTCTTCTATAGTAGTTTGACTTCCAATGAGTGCTTTTGTATCTTTGTGATAATAATACAAGGTTAACCTTGCAAAGACATAAAGGCTAAAAAGTGACTAATAGATGACTTTCTAAAACACTATAAAAATAAAGAATATGCCTATTGGTTCAAAAATTAGATCATTTTTGTTTGACTACCTTGATCATAGGCTAGCATCATTCTAAAAGTAAGCAATATAAAAACCACTTGTAAAGCAAGAAGTTCATAAAGCACCTGGGCTTATAAAATCTTCTAATGCAAAGGTACATTTTGCTTTCTCATTGCACCAACAATGTACAAATATTGTACATTTCAAAAGTTGGACTCTTATTGTGACCATTGTAGTTCAACTTCAAAAATTCGTAACTAATGCCTTAAAGCTCCAAAAATTATGAAATGACTTGGGTTAGATGCCAATTCCACTTGTCTTTCAGTGAAAATTTACTGAAAAATATTTCAAGAAGTCAAACATTCTCAAACTAATTACAAACTTTAACTTAAAGAGGCACTTTGTGGACCTCCTACCATACTCTCATTGTATTGCATCAAAAGTACTCCGGAGTACATGTTATAATATAGAAGATGTACTGCAATTTGCATTGAAGCTGTACTATATTATTCAAAATGCTACTATGTCGAAGGAAGCAACTGCTACCCTCGATGTTGGACGTAGACTCTACTCGCAGAGCCCAGCAGAAACGTTACTCGAAAGGCCATAACCAGTGCACACTACTTTTTACAACAGGACGAAGAGTGGACTCAGCAGGATTGCAATGAGAGAATTGCGAATAAATATCCAAGCCACTGTCTGTTTTCATAACTTGCCGACAATCAAAGCCAGCGTTTGCCAACTTCGTTCCCAACAGCGTATGTTTAGAACATGACACTCCTTTTATCCCAACTATGAAAATATGAGGGTTTGAGAGAATTCGTCCACAACATAACTTCACAACCTCTGCCACTTTAAAATTACTTGAAGAAGTATCTATTGCTGAGGACGTTAGCTGTATTATACAACTCAAACTACTGTAGTTTCAAAATCAGTGGGCCGCGAGATTACACGTGCGGTGTATGCGTTCTCATAATATTCTCTGCTGGATCACGGAACGTAGTTGAAGACCCTAGATTTTTCGACGGTTTCCCCGCTTAACAGAGTGCTAGAGTCTGTAATTGCAGTAAAACCATGCTCTAGGAGCTGAGTGACAAGGAAAGAACTTCGCCAATACTAAATAGCTGAGGTTTAGACGTCCCGACTGTTTGAAAAACAATCTGTGTCTCGGATCTTACTTTGGTCTGCAAACAGGAGTCCGAGCGTTGCTTCTTACTGGACAGGTTGACATTGCCATCCCGATAGTCACGAAGAGTAACCAGAATGAGAACCTTGGGAGTTCCTGCCAAGATATAAATAATTTCGGTCAGAAATGGATGATACGTCACTAACATTTACTGAATTTGGTTACAAATCCAAATTCAAACCCATTGATAAAACAAGGACTCATCCAAATCAATTTTAGTAAATTTAAAATTGTGAGAAGCACAAAACCTTCATGCTTGAGAGGGGCGAAATAGAGTAATTACAGGCATGCACAACATAGTTATGAGTTTCAGTTCATTAATAATCTTAATGGACACAGTTATGGGGTAACTCCATCAAGGTGACGAAACTCACCAAATATATTGTTAATCCAGCTTTGTCGATGGGTCATAACCATTTGGCTAACAGACGATCGCTTTGCAAATGCTAAGATTTGAGTGTCACTTGACCGACCCTTAAATCCCTGAAACTCTCCAACCACAATCTTACCATCTTCAAGCTCCAGCCTGCGAAGTCAAGACAGTATGTCATTCCTTCTCATCCTTTCAGAAACTCACAACCTGATAACTGAACACCACGAAATATACACTTGGAAACAGGGAAGAGCTAAATGAGAAAAAAACAGACTGTACATTGCCTATCTCTCAAGAATGATGTGACCAAGGTATTCAGATGTAACCCGTTCTACAACATCTACAGTAGGCAGCTGGTCATGCAAGAGCTACATGATCCAAACCATATAGAAGGCGCATAATTTCCCTAAATAATCTGGGAGATACCAGACTTAATTTGCGGTTGTAACAACATGCCTAAGAGTAAACAAACGTGAAGCACATGATTCATACCATAATTACCAGGTTCAGTAAATCAGCTGAAGCTTCTCGATTCACAAAGTGTTTCTAGTGAATCCATAAGCCATGTGCATACCTATCCCATGTTGGAGCTGTGCTCAATATATAATGAAGCTGCTTTCGCTCCAGCTCCGACAGAGTTCTCTCAGCCTTTTCACTGCTAAGTGCATTCTTCAGCCATCCCGAGTCCCTTTGAACTAAACTGTTCTTAAAAAAATGCTCCCATTGATCGGCTGAGATCACTTCACGCTGCATAGTAATGGCCTGTTCCGGCCTAATACGGAAAAACAGAACATGTGAATCAGTGTTTCATTCCCCATTTCTCATGCTCAGTAACTCGATTCAACTAGATTTTATTTCGCTCTTCAAACACCAATCGATTCAACTAAGCTCTTATTGTATAAAAAGGGATATTGACCTGAAATGCAAGACATATGCTTCCGATAACATGATCATGAGCATAGAGAGGTTCATAACGTCTCCAATACCTGCATCCTCGATTGACAAGAAACACTTTCTGCTGCATAATTCCAGCAGGTAAAGTGATCCCTCGTCTTTCAATGTAAGACTCTAGCAGATCAACGCGGTAGTTCAAATCCTCCAACTGCAAGCAATAAACCCATCGCCATTGAACTTAACATGATATAATTATAAACATACCATAACCTCATCCACATATTAAAGCAGCATGTAATGTCAAAAGTGGCGGTTTGATTGTGGAAAATAAATCTATACTTGAAAGACTGGGAAGAACATACACATACCACATTTGGATGCACTACGGTTGAGCCATTGTTACGAATCTGCACCCAGCGCCCTTCATGATTGAGATGTAAAGACCCTGACCAATTCTTCACCTCCACAACAAAGAGGTCCCTGTTTGACAAAATGAAAGTTTGATGTTACTTGTTCAGTCATGTAATCGGTTTCACAAGAAAACCACTAGAAGAATGCTGCCATGTGGAAAACATCCAAGTGACCTTCAATTAATCAATCGTTTAGCAGACTAGCACAGAAGCAATATTCCATGTCCAGTAGGGTTGCGGAGAATTCGCAGCCTCAATCAGCCAGGCTGAAAAGAGAGGTGGAAATCAGTCAACAGCCACCACAACGTGAAGAAATTTGCACAAAAATTGTAGGGCATTTTTTCAATGGTTCACTCTATCCTTGCATTAATGCATACTAACCTTTTTGTAAGAAGAACTATGTCAATCTCACGACGTCCTCGGTTTCCTGGATCAGGAAGGCGCAGAGATTGGTAGACCTCCACACCGGGAATTCCTTCAAACCTGTTAAAAACGTGAAAAGGAAACCATCAATTACAGCTTGACAATTTTAGGTCAAAAAATCTTTGGGGATTTTGTGTTCAATTGCATGGCAACGTAGAACCGCCATGATCTCGCTGCAACTAGTGATATCATCAACAATTGAAAGCATCTTCAGAGCCGAAAAGAAACATGAAACAAGTCGAGAACAACAGATACCACCACGATCACAAAAGGCATCATGGAAAATGAGGCGTACAATTTCGCAACCCTGAGCTCCGCAAGACGGCCAGCGCGATTGCTTTCACTATCCTCTCCATTCTCCAGCGCCCGCACGAAAGATGGAGCGAAGCTGTGCACAATGGACCGGAATCGCCGATACAAAGCAATAGCAGCAGCCGTGGCGGCACCAAAAAGGCTCACCCGCACCGCCACGGCTATGGCGCTGCATGATCTTGACCGCCTGTCACGATGGTGACGATGATCATCACGCGGTCTCGACATTGTAGACATCACCGGGCCTTCAAACTTAGCTTCCCGGATCTGAATTTCCTTGTTCGCTTCCCCTAGACATACACTTTTGAAACAAGGTCCTCTTCCTCGCGAGTTGTACAACGCAATCTCTACTGCTATATGCACCTCAACTTTTCCAAATTCCAGCCCGCAGCATCAAACACCAGCTCCAAATTGTCTTCAAATGATCTTAAATTCACCAGAGTCCGTTATTCCCTCGCCCTATAACGATCTCTTCCAAATTTCCCTTACCAAATCCCGCAACCCGATGACCGCCGAAGCTCCGGAAATTTGAGCTGGAAACTTCACGATAAAAGTCCTTCTCCACTACGTAAATCGAACACAAGACTCCACATCCTCATGCCGCACAGTTCTGCCTGTCCCGCAAGCTTCAAATCTGCCATCGCCGCGTTACCGCCATCTCGCAACTTGCTCCGCAAGCGTTTGGACCGACGTCTTCAGCTGCTTGGACGCTAGTTCCGGGTTATACCCCACAGTGCGAGAGTGCAGAACTGCCCCCCGCCCGGCGTTTCGATGGATTCGGTCATAGAACCACCCTCCCTTTCGCCGGGTTTTGTACCACCTGAGTATCAGGTATGCCGATATCAGGTGGGTATCATGACGACACCATGAGGTATCAGATGGGCATCTGAAGGGTATCAGGAGGTGTGTAAGGCGGGTATCTGAGAGGCTTCGAAGGAGAAGGGGTTTCGAGGGACCAGTCTTCGTGAAAGTGGAGTGTGATGACGAAGAAGGACGGGTGTGGACGCTCGCAATTGTGTGTGAATCATTATTTTTCGTCGTCCTGAGATAGCACCCAGCGGCGTTGTAACACCATGGAATCAGGGTGAAGCTTGTGTCGAGGTTTGGCGGGGCTACTGCTGTAAGGTGAAAGTTTGCAGCTCGGAAATTTCGTTTGGATAGGGAAACTTTGTGCATTTGAATTGTGAGATGTCGCGCCCGCTTCTAAGTAAGGCTGTGGATGTAGCTTTTGGGAATCTTGGAAAATAGAAGACGGTGTTCACGGGATAAGAGGCATGGATCTTGTGGATCTTAATACGTAAGGCCGAAAATTACTAACAGTCGTGGACTTAGGTTGCGGTTTCTTTACAACTTATCATACAGCTGGATTTTTTTCCTGTGAAATTTGCGTTTGATGTCATGGAGGACACTGAATAATTCTACAGTAGCTCATGTTCACACTGAGTGAACGGATTTACAGTAGTCTCTCTGACCCGTTTTTATGGGTTGTGACTATGTTTCGAGCTTCAAGGACTTAAGTTCTGCACTTTTTGGAATCCAATAACTGCTGGTTTTCGTAACGTATTTCGACGTTTAAACAGTGCCGAACAGGTTGCGCAGTTAATGAGGTTGTGGAGGACGAGTTAGGCATTTTGGAAGGGTGAAAGGGTAAACCAGAATCCTTAATGACATTAATTTTATGGCAAAATTAGAATTGTAGAATGCTGTCGATGCCTCTGACTTCATGAACCATGCAATATTTATTAGGTAGTGGAACATGACTGCAGCATGCTAATTTGTTTTTGATGATAGCTTTATCAGTTTTCTTATGTACCGTGTTGTCCTGCAGAGGGACTCGTTTGTCATTCATGGTTGCGAAATTGATTTCATGAAATACTTCGGCGCATTGACGTCCATTTCTGTAAGTAGTATTGTGTTCTGGAAAGGGTAAGAGAGAACAGAGGGATGGATGGAGAAGATCAACAGGCGATGGGAAGAAGTTCACGGCTTGCAGGCGAAGTAGTTTTTGAACATGACAGTCCCCAAACGAATGACGAAGTTCTGCAGATTGAGGGGAATGGAGAAGAGAGAATGGAGACTATAACGGAGATTGGATACTTTAAGTCTGGAGTTGCAGAGGGTGTTGCTCGCCTTATTAGCCATGTTCAGACCAGCAAAATTTCAGAGGGGATATCCCACAGTTTTGAAAGTTCTCATGTTACAAGAAACGATCCCAGTTGTCTTTGTTCAGGAGAATGCTCAAATAGCTTAAGAGATGATGCTCCGACTGGTGACGTGTGGAACAAAGATGCCGTCTTCCAGCTTTCGCACAGAGAAAGACTTCAGCTCGAGAAAATGGAAAATCTTGAAGGGAATGCTGAATCCCTCAACGGAGAAGATGTAAGTTGCCTGGCCCATTAGGTACGCCGAAAACCAGACATAGTGCGTTCCTAACCATTGAATTTTTTGAATTTAGGGTTCGAATTGGAAGAGGGTAGGGTACGGATAGCCAGACAGTCAGTTCAACTAGGTGACGTGGACGGTGGTAATGTATTTTTAACATTTGAAATTAGAGTTTTATGATTGTTGTTTTCTGTGATTGAAATTAGGGAAATCACACCATTTGTTATACGACGCCATGTCTGATCAGCGAAGAGGGTGATGGTCTATGTGCCCAAGACTGGTCATTGCGCTCAGGTTGTCCATTTCAACATGTTGGTGCAGCAAACCCCGGGGAAGACGAAGACTGCCAAGTGGTTTTTGAGAGAAAATTGAGCTTTGGGAATCGAGAGAGCTATCTAGATATGGATGAAACTATATGGCAAGCTCTTCCGGAAGATGTGGAGGATAGAGTTCTGTCTTGGCTTCCTTTGGCAAGTTGTGCGCGCTTCCGGTCGGTCTGCAAAAGGTGGTTTAACTTGATGAATTCCGAAAGATTCTTTCAGATGCACTCCAGTCATGTCTCTCCCGAGACCTGGATACTCTCCTTTGCAGATCAATCACCGGACACAAATCTTGGATTCAAGTATAAGGGACAAGTTTTTGACCCCGTTAACAACAGAACATTCATGCTCGAGTTTCCGTTCCTTCCTGAAAATAGCGTACCTGTTGCCTCAGCAGGAGGGCTCGTATGCTTCTGTTGTGATTCAAGCAGCAACGGGGAAAATGATGTAAGCTTTTATGTGTGTAATCCCATTACAAAAGTGTGGAAGTTCGTACCAAGCCCATGCTCCAGAGTTTCCATCGTAACTCTGGTTGTTGATTCGGAGTCGGGTTTTATGGGCTACAAACTGTACGTGTTTTGCGAAGCCTCAGTAGTTCGCTGGCTCTGGGTGGGGGTACTTGACCACACGGCGATGGAGTACGACTCCAAGTTGAACCGCTGGAAAGATGTTGGCGATGTTCACAGTGGCGAACAGTTTAAACCTGGGAGTGTTTTTAAAAACGGAAAGGTCCATCTTCTGTCCTCAGAGAGCGTTGAAGCCCTTGATGTACAACATGGCAACTGGATGAGGGTGGACGGCGCCCCTGCTTATGCATCCTGTGCGACCCTCCTTCAGCGAGAAGATCGGCTATTGGTGGTGGGTGACATGGTACATCATAACGTGTTTCATCTTCCGAACTTGACAAGTTATGTAGGCATCGTGATCTGGGAGTTTCATCCAGTGACCAAAGACTGGATTGAAGTTTCCCGAATGCCAGAGGCCATGGTAGACAGTTTCTCCTACTCTTCATTCTCTTGTGTCATTGTAGGAGATCTTTTATACCTATTTTCTAGGAATTCTAGGTTACCACATATCATGGTTTATTCCTTTTCTCAGCAGTTATGGTCTCGTCGAACTAACAGGTGTGAGGAAGCTACATCTAAGGTGTTCGCCTTCAATCCTAGACTGGATGCCTGTGCATGAGCAAGTAGTCCGGTTTTTTTTTGTTGAGATAGGGATAAAGAAAACAAAAGAAGAAGCAGATTTCTATCGCCATGATCATATTGTTCTGTCTCTTCCTTCCGAGGAGTTAGAAGCCCTTGGTGCTCCATCCAGGTTTGGAATGCCAAGTGATCATCAGCTTCGATGTTACCTTCCCATGTATATTCTGTAACTTTCATATTAAGCAACTGCCTTGGAGGAGTTGGAGCCCAAGCATTTTGGAGTAGCTGAACAGGACATAGGGTTTCTCAGTTTGCTTGTTTGATTTTTTCTAGAATATGTCCTTCACAGATGTATCTATCAGTTTACAGATGCTCTGAGGACTTCATCTATGTAATTCAAATAGGTGGTTGTCATCTCACCATATCATGTTTCCAAAGATGCTTCTGACAAGCCGGTGCAATCTGTGGCTTTCTTTTCTTTCATATTATGGTCCACATCAATGCAAGTGCACAATCTGCACACCTTCATAAACTGGGAGATGTTTATACTGGCATTAAGGGATCCTGTAACTGGGATTTAAACGAACCCGTCTACATGGCCAATTGGAGTGACAAAAAGTAAGCCTCCATTAGTTGAATTGTTTATCATCTTCTGTTTCATGTCCGTGCTAAGAAGTCATTAAACGTCTACCCAAGCCTCTTTCAGCTTCCCAGCTAAAAAGGCTATTGTCTATCAGCTGTTGGATGCCCTCCATGGAACTGTTTGCCTTGAGAGGTCAGCAGTTACTGTCTAGATTAGAAGGGGAGCCTATGACCGTATTTCATTCATCCCGAACTATCCATCTCTCATCCATCCACGTTGCATTGGGGCTGAAGACCTAAAGCTGGAGGACCAGCATCACGAGCCTGCTTGCCTCGACCCGGGCTCAATGGTTTCTAATGTCGGACCCAACTCAAATCTATCCCCCGCCCTTTCACTTGCCTTGGAGTAGCTGCGCCATTTCCCGAGCTTTCTCCCGACCTCCGAAACGCGCCATTCCGTGCAGATTTCGGTAAGAAACCCTGGTTTTGGCTGCTCTCTGTACCGCTATTTGTCGAGACGTTTCTGTTTTTCCAGCTGGCAGTAGAGAGAGAGAGACGGATGATTGAGCAATGTTTCGCTACAGCCTTAGGTTTACATGGCTTCGTAGATTTTGCAAGGTTGGCACGACTATTTTTAGTCTTCGCATCGCTCGTGTGTGCAATTTCGTGCAACCTTTCGGTTTGCAGTGTTGCAGTGGTTTTTGATTTTCTCGGATTGGCTTGGGAATGGTTTTCCCGACTTTGTTTCCACCGGAAGAGGTGTTCGGTCGAAATCTCTTGTTGGTTGGGACCGACCTTCTGGTGCTCTTAGTTCGTATGCGATAGTTTCTCTTTGCCTAAAATCTATTGCAAGTGCAGAAAGGTGCAATTTGGCATGAAATTGTGAGGTCCGTGGTGGTGACATCCGTGGTCCTTGCCACGCACTTCGATAAACCACAAACCCTAATTGGTGTCAAAAGCAATGAGCAGGGTTAGGTTTTCCGGTGCACTGTTTTCTGGGCATAGATTTGGTTTTTTGTGGGGTGGATCCGATGTTGGAATGAATCCTGAGTAGGTTATTTTTTTGAGAATGTGGAATGGATTTGCTACTTGGAGCAGGGGAGAAACGCTTTAGCTTCATATCAACGTTGCCGACAAATATGGAGAACCAGACCTTCAAGGATGTTGAAAAGGCAGAAAGGAAGCTGGAGAAGCTAATCTAGCCCTTGGAGCATACAAGTCTATGACTGCGGGGGTTTGCTGGTGGCAGCTATGGATTGGCATGTTGCATAAATTTCGTGCCTCAAAGAAGTAATGGAGGAAGATTACGGTGGTCAGAGGTCAGACACGGATGTGTCTGCGCCGATGGCCCCGGGTGTTTCCTCATCCCCTGCCACTCTCGTCTCCAACGCACATCAGGTTTCTCTTCCGAAGCATTTGATCCTTGGTGTTGGAGATAAGAGTAACTCGGGTGTTTTGTCTTCTGAGGTGCCAAAACGAGTCATTGTTCTGGCTGAGAAACCTGCTGAAGCTTCAGAGGACGGAGGAATCCTATTAGCTGACGAACTGAAGGCATACGATAAGGTCGGTGACTACTGCATGGGTGCCGGCGTAGATGTCCAGGAGGTGTCCACGCAAAAAGGAGCCGATATCACAGAAAGTCGGCAAGAAAATTCCAGTTTGGATAACGGAGACATGGTGAAGGAGAACGGGACTGACGTCAAAGATCTGGGAGTATCGTTACCGGATTCTCTTGATGATGACCAGCCCTTGTGCGTGGTGTTTAAGAAGGGAAAGTTGGGGGAGGATGCTCTAGTGGCACTTGTTGGTAAGAAGCCGACCGAGGAGCGATGTTCTTCTCCCCAGATTGTTTTGGCCTCTTCTGTTAGATCGCCAGGAATGGACAAAGTAAAAGCTTCTATAGCAGAGGGTGCAGAGGGTGCAGAGGGTGTTGTTAAGAAGATTAGGCACAGTGAAGGGGGTGTTGTAAAGTCTCTCACATTGAAGAGCCGTCCAAACAACGGACTTGAGAGGAGTAGTAGGAGAGGGAGCATGGAAGCGCGGAGGGCTCCTCGACATGCTAAAAAGCGCAGGTATTGTTTATGTCCGATTGTCTATTTCACAGGGAACGTTCAACTATCCCCTTTGGTGTGTATTTTGCTGTTTCTTTCTCTTTTGTGGATTATGTTTGAAAGGAAATTCTGCTTCTGTAAGGATTGTTGCCTTGCTAGGGTTTGATTTTATTGTAGTTATCGGCGGCCTATCGTTGCAAAGATTTCTCATATGCGCTATGTTATTGTAAATTCACGAGCCATCTTGCCATTCGCGATATGTTGCAGACGTTAGGTTCTCCCCTCTTTTAGTTTTTCTTCCGATTTATGTTTATGCATCATATGATTCTCTCCCGTTATTGCGCGAACATTTGAAGGAGAGCCTTTACGTCCGTTGTCTCATTGAACTCAAATAAGAAAACCTTGCAATCATCTAGTCGCGCTTTCCAGCGTAAAGCATGCGCGCGTCTTACTTTTATATGTTTCTCGACATGTGTTAGTTAGGTTTCATGGCGTCCTTCATATGGAGTTTGTGCACACCAGGTCCTTCCTTCTCCTTATAAGCACTGACATAATCTTCTGTAAATGCTCCCTTTCAGGCACGATGATATGGCTTACGAGGGCGACATGGAGTGGGATGTTATTATGGGAGTGTCGGAGCCGCCGACGGATTGGAACTGGCACCCGGAAAAAGATCGGTTGAGTAGAGGGCGCGGCAAGGGTGGTTTGGCGCTATCTTCACACGGTCAGATATTTCCTGGGGAGGCTGCGGCGGTTGCAGCAGGTCTACGAGCCCGGACTCTCAGTGCCGCTGAGAGAATCTGCTTCAAGGATGCCCTAAAACGACGAGGAGGCCTTCAGGAGTATCTGGAGTGCAGGTCTTGCTCTACATCTACGTTTAATTGATGAACCTGATGTGGCGGGTTGTGCACTTTCTTACTGCTAGAGGAACTTAGGGGATAGCTATGTGATATGTGATTGTATGCTTAGCAAAGATGCTGGCGATATTGTGAGTCTTGCCTTATGTAGGAAGATGTAAGCAATGATTCCTTGTGTCAGGAAGTACGATTCTGGTTTAAAGAGGGAAGAACTTTGGGATATGGCAGGAATCTAGTGCTAGGACTATGGGAGAAGGACGTGCAGCATTTATTGATGGTGACCGACTGTGGTGTATCGGAGGAAGCATCTGGGGAGGAGCCGGCTCGAGCTTCTCTCGTTCGTGAGATATACCGATTTCTTGATTATCATGTAAGCTTAGTTTGAATGCCGTAGCCTTGCATGCTTTTCAGTTTGTAGCCAGAAAATCCAGTAATGGTGAGAATGGTGTACGAGGTCAAGTAGTTTCCCTTTACTGCGACCTACTACTACGTTCATCAGTTCAAAGTAAATTTTTATGGAGGAAATCGGCGGGGTGGTCAGATGTATCATGCATTTTCTTTACGTTCTTTAGAGACGCTCTGTGCCGGTGATTGTGTTCGCAAAATTAGTCCATGGTGTCTAGCGAGAAGTGGTTGTTTGGTAGTTGACAGCAGTCCGGGACACGCACCTCGTGTGAATGTCTTCAAATTGCTGATGGCATGGACGACTCTGTTCATGGTGATTTTTTATGGATTTATGAATTTCTGTAGTAATGATTCTAGATTGATATGAGCACTGGTCCTTTGTTCATGTCCTGCAGGGCTTCATCAATGTAGGTGTAGCAACCAAGCGGCAGAAGCACACACTGTCTTTGACTGGTTACACTCCCCACTCCGATGGTAGTTTGACAGCAAGTCAGGATGGCGATTCAATGTTTGAAGAAGCAGAGATGGAGGTGGCTGAAGAGATGGCATTGATTCTCGGTTAGTTGATCACATCTCTTCCCTACCTATCGTGGTCCACCGACATTGATATCTAGGTTTCATAGGTTTGTGTGACCAGTGACCAGGTTTTGATAATTGCAACTTTTCGGAATCATTTGCAATTGAATACGTCTAGCGAGTGGATAGCTTATGATTTAACCTGCGGACCTGAATGCTTGTGGGTATGGTAACGTGTTGAAGATCACCTGCACTCTTACCTGTAGCCATCAGTTGTTTAGGGGCATTTTCTTGTTGGCTATGCGCTAGCCGTCGATCACACTGCGAACATCCTTTGCCTTCCCAAGTTTGGTGCCTGAATTGATTGCTACCTCCCTAGGAATTACTGAGAAATTTTATGAGGACATGCGAGTGTCTTCTGTCTTTGAGCTTTCCAGTCTGCAGAGGTATTTACTCTTGGGAACCATTCTTCAGGTCAAATTCGAGGACATCCGGCTTCAGTGACGGTGAAAGAGGAACGTCTTGCCGATGACCCCGATGTTCGAGTGGAAGCTTGTCAAGAGGGAGATGGGTCAACGGGGATCACCGAAAACGGAAGCAGTGTCACACATTCGCAGACGAAAGGAGTTATCGATGGAGAATCATTACCTATGGATATTGATGTTGGACCAAACGTGGACACAGTAGACTCCACCTCGGAGATCGACCAAGACAACAAGGAGGATTGCAAGACGCTGCTTTCTTTTTCGAGCAGAATGGTGTACAAATCGGAGATTGTTGAGAAATCCAATAACGATGGGGAGGTGGATAACGAGTTTGACGATATGGCTACGCTAGACCAAGTATTCACGCGCAAGCGCTCCGGGTTGAGCTCAAAGATGAGTAAGGGTGCGACTGCAGAGAGCGTGAAATCCGAATCGCTCGACATGGGGCTAGTCAAAGATGAGCTGGACGAGTTCAAGAGCGCGCAGGTGTTACACGACTTGCACAAGTGCGACGCACCTGTGGAAGGGCTGGTGGCGTTCAGAGCAGCAGCGCAACTGGAGAGAGAGCGCAGCTTCAAATTCGAGCAGGAAGGTGTGAAGCGTGTGATTGTGGTCGGTGCCGGGCCTGCGGGTCTCTCTGCGGCGCGGCATCTGCGACGGATGAATTACCAAGTTACGATTCTAGAGGCTCGACATCGCGTGGGCGGGCGGGTGTTCACGGATAGGAAGACGTTCTCTGCACCTGTGGATTTGGGGGCAAGCATCATCACAGGTAAAATTGATGAGGAACGATCATGTATGTAGGACGCAGCAGGGTTGCTGTCGTGGTGTCATGTTTCTCGCTTTGGATTCGATGTGGAAACATGGTTTTATTTTAGTGGAGATTTATGTACCCCATGCCCAGTAGGGCTGGGTTTGTTGAAGTGAACTTATGAAAGGTACATTACAGAAGTTATGGAATATGATTATGAATTTCGTTGTTGGACTTGGAAAATCGAGTTTCAACTTATCCAAGAAAGAAGCCATCTTCTGTCTTTGTTGCAGGTGTTGAGGCAGATGTGGCAACAGAAAGAAGGGCCGACCCATCTGCTCTTCTATGCAAACAACTCGGTTTGGAGCTGACCACTTTGCGCGGAGATTGCCCGCTTTATGACTCCGTGACGGGGGAGAAGGTCGCTCCCGATCTAGACGCCGCTCTAGAGGCTGAATACAACAGCTTGCTCGATGACACGGTGTTGTTGGTTGCTCAGAATGGGGATACTGCGATGCGCCTGTGTCTGGAAGAAGGCCTGGAACAATCTCTCACGAAACGACGTGCTGTGCGTGGTGCCCAACGATCTGATCTCTCCAATACGGGAGGGGACCCGGGAGAGGGCAAGAGTGGGATTGAGATGGAGAGTGAGAGTCTGACATTGGAAAAGCTGTCGGTGGAGGAATCGCGGAGGGTGGTAACTACAAGCGATGTGATATGCGAGACACTGACAGCAAGCGACCCTTCTGAGAACCTGGCGATAGCAGAATCGGCGAGCGACGAGCAGGCCGGTACGAGGTTGGAGGGGTCGACCTTGAGAAATGGATCGATTGCGATGGAGCGTGGGAGCGTGGATGAGCAGAACCTGAGCCAGTTGGAACGGCGAATCATGGATTGGCATTTTGCAAATCTGGAGTATGGATGTGCTGCGGAGCTGAACGAGGTGTCGTTACCTTACTGGAACCAAGACGATGTGTATGGAGGCTTCGGGGGCCCTCACTGTATGATCAAAGGAGGGTACAGTCGACCCATCGAGGCATTGAGTGAAGGGCTGGACATTCGGTTCGGCAGGGTCGTGACGGAGATCAGCTACAGCTCGAGCGAGGGGAAGGCGAAAGGGGAGGTGAAGCGAGAAGTGAATGTGGCAGTAGAGAGTGGGGAGGAGTTCAGAGGCGATGCAGTCCTGGTAACCATACCGCTGGGTTGTTTGAAAGCTGGGACCGTCCAGTTCAGTCCCCGATTGCCGGAGTGGAAAACTGCGTCGATAGAGCGACTGGGATTCGGGGTGTTGAACAAAGTGGTGTTAGAATTTCCGACGGCTTTCTGGGACGAGAGTGTGGACTACTTTGGAGCGGCAGCCGAGAGCAGAGAGCTTCGAGGGAAGTGCTTCATGTTCTGGAACTTGAAGAGGACGAGTGGATACCCCATTCTGGTGGCGTTGGTAGTAGGTAAGGCTGCAAAGGAAGGAGAGAGAGGGGAGAGCGGGGAGCTGGTGGAGCACGCTGTTAAGATTCTGAAGAAGCTTTTCGGAGAGGAAGCAGTGCCGAAACCGTGCGCATCAGCGGTGACGAACTGGGGAGGTGACTGCTACAGTCGGGGAGCTTACTCGTATGTGGCGTTGGGGGCGTCCGGAGAGGATTACGACATTCTGGCGCGGCCAGTGGATAATTGCGTGTTCTTTGCAGGGGAAGCGACTTGCAAGGAGCACCCGGACACGGTGGGGGGTGCGATGATGAGTGGTTTACGGGAGGCGATAAGGATGATTGACATCATGGAGAATCGCGGGGATAGCATGGCAGAAGCGGAAGCTCTGGCGGCTGCTCAGCGGCAATCCGACAGTGAGAGGAATGAGGTGAGCGTCGTTGTTTTCACGGCGGGTGGGGTGGGGGTGCAAACATCAGAGATTGACGGTGCTGGAGTACGTGCGAGCATGACTAAAATAAAAAGTAAACAGAATTCCTATTCCTTTTGTTAATCATGTGTGTTGTTTCTGCAGGTAAGAGATATGATGAAACGGTTAGCAGCGGCTGAGCTTTCGAATGTGTTGAGGGGAGACACGCCGCCTGTAAATGGCGAACAGGGACCTCTGAGTCGTTCAGAGCTTCTGAAGGACATGTTTGGTCATGCAAAGACGACAGCAGGACGACTTTTCCTAATCAAGGAGATGTTGCAACTGTCAGTCTTTCCTCTGAAGGCATTTGCTGGGACAAAGTCTGGCCTCGAGGTTTTGAATACCTGGATTCTGGTACATGTTATGACACTTATTTTTTTGGATGTTGTCTTTTAGATGGACTTTTTTGTGATTTCTAAAAGACTTTGTTGCTGTGTAGTGGCTGGCGTGCCATTGGTATTCATGGTTGTGGTGGCAAGTTTTTTTCTATTATCGTTGTCTTCGCATGCAGAAGGATCATGAAGTTAGTTTTGTAAATGTTGGAGGTTTTAGGTAGTTTATTACTTTGTTGCTATACTTCTATTTCTCTGAATTCCGTTTTAGGCAGTCTTTAGTTACCTGGGCTTTATCCTTGTGAGGTGCCGTGTATACATCAACATTGGGATGGGGGGAAGATTTCTTTGGAAAATGTTCGGGATCGTCATTTTGGGTTTATTTTTTGTAGGATTCTATGGGTAAGGATGGGACTCAACTCCTTCGACACTGCGTTCGTCTTCTTCTCGTGGTAGCCACCGACTTAGTATCGATTCGCCAATCTGGTAAGATCTTCACCTGATTGCAAAATCAAGCTGTTTTCAATCGACCAGGGGACAGATGAATGGTGTATGGGTTACTAATGTAGGGGTACTTAAATTGGACAATTGTATGAAAATGGACAAAATGTAGACTTGTCTATCATTGTAGAACGCAATTCAAGGAAGTTCATAGAGATCTCTTATGCCTCGCTGGATAATCAATGTAAGAAGTTCGTAGACTTCAGAGCTAAAGTGAATTTAATTGGTTTTGTCTAATTTTGAAGCACTGTCCAATGAATTGTACATCTATGTTATGCAGACTGCGTGGGTTCCACTTTCCTCTTAAATTTCATTCTCATGGCACTGGATGCACCTCCTCTAAATTGGTTTGCTCTGTTGGCTACAGGTGTGGGCAAAACTGTGAAGGAAAAAGTGTGGATGCACACAAGTCGTGATATCCGAGGTGTTGCAGGGCAACTTGTTAAACTCTGGATTGAAGTTTTTCGAAGAGAGAAAGCACAAGGGATGATAAAATCTGTGAAGAAGTTATCAGGAAATTCACTTAATGCAACTTTAGGGAGTCAGAAGTTAAAGGTGAAAGATCCTCTGAAGTCCTCTATGGGTACCGGAAAGCCAATACCTCTGACTCATAATGATGCCAAGTGTAGACCTTCCATCCAATCTGCGTCACCGAGTGCCGAATCCAACAAGGTGATTATTTCTTTCAAGGGAGTGGATGTGTTTTCTTCTAGTTTATTATGATTGAGAATAAGTTCTGTTTCACAGCATTGGTGATCATTGACAAGTTTGGAATGAATTTGTTTTTTGCAGGGACTGACTGGGGAGGAGCTGAGGAATGAGGATCCTAATGGGGTAGCTAATCCAAGCGCAGAGGGTGTGAGAGGCAATACCCTATCAGGAGATGCTGAACGACCTCTTTCTGATATGGAGATCGAAGCCATTGCAGCGGCTGAGCAGGCACATGCTGCAGCAACTGCAGCTGCGAAGGTACTCGTTTTTCATCCTTAGCTGGTGTGCAAATCGAGTGAGCTGATTTGGTTTTGTGCCTAGAGTTACTGGACTGTAATTCCTGGATTATGGAATTTTTTGCTGAAAAGTAGAGCGTTGGTGGGAAAATAGATTGTTTACCTCGAATCAATACTGGCTGTGGCTGTGAGATCGCTCGAGGGATTTCTTTTGCCATTATCGAATGACACATTGCTAGTTTGCATTGGTCCCAGTCCATTGTTGAGATTATTTGAGTGAATTTTTTTGTAGGCCTACGCGGAAGCAGAGGCACAGCGAACCGCTCTACCGCAATTGCCAAAGATCTTGTCGTTTCATAAATTCTCGAAGCGAGACAAGGAAGAATCTGTGGACTGGAAGAGAAAGAAATGGCTTGCAACCATAGAAAAATCTCCACCGTCCAAGGGTCCAATACCTGCAGGTCAGGTCACAATTACCCAATATATCCTGAATTTCGGTTTCGTTTGCTTAGCTGATGAGGTACTATCGGTCACGTGTGTATCGCATTAACGCTTCCCTCTAATTCAACGTTCTTGTTCGTCCTTCAGATTATGAGCACAGAGGCGTTCGAGAAAACAGCCGCTTATCTAACGATCAGGCGAATGGCTGTGGACCTGCTATCAGTCCACTCCAAACCACACTCCACAAAGCCGGAGAAGACTCGACTCCGACTGCTGTAGTCACAGAATCGTGTGCAGTGGAACACGACACGCAGGCTCAGCCTCAAGAGGCTTCTTGTGATCCGAGTGGTGAACATGCGTTAGGTTCAGGGGCAAAAGATACTGCCATAGTTTGTGATTCGACAACAGATCCTTCGCCAGTTGCCTATGACGTAGCTGTTCCCCATAGAGAACCTGGAATAGAAAGAGTAGACGGCACCAGTGGAAGGCCACCAGATGAAGTGCGGATGCAATCTTATCCCGAGGCAGCAGATCGACGAGGGGGGGACGCAATCAAGAAGGCTGTGTCAGATTATGTGGTCCAGCTTCTTACCCCATTGTACAAGACCAAAAAGATACAAAAAGAAGACTTCAAAGCTATTGTGAAGAAGTCCACTGCAAAGGTAAAATTCATGTCTCCAAATTCGTATCTTCTGCGCAGTAATTCTTGATGATGAACTGAAGTGTTGCTTCAATCTGCATCCAGGTAGCTCTTAGATACTGGGCATCTAGTCTTTTGAACGATAAAATGCAGTATGGGATATTCACTTATGAGCTACTACCTCCATTGCTGACATTGGTCGTCATTTCGTAGGTTATGGATCGGAACTCTTCGAAGGAGAACGCTTTGGCAGTCTCAGAGTTTCTCAATCTCAAGCGGAAAGTCAAGGTGAGCCGAGCATTGAATGTGTACTGTGAGATGGGTGTCTTTAGGCTGATTCTGGTTTCGTTAGTCTATGGACTGCTTGTAATTTTCCGCCTTATCCACATGACTAGAACAGAGTGAGTTATTTTCCCCCCAATCCCGATGTGATGCATTGACACATGCGTACTGTGAGTTTGCAGATACGTTCCCTGGTGGATATGTTCATCGAGAGGCATTTGAAAGGTGAATCACATTGATTGTACTCGTTAGTCTCCCATGGTGGGTTGCAGATACAGTTACTGCTTGTTTAGCATAATGGTAGAAAACTCTAGAGAATTGACTTAGGGGAACATCTTGTGAAGTGATTAATTGTCGTCATGTTATTCTTTGACCCAGCTTTTTGTAAGAATGGTCTACATTGCATTATCTCTGGTATATGGACGTGAGCATATCAGCAGGCTTGTACTTCGTCACACAATATTTTTATGAATTTGCCAGAAGGGTATCTCCAAAGTACCTTCAAATCATCTCCATGCTTAATTGTGGTTGGTGGGCTCTGCTATGGAGTTCTACTTTGAAAATTTGTAGAAATTAGATGCTTTATCCAAAAAATTTAATTTTCTTTTTAAAAATTTCATGAATTTCAATTGTCAATATTGAAAAAATATTTTTTTTAGAAAAAGTTGCCCCCAACTATGCTGAATTGCTTAAATTGATGGTTATGGGTGTTCCTACCTTATCTGCTGAGAAAAAGAGTGTCAATTTTTTTAATTTTTTTTAATTTTTTTAATTTTTCCCTTAACAACAAATCCTGAAACTAAACTAGAGGACTCAAAGGGGCGGTTGCCGATAATTCCAAGAAACCTGAGAGTCGTCTCACTCCCAAGTGCGGAGAGAACATCCAAATTTTGTCAAGTTTTGCTCTGTTTTGAGGAGAGTGTCAAATGGACAGAGAGGCCTTTTCCCAGCCCATTCTTCCACAATCAATCAAGCAAATTTCCCACACCAGAGATTGCAACAGAATCGGGGTATCTGCTGCTTGCTCTTTAAAAATGCCGGCAATCCAAATCTGATCCTGAGTTGCGGCTTCCAAAAGAAGCTGCCTTCATTGAGGTGGAAAACTAAGCCTCATAACAGTAATGCACTTCTTGGTAATTCCGCCCAAGGTTTAAAGTCGCCACGATCTAACTTATTGTAAGTAAGTCCCAGATAAGATTGCTGACCGTGTTTCAAACCTGATAAAGCTTTAGCTGCCTGGCCCTGTGCAGAAGCAAATCCAAAGGATCCTCCTTACCTTCTGTAAGTTGAGGCCCACCTGAGATTAGTGTTAAGAACCTCTTCGTGTGTGGTATGACGATGATTTCACCAATCCTGTCCATGCTGCAAGAATTTTTTTCCAGACTTCGGAACCTCGAACTCTTGAAAAATCATCAGTACCACCATCGATCCATTGCCAAGGTCGAAGGCCATGCTCCTTCCCTTTTGCTGGGTTTCATTCATTCTGGGTCTTGAGATTCGTATCACCAGGTTCCAAAGCGTGTAAAATCCACTTCCACAAAAAAAGCCATAGTGGCTTTCTTCAGGGTCAAGTGAAGCTACAATGTCTACATAAATTCACCCATCTTACTCGATCCTGCTTAGAGTATTTAGTACCCGTCTACAAATAGCTTGCGAGCTTCAATTTAACCCGTCTAATTAACCACTTTCATGGAGCGAGTCCAGTCCAGATGGACGTAAAAGTAATTTACATCCAGATGCAGTCTTGGAAATCCATATTGATGAATGCATGTGGGATTCTCTTCGTCACTCCTGGCGGAAATTTACGATTTTAAATTGAGTCTTGGACCATCGATGTAGAGCTTGGGCCCAGAAATTCCCAATATTCTTTGAATAATTCCACCGTGAGACCATCAGGACCTGGGCTTTTTTCCAGTGCCAATCGCTTGCAAGCGTCATGTAGCTCCTCTTGTAACAATCGGTGCTGCTAGTCGAGCACTCATAACTTCCGAGATACGTTGAGGAAGGTACTGTAAAAATTCTCCCTCGGCCACTTCTGTGTCGACCGGGACTCGGGAGAGATTGCTTCCTCTGTGTACAAAACTTTGATAAAAATCTGTGCACAATCGTTCCAATTGGTCACGATTATGCAAAAGAGCGCCTGTATCATATTTCAGTGCTGAGATTGTTGAGGCAGCAGGTTGTCCTCGAATTGCAGGGAAAAAATCTTTGGAAACCATGTCTCCAGTTCACTTCCAACGGATACGGACTCGCAACAGCCTGCCTGCGACTTTTCTTGCCTGAAGTTTGTCAATTGAACACCTGCAAACCCCAGCAGTAACCAGGGCTCCACGATTATTTGGATCCGCTTGAAGGTTCTCTTGTATTCGTCAACAAACATGATTACTAGCAAGAGAGAGGTAAGCAATGCACCGCTCACAATATGCAAAGTCAGCAAACTAGGCTGATAACATTTGTAAATTGAAAGCAAACAAAGACTAACGAGACAGCCAAAGCATTGTGCTCTTCCATAAATGATAAAAATAGACTGTATTTCGCACTACAATCTCGTAGCATGAACGTTGTTGGAAGTGGGACCAATATACACAAAAATGCCCCACCCCCCATAATAATGTAATGTACACCTCTACCACAGCAAATGAGTAAACAAATGGCAACCTATGGCTTCCTCCTCACGGCGGGAGAGACTAGAAAAACACACCCATCCCGTGACAATGATTTCCCTACCGTCCCTTTTCTAAACGAGACAATGGCTACACTGACGAATCCTGCTGCTCCCACGAAGACCGTTGCACAAATTTTCTCTACACTCACTCTAAAATCTTACACGATCCCTGACATTTCTCATCCACAAGTCCAGAGGCGGGGAGTGCAGATCTCGGCACATTCCCCTTTCACACAAGTCTGTGGGCTGTGTATGTGCGGGAGGATTGACTCAAGGTACCTCCTCCACCCAAAAAGGAGGGAAAGCTCACTTGAAGAGCTGGCTATCAATTCCCTTTAGCACCTGCTAAATGTCAAGCCCCATAGCGCCTTGATACATGTGATGGTTATCGTGAGTCAGAACAGCGTTGGCGTACTGCTTCTTGTCCATGGCTCCTGCGCTTTTCTGTCACAAAGCAACGAGACTATTCAGCACACCAGAACTGCCAGGATGACGAAGAAATTTCACAAATTGACCCTGAAAAAGGACCAGACCTGTTACAAAGGTACTTTGCCTAAAACGATCCGATTTTTGGAGCAATTGGCGCATTTTTCATTTCTACAGTAGTCTTGAAAGTCATCCGTCGGACACTTTTGGGCCTCAGCGTCCTTTCAGGGTTAAAGCATTTGGGTTGAAACGTACCGATTGCGTTGGCTCCTCGTCTATGGTGCTACTATCCCCGCCGTCTCTACTGGTCACACTCGAGGCCTTGCTCGCGTTTCCTGTCCGCAACGTCTTCTCCCCCATGAGCTGTCGCATGATGGCCCCCTCTTCCAGCTCAGGATTGTTATGCCAGTAGCTGCCGAGGAACGTCTTGGCACCATCAAGGCTCGGGAAGTACGGCGGCTCGAAGTAGATCTGCGACAGTGCATCGGCCGCCGAGATCTCCGACTGCACGGTGGCTTTGTACTCCCCGCTGCCCATCACGGCGATCACGAGCTGCTGGTACGAGAAGTAGAACTGCCGCACGGCCGCCTCCACGGCCTGGAAGGCTTGCAGCAGGTGGATGGTGGACGAGTGGTGCGCCAGCGGCCGCCCGAACGGGGGCACGACGTGCGTTCGCATGCCGTGCGAGTGGAGAAGGTCCATCACGGCCTCTTGCAACCGTGGACCTCCTTTGGGATCCGCTTCCACGCCCACTACCTTCGGCACCAAGTGACGAAGCTCCTTGCAGTCCCGCGTGACTTGGCGTAGCCGTGTGGAACGCAAACAATATGCTCCTGGAAACATCATGCACAGTAACGCTATCAGAACATAACATGCTTTAGCCAGCGAAGTACTATACACCTTTTTTCTGTTCACAAATGCTATGATACCGCACAAACGTGACATCCTTTAGCTAGCGTAGCACTATACCTTTTTTCTGTTTACAGATTCAATGATACAGTACAAACGTGGCATCCTTTAGCCATGCAAGCACTATACCTTTTTTCTGTTTACAGATGCTATGATACTGCACAACCGTGACATCCTTTAGCCATGGAAGCACTGTACCTTCTTTCTGTTCACAGATGCTAAGAGCCTAAGATACTGCACTAACACAACATTCTTTAGCCATTGACGAATTGCATCCGTTCAATTCCACGATGCTAAGGTACTGCACTAACATAACACTACTTTTTCCTATTTACAGATGCTATGATACTGCACAAACGTAACATCCTCTAGCCATGGTATCACTGTATTTCTTTTCTAATTAAGGATGCTATGATATAGAACAAACATAACGTCCTTTAGCCTCTGAAAATCTGCACTCTTTCTGTTCCTAGATGCTAAGAGCCTAAGATACTGCACTAACACAAACATTCGTTAGCCATTGACAAATTGCCCTGGACCTTTCTATTTACAGATGCTAAGATACTTCAGTGGCATAACATTCTTTAGCCATTGAAGCACTGCACAATCACTATACATACGTGCAAAGATATGGCAGTAACTAAATATAGTTCCTGCTTCGTCCTATAGCCACTCACATGCAATCATGTGCACCTATGCTAACATCATATTCCTTTTTAACAATCCTCAACCTTCCTCTCATTGCAATCTTTAGATAAAAAATGGGAAAATGAGCTACATGGAAACTCAACATTCAGGATACTCCAAGGTGTCACAAGATGATGGAAGGCTGGGCATCGATTTGAATTCTAGTCAGAATTTGCAAACGGCACCACTACGCATCCGAACAAGAATATGAAAGGTTGGGCATTGAATAAAAACATTGCCACGGGGTTCTAATCTCACCTCCACCAATGTGTTCGGTGCTAATAGCCGTCCCGTCCTGCGAAATGGCAAGCTCCTCCTTCAATCGCATGAAATCGTCCGGGTCCATGATCTGGAGCAAATCCATCGTGGAAATGAGGAGCTTCCACACGCGCTCTACAATCCAGCAGCTCTTGGCGGCTATTTCGAAGTTTCCGGATTTCACCTTCTCCTCCACACTCTGCAACAAGCCGGAGGCTACCTCCAACCACGCCTCCATGATTTGGTGCACTGTCGAGAGAGTGTGATCCTCCGGGTGCCCGGGCATCGATTGCCGACACGCATACACCTGGTACAGAAAAACATCGACAATAGAACTCAGTTTCCAGTGGGTTTCAGCCCTTTAGAGGAATGAACTTTGAAAGAGAATGTAGTTCGACTTGCTACTTTCTAATCGCGACATTCAAAACTTCTGAATTTGAACCAGTGATCAACAAGACAGAGTCTGTGGATAATCATGAATTTCAAACCTGAAGGAAATGGGCATTGGAAAAAAAAAAAAAGTGGGTGAACTTGCTACTTACTAATCACAACACCAAAAACTTTGAGGTAAGTCAATAAGAATGGACCATTCTAGTCAACAAAAAGATGATGAAGGATAGGAGAGATGACGCACAACTCGATGATCAATTCAATGCAGTGGCATTACCCAAGTGGGAAAAACGATGGCAAACAACTTTAACGTTGAAGCCTCTCGTATCCACTCCCAAATTGCCAATCACACATCCAATGAAATGCAGCCCATTTCATCAAAGTTTGAACCCATTAATTTTGCCAAAACAGTTGCCAGAGAGGCTGCAATAGAGCTTCTAAATATTGACCTCAAGAGGACTAATGTTCAATTCCATTCAGTGGCATTATCCAAGTGGGAGAAATTATAGGAAACAAATTTGACGATGAAGCCTCTCGTATCCACTCCCAAATTTTCAATCGCACTTACCGTGAAATGCAACACATTTGATCCAAGTTTGAAACCCACTAACATTTGCAAACAAAGTTGCCAGAGAGGTTGCAATAGAGCTGACCTCCAGGGGCTGGCAAACGGCGTCGTACTCGAGCACGGGCTTGCCTGCGAGGTTGGGCTCCCCCAGTCCGAGCGTGAAGGGCGCGCGCGCCATATGCCCTTCGATGGCGAACACCAACCTGGCGCTCACATTCTGCGCCGTCCGCCACGCCGCGAGTCGCGGAAGCAGGCTTTCCCTGCTCACCTTGCTCACGATCGGTCGCGACCCAGCCTTGTGCCACACCACTGCCTCCGTCCCCACAAAACTGGAGCTCGCCGCCTGGGGCTTCGACGTGGGCGCTCCGTCGCCCCCGTCGTTGTCGCTCTCCACCACGCACGACAGAAGCTCCAGCTGCGAACTCGCGAGCGATTCCAACCGACGGAGCCACTCGTCACGGTCGATGTAAGGCCGCGTGTCGCACAGCACGCCTGAGATGAGGCGGAACACGAGCTCCAGGCTGTGAAGCGCTGGGCGCACCACCCGTTCCTGGCGCCACTCGCACCACCCCTTCGTTTCCCATAGTTGTGTGAGAGACGGTAAGTGCAAGTAAAGCTCGTAAGCCTCCACCTGCTCCGGGGAAGGTTGCACGAGAGCCTCCATGTCGCAGTTGGCGAGGGAGACAGACACTGGGGGACGCGAGCACGATGCGCAGCTAGATCGTGGCAAATCACGTTCAAACTCCATTCCAAACGGGTTAAAGAATCGAAACGCTTCCGACGTCGATGGCTAACAACAGCAATAAAACTCTTCTCCGAGACGAACCCCAAATCGCAAACATCGCCTGCTCAAGTCTAGCTATATATTACAGCGTAAGTCTGTACCAATTCAAGCTCTAAATGGACGCAAGATTCCAACGAGACGCCGGCCTGCGAAGGAAGTGATTGTCAACCACGAATGTGACCACGAGCATCAACGATAACACCGAAACTCGAGTTCTCAACGCGAAACGCTTCTGCCATTCACAAAACGAACACACGCACTCACGTGGCGAGCATCTTCCTATCTATCCTCTGGGTTGTTGCTCGGGTTGCTTGCTCCGCATTCTCTCTCGCGAATGACCCTTCGAAGGACCCAACCCCAATCGAACCGAATATGCTTCCGTCTCGCCCTCGAACTCGGAAACTGACGCCAGACAATTCTTGCACCTCCGACACGGGCAAGCGGGCTCCTTGATGGTCTGCGAGTGAATATCCCCGCGTCTGGATCAAAGGCCACGCGCAATGGCCTGGCACATATCCAAAGGGAGAGTAAGAAACTGGGTCTTTTTACTACAAGGATTCGCAAAGGGCGTGAAGGATCCCAACGGCAAAGGGAAATGCATCTCAATAGAATTTGCCTTGGCTTCCAAATGGATAACCACGGCCACCAGTCTCCACGTAAATCCGGTTCGTTAGTTGGATGACTTGGATCCCGGGATTCACGAGCCAGCGCCGAAGGCCCGCAGCAAGCGCGTGTTGATAACCTTGGAATGGGGCCGTCACGCTTGAAGTCCACGGCGCTCTCCTCGTCAGGGCCACGCCATAGCCTGGGGTGGGATCTAGGACGAAAATAGATGCTGGAAAGGACGCAAGTGGTGTATGGTAGGTAGCCTTAAGGGGATTGACCCCGCTTGCTCCGGGATCTACCACATGGATACATTTTTGGACCGTAAATCTCGGTGATGGGGAGTTTGGTACGAGGCCTCGCTCCGATGGGAAATGGGCGGGCGTGTGAACTGGAGAGTCACCTGGACGGTGCTACCCTACATGAAGGTTAGATTCAGCATAAATTAAGTCATTTTCGAAAAGAAAAAAAAAGGACACATGTCATCTTGTGAATGGTGTGAGATGACATGCACCCCAAGAAATTGAGGTGAAAATTTAATTTCGGCATCTAAATGGTATCTAAGTGTCAAATTGGACCTTTACACATGGTATTCATCTTGGTAATTTTGAATGGGTTGAGTGACAAAACAATGATTGTCCCAAAAGGGTGTATTACTCTAATTTGCCAGAACTCTATTTTGAATAGGGGAGGTTGAAATATCATTGTATTGCAAACATTTTCACAACAATAAATTTGTATGATGACAATATTCTAAAATAGGGCAAATCAATGTTCTTAAATCAAGTAGAACATGTTTGAAACTTTGAATACAAGGCTTCACCAAACTTTAAGTATTCATCATCTTGGCACATTCTTATAAAGTAAAAAAAGACTTGTTCAATGATGTGGATGTCTATTTGGAAACATTTTGAAGATGGTCTTATTATGTGGACCATTTGTGGAGTAATCTTAAATCACAACCTTATTTGCAAGATATTGTCACTTGACCTAACTCAGCCTAATTAAATTTCTAATGCCTTGTCATCTTAATAGGTTCTAAATAGCAATTATATAAACTTCATGTTTTGGATTATGTGAACAATCATAAACAAAATCATTCTTATTGATCCAAATAAAGAAAATTTTAATCAAAGTTAAAAATAGAAAGTCATTTTTCATGCCACAAGAATACAAAGGTCATTTTTAAACTTGAAGCCAAAACTAATTTCAAGTGAAGTGACAAATCAAAAAAAAAAATTACATAAAAATTTTGAATGACATTTCTAACAGTGAAAAGTAAACCTTTTGAACCTAATATATCTTGGGAAGTCACAAGTCAAGCTATTGAAGCAAGTGTAGTCTATACCCTATCCTCTCCCAAATGGCTTTAAAAGGATAGATACATTATTGAAAAATAGTTCTACGTGACTTCATAGGGTTAAAGTGAGTCAAAATAACATAAGATGTTGGCTTTGTCTCTTGACTTGACCAATAAGTAATTATGAATGAGGCCTCAACTTGTCATTATTAAATCAAGGGTTTAAAAAAAAATCTCCTAAAATTCTATAGCAAGCTTGTAAATGTGAGTCTATTCACATCAAAACATTTTAGATTAAAATTTTGTGTTTTTTTTTTCTTTCGACAACTTATTTAAAAGGCTCCTCAATAATACATCATTAAAAGTTATAAATTTTCATTTTGTCTACCACACAAGTACATATAACCAACTTGCCCAATGTTTGACATAATTGCATTGAGAACTATAAGAAAAATGAGGAGACATGGCTCATTTATGCCTAGCTTCTAATCCTAAAAAGTCAAGGCCTACCACTAAGGTAGGCAATAAAAAAGTGTTTTAATTTTGAACCAATAGGTGCATTTTTGTTTCCCTATACTTATAGTGAAAATCATCCATCAAACACTTTTAGTCCTTGGCATCATTTTAATGTTAAACTTATTTGAACTTGTCAATTTCAATGCAAACAATGTTTAGTTTATATAGTAATGAAAATATTGTTGGGAATGTTTCTTTATAGTACATGCAAAAACATGTGTAAATTACTCAAAAGACAACTATCAGTGGTCAATGCTTTTGCAAGTTGAATTTTGTGACTAACTTTATCCTTGTGATATAAGGTATCCAAAGATCCTCTGTACTATTGTATATTAGTGATTCATGTTTTAAAATTTCAAATGCACTCTATTAATACATAGCTACTATAAAATAGTAAAAGTAGATACAAGGCATAAATAGGATTGCCTAACTTACAAAATTTGGTTATTATGGTATGTCCACCCATAATCATCACCACCAAAATATGATTCCTACATTTGAATAAAAAAAGAATACTAAAATCTAGGTATTGATGACGTAAAATGTACACAATCAAAACATGAGAAAGTCTTATCTTGATTTTTAGCACACCATTGCCTATATTTCAAAAACTTCATAAGCTATTCATATAATGTCAAAATATTCCATTTTAAAGTATGTTGGAATCGTCTTTTAATTGACATTGAGATTTAATAAATTAATTTCTATTTAATAATAGTGAATATGCTTGGTTTCTATCAGTGTCGCTTGTGAGTGTACTTATTTTCACCTTCTCTTACTGATCAATTGTAGGGTGTCAATTTTTTAGTAATTAGTTCCTCCAGTGCCCTACTATATTTTCTTTCCCAACTAAGTCTTGCCTTGAATTAGTGAGTAATTTTTTTGCTCCTCTTCTATACCTCTAGGTTGTTCAATTGTCTTCTAGACTTTCAATAAGGTAACTAAATCTAAATATTTTTGAATAAACATTTGAGCATGGTTCTCAATATGAAATTGTCTAAACTTTTGATGCGTACCATGGATAGTCAAAAGAAATTTTTAAGATTATATTTGCATAAAAAATTTAGACAATTTATCAATAAACTATGAACTTTTAAAGGGTTGAAAATAAGTGTGCCCCAGAGCAACCATAAGCTCTCAAGCTCCGAAGGTTTAAGTTACATTTTAGTCAAGAATCTTGATAGAATGGTTTTACAACCAGTGTAATTACTGTACCTTACCATTTTGCATGAGATCAGTATAAGTCAAATAAGAAACTTGTTCAATGTAGTTTTTTACCACACTGAAAATTATAATTTTTGAGGGTTCAGAATCATTGGGGCACAATTATGATACATCAATTATGATACATTGTGAGTTTGGTAAACTCTTCAAATTATAAAGATCTCTTTCACATATGTTGATTGTTTGTAGTGGAAAGCAACTTCGGTTTGTAAATAATAGCACCCACAATTTTTGGAGTAGGTAGTAGGCCATCATATGATGAGAATGTTTGCCTCTAAATAGCCAATAAAAAAACGGGGAAAGCCAACTTGGAGAAGCACTTTTACTTGGACAAAAACAAAATAGAAATATATAACTTTAAAATTATTTAGAGGCAAGCATGCCAGAGGAATTCACCGATAAGATAAGGGCACTTTCCGTTCGATCAATGCACTCCCAGATGCAGTAGAGCCTCACAATAAGGCCAACTAATTGCAATTAAATAAGGAAACGGTTCAATGGCACTTTAGGGGATGTTTTCAGAAGAAGTCCACTACAGCCAGAGTAAATTTATCCCCTGGGGAAATACATAAGAATTTTTTATTTGCTACATATGATAAAATTTACAAATTTTGAATTCATATTTGCAATCAAAAGCCCCTAATAAGCCAACATAGAAATACAGCTTCAGATCTTGAAGGGGACTTACTCCTTACCATCTTAAAAATAATTGGATATAGTTATCCCAGTGACCAACATTGGCATTAAAAAACAAATAACGAAGAATTAACATGGCACAAAATAGTGGGCATTTTTTTTACAAATGCAAAATTCACCTTATGTGGCCTACTTCGTGAGACAGAAACTGCATCCTTTGAATACCAGGATGGTTTGGGATGTTTTCACCTTGGATTGGGTAATGTTTTGATGCCCACATACTGTTTGTTTCAAAGAAGGTGACTATCCACTCAAAAGATGGCTCACAAAGGTGACTGACTCCAATGAAAATCAGGTTCTGGTCCATGTAAATTGGAACATGAAGGTCATAGCTTACACAATAAGCTTCAAGGAAACTATTGTGTGACAAACAAACAATTCTGTTCAGCCAGTCCCAGAATGCCAGAATTTTCATTTTTCAAAAGAATGATTTCAAATGAATTATAATATCTCAATACCTTTATCATTGTTTGCATACAAATTTCTTTTTGAGTATTTCTTCTGGGGAATTTTGGAACTAGTAATTGATCAAGTAGTGTATGTCTTTGTAAACTAAAGCTGAAAAGGCTGATTTCTTACACCACATCAACTTCCACGTACTACTACTAATCTCATTGATTTCTTTTGTCTGAAGCTTGGTAAAAAGTATATCATCTGCAGTTAGTGTAATTTAAATAACATAAAAGTTGACTTTGGTCATTACATTCTTGATGCCATTCCATTCCACAAGGGGGGACCTGAACCCTGCCTGCCTGGTGTAAGATAAGCAAGCTTGAACTTATCTTCCTCCAGCACTCTCACACAAGTTTCATGAATCCATGATGCTTGTCACACACGGCTCATGCTGCTCAAGTAGTCTAGAGACTGGCAAGGATAATTTGTTTGGCAGGGGTTCATCATTTCATGCTGAACTGAGGTAAGAGATCCATGAACTGACCATTCAAGAGCTGGAACTGATTTGGGGGGAGGTGAAACTTCTTGAAATATTTTTTTAAGTAAATTTTCCTTGAAAGAAAAACATAAAATTGGCATCTAACCCAAGTTGTTTCATATTTTTTGGAGCTTTGTAGAATTAGTTATGAATTTTTGAAGCTGAAGTGGCACAGGGCTCTAGTAGCATCCACCTCCTAAAATGTACATTGTTTGAACACGGCTAAAGGCTACAAAAAAGCAATATGTATATGCAATGTACATTTTAGAAGGTAGAGGATTTTAGAACCTATGTATTTTTAAAACCTCCTACCTTGATGTGTGTGCCTTGTGTGGTTGTTGCATTCAAAAGAAAAAGAAAAGTCATTTTTTCATTTATAAAAACGTTGAAATTCAATAACTTTCATGTCAGAGGTTGAAACATCATGAAATGAAGCCCACACACCTCTACTTGGAGAACACTTTTTGACAGTGCCAAAGATATGACCGTGGGATGCATGGTTTGGGAGATCTTACTATAACAAACAAAAGAAAACAAACATCCTAACTTAGAGGATGGATACTTGTCCTATTGTACCTTGTGTTGTTGCCACAATGTACTAAAATAAAATTAAAAGTCGTTTATTAATTCATATAAGAACTTTGAAATTCAAAATCTATGTTCTACCATGAGTTAGATTGTCATGAAAAAAAGCATGTGCCCCATGTCGTTGCCACAATCAAAATCCAATGGAAAAAATTGGTTGCAATTTGAAAACCTCATCCAAAAAATATGTAAAAAAATCCATTAAATTTCTATTTAGAATAAAAAATGAAAAAAAAAATTGAACTCAATATTTGAAAAAAAATTGATTCTATATCCATCCATATCTTTACGTTAGACTATTTGTTTGAAATGTTGAGATCTTATGGACCGTACGTTCCTAGTCGCTTTCTTGATATCATCAGAAAGCTCTCGGCGAGGAAGGGTATTCAAGCTTTGTTTCATAGCGTTTGGACCTATAATGTGAAAGTCGTGGATTTTTGTGTTATTTTCAAATTTAAAACAATGAATGAAAAAAACCATTTTTACTTCTATTTTGACCATGGCAATGGCACAAGGCACACTACTTGTAGTAGGAATTCAAGGAAAATGGACAAAAACTATCCTAAACATTAGAGGAGTCACTCCAAACCTCTCTTTTTTGGCTTTATAGCACTAGATTGCAGCACAAAAAATATTTTGGCTAAAAAATGATGAAAAATTATGAAATTTTTCTTTAAAAATTCCAAATTAAGAAAAAAAACAAAAAAACTTTGATGAATTTATGAGATCATGGATGAAAATAGAATTACGGATATGTGATATTTCCTATCCAATATGTGAATGAATGTTGAAATTTGGACCACTGTAACACTTTTGATATCGCCACTTTGGCACTTCATAAAAAAATGAAAAAAATAAAAATAAAAAGCCCTGAGTCACTCACTCTATTTCAGAAGCCACACTAATTTTTTTTAAAGCATGAACGTGTCCCCAGGATTAATAGTGGATTTGGCGTCGTCGGACTTCCATCCAGGAAACCTGCTCCTTCTGTCAGAAAGCTCCAGCACTGTTCTCAACGCAGCCTACTCTACTGAAGCCTACTCTCAAGTCTCAACCAGCCGGGACGTCTAGAATCGTCGCCGCGTGGGGACTGGGCCGCAATTCCAAGCTCCACCGGCACCACCCATCTCCGGCACCAACCGGCACCCCCGTCTCCGGTTAGTCCGGTAGCACGGTGACAGGACCTATAAACAATAAAGAATAATTAATAAGACTATCTCCTCCTCCAAAGCCAGCCGCCTCTATGATGGTCCACTGCCGCAATTTCAGTGGGCCTGTGAGGTAGGGACACATGGTCACTTGGACTGGACTGGAGCCAATCCATTTGGCTTCAGTCGCGGCACTTCAGTTCAGTCAGGGATTCAGGGCTCTTTGTCGGATAACGATGCTTCCTGGCTAGACACGTCATACCTTACCTTACCTGTCGCTGCCGCCCCTTTACTTATGATAGCCACTTGACGCTATTTTTTATAATTTATAATTTTTCCTTTAAATATCATGAACCAGCTTTCAAGAAGCGTTCCGGGGAAGTTTTTTGAGTTTTACTGGCCATTTTTTTCAATTCCCCAATTGAACCGGTTCTCCAAGTAGGGTCGGGGTGAACTGACCCTCGCTCGTCCCCCCCTTAAGAGTCCAGGGCGTGCAAGTAAAAAAAAAGCCCCCTATATTGTGCTTGATTAAATTACCTAGCACACCTCTCCTAGCTAATTGGGGGTCTCTGATTGCAAATATGAATTCAGAATTTAAAATTTTTATCATGCATGGTAAATAAAAAATTTCAGGGTTTTCCTTGAGGGACGAGTGAGGGGGTCAGTTCACCCCAACCTCCAAGTAGGAAGTTTGCTTATTTTCTCTATTTGAAAAAAATTCAAAATAGAAATTTTATAGATTTTTTCACTAAATTTTTTTGTAATGTTTTCAAACTTTGCAACTAATTTTTTTTTCCAGAGGCTAACTTTGAATTAGTCATAGGTTCTTCGTAACTTGGGACAATAGAAGGATCAATCTTCCTTGACCTATCAAAACTAGGTGATATACCTAGTTAAAATTTGATTGTTGGTCTTAAAATACGATACTAATTGGGGTATTCAGAAACTCCAAAATGAGAAACTTCCTTTTCCCTTTTATTAAATTTTAAAAAAGCCAACACGATCTTTTTGGCTACCGGTATTAAAAAAAGAAACTCCTTCTTCACCTAGTCCCTTACTCCATTGTCCCTCCATATTCGCACCCAACCGGCTGCTGTCGCTTTTCCAGCAGTAGCCCTGGTCGGTGTGAACATGCGCGAGCGAGTACTGGAGAGGTGATCTGGACGACCACTACCTTATCAGCGAATTCGGCCAATCGGCGACTGGCGCTTCAACTGCCAGAGGACGGCCACTGAAGACTGACAAGCTTGGTTCGAAAAGAGCCGCCCGCCCAATTGCCGCTAAGCTAAAGCCCCCAGTCCCCAAGACCCCCAACTGAACTGAAGTCCCCTGACAGTCCTTCCGTTCCAAATGATGCACTCAATTAGTGTGCCGGGAAATAGTATAAAAAAAGAAAACCGACTGCACTCTACCAAGCTGTAACTGTGCAGTACATCTTGCCTGTAAAAGGAGACAGGGTCAACAAGCAGTAGGGTAGGCTTATCCAGAAATGATCGCCCTACTCTGTTCTAACGTAGGATAGACCCTTCCTGGCTGAGTGATGAGTGAGGGTCTGCTGCCAGACTTCGGACTTCGGACTCCAGACCCACTCTCAGGACATTGTTGTAAGTTACCGCAGGTTGTTGGACAGAGTAAGTAATCATCCTTTGGACAGAGTCCGTCGTCCGTCTACCTGATACGTACTTTCGTCCAGACTTGTGTGCCCTCTGCCACAACCAAACTACAGGAAATATTCATCCTTTGGACGTCATCCGTGTACCTGATACGTACTTTCATCCAGACTTGTGTGCCCTCTGCCACAACCAAACTACAGGAATTAATCATCCTTTGGACGTCATCCGTCTACCTGATAGGTACTTTCATCCAGACTTGTGTGCCCTCTGCCACACGGCAACCAAAATACTGGAATTAATCATCCTTTGGACGTCATCCGTCTACCTGATACGTACTTTCATCCAGACTTGTGTACCCTCTGCCACATGGCAACTAAAATACTGGAAATATTCATCCTTTGGACGTCATCCGTCTACCTGATAGGTACTTTCATCCAGACTTGTGTGCCCTCTGCCACAACCAAACTACTGAAAATAAGAATAAAAATTAAAAAATAGTTTTGTATGATTTTGTAATTCATGAAAATGTTGAAATTCAAATATTTATTCGGTTGTGAGTCAAAATGCCATGAAACAAAGTTTGTGCATCTTTTGGTTCATTGAGGGGTGCTTCTATGTGAGTCTTGGAAAAGTATACACCTACGTTGTAGGTGTTTGTGTTATAGAAACCTTCGATGATTATAGTGTAACTAAAATATAGGTACCCTATATTATAGGTGTTTATTGATTATTAGCACCTTCAATGGTTGTAGTATATCTACTTATATATATATGCTCAAAGCTCACACGTTTGCATTTTCATGCTGACATACTAGCATTGTTGTTTCCTCAAAGAGGACTTTCTAAAGGTACTGAGAACATGACTTGGGGAAACATAGGTTTAGAGATCTCACTATAGCAAAGGAAAAAAATACACACAAAACAAAACAAAACACTTCATTTTGAAGGTATAAGATTGCTATCTAAAATTGATAAACTTCATCCAAAATTTGGAAAACTTAATATTTCTTGAAGATGTTTTGGACAATTTCATCTAAAGAAATTCCAATTTTTTTCTAATGTATTGGTAGCCACTACCAAATTCAAGTGAGATTTTGGGTAAAATTTGTCAAAAGTTCTAAGGTTGTCTACAACACTATGTTAGCATGTTCCACTCAATACTATATGCAATCCAATCTATGAAAATCAAGGTTTTTCAAATTCTTTTCAAATTCTTTTTTTACAAAGTGACATGCTTTCTTTTTTTCCCATTTAATGCAACATATTTCTTTTGGAAGAAAGTGAGTGGGTATGATTTAAATTTAAAAGGACAAGCCTACAACCATTTTGTGATGCTTCAATCATTTTCAATTTTGAAGTCACATTTGGCTCCTATATCTGAAGTACTTTAATTAGCTTTGCACTAAAGGAGAGGAGTGCTAACCTTGTGTTGACAAAAGCAACCTTGGTGAAAATTTGATTGGCTATTTACCTTAGTAAGTGAGCTAGTGCTACAAAAATGGAGTCTCTCATAGTGTAGTTGCTTGTTTTGTACATAATTATGATATTACATGCCTTTTATGAATTATAAAATATTCATATTTTTTAAATTTATAATGATTCGAAAACTAATGAAACATATAAGAAAAAAAAATAAGAAAATTCATTACAAGAAAATTATACTATGAATTTTGATCATTCTAGTTTGGTCATATATTATTCTAATGAATTTATTCCAATGTATATCAAATTTCCATTTCATTATAAATTTTGAGAATTTATAGTACCATATTAAGGTTGTAGGCCTAAACTTCAACTTGCGATAAAATATTGAATGTCCAAATTTTCCAATTAGAGAAAAAAACAAAATTATCAAAAATCATTTCAACAATTGACCTCAAATTTTAAAGAGATCAATTTTGATGGTCAAAATTAGTATGAACAATAAAAAGTTAGAAGTTGAACTACCTTTTGTCTTCTAAGTTTTGAAATTCAAAGGTCTTTATCATTCATAGGATTAAAATTGGTAAGCATGTCCTTCAAGATTTCTAGTAACCTCTAAAAGTTCATACATCTCAATGTTAGATGTACTTTTGTCAAATTCAATTCTAGCTTTTGAATTCTTAATTTTTTGTAATTGAATTAAACTAAAGGAAATGAAGCCTAACAAATTTAGTTTTGGTTTCATTTTTGAAATAAAAAAGATTATGAAAAATGAATAATCCACTAAATAATTGCATTTAATAAATTTTTAGTGCATTTAATCTCTAAAATTCTTTAATGTTTAGACGCCCAAAACTACTTCAAAATACTTGTCCCTAAAACAAGACTAAAATCTTCATCTATATTTGTTTTTAACAAAGTCAACCATAAGGTCCTTTGGTTAATTTGTTCAAATACATCCTCTCCTAATTTTAGAGTGAATTTCCCCCACTAATTGCAAGCTCAATGTACATGAACTTCAAAATGTAGGCTTTACAAATCCTTCCCAAAAGTGAAGTTTTATCTTTTAACATTTAAAAAAAACTTATGCCTTGTAACTTGTGCATTTAAGTGAATACATTAAAAAATGGATTTAAAAAATATTTAAAAAATAAAAACAAAATTATAAAGTAGAAAGTGGTCTAAAAGAAAGAGAAATTGAACTTGCAAATAAGATCTACAAGAAATTGAGAATTATTAACTCCAATGGTAAGAATGTTATAATAAACAACTAATATATGTTTTTTGTTTTCTAGTTTAATTTTTTTTAAATTGAATTCAAAAAATGGATTTAATTATATATTTTCTCTACGTTTATTTCTTGCAAAATAAAATTCCTCATAACATTCCAAATTGAGCAAATTGAGCAAATACATTTTCAGTTGGCCAATTTAACATTGAAATTGAAAAAAGTGTTGTACATATTTGAAGATTATATTTGAACATGTATTCCATTTTCTAATTTGGTCAAAGTTTTCTATATTAAGATAGATCTTTCAAATATTTTATATTTTTCTTATATAATAATGTGCATCCAGATTTTTTTTTCATATCTAAAAACATTAAAATTAAATTTACACAATTTTCAAAGTAATTCTTTAAGAAATCTAAGAATAAGTACAAAATGCTTTAAATAGTATGAAGTTTTTAGCAAAATTGGAAATGATAGGATACAAAAATAGGAAGTAATTGGTGTTCTCCTTGAACTTACATTAAGAAATTTTCGATAGAAAAATTCAACAATGGTACATTTTTGGCTTTCACGATGGTACTATTAAAGTGTAACAGAAATTATAATTTTAACAATTATGTAAAAAATATAAAAGAATTTAAAAAAGATTATTGGAACTAGATATTCTTAGTCAAGCTCCAAGACATTTAAAATCATAAACTATCTAAAATTCAAATTAGACCCTAAAATTATGCTCGTCGTGTAAATTTGTCCATTAATCCTTAAAAGACAATTTCATTTGTGATATGGCAACCTAAAGACTCTAGCATGAAATTTTAGGACATGGGCATGAACAATTGAGTAGGTTTGCAACTAAATAAACAAGAGCAATCAACCAAGGAAGGCAAGGAAACAAGAGGAGTTTTTGCTCCTGTTCCATTCATTGCTTCTCTCTGTATAGGGACAGTGCCTTGTGGCTTTACATATTCTAACATTTAGATCAAACAATTTTCCTTGAGCAAATAAAAAAATTAGGCTCGTATTGCCGACAAATGCAATATATGTATATGGTCCTTGTGTAAGTACAATGACCTCACTTGCCCAATCAAGGAACCATTGACTATTGCATCAATGACAATTTTAATTGAGGTAGTCTATTCTTAAAGCTATCATCTAATAGTTATTTGCCTCGGGGGTGGGTGGGTGGGTAAGATTAATTCCTTGAAACAATTTCCAATAAATTTTCATAGGGGAAAAAATGGAATTCGCATTTACCCCAATGAAATTATTTCATTGATTTTTTGGACTGCCTTTGTGGAATCAGTTACAAAATTTTCAGAAGTTGAAACCCAATGGTCATTAAAAGCAACCACCTCCTGAAATGTACACTACTACTACATTGAAGAAAGAACAATGTACCTCTATGCCATAATTGCTTACAGAGTGTGGTTGTTTGTAGAGTAGACTCCCTTATATATTTCAACACAAGATGGAATGCCTTAACGGCACAATCAAGTTTTTTTGTTTTTTTTGTGTGTGTGTGTGAAAATGCACTTGACAGTAAAATTTCTCATAGGTGGGTAAAATGAACCGCAGTTGTCCGGGATTTCAGTTTCATTTTATTTTTAAAACAAAATTTCATTGTCAGGGAGTTGGCCGGAGTTTGGAAGACCTGCGGTTGCAACTGACCCTGCACAAAAACACCATCATTCTGTAACTTCAATCTGTTTGGAATATTTGGAACCTGTCTGGCTCGCCGGTGGGAATTGTGTAAGCCAGCGAGCCATAAATTGAATGTGGATTTGGAACTGTCCAACAACCTTCCCAGCTCTCCCACAACTGAAACTGCAAATGCTGCACCTTCCCCACTTGTACCCCCCGGCCCGGGGCGGTACTTGACTTCGATTGGGCCTTATCCACTTCTCGGGTAAGGTAATTCAAGTACGGTATTTATGCCCATTTTTTCAGGACTTGGGACTTGGGAACACACTTCACTCTCTTTTAACTTACTCAAAGATGTTGAAAAGGGGAATGTGTGACAAAAGACAACGAAGCTAAGTTAGTTCATGAGCTTAACATTGCTATGATAGCCCAAATGGGAAGCAGCCCATCACATGCAAAATTGTACTAATGGTGTACATTCTAATTCTTGAAATGTGCATCACTAGAATTTTTTTTGCTTGTGATGGATTGGCTGGCATTTGGATTGTCATGAGAGCTTCTTTTTTTTTTTAACAAAATTTTGTCAGACCGTCGGAAATCTGACCTCTCTGGCTTCGTCCCTCTAAAAACTGGTCTCTGTGGTGAAGCCAGCAAGGGGGACACTGTTCCAAAAAAAAAGCCCTGATTGCCATAGGCTGGTTTACCTTACTCCCCCACAGTTCAATTTCTCACTAGAAACCATGGATTTATTTTGAGATACAAGGAGAAGATTATTTCAATAATCTTCTGCACACAGCATTATTTGACAACAAGGACAGCTGCAATGGGTGTCTTTGGGAGTCATTAAGTAAGAGGATGTCTTGATGGCAATGCCATGTGACAAAAGGACTCTGAAAAAAAAAGGAAGTGGAGGCAAGTGTTGGAATAGTAGAATAGGACTGAAGCAAAATCTTTTTGTTATGGCATTTAAGGGTTTCTTTCTGCCCCTTCCCAATTATACATGGGGCTATCATTTTTGCAAAAATTGCATCAAACAAAGCTCTATCATTGGTTGCATACTCTTGCACATTGATGTGGTTGGAGGATGGAGGAAAGGCAAGGGATCGAGCTTTTACTTTGATTATTGTTTTTAAATATAAGGCCAGATAAACCAATATTGTTGTTCTTGTATTTTTTTGGAGAGGGCATGCTTTAACCCTTAACCCGTAAATGACAAGGCAGATGGTTTTGGGCCAATGATTGACAAAGAATCTCTCCAAGCAAGGTAGAAGTGCAACTATTCATCCTCCAAATTTTCTGGAAAAAAGATAGGTCTTATATAATAGCTTGACTTCCAATGAGTGCTCTTTGATTTTTTTTAATTCAAATATACATATGGTACCAAAACAAATGATTTTCAACAATTTTTCATGGTAGATTCCACAACTCTTGTTATTTCTTGGACAAAAAGCCCAAAGGATATGAAATGTCCTTTAAAGGTTAAGTGCTAGGGATTCTTGATTTTAAATTAACTACTTTAATTGATCATATCATAAAAAGTATGGTCTAAACGTAGAGGTTTTTTTTTATGTCATTGCCTTGAGAGTAAAGAACGTGACATGTGTTGATTCCAAAAAATATGGGAATATATGGGAATCCCCATGTGAACTCTTAGATTAGGAAAAATTTCAGCCCTCGAAAGGGCTGCAAGTTTTGACTCCCTAGTACAATTAGAGAGGAATTCCATTGTTTTTATTTTTTAATGAACACTGTTGATGTAGCACTACTTGTGCCACATCATCTCCACATCAGATTATTATTTTTTTTTTTTACAAAAAAAATTATTTAAATTTTTTTGTAATTGCACTATGGGTCTCTGAAAAAAGAATCTATAATGGCCCTCCACAAGGTTTAGAATTTTTGTAATGAAACTACTTAACCCTTAAATGATAGACCAAGCCCTTGGGACTTGGTATTGAGAGAATTGTTGACAAAAAGTGATTTTCATATTTTTTTGGAATGTTTCTACCTATTGAACTTACTTCAGTGTTCAAAGAACATGGCTTGCTACAAATACAACATTCAAGTGACAAAGTCAAAGCAATATTCACTATTGTATGCCTTAATTATTCAAACTTTGACAAACAACGAGACCTATATTTTTCTTTAAAGGGAAAATTTGATTCTCCTTTGGATCACCTTCTAGGCAAATGAATGTTGTTTAAGGGTTAAAAGATCATGAGGCCTAATGTGGGTTCCTTAGTACTTAAAGAATTAAGGCTTGTATTAAATTTCATTGATATGACTTGTACCAAATCAACATCCAAACTAATGTTAGCTATGTATTGTCTTCTAAATATCTCTTCTCAAGGACATTTGGACTTGAAATGACTATATTGAACTCAAAAACAAATCCAATACATTCTTTATTAAGAAAGATGCTGTGATTGCTTGAAAACATAAAGTTTGATAACTTTCTCACCACATATCCAAATAAAACAAATCAAAGATTTCCATATAGAAAAGAAATATAATTTATTAGGAAATAAATTTCAAATTTTATTTCAAATTATTTCAAACTATATTTAGTGCTATTTTCCAAAAATCTTGTCTACTTTTTCTATTTCGAAAAAAAATTCCAAAAATTCCAAAAATTGAGATTACATGAGCTTGTCCAAACTATCAAATACCTTGTGAGGAGACACTTGCAATGGGACATTAGGGGATAATTATTATTCTAAGTTTAATTATATAGTAGACTATAATTTTAGAAATCGGTCCTCACAACCAACAACTGGTCTTTACAGTGATGAACGAAATTGCATACAAATTTGAAATGTTTTCATTCAAACAACCATATGCGAAGCATCGATGGACAAAGTCCAAAAGTATTTAAACAAAATTTGTAGTGTGCATCATACTACATGTTACTATAGAAGTTTGAAGGAAAAAATTAGTTGTGATTTGAAGGAAATTAATTTCAAAGTTAGCCATATTTAATACTCAATTTTGTTCAATATGATTTGGATTTACTTTATCTTTTGTCAAATTTTTCTTAGAACTCCGAGAAAAAACTTTTGTCCCTTAGCATGTTGGTATACACCATAATTTTAGATTGTTGTACACAAAAATTGAAGAAAATTGACATTTATAGAATTTAAAATATCAATGGTTTGACAAACATGCAAATGATGTTGGTTCTCACAATATTTGAATTTTCTTGGAGTTGAGAGCATGGAATCATATTAGCCATTGTAGAGAGAGTGTATGTTGCGATATGGACCATTGTTACATCTTAATGCCCTTGCATTTGAAATGTTTATTCAATTGGACAATGCATTCAATTTATATTATATAGTAATATAATGCATTTTTAGGCTAAATTCATGCTTTAAATGAAATCTTCATAATGTTTTTTTGATTTATAGTATCCAACCAATTACCACCCTCATAAATTTGTGGTGTATATTGGTGTTTTGGATTGTATACCATGGGTGTATAAAGGCAAAATTGAAATGAGAGTGGTAGTGATAAGCTAGTACACCTTATATAAAGTAGAAGATGCTAAGACAATTCATACTCTAAAAGCTTAATTTTAAACAAAGGTACATATTGCATTCTTCCATGTACTAATAGTAGAATGATGTGTTAAGGTGGGATTTTTTTTATGAGCTTTATGTGATTCCAACTTCAATATTCATAACAAATTCCTAAAGAATCCAAAAAACATGAAACAACTTGATGCAATTTCCATTCTTCCTTCAAGAAAATTTTATTGAAAAATATTTCAAGGGATCTAATACTCCCCCAAATTGAAATTAACCATGAAATGTAGTTGCTTTATGTACCTCCCATGCTATTCTTTTATATTATGATGTGACTTGAGGATTTAGTAGCCTAAATCGCCATGTTTCTAATTCCACTCACTATTACAAACATGGCAATCTAATTCTAATAGTGTATATTTCAAAATAAAAATATCTTGTTCCAGTACGTGATGACAAAACTGAAAATATGATGGTTTGAAGTTGGTTTTACTTAAGCATGCCATCATTTGTATGCCAATAATTCAAAATTATGAAGGAAATGTGCATAAATCTATAAGGCAGGGTACTCTAAAAGTGTCCTTGCTCTAAAAGCAACCACTAACACAAAGGTACATTTTGGTTTTGTCAATGTATCAACATTGTACATTTCAGGAGGTGGTTGCTTTCACTGACCACTACATTTCAACTTCAAAAATTCGTAACTAATTCCACAAAGGGCTAAAAACTACAAAACGACTTGGGTTCAATGCCAAATTTCCATTATTTTCTTCCTACAAAAATTTACTGAAAATTGTTTCAAGGAGTTTTGCTCCCCCCCCCAATGCAATCAGCTCTTCAAAGGTTGCTTTAAGAGCAGACCCCGTTATTAATGAGATGCATCATGTCTCTGGCTGGCTGTGATTTCAGATCTGTCATTTAATCTCAAGGGAAGGAGAAAATTTCCACTGACAAAGATAATGCCAGCAAGCACATGTCAGCAACTGACTGAACTCAGTGAAGAGTGTGTGGAAACAGTATTTCTCCATGACATGACTCAGCGTTCCGGGTATTTTTTGAGTCTTACCAAGCAATTCAAAGCACTAGATTTCAAACCTCTATTCACTAGAAATTGGAAGCTTAAAGTAGTTGAACATAGAATCTTTGATAATTTGAAATTGACGATAATAACAAGTACTCCCATGAGCTCTCCTCCCTGTTTAAAAAAAAAATTTGACACCGGTTTCTTCCCCCCCAAAACCAAAAAACCAAAAAACCAAAATACTCCCATGAGGGTAGATTGTGTGTGATTGATGTTCATGGCTACTCTATTGAGAGCATGTAGAGAAGGTGCTAAAGTATGAATTGGTGCATCTCAAAATCAATTGAAATGTATTTGCAAAGGCATTTGTTGTAAGTTTGGTTTCGTTTCTCAAGGCTTTACACTACACCCAGAGGTAGCCTGTTTTGAGTTTGGACGGAGAAGTGAAGTACACAGATTTCATGAAGTGAAGTAAGTGAATTGAAGTTACTTAAAGTTTTGAAGAGGAAAATATGCATCAAAGCTATTACTTCAATCCAATTCCAAGTATAAGAGCACCTCCTGTACAGTCAGGTCCAGTGCATTTACGAATTTTTCAGACCAGGCTCACTAGAAATTTCAGCAACTTCAAGAAGCTCTAGGGTACTCAAAAATGAATCAATTTTGAAATTTCAAATTGCATTGGAATCACATTGAAGTCTACTTCAACTTAACAACAAGTGGAAAATGAATAATGTCAAATCATATTACAAGTTGGACTGATTTTACACACTATCTCCCATTTCATAGAAGATAGTGAAAGACTTCTTGCATTCTGCTTGCATTAGGGTGAAGAAAAAACAAAAAGTGATACAAAATTTTCAAGTGGCATGTGATCAAGTGTCTCAAAAGCAATTGTGAAGATTCATTTCTAATATGTACCTTAATTTATAAGTTGTCATTTTCACAAATGGTGATAACACCAAATGGGAGATAGTATATAAAGAACATCAAACCCTTTGTATGTTTTTTAATTACATATGCGCATTTGTAATGGTGGTAAAGTAGACTTCAATATGATTCCAATGCAATTTGCAATTCCATTCATATTTGAGTGCACCCAGGCCTCCAAAAGTTATCCAAATTTTCAGCAGGATTCAGAATTCGTAAATGAACTGGACCTGACTGTACATTGAGGCCTTTTGCCTCACAATGTCTCATGAAATACCACGTCACAACCCACTAATTGTCACAACCAAAATTACAGAACCAGTTTCAATTTGATATGTGAATGTTCCTCACTTCTCCACTTTCTCTTCAGATACTCATGGGTACTTTCGAATTGTCAAATCGTCATAGACTAGTAGAAGATGCTAGACTTCGTCTCCGCAAAATAAAACAAAAATTAAATTTCAAATATAGTAGCGAAATGACGAATACAAAATGAAAGATTTGACGTTCAATTACATATTTCATAGGCTCCGTAGGATTAAAGGTCACAATACAACCTCAAAATATCATTGATGATGTTATAAGCCCCAGAACTGAAGCATGTTACAATAATGCACACTAGCATAATTAATCGTTCCCTCTTCACAATTAATTGTCCCTGCTCCTGCTCTCAACATCAGAGAACCTAAATCTAGCCTTGATAAAGTACATAAATTCAAGCCAGAGGACATTCCTCCACTTAAGGAGGCCTAATCATAGAAGAAGATTCTTGACTCTATTCTCAAGAGCAACAATGAAATCTTTCAACTAAACCGTCTGCTGTACAATGTTAGCTTCAGTCAACAAACAGAGTAGCTGGATAAGCAGGACCATGTAACAAACAGCCCCATCTACCTACGTTGTATACATTGGACATCTTCTTGTGTACATGGAGATTCATTTAACCAACACTGCCCTCCAACTTCAAGCTCATTAACTGATTCACCTCAGCAGCGAATTCCAGAGGAAGTTCTTTGAAGACATCCCTACAGAAACCTCCAATAATAGCAGCCACTGCCTTCTCTGCATCAATACCTCGCTGTTGGAAATAAAATAACTGATCTTCACCAATCTTTGAGGTACTAGCTTCATGCTCCACTCGGGCAGATGGATCCTTCACCTACATATGCAAAATAGGAAAGCTGATCAATAAGCAGAAGACCTCAGCATTGAATATGTAATAGATCAAGAAACCAACGAAGAAATGAAGTGGCAGAACAGGATCTGTGCATTGACTAAATCACAAGCAATACTGGAAAAGAAGGAAATCCGCAAATGACTGGCACATACTGTAATATAAGGATAAGTGTTGGCTCCAGCTTGATCTCCAATAAGCATAGAATCGCATTGTGAGAAATTTCTTGCATTATGGGCTGAGGGTTGAACCTGCATTGAGACAGCAAAGCAAAGTCGCACATGACTATTTTGAACACATAAAGTAGAGAACCCAATTGTGTGGGCGTCCCTTTCTTAAAATCACTCATTTACAATGCAAGTGTCATCCAAAATACGAGTTGTAAGATTAGGTTCTATGAGACTCATCCATGAGATACATCATCGATATAATACTCATGATTTAAGGGTAGTCTAGGCTCATGATCGAGACCCTACAAACTCAAACGTCAAAAATTCATAACTTATTCGTACAGTGTCTCAATATTTCACCCGTCCAGTACTGTTAAAATTAATAAATCTACGAGGAACTTACGAAAATGCTTAACAAGGACCTGCTCTGTACTTGAACAAGCTTTCCAAGGAGCTATCCAGTGGTTGGATTTTCAAAACAAGCTCTTAATTACTCGATTCGGAAACAGGTAATCTACTTTGGACAATTATTGTTGAAAATGTGCCAATTAATTCGGGAAGAGGCAGTATATTAATGCTTTAGAGTCTTCTCAAAACAGGGTCCAGCTCTCACGATTGTCAGTGATTAAAACTCTAGCCAAAAACCAAAGAACTTTTAGACACAAACCTGAACAAGACCCCTGTAGCAGTTCAAGGATCTCCCTGCCGAAATTCCCTTGGATACAATCCGACTCCGGGTGTTCTTCCCCACATGAATCATCTTCGTTCCCGTGTCCGCCTGCTGCATATTATTTGTCAAAGCAACCGAGTAAAACTCTCCTATTGAGTTATCCCCTTTCAACACCACACTCGGATATTTCCACGTGATCGCCGACCCGGTCTCCACTTGCGTCCACGAAATCTTCGATTTCGCTCCGTCACACAACCCTCGCTTGGTAACAAAGTTATAAATCCCTCCCTTCCCATTAGCATCCCCTGCAAACCAGTTCTGCACAGTGGAGTATTTAATCTCCGCACCAGAAGCACAGTAAAGCTCCACCACCGCAGCGTGAAGCTGGTTCTTATCATACGCCGGAGCAGTGCATCCCTCCAAGTAGCTCACATACGCATTGTCGTCACACACGATGAGCGTTCGTTCAAATTGGCCGGTTTCCATGGCATTGATCCTGAAGTAGGTCGAAATTTCCATGGGCGACACGGTGTCCTTGGGGACGTAACAGAAGGAGCCGTCACTGAAGACGGCCGAATTCAAAGCAGCATAGTAGTTGTCGGCAACAGGCACCACCTTGCCGAGGTACTTCTTCACAAGCTCAGGATACTCTCGAATGGCTTCAGAGATCGAACAGAAGATCACACCAGCTGCCATGAGCGTTTTCCTGTGGGTGGTTGCAATGGAGACGCTGTCGAACACGGCGTCCACTGCCACATTAGCCAGACGTTTCTGCTCACTCAAGGGGATGCCGAGCTTGGCGAAAGTCTCCAGAAGATCAGGGTCGACCTCGTCCAAGCTCAACTTGGTCTCCTTCTCCTTGGGCTCCGAATAGTAGCACACGTCCTGGAAATTGATGGTCGGGTACTTGTTGTCCGACCATGTGGGCTCCGTCATCTTCTGCCACTGCTTGAAGGCGTTCAAGCGAAAGTTGAGCATCCACTCGGGTTCCTTCTTCTTGGCGGAGATCAGGCGTACGGTTTCTTCGGATAGGCCCTTGGGAATTGAAACTGACTCGATGTCGCTCACGAAACCATACTTGTAGTCGCGTTGCAGAAACTGCTGGATGGTGTCGTCGCTGGAGCCCTTCGCCGGAGCCTCGTACACTGCAAAATTAGGAAACACCCTAAAAAAGCTTGCCAGAAGCAAACCTCTGTTGAGGTTCACATACTTGTGAATACAGCAGCGAGTCCAAGCGAAATTCTACGGAATTCTAACCACATCGCTTGAGACCTTGACCCGCGCCTGGCACTGAGGCAATCAGTCACTGCAGAGGCAATCGCGTATGGAACACGCCATGGTACCCTAAAAGTTCGCCCAGAGTCGAAATTTGCAAATCTCAGACCACTATCACCAAAATTGAGACTAGTGGGATACAGAGATTGTACACACTTTTGGTAAAAGCGACTCTAAACGAAATTTTATGCAATTTTATCCACATCCAAACTGTCAGACAACAGAGAATGAGGGAAATCCACACCGCAAACACGCCCTGGAACCCTAAAGAGCTTGCCCATAGCCGAAATTTCAACCCCACTTGCAGTTCATACACATGCGGCTCCAAACGAACAATTCTCTGCGAAATTTTATGCCATTCTATCCACATCGTGAAACCAAAGAAGCGACAACTACCTGGAGAAGCAGCTTCCTGCACTTCGGCAACGATTCCAGTCGCGCGCGACGGCCGCGTCGAAACCCCAACAGGCTCAAACGCGCGCTTACTCCCGGTGCTCACCTTCCTGAGTCCGCGACAGACGGGCAACGCGTGCCCGCTTCCCATTCCCACCAACGACGACGACGAGGCGCCATGCCTGCACTTGCAAGCCGCGGCGGCAGCAGCAGTTGGGGTCGTCGCTACCATCCCGACGTCCACCACCATCGCCATGGCTCCTCTTCCTCAACCTCAACTATCCAACTCTATCCACACACAAAAACCCACAAGCAAATCTCAACAAACGTACGCAAATCCCTTCTAATCCTCACCTTCGGAACGTGCCTGACACAAGGGAAGTACGCAACAACGGGATAATAAGGGAGAAAAGAGAAGGCGGTGAATGTGTTAAAAGGCAATTTCCGGAGCCCGAGCAACTTCGTTAGGACTCCCACCTGGCGAGCAAAGCGGCGATGCTGGACCGTTGATGGAACCCATCTAACGACGGAGATTGCATCTCAGGTATTGCCAGTGTGTGGAGAGCGCATGGATGGCTTGGATTGTGATTGCTGCATCGGTTTGGTTACAATTTGTACCGGCCAATGAGCTTCGGTCCATACGATTGTTGTAGCCCTGCAACAGAAAATGGGTGGATTGAATGTAATCGCTGGTCCGGGAATATTCGGTTCCATCGTCAGTCTCGCAGACAAGTGCCGAAATATCTGCATCTCGACAGTTGGGGTTGGCCGGGTTACGAGAATAATATCTGGCGAGTGGGTCGGTTACAAGTGGAATGGAATTAGGGTTACAAGGATGGGAGAATGATGAAAATGTTAATGTACCGGTATTTCGGATGTGTCCTTGGTATGGTCTCAGGGTGCGCAGGTCGTCTTGATTCTTGAAACCCTATTAAGTGCCATTGTGGTGCATAAGTTGTACAGTCGATCGATCCATGCCTGTGGTGCACACACGTATGTGGGCTTACCAACTTCCACATCATGCTTTCGCCTTATATCTGCCGCGCTTCGCCAAGAACACACAACCCTTGCATGGATCAATCAATGCCGTCAGTTTGGAAGGTGTGCTCTACGCCCGGGGCTTGTGCTGCTGGGGTTTGGGTAGCTCCTTTGAGGTTGATAGTCATCCAACATTGGGCTGAGTTTAATGACGAAGTCTCCGATGTTGCAATTGATGTTGCAGCAGCGAATGTGACCGTCTTTTCAGGTGAGAGGAACCTGACGAGTTTCTTTTTTGAGTGATGTCTGGGGTTTCTTATTCCGTTGATTTCGCCCTTTTTCTGGAAAGGGAAATCAGCCGTGCGTAGGCTTTTGAGAACAAAGGATATCAGGGTAGGAATGTGGAGAGCTTCGTCGATTGCAATGGCCTTTAAGAAGCTCAACAGATGTGATGCGTTATGATTTGATATGATGTGATGGAAGGCAGCCAGCGAGTGGAAGTGCAGTGTTGGTCCGGACGATGATAAAGCCCGCCGGAGAAGCATCTTCCTGCAGTGTGCTTGTCCAAGGAAGAGTTTCTTGATAGGGATCTTGTGAAATGGTGGTCGAAATTCTTAATTAAGTATAGTGTCTATTTCAATTCTGCCTGATCCATACACTGAAACCTCTTCATTCTTATCATTTGGGATCCCAACTTTTTCGCTATGACATAGTTTGAATTTGTGACAAGTGTGTGAAGTCAAAGATTGTGGGACGACTGCGGAGGCTAGTCTAGAATATCGTTTTATAGAAGTTCATAGTAAAGATGTTTGAGTGCATGGCCATTGAAATTCTCTTGCAATTGGCAGTCGGTTCTGAAGGCAGGCGGAGGAAAGGGCTAGTACATTGCATGTCAATGCTGTGAAAGTGAAGAGACAGCACGGGGTACACCGTCTTTCGGAAATAAAAGTAATCTCGAGAGAATTACTTTCATTGCCAAGCCCATCAGGAAATGCGTGCAATGGAGCCGGCTTCACTTGCAGCAGCATCACCTGACGCGTTGAGGTGCAACTTGAAAAATGCGCGAGAATCAGGTGAGCTTTGCTCCTTTGTTCGGGAGTTTCGGAACGCTTGCGCTACGTCAGTGACGACACTACGTCAGATTGCCCAAGCCATGGCAGCCGAGATGCAAGCGGGTCTTGACCGTCCTGGCGAACGCAGGCTCAAAATGCTCCCAACTTACCTCGAATGCCTGCCCACAGGGTACCACACCTAATTGCGAAACTTCTGTCACTGAGCATAGTTTCCAGCATTAGAATGATCAGAATTTTACATATTCTTGTTAGCAAACCAAAGAGGATTCCAACGCACGGAAGAACATATTATTTGGATACCATATGCTCAAGTTATAAGGCTTAATGTTTGATGATCTAAGACTGAAACCACCTTTGATGTTGAGGTTGTGCACAGTCTCAATATCAATGTGTACTCGTTGTGCATCATTTTGGAGTTTGGTAGGTGTGTCTACCTTAATGCTTCTTCTTTGTTGAATGAAAATGCAGGAAAGAAAGAGGGCTGTACTATGCGGTAGACTTAGGGGGTACCAACTTTCGAGTGTTGCGAGTACAATTAGAAGGGAAGGAGGGGCGTATTGTGAAGCAGGAATCGGAGGAGGTTCCTATTCCACAGGAAATAATGACTGGGAGTAGCAAGGTAAGCAGACATTCGATTCAGAACATTAGGTAGAAGGTACTATTTTGCAAACATTTTTAACCAATATGTAGTAGTGTGCTGTCATTGTTTCTCTTACTAGAGCTCGCCGGAGAGATCACTTTGGATACTGCAAAGAGCCAAACTTTCTTCCGATCAAATTTCTCGCTATGAATTTCTAATGCAATCATTCAAGTTGGACGTTGTAGACTCCTAATGAAGGGACAGTAGACAATCTCATTTTCGCTCTAAGATCAGTGGCCGTAGACATTTAGCAAAGTCACGCTTACACTTAACTTGCTAATTGAAGTATAACCACGTGTATTGGAAGAGACGAGCTGCTGTTGGTAACAGGTATTGTTATAGGAGAGGGAACCGAGTTCCTAACGGTTTTCGTATCCTCTATCTCAGTGCCAATATTCTTTTGGTCAGAAATAACAACAATAGTTGAGTCTGTCCTTTTCTGAAGCTGAATGATTGAAATGGTTGTTTTATTTCTGGATGATTTTTGAATCAGTTTGTTTGATGCAAACTTGAGATAAATCTTGCTTGCAGGACCTTTTTAACTTTCTTGCTGAGATTATAATCGATTTCGTATCCAAAGAAGCAGCCCTCGGCTTTGAAGCAAGCAACCAGCAACGGGATATTGGCTTCACGTTCTCATTTCCTGTGAACCAAACAAAAGTCAACCGAGGCGAAATCATCGGATGGACAAAAGGTTTTTCAATTAGTGATGCGGTGTGTTCTTAAACCTCTCGCTCCAATAATCTTCAGTGATAACTGCCCCAATTGATTATCAACCGCACCCAAGTGGTCTTATATTTTCGTTATGTTGCAAGGATTGACTTCAGGTTACTTCGTGGTTAATTTGAGTGTCGAAACATCTCTTATTGAGAATGGTAATGGGCAGGTTGGCAAGGATGTCGTGGAGCAATTACAGAATGCTCTTGCTGAAGTGGCCGCGGAACAAACAAGAGTCATTTGCTTGGTGCAAACTTTACGAACCTTGCAAACAATCTTGTAGTAGTTATGTTTGCACTTGCTTAGGACTTAATGTGAGACTATGAGACATCCATTGTTGTAGTGGATGTAGGGTTTCAATTCAAGTTACAAAAAAGCTTAACCCCTAAATGCCCTATTTAAAAATAGGAAGGCGACTCTGGAATCTAATAGTCGATTATAGTAACTTTCAGAATATAAATGTTTTCTATAAAATCGTAGGATATGATTTCTTCTTTCTATCACCACAATTTACTGCCTTTTTTAACGCTTCCTAAATGATTTTTCAACTCCTATAGATATGAAAGCAGCCAGTTGCGCACCTAGGGTTATCATCCTTTGATTGCTAGGTTGCCATCGGACTTTTGACCAATGTTTTCATGCCCTAATGATCCCATAAATGCTTCCCTCGAATGCAGGTGAATGACACAGTAGGGACTCTAGCCCATTGCAGATATTGGAATGAGGATGCGATGGTGGGTATCATTTTGGGCACGGGAACTAACGCCTGCTATGTTGAGCGTGCTGACGCTATTCCTTGTTGGAGTAGCTCTTCAAATAATGACATCTCGACGGTCATGCCCTTACTTTGCCTCTGATCGTCAGGCATATGTGTTTAGTTCTAAACATCATTTGAAATTAGTGAACTTCGAAACATAGAAAAAGCATGTCAGGCTCACACAATCAATACCTTTCATGCATTTCTCTTGCATCATTACACAGGCTCAGGGCGAGCCTTCATGAATTTTCTGCTACTGAAGTAGTAGAAGTGAACACTTTGACAAGATTTGAACACGAGAATTTCGGGATGAATCTGAGTTAAATGAATGTCTCTTTTGATGGCAACAGGTCGTCAACGTTGAATGGGGCAATTTCTACTCCAATAATCTTCCACGGACGTTTGCCGATGTGGAGTTGGACAAGGATAGTTTGAATCCTGGCCAACAGGTGAGCTTGGAATTAAGTGGAACCGTTTTTGCACTTGCAGTGCTGAGACCAACTTGAAGATATTCAGAACTTCGTCCCTGATCCAGCCAATTCCTGTATGAAGCTTACTGTTGTGTGTATGTTTTAATTGCAAGGCTGAGCGATTTTTTTGTAGGAATTCGAGAAAATGATCGGTGGCATGTACATGGGGGAAATTGTGCGCCGTGTGCTCCTCCGAATGGCCGAAGTGACATCGCTGTTTGGGGAAACTATTCCAGAAAGTCTCATGGAGCCTTTCTCCCTCTCGTATGCTCCAATGAATTCCGCTGTGGCTCGTTGTATGTTTTGAATTGTGGGATAGAGATGTAGATGTCATTTAAGCAATTCTCTTGCTGAACGAAGTTCCAAGTTGAACTTTTCGTTCCTTGATTAAGCAGCGACCTTGAGATTATAGTAGTGGCTTAACAATTCTGCTTCTTCATCTGCAGCACTCCCCACATGTCTACCATGCATTGTGATGATACGCCTGGCTTGGAGGTGGTGGAATCAGTACTCCAAGAAGTCATTGGGGTAACTTGTCGAATCCCGTAGTCTGGTCACCTCAATCGGCGATAGGGATTTATTTTTCTCGGCATTCTTTATAAGATTTTTCTTGGTCTCTTCTCCAACGGGAGTCTGAGTTGTTTTTTTACATCAAATCAAAAACTTTAGACACTCTCACTGGTCCAGAGCTTAGAAGTGGCCTCAACTTGACCAGTGAAAGTGCTCTTATTTTTTTTCTCTTGAGCAAGTGTAAAGTGCGGCTAAGCTGTTCGAAAAGGTTGTGATATCCAATAACAACGAGATATGTTAAACGGATGTCGGACCCGTTATTGCATAGCATGAATTTTTCATATCTAGTAGAATTGTGACATTTGGTCATAGGAATACGGAAATTCTATGATTGCTGAATAGGGCTTCAATTAGTGATAATTACACAGGATTTGTACTGAAGATTGTATGGAAAGGGACATGAAAATTATACATTTTTGAGCCATTAGTTTACTCAGCGACCATCCTTGAGACTTCATGCAATGATGCTTGTGTCCATGGTATGAAGTTTTTGATTAGATTTCAGCGAATTAACATCTTATTGCTATACCTGGCATGTTTCCAGTTTTTCTGAATTCCACTGCTCATATTTTACTTCACCTCCTTTTCTTCAGGTCAAAGACACAACGCTAGCTGCACGAAAGGCTGTGTACGATGTTTGTGGCATCGTCGCAGAGAGAGGAGCTCGACTATCAGCTGCAGGCATTGTAGGTATACTGAAGAAGATTGGCAGATGTGGACACAAAATGAACTGCTGCCTCACAACCAGTTTCAACTCGGAAGCCAAGAAGACCGTCGTAGCCATAGACGGTAGTTTGTATGAGAAGTACACCATGTTTCGTGCGTACATGGAAGACGCAATGAAGGAAATGCTGGGTGAAGACTATGCCGACAACGTGACGACCGTGCTTTCCAAAGACGGTTCAGGCGTTGGGGCTGCGCTTCTTGCAGCAGCAATTGCCACCGATTCAAGAAGAATCACAAGTTCATGATACCAAAAACACACACGAGAATGTGCCTATTAAGTAGTCCCTGCTTCTTTCCCTCATAGAATTGATCATACTGGTGTACTTTGATTCCAGACGCTCTAGAAACTCTGAAGGCTTGAAGTGATGATAACAGGAAGACAAACATTGTTGTCACTCAAGGGTAGAGGATGCAGCATACCACTTGTTTGTAGAACTGCAGATATGCATTCTGTACAATAGTCTTTCAACCTTAAATCAAGCAAATTTAAAATTAGATAGTCTGAGGAATGTTATGAATGAATCTTGAATACTATTCTCCTAGTAAGCAGCAAATCTACTTGGATCATTATTTATGATATGCCGAGGGTCATCCGAAGCCTCCCCACTCTTCACAAGGCAAACTTCAGGAGACAATCATACCAAACAATTATTTGCGTAGTCTCGCACAACTCCGGCTACAAATCAGTAACTAATTCGCATATTCTCCAATTTTGACATAAGTTTTGCTATACAGCTGCCAAAACAACTTCCTAATGACCTTGAATAAAAATGTGATGCCCAAACCAGTCAACGTGTAAATAGATATATTATGTTACAGAAACCAACGTTAACATAAAACTGAACTGTATTTGAGAACTGTATTTGTACACAACATAAAACTGAACAGTTCATGGAGTTAAGTGCTCGTTTCCTCGAGTAGCTTAACCAGAAACTGAAATACCATAGATTCATAAGGATGGTGCTCATTGTATAATTGAACACTACATACTAAGAAGCGACACGTAAAGTACAACCTCTTATTCTCTACGCAGAGGGACTCAGTGAGCCAAAGAATGTGAAATAATCGTAGACTAATCTAAAGTTCCAGGACGGAACTCCGCAAGCAAGGCTGCACAAAGGTTTGCTCCAATGTTGGCAAAGAGAACTAAGTCCTTGCTTTGCGAAGACGAAGACGTGACAACTAACCAAAAACCTCTCGACACTTTCATGGAGCAGCACGGAGCCACAGGAAGCATGCAATTGGAAACGGAGTAATGAGGATCCATCCCTTAACTCTCAGAATCACAGATCTCTAAGATCTAACGGTCCTGATTAAGTCTGAAGGAGAGGGTAATGTCCAACAACTGTCTCTAGTATCCGAGCCTTCTGCCAGTTATCTATTACTTAAGAAGGCGGCAGCACAATCCAAGACAGCATATCCAAACTCAGAAAAAGGATAAAAAATATTAACCTAATCCAAGGCAGCTTTAGCGTTGCGATACACTGATGTGATACCTTCGAATAGGTTAAACGATCCTGTCGAAGGCACCCTTTCATGTAAAGGCCTGCCACCTTCTTGGGAGGTAGCTGGAGTAGTAATCGGCATCACCTTCGATAAAAGACCCTCAACAGACTCCTTCCTTCCTAAAAGAGCATCTCTAATGCTCTTCATTCCGGTTGGTCCTTCGCTCAAGTTGGAATCCTTCACTCTTGGTGCTGCAGGGTTCCTCTTAGAGAAGTTGGCTTTGTCATTGACATCGTCCCTTGTTCGCCTCCTGATGGGTCTTTCTTTACTCGATAATTCGCCTTCTCTTAATATTTCCTTACTAGGCTTCATCAGAAGGCTGGTCTCTGTCGATTCTGGCGCATTCGTCGACCAACAGGAACCAAGTACGTGGTTACAAGATTCTCGTGTGCAACCACACGTCCTGTAATCCCCCGTGGAATGTCGCCGAGAGTGAGTTGAGTTAGGTGGGCGGTGCACAGGCACAAAGGATACATCACCGGTTTCCTTGTCAGGGTTAATGGTAGCCATTTCTACGCCGTCTTCCCCTGCTGCGGAAGGTAGACCGTAATAGTTTCGCAACAACGCCATTGTCGATGTTTCTTGTGCCTTGCTGCTTGGAAAACTATGGTCGTGGCTACCAGCAGGGTGCAGGTGAGAAGTGGGTGGACCATTCTCAAATCTGCAAGACATGTGGCCACCACCCTATCAGACTTTTTTTTTAAGAATTAATTCTTAGACATGAAAAAAATCTACATGCAACTGTGATTCTCAAATCACAGTAGGGATTTCCCGAAGGTAGAGGATACAAATACCCTTGGGGAACTGATCACATCTCTTACTGACTGACCCCTATAACCAACAGCAACTCATCTATTCATACACTTGGTTGGCCTTGAATTAAGCCTGAATTGGTTAAACGTCTTTGGCCGCTGACCATTGAAAGGAAATGGGGTTGTCTAGTATCCCTTCAATAGTGGTCTACAACCTCCCACTTTGAAAGATTGCACAAGAAATCATCTCAGAGAGAATAAACAATTTGATCTCAACGGATTTGGCTCTTGTACCCAAAGTGATCCCTCGATGAGCCCTGGAGTGAGCTCTCAATGAAAGCACACTCCTACATATTGGTTTAAATGCTTGAAGTTGCACGCAAAATGTTTCGCTACAATAGAGAATGCACAACCGGGATTCTCAAATCACAATAAGGATATCCAGTGATCAAAGAGAAAGTATACCACAAGAGTAGTAGATCTGCAACCCAACCAAAACCCCATTCCTTACTTTGACTAACCCTAACCCTTAAGCACCTACGACGTTTTTTGAAGCTATCTCTTTTCCAAAACCCGATCACAACTTGAGTAAGGAAACAACAATCAAACCTCGATCCAGGAGGATGCCTGCCAGGTGTCGGTATCCGAAGAGCCTTCAGTGCAAACATTTGCAAATCGGTCGTGAGCCCATTCAAACGTTTGATATCTGCCACCTGCAAGCACACGCCCAACCAAAAAGTGAGATCGGCTGCCAGCGCACAACAAACCCTAACTTACAACCCAATAACAACCTTCCTTCACAAATCTTTACCTCGACACCATATTTAATGGCAACGCCGGCGAGAGTATCAAGCCTCGTCACAATGTGTTCGATGTAGGGTCCACTACTCCCCGAAGTGCTTGCCTCACTTCGTAAATCGTCCACCACAAAACTAGAAGACGGCATGTCAGCCCTAGTCCACTCCTTCTCGGTTCCCGGAAGGCTTGGTGGCCCCATACAAGAATCCAATCGAACACCGAAGTGAACAAAAACCACTCAGATTAAACCTAAACCAAAAAAAACCAAAAAATCTAGCTCCGCGTTCAAATCCTTCGAGCGATCAGGTAGATCTGCTGCTCAGCACTGAGCATACATCGCAATCCGCGAGTTAGGGTTCCAAACTCCCCAAAACCGACTCGATCCTAAAACAAACCGCAATGAAAGCTCCGAAACATCCCCATCCAAGCTTGGAAAACTGCGTTTCAAATGCAGATCAAATGCGTCCAGTGCCAGTTGGCGAGAAACTCCGGGACGCGGTAAAGCCGATCTAACAATGGGGCGAAATCAAATGCCAGAACAGAGTCTAGTGTACTGTAGAGATCTTTCGAGAGTGGGACGGAACTGTTCAGGTGTGTCTATTTCTGGCTCTGTGACATTGGCTTGGAGTGTGGCCAAGTCCAACCTTGAGAGACAGCTTCAGAGCAATGGAAGACTCGCAACGCAGCCATCGCGACAATCATGGTTCTGTGATGAGGGAACGGGCAGTGGAGAGAGACGGACGGACGGATGCGGGGTCTACTGGTGTTGTTTCTCATCCATCCCTCTTCGTTTTCATCCATCTCGTGCATAGTACTTGAGTTCAATATTGAAAACAAATATCATAACAGGAGAGGTGGAATGGGTCTGGAACTCTGGCCATCAGGGATTTTATTATTATTATTATTTATTTTATTTTATTTTTATTTTAAACACATGGATTTTTTAATTGTTTTTATGGACTCTCGACTGAAGGGGAGGAGTCTTTGCATTGACAGAAGCTATGTGTGAGGAAGTTTGTGTCAATTTAATAATTCATCTACTGAGGAAAACTAAGAAAATATTCTTTCAAATATTCCTTCAAACATTCTTATACAAACTTTTGACAAACTTTTCTTCATAAGAGCATCTCCATTGTTTCACAAAAAGAGTGTCCAACTTGACCATTAGAGAGCCCGGCCTTCAAAATCTCCTCCACCATAGACACCAAAAAATTCAACTTGACTTTTTTAGAATGAGCACCTAACACACTATCCTATTGGGCATGTGCAACTCTTGCACTTGGTTTGATAGAGTCATGTTCTTGTGATAGTATTTTGAATCATTTGGCTAAAATAGCAACCTCCACCAATGAGAAAAAAAAGCACAAATGCACGTCCAAAAATTAAACTAAGTATTGCATAGATATGGTGAAATATGGTGGAAGCTACTACATAGTTGGTGGAGCTTTGAAAGATGGTTGAGCATACAAAAAACAATTTGCGACATGGTTCATAGCTTTCAAGCTAAGTAAAGGAGCCAATCCATTTCTGACCATTTATGCAATTGAACATATTTAGAGCAGATGCATGTTCAAAGGAAAAATTTCTTTGTATACAAAAGTAGAATGATTCTATAATTTTTCACATTTTTATTTGCCAAAACAAATTACCATAAATTTCCTAGGTGAAAATTTTGTTCATCCGATGTTGGTTATATAGATCATTCTATTTATGATTAAGGGTTGGTTGCAAAATTGGGAGTCCAATATCCCAATTATAATGTGCCATTCTTGATTACTTGTTCTTCTTGTACCTACACGGAAATAGACCTCCTTACATTGTCCAAATGCATTGGAGAATTTTTTGGGGGTTGGGAAGGCTATGAGTTTCCGACAATTTCCAAACTACGAGAACTACTCTACAGTAGCTTGCAATGGCATTGCAACTACCATATCTGGAAAAAAAATTTTAAAATTTCAACTCTTTTCTTCATTTCAAGAATGAATTTTTTTGGGAACAACCATTTGTCGAAATTGCAAGGGGGGAATTGCTGAGAGTACTAGCTTGAAATGGCCCTCTTGACCCCCTAGAAATCCTCTAATGGTATATGTGATGAGGAAAGATTTGTCTCTTGTACTACTTCTATGATATGATCTAAGGTAGAAGTACCTATTTCGGAGAGGCCCCTTGTAATTGTATCATAGACTAACCTATTGTAGACAATAGTTGAATGCAGTGGTCATTAAAAAATATTTTTGGTTTGTACTTTCTCGTCCATTCATCTCTCTTCTTTCTTGACTTAGGGAGAAGTGCCAAAGCTGACCACAATAGGTGAGTCTATAAAATAGGAATGGATCTAAGAGCAAAATTCACTTTTAAATTCAATAAAATATTCATTTTTGGTGAAAAAATTTCAATTTCTTTGGCATTCTTCCACAACCTTATTTTTGCACACACTGAAGTGAGTTCCCTATGACTTTCCCACATCATCCAGTCTAAAATGCTTAAGCTATCCGAAATAGGTACTTCTACCTTAGAAATACTTTGTGTATTCTCTATTGTATTTTTTGTGTACCTTCAATTTCTTGTTTTGATTTTAATATTATGAGCTAGAAGATGTATTATAACCTCTAAAGGTTGAAGACTATGTTTTTCACCAAATACGCTCCGAAACTCCCACTTTTAATACAAGGAGCAAAACTTAAATGAAAAACATTTTTGGACACATATAATTGTAGGATCTTGTAGTAAACTAGTTTGAAAAGATATCAAGAAAATTTTTGAACTTCCCACTATATAGATTGCAAGATATTAGCATTTGAAAGTGACAAAAATCATTTTTTTGGCCCTATGAAAATACGAGTTGTTGCACTTTGCAAGGTCACATTTGTATGACAAAATGTCCAAAATGGTGGTTATTCTTTGGGTTCATTCTTCAAGGCAAGTTGGCTACATGCTTGAAAAGTTTTAGACCATTTGGTATTACACAACATATAGTAAAAAATAGTAAATAGAAAGAAGTACAAAGTGATTAAAAACACTTAATTGTTAAGAATTTAATTACAAAACTGAAAAATTCCAATTCCATCACTGGTAATGTAGTAATAAACAATCTACATCATATGCTTTTATTTTTTTCAAAATATATTGAAAATTGAGTTGAATAGAAGAATCCAAAGTTTATTTTCAAGTAGGGAGTCCATAACTACCTGCAAACTAGAACACCTCATAACTTTTCTCTTGTAAATCAAAATAGAATGATTCAAAGCTTTCCACATATATGTAAATCTAGAAAATCAATTGCAAATTTTTATTTTTGATAAGTGTTTTTTGAAGAATTTTTTGGACTGCTCGTTGAATATTGAAAATTACATATCATGTGATAACTTTTGAACCATGTAGTTAAAAGTTATGAAAATTGTCGGGCCTTAAAGTTACTCCTTGGTCACATGTTGTGTAAAATTTTTAGCAAAAATAAATAAAAACTCCATTTATAGTGAACTGCACAAAATCACTATGTTACCAAAAAATGCAATTTTGACCTTTAGGGGTTAACAATGAATCATACTTATTATTGAGCATTTTCAATACACAAGATAGTGAAATTAGGTTGCTTCAACAAGTAGGTTGCTTTACCTAGAAAAGTTACCTCATGACTCCATGTTTGTCCATAAGGAAGCACATGCAACTCTCTAGACCAGGCCTTAATACACTATACCAATCCATATCACACATGGCTCTCGGTTGATAAAAATTTATGCATCTTTGTATAGTATCAATAAATATTAATATAGTCTAAAATGTTGAGAAATTAGTGAGGGACAACCTAATTTCACTATCTCTTGAAAAGATGTGAACACCCTTGCCAAATTTACACCCAGCCTTGAAAATCTTGGCCATCCAATTTGCCAAAAATAAATAAATGAAAGTACCACCAATGTTGTCCATTTGTCAAAAATCTCACACCATTGATTGCCAAAAATCAATAGCTGTCACTCTAAGATACAAATACGAATATGGATACAAAAGACATATATGGATATATAATACAATACAAATGCAACAATATATCCCATATTGATTGCAATTCCCAAATTTCAATCTGAAATTACAAATAGGGGTGGTGGTCAATTGAATCCGGGCTTGGTATTGGGCTAGAGTTTGGAATTTTTTTTCTAAATGTCTTATCACTAGGTGACACATGTACAAGTACATTTAAATTGTCATAGGTTACAATTATCAATATTCAATCAGTGTATAGCTCTTTGTCATGATATTGCTCAAGTAATTGATTGAAAATTGAGCATGAAATCTCACTGTTGAAATTTGCAGTGCAGCAATTGTCATACGATTACTGTCTGTCATCTTTGTCTGGGTACCCAGGACTTTTAAGTTATTCCCAATTTAACATTGATTGAAGCTCTCACTCATGATGAACTCCTTGACGAATCCTCACCGTCCAATGCGCCAAAAGTGTCCTCAGATCGTTTGGAAGTCCAATTCGAAATGTTGTAACTTTTGCATCCAATGTCTGAATTCAATAAAACTTATCGTGAAATATGCACTCTCTCTAGTACTAGTTTGGGTGGTAAAAATTTCAGATCAATCTAAGATGTACTGATTTTTTGGAAGCCATTCAAAGTTCATGGGGTCAATTTGAGTTCACCAAATTGCATCTTGATGGCCCCAACTTCTAGAGGGCTTGTATCTCCTTCATTCAATGTTTGTTGTCAATTTTTTTTTGTCAGATTTTGCAGTCTAGTTATTATCATAAAATTTTCATGCCAATCCAAGGTGTTTTGAATGTTTAGGAGCAATTCAAAGTTCAAAATCCAAACATTTTTGGATTATAGTGAACTTTAGTGGCTTGTTTCTTTGTCATAGTGTCTATTTCCAATAAATTTTTTTGGGAGAGTTGCGCATACTAGTTTCATTTATGTGGTTAAAACTTAATCTCAATCCAAGAAGTTATGAGTGACTAAGACGCATTTTAATAGAATGAAGTTCACCCTTAGATGTGTTTTTTGCATTGAGTCTTCTTTCTATTTTTTTGACATTTCTAAGTCATTTTGTAGACATGATGAGTCAACTGAATGATATTTTCTTTCACCAATGTTTTTATGCTGCTTTTGAAGCACTTTATAATTACATTTGTTTCATTTGAATAGGTTTAGAAATTGAATTTCACCTCCAAAATTGTTGCTAAGTAGGAAAATTTTAACATCCTTTTTTTATACTAAAACATAATAATCTTGCAATCTATAAGGCTAAATGACTCAAAATTTCATTCCTGTCATCTACAACATATACACCATAAGATTGACCAGTTGAGATTTGTATACCTTAGTGACATTTTGGACTACAACACTTAATGATGTTTTTGAACCCCAAAAGACACTCCAAGACTTGAAGGGGTTAGCTTAGTACTAGGCTATAATATACTACCTATCCTTAGAATTGCCATTTCATTAAGATCTTGGTCACTCAATGTGTCTATATGGTGATATTTATCATGCAATGGTATCAATCAATTGTCAGTTCCTAAATAGCAAAGTTAGATTTATTTTCCTTGTGTTGGGAGACATTGTTGCATAAGATTGGGGACACATGTAGCAATGGCGACTTTGGTCGCCATTGCTAGAAGAATGGCCAAGTGAGTGCCTCCCCGCCCAACTTCTTCATACATGTACTAAGGACATTTGTCCCACCCTATGTTCAACTTTCTTTTTTATTAATAAAACCAAAAAATAGGAAGATCAACCCCTAAAGCCATTTTGTAAACCCTACACAACGCTATGTGCCAAACTATTGCAAGTATGCACCTAACAACGGTGCGCTATAAGCCTAAACCCTACTCACTTTGCTACGTAGGATTTAGGTGCTTCATCTTTCTTGGATGAACTTCATCTTTTCAACAAGGGTTGCATAGAGATTCTTTGGGCACCATGGACAAGGTTGTTGCTGCTACATTCTATCCAAAAATTGTTCAGCATTGAGACTTGAGAGTAAGTTACTATAATTATTAGGTCTCTACATTGATCTTTTTGCAACTTTCCATAAGTTCTATGAAAACAAGATCATGATTTTCTTTCGCGTTTGGTAATTGATTAGGATAGACGTGCCAGTAGCCACATTGATCGCAAGTGTATAATATGAATTGTAAGAAAGTTGGATCTCTCTCGTAGACCAACTATTTACATACACAATCGATCATCCATTGTAAAATTGCAAGAAAACTTCTTATATAAAGATCTGGCTTTCACACACTATGCATTAGGCAAGAGAAAACAGAGCCACTATCAATGTCATGTGGATATGCTATGAAGTAAAAGATGGAAAGTGTTTATATTTTATCAAATTTTCAGAGTTCATCAATAAAAAAAATTAGCACTATAATATAGGTATACGTGATTCTTCAGCCATATTCATTTCTTGTGGAGGTTTTTATGGTCAATTACTAATAGCTGTAGGAAGTTCCTTGAATCATTTCCAAACCATTTGAAACTTGGGTTTTGTAGTCAATGACATATGTATTATAATGCTTTTCTTTAACTAAGAACTAGAGCAATCATAATTTGTAAGACAATTGATAGTAATTTAGAGAAAATGGGGTTATAAACTCTCCTATTACATCTTAGAGGAAGTATTCATTATTAAAATCAATTTTCATAATTTGGTAGTATTTCACTATTTTGGCACTTCCAAGCTGTGCAACGTACACTGCAACATGAGACATAAATCTATACCTACTCCAATTTTTAGAACCTTGTGTAGGTGTATTTTACAAGTTCTAGGGATGGAATTGTGCCTATTTTAATGAAATTGATTATTGTTTTGCATTTATTGATGTAGGTGCATGTTTTATAATAGAAACTAGGAGAAGGATGTTAACTTGCACTAACTAAAGATATATCCACCTATAATTGACACTAACAACAATTGAAAATAAATACTATTATTGAATGTACACTATTTTTATTGGATCATATTGGAAGCTATATTAGCTGACTCATTTCTGATCACCCCTCCATTGTCATGATATAGACTATTTTCTTTCTAATCAATAGGAGATGAATAGTAATTAATCATGGCACAGTTCCCAATGCAATTGTAGTGTGTTACTATTGGCTATAAGACTCTCAATATTGGAATCAACCCTTGGTTGAATTCGCAATCAGCCTAGGGTCAGAAACAAGAAAGGTCTATATCACCATTATAGGTCAAAAAAATCTTCCACTAAAAAACTCATAGTAATTACGTTTTGTGTAATAAAATTCTGGAAAAATGCAAAATCCTTCTAAAGTCTATTTTGGGGCATGGGAAAAATTACAAATTCAAAAAACCCGCACTCCAAATATGCGTAATTGCTTAAGTGGTTGGAAATGGGTTGGCTACACTAAAAAGAGGATTCCAATGCACAATTGCATGAATTATTTGAACACCATATGAATGAATTTTCAAAGAACTATCTCTAATTGTACCAAAAAACCAGCACGTAAGATGCTCTCATAGAGTTTCATACTTTGATTGTATACATCTTGTGTAATCAATATCTAGATTTTTGTGACGCCTTTCAATCCTAATGTGTATGCGGCATTTTGTGTCGTGCTGGTTACAGGTGTACAGACCGTTGTAAATCACAACCTGAGTTTTTTTTTTAGATTTGCAAAACCCCAGTGATTTAAGATACCTCGTGGGGAGTTAGTTTTCTCCTTTGCATTGGTGTCTTGCGGCAGTGACAGTTCGTCACCTCCGTTCTAGCAATTTTTGTAGTTTTAAGAGTGGCAAAGGTGCTGCTCTGCAATTTCCTCACAACACATGTTCTGTAATCACTAGATTTTCAAGTTACCCGCTCCACCATCAGACCTTCACACAATTACACCACTACAGAGTACTGAAGTTGGTAAGAAATGTGACAAATTTGGCATTACTTTTTGGATTGTGACCTCAGACAACATCGTGAGCGTTGTTATCATTTTCCCAGTAGAGTCGTTGAGTATATCACTTCCAATTGCAACAGAACTAGACTTCTCATACCTCACTTCGATCATCTCTTGTGTAGTGATGAAGCGCAGCTACTACGTTATTCAACCTGAGGGCGTCTTGTGTTTTTGTTCAAATAGACGCAGAGGAGTAACGTTTCTTTTTTTTGCAAGTTGGGAGTTTCAGTTTTGATCACCTTCAAAGACTAATGAAAACTGGTTCTGTACTTGGTATGAATCACCGTGCTTTTCGATCAGTACGAGAGTGTGTGCTAAGAATGCTGCTGTGAATTGCATTGAAGGACGGTGGTTGTGATTCACATTCCAAGAGTTGCGTAACTGTGTCTATGAAATCACTCATTCTATATGTGCACTGTAATTCTCCCTCAGTTGATCTTCTTGGCTATGATATGCATTTTCGAATGTGAAGCCCACCGGTTCATCGCATTCTAGAGTTAGTGGTGTCGACCGGACAACCCATTCCGGCAGCAGTTGGTTGCATTGTGCTTGGAAGAAACTGCATTTGCCTAGGATAGGCGGTTCAGTTGAGGATCAACGTTTCAATTCTTGAACTCAAATTAGGAGAAGATCGATCTGTGCCGAAGTAAGAAAAGGTTGAAGAATCATAGCATCTTAGGTACCTTGATCTATTTTGAATCAAGAGGTCTGCCCAAGTGTTTGAAACTCCTTTCAAGAATGCATACTCAACAAACTGGAAAGTTGCTGTCCTGCCCTGCAAAGGCCTAAACCCTTAAACCCTAAAACCCTACTCCTTTCGGCTAGTCACACACTCACGCGTCTCTCCATGGCTTCCAAGCTGAAGTAAGGTGCCTGATATTAAAGCAACTTCTTAAGAGCTGATTGCATTTGGGGAGAAGCTAAAGTCCTTAAACAATTTCAGTAAATTTTTGTAAGAAGAAAAATGGAATTGGCATCTAACCCAAGTTGTTTCATATAGTTTGGACCTTCATGGAGTTAGTTACTAATTTTTGAAGTTGAAACATAGTGATCACTAAAAGCGACCACTTCCTAAAATGTACACTTCCGGCATATTGAAGAAACCTTTGTGTTAGTGATTGTTGATAGAACAAAGTAGCTTTTAGAGCACCCTACCTTACACCTTGACCTTTATCATCTAATTGCCTAGGTTCCTAAAAATTGATCATGATATAAGGTGAACCAACCCATCATACACAAATGCCCCGTCACAAGACACTTGAAAATTGACCCATCAAAATCTTGCATCAACCCATGATAGACTTTTTTTTTCCAATAAATGATATTTGGGCTACAATAGGTTTGAGTTAGTAGCTACAATCAATGTCTTGAATGACAATGATGGAGTAATTAATGCCTACAATGGAAACCTCTACCTTTTTAGTATAAATTCATTGTAAAAAATAACTTTTGGGAGGGCCTTCTTGTTGTATCCATATTAGGAAATATTATGACCATTGTAGGAGAATAAGATGACCATTATGGATACACTTTTTGTTAGTTTGGGAGTATTTTGAAGACTCTTTGGGGCCAAATTGGGTGGCACACTTTGAAATTTCATAACAAATCTATATTTTGTCAAAAAAAAATTTAAGGTTCTCTTCATTTCTCACATTTGTCTTCATGTAAAAAATATTTTTAAAATTTTAAACAACACCAACAATGCAAATTAGTTATTGTGCATGTGATGGGTTGGTTTACCTCTTAGTTTAAAAATGTATGAAGTAACTACAATCAATGATAGTTTAGATTGTTTTTGAAAAAGTCAAAGTAAAGAAGTTTGAGTGCATTATTATGTCTATCGTATGACTAATTGTTCTATCGTATGTGTTTAGCTTGACATTGCTTACAACTTATCTTTTGCCTATCTTCATATGGAGGAAAGGTGAAAACACCCAAAACAACCAAAATCATAAAAATAAACAATTCAGCGTAGTTAAAGGACCTTCCTTACAAAAAAACATTTTTCTAATATTTGCAATTGAAAACCATGAATTTTTTTAAATTTTTTTATAGAGATTTTTTGAGTGAGACATATAATTATTACAAATTTTCAAAGTAGAAGCTCCCTAGACCATTATACTCATTACATAAACTTGTTATAAAATCAAAATTTAGAATACTAGTAACCAACCAATCACAACTAAGTATGAGAATAGTTCAATTTCATTTTGAGGGACAATTTCAATAGAAGTCTACTTGTTAGAAATAAATGCCCAAACTATTTGGGATGTTTGTACCTTAGTTACTAGAATTTTGGCTTTGCTTATGGAAGAAAAGAAGTCCAAGGTGTCTAAATTGTAAAAGATGAAAAAACTAGTTGTAGCTCCCTTTGCAAATAAAATAAATTAAGTGATTTACCACCTAATCCTTGTTGAAAATTCTAATGTAATTTAACCTCTAAAGAATTAAAATGTCTAATTTTGGCCTCTTTTCTTATTTAGTTTAAATACATCATTTGAAAATTTTATTTTATTCAATTTTTGAAAATCAAATTGGGGGATATTCTTCACTAATTGTGATAATATAAAATAAGGCCTCATCTAAATTATATATTTTACAATAAAATCAATTGAATTAGACCTTTTTAAATCTAGCATCCTTTAGGCAAACTTCTATGAACAAAAATTGACCAAATTTTACAAAATAGACAAAAGATTTTTTAGACTTTTATATGGTTTAAGTGTGCAATATTTTCAAGAGGAGAATTAGAATAGTTGGTTGGCCAAATTATAGGAAGAGGTCATTTAAAAGTGGAAAAGGGAAGTTTCAAACCTTTGAAAATTAATTTTAGAAATCATGTACAATCTTAGATTCTTCTATTGAAATAAAGACAAAGAATTCATTTGAACTCAATTGGGTACTAAAATAAAATAATGTATATTTACTTTATTTCTTCTTCCACACTATATTTGTAGCTTATAAATTGCTCTCCTCACATGTGCCAAAAGCAAGACACTAAACCTATCATTTGAAGTAGGTCCTACAAGTTAAATTTTGTGTTTTGTAGGGTAATTGTAAAAAAAAAGTCCTATTTTGTGCCATGTTAATTTTATGTTCTTCACTTTATCTAGCTAATTTGGGGCCTTTGGTTGCAAATTTGACTTCATCATTTACAAATTTTAATTATTATGTGTGGCAAACAAAAAATTTATGTGTCTTCTACAAAGGTAAATTCACCTTAGAAGGCCTACTTTGAATAACAAGTTTAACATCATGTGCACCAAAATGCAAGGTGTCACGAGTACATTGCATGACCATTGGATTTGTAGGACTTAGAATTGTAAGTCAAGAAGGTTGTCTTGCTATGAATATTGCGCTATGTACCAATCAACCATTGATGATGCTATTAAGCATGATTTGTTGAAGCCTCTAAATTTTTTTATTCATTCATAATAGATTTTATTTTGGTCGCCCAAAGTATGAATCTAGATATTGTTGTGTCTATTAAACTATTTTGATGCACTTTTAATGAAAATACTTCTAAGTTCTAATTCCTTACCAATCATTCAAAACTTATTTTGTTTCCCATGTCAATTTGTTAAGTGTATAGAAAATGCCCTAAGACAATATGACTATCTTAAATTTAGGTTATGGAACAAAGAAAAGATGTACATTGTGCCACAATTAGGTGGGTTTGCAAACTTGCAATTATTCTATATGTAGATATTTTGTATTGTATATAATTACTTGTAATTATATATGGGACCCAATATAAACAAGTCTTTAACCCTTGGGTGCTAGCCATAAGTGCCTATTTGTGGTATTTGGATGATAATTAAACAAGTTAGACAAAAATTGGAAGCGATTTTTCATCCAATTTTTCTTGATGACCTTTCATGGTAGATTATGAAGAGCATGCAATTGAGTTTGTAGTCTTTTTAATGTTTATCTTTTTGTAAATGAAAAGTTAGTAAAAGAAACAAATTACAAGATATGCTAGCTATTTTTGTGTCTTTGGAGAAATTGCTTTGTGCTTTAGATTTGATATTTCTTCATAAAAATGATGTTTTTTGAATTTGATTCTAATAGATCAAATGAAGGTCATTTATTTTAGTTTATACTCAAATTTTAATTTTGAAAAATTCCTAAAATTGAATATTTTATTGGAATTTGAACTTTGGATGTATTTCCAATGTCTATTAATTTCTAATTATAAAATGATGGAAAAAAATGTGTTTACTACTCTACTATGGTATTTTTCACTATAATATACACCTATAATGAAATTTTTGGATTTTTTGAAATAATTTTCTATTTGATATGATTTTCCTTCAATTTTTCTTCAAAAATTAGATTTTTTGGAGATATATTGATTAGTTTAATCCCTAAAATCCATGGGATCCTTGGAAATTAATTTAGTTTAATTTTTGGGAGTGAATGCAAAGAAGAAAAGTGATTTCATAACATTATTAACCAATGTTGGAAGGGGCCCTTTTTGCTCCTTTGAAAGCAAAAGACCTAGAATTGCAACTTCCCAGCCAACCAACAATTCTTTGAAAATTAAATGAAATTCACTTCTAGGGATTTGGAGAGAGATTATCCCAATCTCCAACACTAAAAAGGGCAAAAAAAGGTGTTGGCTATGATCACAGCCAAAGTTGCATGTTAGATTCCATCATAGACTTTGTTTGGACCAAAGAAGATTGACTCCTTTATTGATTGCCCTTTGGTTTATTCTTAGAAAAAATATTGGTATTTTTTTATTTTCCATTCATGATCACATTTGCAAGTTTTGAATTCATATTTAGAATCAAGAAGGGAATGGTCCTTGGAATGGAATGGAATTTAGACTAACACCCAAATGGGTTGGAGTTAAATTTCTCACTTTTGTTTTTATACTCTTCAAATTTGACCCTATTTTGAAAGGAGAAATGTGTAGGGAGGATATCCAAAATGCTGTGCATGACAAGGACAAATGTAAGGTGAATTTTGAGTAGTGTGCAATTCTATTAATAGTATTGTGGAGGTGGCACTCTTACAAGTGGTCAATTTTAGATACACTTTCTATTGTTTTAACTTCTCTTTGGTGTGTCCTTTCTTCATGTGCATCAAATGCATTTTGGCATCACCTACATGACGCTTATAGCATCCTACACCTTGCAACTTTGAAAATTTGTAACTAATTCACAATGCATCCAAAAATGATGGAACCACTTACATTTTGATTCATAATCCTTCAACAATGTGTACAAACTGTTGTTTAATTTCTAAAGCATATTGATTATGCCACAGAGCTTATTCGTAAAATTTTAGGTGTATTTCCCTCATTTCTAACAGGCACCTCGCATGAAGCAAGTGCAGGACCCAAAAGAAAAACATATTCTTACCGTTTTTTCTAACACTCTTTTCAAGGATTTGTCACAAGGGACATCAAGTCAGAACTCAGAAGGAAGTCCCATTCAAGCCAGTGTTTAAACCTGCTTGATCGAGAGTATTTTGGAGATTCGGGAGCTCCCGATTCTTCAGCTTTGGGCTTCAGCTTCGGAAGTGTAGTGTCAATGGCTCTCGCTATCGGACTCAAGCTGCCTCTAAATTAATGAAGAGGATGCACAACGAAGAAATGGCTGCGTGATTCTCCTCTTTCTTACATTCTCCATCTTTTTCGAAAACTCTGTCAAGGATTTACTTGCTGTGATTTTTGACCTTCCAAATTTAGCATAGAATCAGAGTTATGAATCTATTTTGAAAGGTAGACCGTGGGGCGAGTACTGGGATAGCACCATGCGTAAATTGAAGAGCCGAAGGATTTATTATACACTCGTGTTCACGAAGAATTGATAGCGAGCACTAACCTCTAAGGTATGTACGCGTAATACAGAAGTTGCATTGCCGATAATTCATCTTTTGCTTCAGTTTGGACGGAAGTGTAGCGTCAGTACTGCAGTTCTTGTAATCGGACTCAAGCTGCCTCTAGTGAACGGAGTCGAGAGAGCTCTAACAAAGAAGAAAATGGCTGTGTGATTCTACTCTTGTCTTTTTCCGAAGCTTATGGTATGCATGTACGCGTCCAAATTAGCATTTGAGGATGATTTTTGCTACTACCTTGTCTCAATTCGTTTGGATCATGTAGGCCGTTGAAAGAGGGTTCTGATGCATCTTAGTTTGCATATTTTGGACGCCATATGAATAAAGTATGAAGAAGGTTATGAATTCCTAAATTGTTGAATATTGGTGTATCGTTAATTGATTCTGGATATCATGTTGAGACTGTGTACATTTTGGAGAAGAATCTACAGGGATCTTATTTGGGTAAGAGTTGCAAACTTGCAATTTGGTGTAGTTAGAGATATTCGCTAGGGTTTGCAGTTACTTTCAGACAAGGCTACTGATGGAGCTTGTGAATGTTTGATGGTCATGCAGGTGATGGTTCTTACAGTACAACCGAAGATTTTTCTTTCTTGGATTCCTGAGTTTGTAGAGCGGTGGCAGGAAACATGTTTCTGCAGAGGATAGTTCGAATCGTATCACAGTGCTGGATACAGTTCCTCTTCACTTGCGAGTGCAAGAACCCCAACAGACTCCTTATTCACGACAGCCTTAGGGTTGCTCTTCTTCTTCCTTTCCATGGACTTGACGGAGCCCCGCGTGGCAGTGGCTGGACACCTAACTGGATTCCGGAGCATTCTAGAGCATCTAAGGATTTCATCATCTGACTTGCATATAGGAAAACTCATTGGCGTTGGAAGCTCTAGCAAGGTCAAAAGTGCCACTTGGCTAGGTTGCGAGGTTGCGGTCAAAGAACTCGCCATTTATGACTTCCAAGTTTTCGAACCTTACCTCACGGAACTGGAGATCTTAATGAGGCTTCCACATCAGCATGTAGTGCAACTTATGGGATTCAACGTGGAACCTGGGCAAAGAAAGGTGTCCATAGTAATGGAACGCTTGGAAACTAACCTGCAAAGAGTTATGAATGATCGCATCAGGGCATCGGGCGCTCCTCTCTTTGATGGCTGTGAAGCTATTGACATCGCGACGAAGATTGCTTTGGGTATGAGGTTCCTGCATGGCCGAGAAGTTGTACACGGATCCTTGACTGGTGACATTATTTTGATAAATGTGCATACTGATGGTCAGCTTGACATCAAGATCGGCGGTTTTGCGTTCTCAGATCATGCCAGAAACTCGTCAAAAGCTGCACGTGTTTATGATTTTTCTACGCTTTGCATTGCAATCCTGTCAGGATGGGAATACTTGCACTTGTTGCCTTCCTGCACTGATTTGGAACCGAGAGTTAGAGAAGCAGCGGCTAAGTTAGAGCTTCCTCCTGGCATTGGTGACGACCTCGCGGAGCTTATTCTCAATTGCGCGGATGAGGACCCAGAGAACAGGCCTGGGTTTTCTGCAATCTGTGACAGATTGGCTACCATCCGTGCTGCATGTGATCAAGCCCGAAAGCAAACGACCGTGACAGAGGACTGTGCGTTACAATGGACCACCCATAACGACGATGAAGGAAACAAATGCCTGGAGATTGCAAGTATGTTAGAAACATTGCCGATCCATCTGTCCATAGACCCTGCTGATGTAGAGTGGAGACAACCCATTGGAGCCGGAGGCACCAACGAAGTGTACGAAGTGAATTGGCTGGGATGCGCATTTGCAGTGAAGAGGTTCAAGTCGTTGTCTCTGAGTTTCAGAGAGGAAGTGGACTTTCTTATGAAGCTTCAGCATCCACACATTGCTCGGTTGATCGGTGTTTCTGTTGATGACAATGGCGGCTGGATCATGATGGAGCGCATGGACATGGATCTCCGAAAACTGATCAATTCTCGCTTACAACTTTTGCGCAAGGAAGGTCGGACATCTTCCCCTCTGTTCAGCGGCGCTGAAGCTCAGGAGCTGTGCCTCAAGATAGCTCTGGGTTTGAACTTCCTTTACTCAAAGAATGTCGTCCACAGAGACATCAAGGTAGCGAATGTGTTGGTCCACGATCATTGTGGACGGTTTGATGTGAAAATCACTGATTTTGGAGCATCCCATCGTATTGGGAACCCGAGTGTTGCACACCGTGTAGGCACAAATCAGTGGCGAGCTCCCGAGGTCCTAAGGGCAAAGAGAGGCGAGCTGAGAGATGGGCAGCTAATGAAGACTGATGTGTACAGCTTTGCTATGACATGCTACGAAATCCTGACCGGTAACGCGCCTTACGAGCATTTGAATGAGAGACGTGATTGAGAAACGCAGGCCGACGCTCCCAGCTGGACTACATCCGAAGTTGGCAGGCTCATCTCGTGGTGTTGGAACGATGATCCTGAGGTGAGGCCCAAGTTCTCCACAATATGTGATGTCCTTGGTAGCACCCGCGTTGGAAATGTGGTGCCGCTACGCATTAGAGTGAAGGCATGGACTAAACGTGTGCAAAAGAAGTTGCTCCCACTCAGCAGATGCTTGGAATTGACATTCGGAAGACAAGAGATTTAGTCCATGGGGTGTAGTATCGGTCAATCGCTTTTCCAATTTAAGACTCTAGTCTGATGCATAGGAGCGTGACCTCACTTTGCACTCCTGCTATATATATGGTGAAAAGTTGCAGAATTCAGGTAAGGTATGTGCTTCCATAATCGTGACCTAGAGTGTACAGCATGCATTCATTTCAAGTAGTGAATCTGGGTACACATACCTTATACTACGATATTGTTCTCCACGATTAAGTGACACACTCTGCACACATGGTCAGTGCTGAATTAAAACACTTTCTTATGCAAGTGTCAATATTCTTTACGCCCTCTGACTTCAGAAAATCCACATCTGCGTGGAGCTTTGTACAGATGAATCAGTTATTGAATTGGCCCTTGAATGCAGCGACTCTCATACATCCATAACTAAATGGAAGGGAGTGGAAAAACTCCACATAAGCTCGGAACATTGTATGGAAAAAATGGTAGATTCAGTTCAACAATTTTTAGGTTTTCGCCCGAGGATGTGGTTGCACAGGAGCCTCTGCCAGCGGAGATGCGAACACCAGGGGCTGTCAAAGCAGTGGAGTCAGCTAGGGTGCAGGCGTTCAGACCTTCACCGATCGATTCAAAGTTTAAGACTTGTGTCTGTACGGGTTAGACAAATCTTGTCACTGAAAATGAGGGCAGTTCTAGCTGCTGCACACTACTGAATTGCTGGTGGATAAGACAACTGAGGGAGAATTGACTCATTTCCCTCAGATTGCTTCACATGACCTACAGCGCAGAATGTTCAGACTTCCAGCTGAAAATCGAGTCTTACTGGAAGTCAGGGATTTATGACGTATTACTGACGCCCGCTTCAGAATTCAGACACAATTGTCTGAAAATGGTCTGAAAGTTGAAATCAGTGCGAAAACGGGCTGTGTGGCTGTGGGCTTTTTATTCTGGCGTACCTAATTCCGTGATCCCTGCTGCTAATGATCTTGCACATGTTCCAACAGACACAAGCCGGGTCTGACACGTACAATCGCTTCTGTAGCCAGATCGGATCCAACACCGACTGAATCATGATTCTAATCAACTTGCAGGAACTGTTAAGAAACTGATTAGCAAGTAGCGTGATACAGGCTGCTGATTCAGTTTCAAAACGAAGCAATACCTTTGGGTTGTGTCTGGACTCTAGGGATCATGTGGACACCGACGTGAAGGTGAAGGAACCATTCAATTATTCAGTGTCGTAATTGTCAACTAATGATCCATCGTGAAGGTTTAATGGCGTCTCACGATGAGTCAGAGGCTTGGAAAAGGGGCAATGCGGAATTATATTTTAATCTCATTCTGTCATTTAATTTTTTCTTACACAAACAGGGACCCGCTTTTGCAGATGGACATCGCGTCCAGGTCCCAAGCCACTCAGTTAGTTCCGGGCGGGACTCGGGTGGTGTTAAGCAACCTAATAGATGGTGGTTCCTGTGGTTCGAGCTCAATCAGATTTCGTCTTAATACGCTCAGACCTCATTACCTTGGCTCTCTCCAATTTAACAACACTCTGGAATATCCCACACTCACTTGTCACCATATCATTGACTGCCAGCACCCTTGTCATTAGTTTTTGGGGCCCAGGTAGTCAGAGTAAAGAGAGTCAGGGTGTAAGTAAATTGTATGATGAATTGTGCCAAAAATACTTTAAACCCTGAACTGGTAATCTTCTAATTGTCAGCTTCAAAGCCATGTGCCGTCCTCCCCGCTGCCTCCCATGCCAAGCGCCGCTTGCAGCTTTCGCAGTCAGTCGGAGCTGTCATTGACAGTGCATATGTTTGCGGAGGTGTGCATGCCATTTATGGTGCAGTAAGCGCGTGGCTTGTGCACCACCGTAAGCAGCTCACGGGATAGGATTGCTGTTGCTATCGGCCATCACCTTGTCGAGACTTTGATGTCGAAACTGATTGAAAATTTGGGGCACTCTAGGCGTGCTAGCTGTGCGTAGTACAGGTGACTTTCTGTATGCCTGACGGGTGACTCTCCAATGACTCTGTCTGTACGTCCCAAGTAAATGAACCTGCACAGGTCGGTACAGTTCCTTGTCAGTGCTGCATGTGGGACGTTGTTCTCAGAAGATGCAGCTAGAATCTGAGTTGTATTATCTACCCTCAAACCTCAAGGCTCAAGATAGACTAATAATTCCTCTGAAACACACGGCATTCAGGAAGACCTTTTCATGAATCCCATCAGAATCGCAAACTCTGAAACTCTTACAAATAGGTCGACTAAGTAGTACATGTTGGTGCTATCTTTTCGTAGAAGGGATAAATTTTCGTACAGAGTGGTGGGTGGAATCTTGAAGTACGTTCACAGGGGATTGAAGGAAGGACTTGTAGCGTAGTTAGCCATGGGAAGAGCGCCTCCGGGTGGTGATGACTCGAAGAAGGTAGAGCTCAGGAAAGGCCCGTGGACTCCAGACGAAGATCGCAAATTGGTGGCATATATCCAAGAACACGGACATGGAAGCTGGCGTGCTCTTCCCAAGAATGCAGGTGAGTTCTCATCTCAGTCATCTGTTTTTGCATTCAAGCTCTTCACTAAAATTGTCTCAGTATCTAATTCAGCAAGTCACATTTGCAGGTCTTTTGAGATGTGGCAAGAGCTGTAGGTTGCGGTGGACTAATTACTTGAGGCCTGACATTAAGCGAGGCCGATTCTCCGATGCAGAAGACCAGATGATCGTTCATTTTCACTCCATCCTCGGCAACAGGTCAGGATTCAGGAGCCCTTGCATGTTTTGCAATAGAAATTTGGTGGAACATAACCAATGTTGAGACGAATGGTCCAATAGTTCAGAATCCATTTGGGGGGACTCCGTTCATGCCAATTAGTTTTAAATTTCTCCTTGATTTGCAACCTCTCGTGTTCTTGACCTCTAAAATCTCGCAAGTCATTGAAAAACGTTAAATAAAAACGAGCACATAGATACTAATCTAGAAAGCGAGGACACACATTTGCGAACGCCGTTCTTTGTAACAAAAGTGAGTGATCATTTGAGTGTGTCACACCATTGAAACAATTTTCCATTTGTTTGCCTTTTGTTTGTGTAGGTGGTCGACCATAGCAGCGCATTTGCCGGGACGAACAGACAACGAGATAAAAAATTACTGGAACACACATTTGAAGAAGCGTCTGCTGCAATTAGGCATCGACCCTGTGACACACAAACCGTGTGGCGGATGCACCGACGTCGACATTCTCGAGAGCAATGGTTTGAAGCCCTTGTTGTTGTCGTCCTCACTGAGCCACACCTCCCAGTGGGACCGAGTGCGAGCTGAGACTGAGGCTCGTCTCTCCAGCAGCATGAACAAGCCACCTGCTCCCTCAAATTCCGACTTCCACAACGTCTTCGAAGGCTTGGAATCGTCGTCAACGTCGCACTCTTCTTCGCCACTCGGGCATTTTTACAGCTCGTGTGCGGATCATGCAGCGGAGTCGTGCTCCACTTCCAGCCATGGCAGCCCTACCCAAGTGGCTGGCTCCAGACAAAGCTCCAAGCTCGGCCTGATGGATCCCTTGTCGCCCACCTCCATTCTCTCGCCTCTCCCACACGCTGCTGATATTCTCTGGGACCAGGAAGCTTTCTGGCAGAGCCAGCCAGCTAGCATGCTCATTGATAGTGAGACGTCCTATGGAGACGAAGATCAAGTCTTTCTTGGTGAGGAGCCGCAACTGGATCTCACTCGTGGCTATGGCGGATCGTCGGTTCGAGATTCTTCATTGAGATATGTTCTCCCCGAGAATTGTCGGGGGTTATCAGAAATCTGAGATTTTGTAGTACAATAGTGGGCGTCAAGAGTGGGAGGTGGAAGGCTAGTTATCATAGAAGAAGGTGAAAGAACACATCAACGGAGCTTTTTGACGTTCAGTGGTGGCTTTTTTTTTTTAAAATGTCTTGTGAGGTGTGATACTGTTTCTTTGTTTTTTCGAAAACCTGCTCCCCTTGCAGATTTTTTAGCGTAATTGGATTTTGGTGAAGTGGCTCTCTCTTGTTCAAGGTGGTGAGGTTTTGGTAAAACCAGGTTTAATGTGCTTCACCACCACCCCCTACTGGTCTCAGTCAATCCAACCTGAAACCTGCATTCCTTGCCGAGGACTGATTACTCGAGTTCCATGGTCGCCGAACAGAGCACATGCTTGCCTGCGGCTTTTAGAGTTCAAGTTGGGCAGTAGTGATGTAATTAGCAGGGGTTGATAGAAACAAACCCCTTTATAAAAGTAGATTCTTCAATTGAAGCTTGTGAATCGAGTCCTTTGTGATCTCTCGTACGGTGAATTTAGTGAATTCAGAGTAACCCTGACGAGACTTTTTGACTTTGTTGAGCTTTCCTGCTCTCATTCACTGTAGAGGCTATTGGGCACACATTCTTCTTTCGGTGGTTTAACATAAGCCTTTTTTTCTAAATGTAATGTAACCATTTGATTTGCTAAGGATGACCTCACTTAACTTTGACTCTCCTTTTTGCAAATAATTTTGGAATTAGAGTGCATCAGACACCACGAGCACAATGCCGACACAATGATTCAGTGAGTTCTTTCACAAGAAGGGCAGTAGAGATTGTTGCGACCACCAATCAAAGCCCTTGTTGTTGTGTCTTACTCTTTAAAGTGTGCGAAGACAAAATCCTCACCACGGTGGCGTGGTGAAGACGTAATCAAGGATTCATGATAACACCGCAATGAACACCATTCCTTCATGAGGCCCAACTTTAAATCACGCAGAACATAATTTCAAGTGCTCTTTCAAAGCTGTGATTGATTAGGAGACCAAAAGGAGAGCACTAATGAAAAGCTGCCATCGTCATGCGGGCATCGTCAACTGTCTCCTAATGAGAGATCAATTCAACGAGTAAGCTTCACTAGAAAAGCCAAAACTGCGTAAAGCAGGGAGTGGATCACCTTCATGATCAATGGTTGCAAATTAGTCAGTCAAAAGTGCCATTTATGCAGCACATTCAGGAGCTCTAATAAGCAGCTAATAAAGCTAGAGACGCAGCCAAAGTCTTCCCAAATCATGATCATCTCTCTTATCTTCTAAGGGATTCTCTTACAAAGGATTAGCTTTTGCAAATCTGAAGGAGCCACTTGCCTTGCTTGAGGACTAATTCTTACGAGCGGGGGAATTTAAGTAAAGCAGAAAGAGATGCATGGATGCTAATTGCTTTTAGTAGTGCAACTGTGCACCTTACTTACATACAGAAGCTTCGCTCCTCTTCCAAGGCAGACATGATGGCCACTCCTCTCCTCTGCAGGCGGGAAGCTGAGGGAATGCAGACAAAGAGGCTTTTGTGTTCCCTCGTCATTGAAGCACCTTTGATCAGAAACCACTTTAAAAACTTAAAAAATTAAAACTTAAAATAAGCCAGATGGTTTTGGATTCCCCTCAGAACCATGTTGTAGCATGGATATCATGGGATGGAAATAAATATCGACAGAGAAAAGGGGGAAGCCGGGCTCAACAATGGCCGAAATGCTGGCATGCAGATTGGAAGAACGTGTTGGGTGTCATAGAACTCCCGACCAACGCCATGACAGCAGCGGCGAGGATGGGAAAAGTGTTAAGGCAAAAAGCTGAAAGAAGAGCAGAAACACAAGAGAAAGAGAAAAAAAAAGCCACTTTGAGTGCAATTGTGCTTGATGAAATTCAATGCTTGATTTTTAAAAAAATTTAAAAGCAAAAATAAAATAAATAAATACTTTTGATTGATGCTAATTGACTGGATCCCTCTTTGTGATTCTCATTCCTCTTTGTGATTCTCATTCATTTGCAGTAAAGCATAGGATCCTCCGAAGTGTTTACCTCTCCCAAACCGACACTATTTGCTACTATGCCTAGTTACTATTATTAGAATTGTCAAATTTTGTAATTTTTTTTGTTGGCAAGTGAAAGTAGGTTCCAACGTACTAAAGAATGTGACATTTGGATATCATATACAAAAGTTATGAAGGGTCAAAGTTTTTTCTAGTGGATGTTCTAAATTTTTTTTCATATGTACATATTGATTTCAAAGATGATACAAAGTGATAATGGCAATTGTAGGTAGGATGTGATTTGGGGTGTAATCAACTTATATGAGTGTTTAAGCTTTTTAGGATATGGATGATGAATGACTTTCACCATTTAAGGAAGGAGGTCTACAAAGACATTATGTACCAACTACTTCACAAATTAGGGGGCTTTTACTCTTTAGAAAAAAAAAGATTGTAAATTTCCCTTGAAAGACAAATGGAATTGGCATCTAATTCAAGTCACTGCATGTTTTTCACTAGAAGAAAATGAGGGATTTTGCAATTATAGTGTCTAAGTGTGCAACTCATTTTGTAGTTGCATGGGACATTTACAACTAGGTAATAATTTAGAGCCCGTAGTTGCAATGAACAAGTTGCATTAGTTGCAGTTTAGTTGCAAGTTTTTTTGTCATCTGACAGCATATGAAGAACTTCATTGATGTTTGCAACTAGTAGATTTTAAAATATTAATCTCAATGATTTGTAGATTTCAAATTTTCATATCTACCTTCCTTCTAGATTCTAAAATTTTAAAACTACCTTTTTCTAGATTTCAAAATTTCAAGTGTACCCTCTTCCTATATTTTAAAAATTCCTTGAGTTTTAATTATTATTTTTCTACAAATTGTAGAAATCTACTAATTCTATCAAAAAAAATCATTACATAAGATTACAATAACTTATGAGTCCTATATATTCAATCTAATGGTACTCTTTACAATTGATATGGGACAATTGATATGGGACAATTGATATAAGACAAATGGGAATGAACTTTGAAAGCAACTAGGAAACAATTAAGAAACAACTATGGTTATTTTAGGTTGCATGATATTTGTATAAGGCACTAGTTGTTTCATAGTTGTTTTTTGCAACTATAGAATGACTGCTTTGCAACTAAAACAATATATCAATGTTGTAAAACGACATAAAACAGTTACATTAGATTTGGTCCTAATAGAGAGAATTAGAGTCGCATGATAGTTGAATAGGACACTAGTTGCATAGTAGTCGGTTGTGTTGAACATGTTCTTCTAGTGTTTGGACCTTCATGGAATTAGTTATGGAATTTGAAGTTAGAATCACACATGACTCTAAAAGCTCCTATGTTTATTGTTGGTATATTGATGAATGCAATTGGTATGTTGAAAAAAGCAATGTATACCTTTGTATTAGAGAATGCTTTTAGAGTATAATTGCTTTTGAATAGACTTCCTACCTTTTGAAGAATTGAGGAATACACATATTTATTTCATCAATGGATGGTTGATGAGTATGGTGATTGGCTTGTCATTTCCCGTGTAGCTTCTTTGAAGGTTGGCAAAAGATGATGGGCTTGTAAGCAACACAAAATTAAATGAAAAAGTATAGTTGTCATAGACAAATGGAAAGCCTTTAGAGAGAAAATATTGAATGCATTGATTTACAAAATGAGTATCAATCTCTGTTAATTTTTACCATTGACTCAAGTTTCCAATGGTGATATGGCTTAAAGATGTGGAATAAATGATCTAATTGTTAAAGTAGTGTAAGAACTAAGAAGACGTGAATGAATGCTCAAAGTTTCAATTCAAACTTGATATTCTTATAAGAAAACTAGATTTTTATAAGTCAAATTTCAAAGACTATTTTTATAAATGCAATTAAAATGGATTTAGTAATAGAGACAAGCTTAGGGGTGACAATTTAACGATGGATCACATAGAAGAATTTGAGGCCATCAAAATCTAGGGTTCCCATAAAGTTCCCATGCTTATATGATAGAAAAGCATGATTGTTGAGCTAAGAACAGTTAATTACCACATAAAAAGAGATCTTATTTTTCCTACGAAGATATTGTTGAAAGATCGATTTCTGAAGGTTAGTAGTGTAAAGTAAGAAAGGGAGCACAAAAGCATTTCATCTATAATTTAAATATGTTTTCTAAACTAGGGTAGCTCATAGTGAAAATTTTCTTTTTGAATGATTAACTACGAACCTTTTTGGTTCAAAGGCCTCTAAAATTGTAGTCAAATCCACGAGCCTCTCAAGATGGGGCTTGACTACAATTCCAAGGGATTCAAATATTGTGTACTAGTACTTCCCCCCAACACCACACCACCACCACAGAATGAAAGTCTATTTGTGGTAATGACATCCACTTCTCTCCAACCTTTGGACTTCCAAATTTCGAGTGTCAAATTCCATTCCTTGGTCTTCTCAATTTTCGAAGCTCTCATGGGCTCAAAAGCGGATCTCCTTTGGCTCAAAAGCAGTTTCTCGTCGGCTCAGCAGCTAGTACCTCTCCCAGCTTCAGTCTGCTGACTCTGAGCTACTCTCTAGTCTAAAGAGGACCATTGATACTAATAACTGTCGGTTATTTGAGTACCGTACTAGAGACGGGCTGTTCCACATCATTGATGCAAGGTGAGGCTGTAAGTATGTTTGTTTGTTTGTTTTTGACACGAATGAAACAAAGGACACTTGTTTTCCTCTGCAATGAAATCCTGTTTCATTTGTTTCAAAAATAAATAAAAAATGAAAATGAAACAACGGCTGTAATATAACGTAAGCTTCGGTTAGAAAGTCTTGCAGGTGCTGCAACAAACGCATGAGCAAGGCACAGACACTGCAGCAGCAGCAGAACTCAACATGAAACCATATGATCAGCTCTCACTGCGGATGCGAAGTTAAGTTCTCTGTTGGCCAGACAAAAACAAAAGCAATTCAAGCAAGCGTGACCAATGATAGGCTACTGCACAGCGACAATTTGGGCAAAAATCTTGCTCCGGACTGGCAAACTGTAAGTATGACACTCCTTCTCTGCAATTGAGCACCGTTCAATTGGTGCCCAAAGGAAATGAATGAATGAATGAATGAATGGCCTGTGCCTACTATTATGAGACACACTGGTGAAATTCTCATTGGTCTTCTTGATGGCAAGGGAAAGGAGGTTCCAACCCACCAAAGAACAAGACATTTGGATATTATATGCAAAAGTTACAAAGGATGAAAGTTTTTTTTGGTAGATGTTTTGAAATCGTTTCTTCAACATATGTACATTGGTTTGATTTTGGAGGTGTAGACAGAGTGATGATGGAGGTTGTAGGGAGAGTGCAATTTTGGGTGGATAGTAGAACCTCTCTAAAGTGGTAGGTTTGGGATTGTTTGACACTGTTATTTTAGAAAAGTTCATTGAGGTAAAGAGAGGGCCTACACTACACAAGAACGACTGCAACAATGACATAGGTACTACATCTTCAAGGAAGAGACCTTATGCATCATGATCAAGAAGCTTGTTCAAAAGAATATTTTACCTTTTTTTGACAGGGTCTAAGTCTACTACAATTCTTTGGCTGGCTCTCATTTAGTGTTACTACTTATTATATTCCCATAGCTAAGACCACTTAGCCCTATTACTTTAGAGAGGTTTATTTGCTTATAGAAGGCCGACTCAGAGAGGTTCTACTATTCTTACCTTAATCCTTGAATGCCCAAGCCTTTTTAAGTGTGTTTTGACTATGAAGAAAGAGCATGGACTTATGGTTATCTCCAATGAAGTAAATTTTTTTTTTTTTTTCCAAAACTTAACAATATAGATGTTTAAAGAGCTTGCTTCTTAGCATGCTTACCAATTTTGAGTGCAAAATTGCATAAGAGCTATGAGATTATAACAAGTGAAATGTAAATTTTCTATTTTTAGTATGTTTCCCCTCCCCACAATGTTTTAGAAATTTGTACATTCAATTTGGGGGGGGGGATCAAAGGTGACATGAATAACTACAAATTGTGTTAGTATACTAAAATGCACTTTCAAAAAACTTATTTTCTTCACATGAAAAGCCATTAAATTCATTGCACAATCCACCTTACAATTGTTGACATGCAATTTTTAAAAAAAGAAGTATAAATCACAAATAACTCCAAATCAACACTTGCATGTTTAAATTTTCAAAGGTGAATATCATGAAAATACTTTCCTCTATCCACTGGGACCATTTTCAAAGCAAATGGATAAGTATAAGTTTTTAAATCTCAAATTAAGTGAATTGACAAACTTTGTTCAAAGTTGCAAAATGAAATAAAATTAGCAAGCTTTATACTTCTACTCTTAGACGTATATGACTTTGGAGACCTCTCAACAATCAAATATGTACCTTTTTTTTTAGTAAAAAATGAATGTTTTCAATAGTTAACCCTAAAAAGTGTCCGAATTTTTTTTAAATAGTCAAAGGAATTTAACTGCCCACACCAAGATGAGCTTGAGGTTTTAGGGCAACCATATATAATTGCCTAGGCAATTAGGGGTTAATGCTTGCTCTAGTACTCATAATTGTCACGTCAAATGAATGTACTATGTACATTAGAGGTGACAATTTTTGATGCACATATATTATGAAGTAGTTTAATGCCTAAAATTTCTTGGATCAAAAGTTACAAAAGACTCTTGAATTTTTTTTAAACACCTTCTAAAAATAGTTATGTAAATAAAATGATCTTCTAGTTCCCCTTTATTTTTTTGTCCCAAAATGATCTTTTAGTTGTGATGTTACAAATTGGTCAAATTTGGCTTTTGATTGTTATTTATGATTGGCGACACAACTCCATATAATAGTTCTCCCTCCACATATATATCCATAAAATCATCAATCAAAACACAAATGAAAAGGTCAATCAATATTATTTGTTCTTATTTTTGCATCTTGTAGAGTATTTCCCAATTGAAAGAAATGAAGCATTGGGCCTTTGAGGAAGGTGGAATAAAATTCCATATATGGTTTTGGGCCCATACTAACTACCTACAAAATGATGACCTCACACTCAACAATTAAGGACCCACTAGTGTTCCTTAAAAATTTCCAAAAATTGTACTTTTCAATACTCAAAAATCACAATAGGAAATCACCAAACTCTACTTACAACTCAATATGGGTTGAAATAACTATATTTTCAATGTTAATCTCGAATATTTTGTCCAACTACAAGATTTTTTTGAGACACATGGAATACAAGGGTCTTGCCTAAAAATTGGGGTTTAAAAGTAATGTATGTGTAAGATATGACCAAGCACATAGCAACACAATGTTTCACTACACACACTTCCTCTTCTTGGATAATGTCAGTTTTGTTACAAGTTGATTATGAATCCTCGTTGCGATTATTACCACACCTAGTACCATGGTCAAGGCCAACAATTTTCTTTTCTTTTCTAAATTCAAAATTTAGAACAATTGGGATTTCATTTTATTTAAAAAAAAATTGTATGGGAAGTCAAATGAACCTTTCAATTTTTTAAGTATTTGCCAAGTCACATTTGCCAACTTTAATTAATTATTTGACAAGAAATGCCACTCCAAACCTGACCATTGGGTGCAGTATAAACTAATCACTCTTTTTTTTCCTTGCAATGAAATGAAAATTTCTTTTATTTGCTCAAAAGAAGAAGAAAAAAGAAAAAAGAAAAGAAAAAGGAAACTTAACTGTTTTCATACGCTTTTCCTGTTATGCCACATGAACTCTGGCACCGCCTTCTGCAACTTGCAAGGCAGCTGTTCATACCCTGGCAGTTGGCCTTTACTTTACCTTTTTCTTTTGAAAAAGTGAATCCACTACAGTAGGCTTTCTAATTGATACCCTGCACGGCTGCACGGAGTCTCGCCTTTTTGGCTGCATGTGGTGTTGGGAACCGGGATGATTGATAGCCTGCCTATGTACAGTATTAGGTGTTGCTGATAACCTGACAGACTGACACTCTGCAGGGTTATAGGAGACAACTTCAGAGATGATGCTGGGTAACTTCGGCAGGAGTAATTTGCTTATGATTACTTTGCATCATCTGATGTACCGTATATTTGAGTAGGCTAGTGAGAACCGACCCCCTCGCTTGTCTTTGTCTCTGGCTTTTTGCACTAGGGAAAACATGCGACCTATTTATTTGCCACGCATGATAAAATTTGTATTAGAGACCCCAAATTTGATAGGTGTACAACATACATTAACCCTGGAGTGCTCCGACGTCCAATTTTTGGATGATGAACAGATTGGAATTTGGTTTTCTTTCTCATTACAGCTTGGATGAAAGTCATTTAATTTGTGGAGATACTTTATCAAGTTGTTGTCCTATCCAATGGCTGGGTTTGGTCATACTAGAGTTTACATTTTTTTGAAAGTTACAAATGTGGAAGTGTGTCAAGCCAAAAATTGCAAAGATTTTAGTTCAAAATTGGATTTGCAAAAGTGAGGTCACAGATTAAAAGAACACAGAAATTTCAAAAAATCACTATATTAAGAGAACCTCATTTCAAATCTATTCCAACAAGTTTTACTCAAGAAATGGCAATATTTTGCTTGTGATTGAATTTAGAAGGAATTTAGAAATTTCCCTTTCAAAATTTATAGAAAAATATTGGTGATAGCACTAGTGGATCTAACCATATGGATGGAATCTAAAATTCAATATCTACAACTTTTATTCGTACGTCAATTCTGAAATATTCTTCCAAATAGCACTTTATAACGATTATTCCCAAATTGTCAATTTTAGAAAAGGATTTGGACGTTTAGGCGTTAATCAAGTACAAAATAGGAGGTCTTTTTTTTAACATGCACCCCTAAGAAAAAAGTTTGGGAATTTGGGAAGACGAACGAGGGGTCAATTTGTCCCAATGATAAGGTAGGAGGTCTACAAAATGCCCGCTTAAATTTTGACATTGATTAGTTTGGAGAAGTTATACATTGTGAAATTGGTATTTTAGTTTTTAAAAATGGAAAGAAAAATGGAATTGGCATCTAATCCAAGTTGATTAATATCTTTTGGAGCTTCATAGAATTATTTATAAATTTCTCAAGTTGAAATATAGTAGTTGTGGTCGGGTTCTAAAAGCATCCATCTCTTGAAATGTACACCATTTGTATATTGTTGGTGCAATGAGAAAGCAAAATGTACCTCTATATGAGAGGATGCTTTCATTAGATGAAATTTGAGGGCTTGGGAAGACTGCAAGTTCTTGGGCCCTAAAAATTGTTTGAATTGTGTGGAAATGCTACCAATTGCACAATTTGATGTGGTCAAGATAGTGCCACATCATTTTTGAAAAAATAAAATAAAATAGTATTTTATAAATTTTAATTTTTTAAAATTTTGAGAAACTGTGTTCTTTTATTGCCCTAGGAATAGCCAAGGGAACAAGCCCCAAATGCCCTTCTTTGGCTTGAAACCCCTTCTAATGTACAATAGAATCCAAGCACTTTATGGACCTCCTACTTTAGTTAGTCATTATGCCAAATCTCAATTAACAAACTTGAAGTCAAATACTATCAACTTAAGGATCATGCTTTGCGTCATGTAGAAAATGGGAATCTCTAATTCTTTTACCTATTTAGTTATGATGCTTCTTCAAGATGCTTCTACCTTAGTCTTAATTAATGGTCAAGTGACTTCATCCCTCCCCATATTGAGAAGAGTGCATGAAGGCTATCCATTGGCCTCTTGCTTCTTTTTGCTTACAGGGGAAACACTACATATGGCTGCTACAATGGAGCAAAATCTCATAAACATTCATAGTATTCGATTACCACATAGTGTTTTGTCTCAGCTTGTATCACAATATGCAGATGACAAAGGTTTATCCATTAGAGGATGTTAGACTAATCTTAGGAATTCTATTACCCTCTTACAATATTTTGGAAGTGCCATAGATTTGTCCATCAATTGGACCAAAAATATTACCTATTAGTTTTCATCAAAACAGAAACCATCTTGGTTAGATAGCTTTAACGTTACTTGGGTTCCACCTAGTTCATTATCTAAGTTACATGGCGCTCTTTTCAATATTACTTTGGAAATCAAGGACATTAATGGATTTTTTCAACAATTTTTTTGAAAAAAGTATCCTTTTGGACCTCTCAATGCCTCTTTCTTGCAAGACATGTGACCGTTGTCAAAGTAGTGCTATTCTCTTCTCTTTATTATTTTATCACAATTTGGAGTGACTCCATTTAGGCTATTCAAACCATACCTGGTTTTTTAAGGCATTTTCTCTAGAGTCAAACTAAACATGCAACTAGAGCACGCATATGTTGGAATGATTGTGGCCTCCCTAAGAGCATTGGAGGACTCAAACTATTAGACCTATAGGTTTCCTTAACAACTCTTCTAGCTAAATGGATCTTTTTTGCTATCAAGCTAGGCATCACTAGCCTCAAATTATTACTTAGATATAGAATATCTAGAATGAAACCCCATCCTAAATGTGGGTATTGGTTTCCTTCTCAAGCATGGCTAATGGTTCATAAACCATCTATCACTTGGGGATCTTAGACTATGGAATAGAATCATTGGAGCGTGGAGGTGTATTGTAAAGCACATTGAACCCTCCTCGCCCTCAAATGTTGATGAGGTTCTCTCAACAAGTATTTGGTGGTCATTTAGCTACATCAACTCTAATTTTAATTTTTCACCAGATAGGGCCAAAGTGCTTGCCTAGGAAGGGTTTTGAACAATTAGTGATTTATGGGATTTTCACACTCATGACTTCAAACCTTGGCATGTGGTTTCCACTCTTTTTTCTTTTACTGAGTTGGAAAAACATAATTGGTATTTCCTTATCTCAAGCATTCCTCTTGAGTGGATTATATTTACTAAGAATCAATTTGCCGTAGCTCAAGATGATGATTGATTTGGATTTTTTCCCCTTATGAAAGACCATGTTGCTTTTCTAATTTGGCAAAACCTCCTTCCCAACAATCACATACCTAGAGTGCTCTTACATGGTGCTTCGATGGATAGTCCAACCACTAGTGTCCAAAAATTTTGCCCATCAATGGGCATGTGAGTGAGCTCTAGCGTCCCATCCAAGGAGAGGTTCCCACTAATGAATGGGCAAAATTGGCCACTGCTTAAGAATATTCAAATTCTCCACTAATATTAGTCAAGTATTTTCATTGGACAAAAAAGTTGTTGAAGATAACGCACTTGCAATAGGCAGTTGTTTTGGATTTTCCAACTGCAACAAAAGGTGAGCAATGCAAGGCGGGGACCCAAACAAGCAAGGTGACAAAGTGATGACAAGATTGAGCAAGTCACCAACTAGACCCTAGTATTTACATAAAAGTACTTAGCATGCTAGGTGGGTAGTTCTTCACCCATTGAGTCTGGGCAATTTGCAACAGTGGTTTTGCCCACTCATCTAGTATGTAAGGAGACTCTTATCCCACATGTCTAAACGGTATCATTGGGCGGATTCCCCCAAACATATGTGGTGGGCTCTTCCTCCATGCAACTCACCATCTATCATGTCTACAATGTAGAGTTAGTTTATTCAAGGTTTGTACATAGGATCTACATTTCTCCGGTACAAAAAAGCAACACTTGCATCTCCTTCTTTATCTATTTAGAAGCCTCTCAATCCTTGACATTCGACCTTTTAAAAAATAGCAATGGATCAATAAAATACAGCTATTGGCTTATTCCACAACAATAGGTTACAAGCTCCTCACCAAAAATTGTCAACCCTTGAGATCAATTCCATCCAAATAGGCAAGTAATTTTTTCCCATCCTTCTTTCCGGACTGTATGTATGTATGGCATAAAACCAGATCTCTTAAAGAATCCGCCTTCATGTGGTCAATCTTCCATAACGCAATTGTTGTATAGTCTTGGAGGGCTTGGATAAACCCGAGCATGGATACAAGTTGCTCATGTTACGACATAGGAATTGAAGAATCATCTCCTTATAGATTTTATTGTTGTCCCTAGGGCTAACGAAGTTTATGACTATACCCAGTCTATTCTCTTTTATCTACGTGGTGCTCATCCGATTATTGATTCCCATGTTAAAATGTATTTCACTCAATAAGTCTCTAACTCTTCAACTCCATGGTGGTTCCAAGAACTCAAGATCATTTGGACCCTCTTCCTTTAGAGGCTCTTTCCTTTGGATTATATAGATTTCACACAATAGTCAAGGTCTTCTCTCAAGACCGTTGGCCTCTAGAGGTCACTTGCAAAGCTATTTAGGATGCGTTTTTGGACTCAAGCCATGCAACCCAATTGAAGGCTCAACTAGGAGCTAGACATTGTCTTAGAGATGCTACAACTATATAGGCTAAATTTGATAATATTTGGCTTAGGTTGTTGGTTCATGCTTATAGGTTGCAAATAGCATCGTTTGGAACAAGAGGGGTCCTACTTTTTGCCTTTTCCATTATGTTTTTTTTTTTTTTTTTTTTTTTTTTTTTTTTTTTTTTTTTTTTTCCTTATGTCTTCATTGTCCAAGGTGCGTGGCTTGGCTTGGTTGTTGTTTTTGTAGTTCTCTTTTTTAATGCAATGATTAATACATGTATCAACAATAATATCTATATCTATGTCCGTATGTATGCATATCTATATTTGTTTAACCCCTAAATGACTACATGATTGTTGAAAGTAAACGAATGATTTCAGGTAGGTGCATATAAAGTCATTTTTCAACAAATGTTCTTCAAATTTGATACTAGGTGCAAACATGTACCTCTTTCAACATGGGATTATAATTTTCTTTTAGATAGTTTGGGCAATTTCAAATAGCATGTACAAAACTCCTCCTCTAATTTTGAAATTTGCCTTAGAAAGGGTAGATTCTCATCATTGATTGACCTTCTAAGCCAAGGTTGACAGGACGGTCGGACGTCCGGGACGTCCGGACGCGGACGCTGTGTCTGCAGCGTCCGCTGACATTCGCGGTCCCGGCAGACGCAGCATCCACTGGGACCACCCCGTCCGCCTGTCCGCCCTGGTACGGTCATCTGATCGACACGCGAACTGATGTGGTCCACATGATCTGGGCGTCCGCCCCGCCCGTCTGCCTTCCGACGGCGGGAGGGACGCTGCGTCCATGAGGATGGACGTCCGGGTTATGGACGCTATTTTGGGGCGGACGTACTGATTTGTCAACCCTGTTCTAAGCTTCATATTGCATTGTGAACTAATTGAGGTTGTTTCTTATCTACAACCAAGGATGTTAAATCATCTCACATTTTGCAAATTGATTGAAACACCATTGTCGTAGCATCCTTATCTCGAGAATAATTGTTGATGTGTAGTTATTAGTAACACTCACTACACAATACATAATCAATCACATCAAGGATCTTTCGCCAAAACATTGAAACTATTTATATCTTCATCTTGTAAAAGGACTAGCTTCTTATCTAGAATTTTGCATTTCTATCTCTAATTATAGATGAAATGTTTTTAATTAACCCCTAAAACACAATTGTTGATTGATGGGACAAATCATTTTTCCCCTTTGATTTCAATATTTAACAAAATTTCAATAATTGTCCCCTTGCAAAGATAATATTTTCTTGTTGGGACAAACTAAAGATGGAGTAAGTTCTTGTGATCTCACTTAATGGCATGATTCTTTTAAAAAAAATTTAGAACTAGAAAACATACAAGCCTTCCTAGAAATATATATTTTATTTCAATTGTTGTATTAGAACAAAAATTGAGCCACTCAAAACTCAAAATGCTTAATTTTGAGCAACAAAAGCAAATTCAAAATCCAAAAATAGATTTTAAATAATCAAAATAGAATGTATTTTGACTATATAGAATGTTATGATTTATTCTATTTGGACTACACTAATAATGATATTTAGTGTTTGCAACACCAATTACAAACTTTAACAATAGATGTCAATATGAACATTATTTGTCAATTCTTGAAATTTTTAGTAGTATTGATACTTAGTGCACAAAATGTCAAGAATACCACTAATATTAGTGACAAATTCTAAATGTAACATAAAACTAAACATCGTTAATAGCATAATGATGGCAAAGTTATGGAGCATTTTTTTTTATGCATTAGAGCAATTTTAGGGTAAAAATCTATTGAATTTGATTTTGAACTCAATTTTTGCAATTTTGCAAAAACAAATGATTGAGAGGATTTAATTTGTTTGCTAGGACAATGTTGTTGTTGGGTTGGTGTGCTTCAATTCTATCTCAAAATTATTAATGATTTAGTTTTCTTCCCATTTCACACATACTTCTAATTCACATTTTTTTAAAGAATGAAAATAGCATATTCTTCCCATTTGTCCCTTTAATTTAATTCTTCAAAAGACACACATAAAAAGTGTTTAAAAAAGTGTGTAGTGTAAAAATTTTAGTTGAGAAGTATCAAAGTTTTAAAATCTAGTATGACAAGGTGCCTAAAGAAAATAATTTTTTGACTTCAAACTCAAGATCTAATGAAGTCAAAGTTTATGCATTGTTTTCTACACTCTCATCAATGCTAGTATAAGATTCCTACATAATACATATAAGTATGGTTCTAAAAACATTTGTAAATTTTGGTATATCTACCCATAGGATCTTGTAATTGACTAATATGAGAATGAATAGAAAACTTTTCAAAACTTTGATTGGATAGATTGTAAGATAATTGTATTCAAAGTGAAGAAAAGATGATTTTTATGCAATGTGACAAACTAATTTATAAGAATTTGAATCCTCTTAACTTAAAATTTTTGGATTTCCAATTTCGCATTAAAAAATTTTGATTTTGCAAAATTAAATTGAGAATTTAGGAAAAGAATTCATAAAAAATAAAGTGATTTCCATTCTTTTAAATAATTGTTGAATAGAAGTAGGTATGAGTTAGAAGAAAAGAACTAAATATTAGTAGCTTTAAGATGGAATTAAAATGCACTAATGAATGCTAAAACTGAGATTGTTATAACAATCAAAATTTATCCCACAAAACATTTTTTTTGGAAAATGTGAAAATTGAGCTAAAGAATAAATCTAGTATTTTATTTTTTAAGAAGATGCTCTTACTACTTACAAAACAAGATGATCATTAACTTTCTCATCACATATTCAAATAGACCGAATAAAAAATTTCCATGTAGACAAAATGTAATATATAAGAAAAAAAAATAGATTTCTTATTCCAATTTTTTGTAAATTTCTTTTGTTGCCTAGCGAGTAGAAATCTATACTTAAGATGGCATAAGTTTTTTTCCCAAGCAATGATTGAAATAAAAATTATATCCCCATAAAGATAATAAAATTTTTGTATCTTTGCAAAAAATTCAAAAAATTGTCCTCAAAGTTGAAATCATAAAAACCTCCTTGAATTTTGTTTCCAAAAAAATCAATGGGACTTTAGGTGTTAAAGGTTGAGCCAAGTGCACCCAATTAGGTGTTTGAATTGAAACAACCTTGAATGTAACTATGCACACATTTTTGAACAAAAGATTAATGAATGGTTGGTTGATACTTGTTTTTTTGTCCCCTTCACTTTAGACGGGGAGTTTCTCAGCTTCAATTTTTGTTTAATGTATATGAAATCTGAAATGAAAGTATATGTATTATATAGTTGTAGACATCAAATAATTTTTTATATTTATTAAAAATTAGTTTACAATTTTTTGAGAATCCCTGATTGTAGGTCTATTTTAGTCATTTTGGATTATCAATCCTATCTTCTACCTAAAAATGCAAATTCAGTGCCAAAAATTAGAGAATCATGTGCTAAATTGAAATCATAAGTAGTGACAACAAGTTTTTATGCAAATTTTGACATATGTGGCTTACTCATGAGCTCAAAGTGTGCATCCTCTATGTGAAGATTGGAATGAGAAAAAAATTCCTTTGAGAAGTATTTGATGCAATTCAAGCACAATGTAGAGAAAATTTCACTTAAAATTCTTTTTTATGATTTTTTCAAAATGATTGAAAATCAAAATATTCATGTATCCATTTCCTGCCAATTTCTAGTCCTCGGATCAGCCTGCAATAGTCCGCTATAGGCAGTACCAGTGTGTAATATTGCAGAGCTCGGGCCCCATTAAATTTGAAATTCATTGTAAATTATTTAAATTATTTTCAAAGAACTGAAAACGTTTTACTAATTTATTCATTAATTTTTCCTATTTTAATGAATTTTCAAATCACTTAAAATAATTTTAAAATTCATTTCTACTATTTTTATTGTCATGCTCTTGTCTAGTACTGATAATTGTAGCAATGGCAATCCTATGGCCAAAAATAGAATTTTTGAGACAAAAATGTTAAGTGTTTCTTACAAAAACCCAAATGTCAATCAAAAATCTCTTGCAACTTTTTACTACATGAAAAAGAGATCTTAGAAGTTTTCATATTTTTGTCCTAAAATAAATGTACAATATACATCCACTCATCCAATTGAGTTTATATACACACATCTAATTGTGTACACAAAATATAGTTTCTATCATAGATTATATAATATGGTTGGTCAAGTGGAATTCATTGGTCTTCTACAACAATGTTAGTGTCAATTTGTACAGTAATATCACTAAACTTTGATTTTGTGATTCTAGTTCACACGTCAATGATAAGGGTTTAGAAATTTTGAGGTTTTCTTGGACGACATTTGCCTATTCCATCTAAACCAAGCACAAAGATTCACCAAATGTTTCTTGTTATAATAAACCATGTAAACCAATTATCCAAATGGATAAATGTAACAAAAAATAACATAACTAGAAGTATTCATCTTGCATTTTATTTATATTGATTATTTATAAAATGGAAATTTTATTACAAAAAGTACAAAAGTCAACCTCTTCTATGTATAGTTGCATGCAATTGCAGTCACATGAGTGATTTGCGAGGGGATTTGTGAAAATCCAAAAGAAAATTATATTGATTGGTATGTAGAAGCACACTAATATTTGAAAACAACTTAACCATTAAAGTAGTTTGTTATAAAAGCACCTATTTTCTAAAAGCAATCATGACACACAAGTACATTTTGTTTTCTTCAATCTACCATTTGTGTAAATTTTAAGAGGTAGTCACTTTTTGTGACCACTACATTTCAACTTCAAAAATTCGTAACTAATTCCACAAAGGTTTAAAAAATATGAAACAACTTGGGTTAGATGCCAATTCCACTTTTTTTCCTACAAAAATTTAACACAAAGAGCCACTAGAAGAAAAGCATGTTGGCTCCAACAAAAAACGTCATCTGAAATTTGTTGAAAACCTTGTTTCTAGCGTGTGGAACGTATTGGAACGTGTTGGAAACAAGGTTTTCAACAAATTTGAAATGACGTTTTTTGTTGGAGCCGACATGTTTTTCTTCTAGTGAGGTTAGCTTCTCTCCAAAGGCAATCAACTTTTAAATGGTCACTTTAAGAACAGACTACCTTAAAAGAAATTTGAAGCCTCTAGAAGGCCACTCTAGAGTGATAATCTAGTTTATTAAAAGTGAGCTAGGTATTTGGTTATAAAATTTGTTTGAAACGTAGTCATATTCTCTAACTTTCATAAAACTCATCATAATGAATAAGACTATCACAAAGATTGCCATCAACTAGGTTTGACTACCATAGTACAAAATGCCAACATTGTGTAAGGTTTCTAATTGAAAATTAAAAATTAAATTGTCTAATCAATCTAATTAAACTAATTTAAGTGGATTTTGAAGCTAGTTGCTTTAGAAAGAAACTAGCTTCTATAGCCATTACCTTTATTTTGTGAGGTTGGAGATGAAAAGAAAAGCCTCTTTATACAAGTAAGGTAGTAGTAGGTGAAACTATCCATGTGGAATATGCACATTAAATCAATATTTCATTTAAATGGCAATATTTTATAAATTTGGCACTTTTAGGTATAGAACGTGTGGTCTAAATTGTATACATGTCTTAGATTTAAAGGTTTTAGGGTTTGAAATCTATACAAGTGTTAGAAAATTAATGGAAAAATGGCAAAAAAATGGTGCCATTCTAACAAAATATCTTTTTTTTAGAATTAATAGAAGCTCAATCACTCTTAGTGAAGTCAAATGTAGCAATTGTGATCTAATTCAAATTTTAAACCTCATTTAAGCATAGTAGAATAATTTTTTTGAATTTTTTATAAACTAAGTTAATGTAGGGAATCAAGATAAATTCCATCTTTAAAAATCCATTTGAATTTTTGAGACTCCAACGAAAAGTTATGGCCAAATTTTAGGGAGGGATTGGAAAGGACATATTTTTGGACATTTTCAAACACCCTATTTGAATTTTTTTTATAACTTTTAATTAGAGTTTAAGAATTTCAAATAAATTTTTGGACTTGAAATTTAATTTGATTTCTCACCTTAATTTAGTTTAAAATTTTTTGAAAAAAATTATTCTTCTATGCCTAAATGAGGTTTGAAATTTGACTTTAAATACAATTCTTACATTTGATAGTGATTGGTCTATCTTCAAATTATTGCATAGCCTTTGTAGATTCATCATGGACTATTGATTTTATGGCTATGGAATAGCCTTCTTGAGGCCTTGTATTTTCACTAATGTAAGTTCCATTTTGCAACTAGATTTAGTCCAATGTTTGGAAAAACCTTGGAGGGTAGTTGCAAAGAAACACTCATTGTTTTTGGTTCAAAATAGCTTTGGTATTGAAATACTGTGATTTTAAATAGAATTTTTTTAAAAATAAAATAAAAATATGAATAATTTGTAAAGCATTCAAAGTAGTATATGTATAAAAATGAAAGCTTAGAAAAATTTATCTCTAAAAGTTATGCACAACAAAGGTGGCCTAGAAAAATGCAAGAAAATAGATAATTTTGAATTTGATTTTTAGAAAATAGTAAAATAATTCAAATAATTTTAAAAAAAAAACTATTTTTTCTAAATTGAAGATGCTCCTTTTCAACCATTTTTCATTTTTAGCAAATATAAATTGTGTTTTCTACACATATATTCAAGTAGTACACATTAAGCACGTGTAGAAAGTGGAAAATTTTCTTTTTTTAGAAAATCACTCTGAAATTTGTTTATCTTTAGTATAACTCCTTGTATCCCAATTTTGACTTTCAAATTTGTATTTTTGGGTCAGAATAGTTTTAAAATCCCTAAAATGGCCAAAATAGACATCTAATCAAGGGCAATTTAAAAACAGTACATAAATCTTAAGAAATTGGAATATATTAAATATCTAAAACCATGACATTTACCTTCCCTTCAAATTTCATAGAAAAAAAACAGTTGACATGAAAGTTATGAGCCAAAAACCACTTGTCTGAAACCAAAGAGACAAAAAAATAGGACAAGTGTTTCTTGCAATGACTTTAGAACTAGCCAACTACTTCAAGGTGAGTTGATGGAATTGGGAAAAATTCGTGTTGCAATTTTGAAAATGTTCATTGACAAAAAAAACTAGTTTTAGAAAATTTAAACTAAAATGAATTTTCTATTTAGAGTAAAATATAGAGAAAATAACCGGACTTGGTACCTGAAAAACCTGTCTCATATGGCTCAGAACCGTTTGCCATTCACCTGCAACTATGACTCTCCTGCTTGCCCAATCTGAATTCTGAAATCACTGTAGCAGACCCCTAGAGTTGAAGGAAACTAACTGGCTTGGATCTTACTGACGTAGTTTAGTCTCATTTTCTTGCTCTCTAACTGTGTTCCCAGGCCGCCTGCGGCTGGGTTTCTGTATTTATCTCTTGCAGTAAGGGTATTCCTTTATTTGTGTAAAAAAAAATAAAAAAAATTCAACCCTCCTCTTATAGAGATTCCTCTCCCTTTGTCATCAGAATTGTCACATAGCATAAGTACTAAATTCCACCAGCACATGAAATCAGTATTAAACAGAGAAAAAGAAGACGGAGAGATGATGGTTGGTGAGCACCGACGAAAAGAGTAACTTAACTCCCTCAATTCCTCATTAATTAGCTCCCCAATTGGCAGTGGTGTCCCCACAATACGTGGATACAAACGCAGTGACGGACCCGCTTGCAGGAATGCAGGCCTGGCAACCAAGCGCAACCCGACCCGGTGCCAGGTGCTAATTCCAGCCTTCCTTATCCAAGTCTAATTCCAGTTCAAAGTTTTCAAAAAAATTAGTGGCCCGGGACAGGCGGGGCATCATCCCGCATCCTAGCTAGCTTCTCTCGATCAGCACTCGATCATCGGTCAGTGATGGAGTCTCTTCGATCATCGATCGATCGATCAGTGATGGAGTCCCGGCCTTCTTCCGCCATCTCATGAAAAGACCACGAACTAATTTTAAGCCGTCTCCAATAAATTACCATACTGCAATAGAACCGGTCTTGGAATCTGTGCAGATCTGCAAATAGACGCGACTGCGAACCAAGTGTCACTTGCAGATCGACTGCGCTGATACGACGGGGTGGGGACCAATGGAGAGGATTTCCATCAATAGACGACTTGGCCTACGTACTTTTCAAACTGGGCTCGTAGTATTCGGAGTGAGTGGGCTTGTGTCATCGATCTGTTGGTGCTTGGATCAGTTGCAACGGAGGACATTCATTAGGCTATGATAAGTGGTCCCCAAAATGCTGTGTGGGCAGTGGAATGGGTGGATTTTCGGGCTCGTCAGTCTACTCGATCTGCTTGGCTAGCTGCTGGAGCGTCCAAACTTAGGCAAAGCCCATCCCTTCCGAACTTAAGCGGCCGCTAGTGTGCAGCTTATTATATTCGCTGCAACCCAATGGTCGGGTGGGGTCTTGGATGGTGAAGGTCTGCTACCGAAGCGAAAGAACACATCTCATGTAATTGAGGCTAGCAAAAGGACAGCGCCTTTTTGAATTCAGTTCCTAGCTTCCGACTTGCGGGCGTGACTTTGTGTGTAGCTAGCTCCCATGTCTAAAGTGTGGAGATAAGTCCAGATCACCAGAAGTTAATGAAAATGCATACACTGTATCGATCAGGGCAGGGTGACGAATCTAGACTCGTTTTGGCTATCGTAGAAAACATTATTTACTGCGAAATCGAAACTCGTAGTGACATAGGAATGGATGGTGAAGAGAATTAGGGTGAATTCATGGGTGACTAGTCCCAGTAGTTACTGGAAGAGAGATTTTCGAGGGTCTTACTGAAGCTACCGACCAATAGTTGCTGAAGGCGGGTGAACTTGACATCAATCAATTCAATGTGGTGTCATTACCCTATTGGAGTGATGGAATTTAACGACGGAGTTTAATGCTAAAACATTCGTAGACTCTCATGTGGACATAACCAGTTCAGCATTGGAAATCTTTCATTGTTGAATGCATTTCATTCCAAGTCTAAAAGTTCCATTGTTTAATGCAAGAAGTCGAAAACGTGATTCAGTAATAATCAAACTTTCTGCACACCAGTTGTCAAGTTGATTGATAACTCAATTAGTTCTGGATGTATGCCTCAAAAATGCCAGCCAGGTCAATTTACATGGAGTCCTACCTTGACAATATTGCCGAAGTGTCCAGCAACACACGATCCAAATGAAAAAACAATGTCCTGGAACATGATCTTCTCAAGGACGGTCAATAGGGAAGACGAAATTTTTTACTGTAGAAGTCACGGGCAGCTAGGTGTATGGTATACATCCTGGACCAATTACAGAATCAGGTTATAATCATGAGCTTCAAACGATCTACAAACTGTGCAGAAATCTTTCGTAAAAGTAAGAACATGAGAACGTCAGGGTGCTGAGCATGCAATTGATGCGCATCTCTTGTTGATTTTTGGTTAAAAGAACACAGTCCACTAATCTGGGGTCCCAGACTCCCAGACCTCCAGTAGTAGACCAGTACATGATGGATGTCCCAAGTACATGCCAAAACCACAAATAACTCATGTATTCACATGCATCAAGTAGGATCTCACGTCCTCCAAAACGTATGATATACGAAAACTTTGATGTAGCTTCTAATCAGTAAGTACTGACCGTAACAGAGAAGAAGATGGGTGACTGCTAGCTGAGTCCGGACTTGCAGATAGCTCTTATTTCAAGTTGTACTCCTCAACAACCAATCTGTAAATCGTGGAGATGAAGTACTGGTACTACGCATGCATCATGATGTGGGAAAATAAAATCTGATAACCAGGAGGAAACATCATACTTCCGTGAGCACTGTCGAAAAGAACATATGAGATCGACACTGAATAAAATTTATAATAATAATAAAATAGTAGTCACATGCATGTTCAAATTGAATCTGGAAACCTTCCAAAAAATGATCATGATACAGATGGGTTGCAGCTCCTGATAAAGAGCATCACTCAAAAAAATTACAGAGTATTTGATAACTTCATCAACAGTCCATACTCTGCCATCCTTCTCAACTATCTACAAAACTTGGGGTCTGCCGGGGTGCATGCTGCTCATTCGCCCGTCGCAGCTCTCAATCAACGCCCTCCGGCCAGTTCTAGAGAGCGGTACTTCATGAGTTCCAAAACGCGGATCAGAATTGGCAACATAACCTCCATCGCCACCAGAATTAGGACTGTCCATCTCCTGAGAGGGATGCAATAGTAGCCCAAAAAAAGCACCAAAAAAGTACTTAAAAAAAACAAAATCGTTTTGTACTTCCTAAATCACAACAGTAACATGATTCAATTCAACAACTACCTCGATCTCTACACAGAAAATCGAACTCAGGGATAGGAATGTTGTTCGGCACTCCACCAGGGTTCACCATGGGAAATCTGAAGCTCGGTTTCGGGGGAAGCTCCGGAAGGAAATAACAACCCGGCTCAGGTTGAAGCGCGTCTGCCATCGCCTCTTGCTGGCGAGACCAAAAAGAAAAAACGCCTTCAGCTTGAGGAAAAATCCTGAAGCTTCCCCTGCTGCTACACTGCAACTCGTTCAAACCCAAGCTCTGCGATAAAAGCTCAAAGCTGTCTCCAGTGTTGCTGCTCACACAAGGGCTATTAGTGTAGGAAGAATCATGGTCAGGACCATGGAGAGTACTAGTCGGGGAGAATTCCGTCGTTGCCTCACCAGGAACTTCACCAGGAAAATTGAAACTAGAGGCCTGACTGTCAGATTGCAAAGGAAACATGTTGTTGTTGTGGTTGTTAAAACAAGAAGCCAGAAGGCGCTCAGTGATCTGTTCCGACGACGGCAAAATGTAGTTCAAGCACGGTTGGGGAGTTTCACATGGCGACACCACTTCAGAGCTCGTCCCGGACCTCACATCTGGAATCTCAATGCGGGAGTCGTATCCCGAGAATGCTTGCAATTGGGGTTGCAAGGACGTGTCCCACTCCTGCAGGAACGTTTGGAGGTTCACTGGTATTTTCTCGACCTCCACGACGCCGAAGTTGGGACGCAGAGTCTCAGCAACTTGCGACTTCCAGGAGCTCATGAAACTTGTGGACAGGGGGTTCACTGTCAAATTCTTGGGAGCCACATTGAACTCATGGGAGCTTGAGGTGAAAGACGATTGTTGAGAGAGACGAGCTTCGGCTTCGGCGCGGGCATTCTCCCATTGCGACATGTGTGTGAGATTGGAGGACACCACGGGACGGAGACCGGGGAGCAAGTCGTCCAGGGCGTCGAAATCCTCGACGTTCGTGGATTTGTTGGTCACCGGGTCGATTCCCATTTGCACCAGACGTTTCTTCAAGTGCGTGTTCCAGTAGTTTTTTATCTCGTTGTCAGTGCGGCGCGGGATGTGACTGGCTATGGCTGACCATCTGCATTCCATAGAAAGCCACCCATATTCAGATTCCGACGCTTCCATACCACAGTGAAGTAAAGCCGGCGTTAACTATCTAGCAGCAATAAAAAAAATATTAAGCTAGAGCGAACATCGTCAATACCTGTTGCCCAGAATTGCATGGAGGTGAACAATCATCTGATCCTCCTTCTGGGAAAATCGTCCCCGCTTGATATCCGGTCGCAAGTAGTTCGTCCACCTCAATCGACAACTCTTCCCACAACGCTGAAGACCTGCATTCACCCACCCCTGACATTCATCACCTTTTTTACAGCCAAAACTCTCCACAAACCAAGTACCAAACATGTACCATACATTCACCCAATGTATCGATATCGATCGACTTCCACACTTACCAGCATTGAGAGGCAGCGAGCGCCAACTCCCATGGCCGTGCTCTTGAATATACGCCACCAGCTTCTGGTCCTCATCCGGCGTCCAGGGACCCTTCTTCAACTCATCTCTCTCATCACTGCTGCAGGAAGAAGTCGGCGGCCTCGTCATATCGACCCACTCCAAGGTTCCCAAGCCACCAGTTCTCCTCTAGATTCCCAGTTGCAGACCCTTGCAAGCACAAACTGACCCCAGTATAAAATACCAGTTCGATGGTTCACACATCCACTAGCTCCGCTGAGGAACTGGATGCTCCCGAATGAGAATGTGCGATACTGGGAATGGAAGCGCAGCTTGAGATCTGAACCAGTGCGGCCTTGAGTTTGTGGGAATGGTTGGAATCATCGATCAGGTAAGTTCTGGGGAATGGGCGGAATAAATTAGGAGTTTCGGTGTGAGCATTCTCAAGTGTTTCAGTATTAATAACTCGCGCTCCAGGTCAACTCTGCCATGCACTTGCAGTCGACGATCGGGTCCGTAGATGCTCTGACACGGCGAAGTCGTTTCCACCGGTGATGAGAGAGCGCGCCCGGTGCGCGAGGGGAAGCCACAATTTACCAATCGCTACCGTGGCGCAACATCATCATCACTGCAGCGTAAATTGTTTGGATTTCTACAGGTTGCTCATGGAGTGTTATCCATATCAACTGTTTTAGAAATGCTATAAGTTTTTACTCTTCATAAATATTTTTACAAAGTGCATAAATCCTAGTATCATTCTAAGTGGGAAACCTTTACATCCATAGTTGGTAAAAATATTCATCAAGAGTAAAAACTTATGGCTTTTTAAAATAAATTAGTGTAGGTAACACTATTTATCATCATTAGTATAATATGCCCAGTGCCGTTGCCACGGTCAAAATGAAAGTAAGAGTAATTTTTAATTTTTTTCATTCATAAAAATTTTGAAATTCAATAACTTTCATGCCATAATTTCATGCCATAGGTCAAAATGCCACCAAACCAAGTCCGTGCATCCTTCTTCACTATGAGCTTTCCGACGGTACTATAAATGTAACTAGGGGATACACGGATCGGAAGATTTGAATATAATAAACAAACAAAATAACCAACCTAACTTAAGGTAATAATTGGTCAATCCATTTGATCCACTGGGGTTACTTTATAAGAAATAAGAAAGATTTGATGAATCCTTATTCCTACCTCGGATGGAATTGGTAAAATGCTTTTGTCAATTAAAACCTAACCTAGCCTTGTTTGTTGTAACCATTTAGGCTAAGTTGGGTTTGGGTTGAAATAGTCACTAATAGAATTATCGTTACATGTACCACAGTGGTCAGTGTCAAGTTTAAATCCTAAGAATCTTTGCATAAACCTACAAGGTGGATTATGTAACTTTTCAAGAGCTAAGTGTTTGGTGAACTATAGGGAAAAAATGATACTTTGTCTATTTTTTAGCTATGTAATTAGAGTAATTTCTCAATGCTTCATGATTTTCTTTTCCTTTCTAAAATCAATAACCATCAATTATAATTTCAGAAAATAATAAGGAAAAGAATCAATATGGATTTAAAACCAATTTGGCCCTTTGGATAGATTGGTCATGAATATAGGATATGAGTTCCATCTAAGCAACAAAAAAACTACCAGAAACAAAAAAAACTCAATCTTGTACCAATTATAACTAAATCTTAACAAGATTTGTGTCAGCCTTCTCCATTTGCCATTATGAAATCCATCAAAGGTTGGCTTCTATATGTACTTTATAATTCTTATCCAAGGTTTTGAATTAGTTTATGCTTATAGGGTTGAGTAGAAAAGGAAAAAAAATGTCCTGAAATGAAGATCTATTGTCTAGATTCTCCTCTTACTATAATTCCTAAACCCTGAAAAGTTTCAAAATCTACATGTTCTTCTATTGTGGAGATTCTTTCACATTAATCTTGGTATTAAACCATCCATCCAATTATCCACATTATATAGACTCATGAGCTTGCATCCTATTATGTTCTCAACATTTCATACTAATTTATGTAATCAATAACATGATGAATTATATACACTTTTGAGCTCCCATTTTAAACCCATTTTATAGATTTTGAAATCTAATTTTTCATGATGAACCTATATGTTTAATTGGACAATCTAATAAAAATATTCAATCTTACCATCCATCTATCCATTGAATACTCATATTAGGTTGTCCCACACTATTTTCTCAACATTCCATGTCACTAAATACACATTCTCAATAAAAGACACTTTTGAGTTCCGACTATGTCCATAGATTGTTGATTTTGAATTCATCATGTACCTACACGTGAGATCGAGCAACCCAGTATGGACGTTGGGCGTAGCCAGCCATCCATCTAGCCAAGTAGGCATTATCGATCAGCTTCCGTCCGGGCAGGAATCCCGGCGCGTCCTTTTTTTGCCTTCGCCGGATTTGGAGAGTGCCGTGTCTGCACCTTGTTTGTCCCCGCCGTTTGCGAGGCGCCTGCACATGGCGAAGGTGAGAAGGGTCCAAGCTCTTCTGCACTCATCTGCACTTCTCCGGAGACCCCACTGCTCTTCGGATAGGCCATAGGAACAGCGCGCATTCATTGCTTCCAAAAGTGCAAACGTACAAAACTCCAAATCCTTTGTACTGTTGCCCTTCATTTAAGACTGTTGCCCTTCTTCAGTTAACTCCTAACTTAATCCAAACAAATCAATAAAAACAAAACGCCTTAACTTACATCGTCCCGCGGATGGTTCTGGACTCTTGCATCGAAGTTCCAGGTGCAACTTAAAAACACAAAAACTCATCTCAATTTCTACCCAGAAAAGTTTACTGCCGGGAGTGTCTACCGCTGGGTATCTGTATGGATCGATGTGGGTACAACTGCCTGTGATAAATTCACACACTCGGTATTATGAGGATCATCAATTTCGTTAAAAGTAGCACGATTCCAACGCCGAAAACTGAAACTTACATGTTCATATAGGTGTAAAATCTAGGACAGGTATGTATTATATTTCAGAACAGGCGTTATGAAAGGTGCCTAAGCATTGCCGGAATATCGCTAATTGACATAACTGAGGGTTTTGGAAATAATGCATTTTGGGTTCATACTGGGACTACGTTCACTTTGGTTACAACACTCTTGATACCAAGTGGGGATTAATCCCAAGGTTTAGTGAGGGTTTTGGAGATGCATTTTGGTGCACAACTGGGACTAGGTTCACTACGCGTATAATGCTCTTTGACAGCAAGTGGGAATTCAAGCTAGTAATAAGGAGCATTTTTGTGAACGTTGCCTGCACATCTAATCGTATCGATCGTGCTTAACATTTTCACAATGGGAAATAACGCCAAGTGAGAGCAGATCTTTAAAATTTAGCAGTGTTTTTTTATAAATTTTAGCAGTCTGTGTTTTTAAGCAAGTTGAGCTAATGATGGAAATCACAACTGGGACCACTGGATCTCACTGAGGGTCTACCAGTGATGAGTCTCCCTTGGCATCCGAAACACTCGAATTTCACGAATATCTTGTCAGAGTTAACGCTGACCCTGATGCAACTGAACCGTGCAGTGATTCGTTCTCATGGCTCATGTTTCAATTGGTTCTTTGCTGACCGCGTCTGGAGTTAACGGCCATTTTTACATACTGGCAGGAGTAGATTTCAAGCACCAATCTGTAAAATTCTTAAGAAAGTTATAGAAAGTCTGAAATTCTCAACTCCTAGAGTTCTCACTGCATCCATTTGCGGTGGATTACTAATGATTTCATAAGCTTCCTACAAGTTACATGAAATGCATGGGATTGCAGTACATTCAAGTATGTTGAAAAAGCAAATTTTGTCTATTTTACAGTGATGTGACTGGCTTGGTCACTTGATGCTTGATAATTTGAGTGCAAGGTTCTAAGGGTGAATGCAAGAAAGACCGATCATTTTGCGTAGTGTTTTCCATAGCACTCATGATTTTTCAGGAGTATTTTATAACTAAAAAATAATTTTTGAAAAAGGTAAAAAATATGTTTAATATATACACCTTTGAGAAGAAGGTATCTTAAGAAGGAAAATCATAGTAAAGCTTTTTAAGTAGGAAAACTAGAAACGTGCAAAATGTCATGATAATAGGTACTTTGATATTTCAATTTGTAAAAAACAGGAAAAACGAATCTCAAAGAAACTAAAAATTGGCCATTTGGAAAGACTTCATGGTAAAAAGATTTCACCAAAAGAATCATTTTGAAACTATTATCAATGTTCAAAATTGCACATGCAAGAGAGTCCTATTTGCATGAATGTAGAAGACATAAAATAATTTTTGTTTAATTATTCTTGGTAGGTACATGACTTTTTAGTGCGTGAATAAGTCCACACAAATTTCAACTCTAGATCAAAAAATTGGATAGTCCACAGTTCCAAAAAAACCTTAAATCTCAAAGTATGACAAATTAGCTAAATTGGAATTTAAATAAAAAAGAATTTTTGAAAATTATTGAAAAATAAGCATCTTATTATTGTCTAGTTATTGATTTTCAAAAAACATTTCCAAGTACATTGGCTTCAATTTGCAAAAATTATGGCTGATGACAACTCAAGTGTGACGCAAAGTAGTATTGGTCTTTCTTGCATTCACCCCTAAACTAGTTCATGAAGAAATAAGATGAAAAGAAAAAATTACAAAATTGAAGTTGAAAATCTTTATAAGCTATAACTTTTTTGGCACCAAAAACTCCAAATTCACATTTCCTTTCATACTAAAGACTCTTAGGGATTAAGAAATAGGTCTATTGTCAATGGTAATTTTATTAACCTTTAGGTTGTAAATCACTATATTATGGTTGTGAAGTAGTTGGAAACATTTTCAAACAATCCATGATGTATGCATGCATGAACATGCAAAAGTGTAGCAATTTAGAGCCCTCAGTCATTGGTTGTAACAATTTATACATGATTGTCTATATAAGTGTACATAACTCAATTCAATTATAGTAGAATATTGTGAAAGATTTCTAAAAGTAGAAAGTCCAGACCACCTTAAATTTATTAATTATTAAAATATAATACTTGTACATTGTGATTTCAAGAACTAGTGGTTGAATTCAACATCACACATAATGTAATAGACTTCTCTTTTGCTATAATTTTTGAAGCATGAAGCCAATCAATTTGAATTTTTATTGAAAATGGATGCTTTAATTGTACCAAATCCCTTATATTTTAAAATTCTTAAAAATATATATTTAAGCATCAATTTTGTTAATTTGTCACTTTTTGAATTTAGGGTTTTCCAATATTTGGCGAGTCTCCAAAATTAATGACTTAGAGCTGAATTTTTTGGATCTATTTTTGGATTATGCAACATGGTTGTCACATTGGACAGATTACTATTCATTTCACGTCCTATAGGACAAGTTACTATTCATCAAATGTATGTCTTACATACATCTGATGAATAGTAACTTGTCCTATAGGACGTGAAATGAATAGTAATCTGTCCAATGTGACAACTGACAACCACGTTATGCAAACATGTTCTTATTACATGGCATCTTAAATTATATTGTTTTATATCCTCCACATGCATGCAAATAAGACTAGAGCCTTGTGCGCTCACTTCTAAACATTGAAGATGGTTTCAAGATCATTCTTTTGATTAAATCTCTTTGCTATGAAGTCCTTCCAAATAAACAATTTTAAGTATCTTTGTCATTTTTGTCCCCTATTTTTTACAAATTAAAATATCAAAATACCTATTTTTTAGAAATTTTGCACATTTCTAGTTTCCTACTTAGGAAACTTCTCTATACTTTTCCTTCCTATGTTACCATCTTCTTAAAGGTGTATACATTTAATGCAATGGGTCTCCCATTTGATTTCAAAAATAAATAAAAACAAAGGTGTATACATTTTTCATATATTTTTAAAGTTTTTAAAGTTTTTAAAGTTTTTAATAGTATTCCTGAAAAAAGCATGAAAATTGCCAAAATGTTACTACCTTCATCCCAAAATTATCTTCAAGTTGGACAAAATTTTCTGGATTAAGGCTAAAAATAACATTTTAAAGATCCATTTTGCACTCTAAGTAGATTGATGCATTCTTATCGTTCTACAAACTTTGAGTTTTGGAGCCCTTTTCAAAATGTAGTTTTGGAGTATTGAAAAGTAGAATCTTTTGGGCAGTTTCAAAGAGCACCAATAGACATTTACTTGTTGAATATGCAATCAAACATTTTGTAGGCACTTACTATAAGCCCAAAACCATATGTGGATGTATTTTCTATCTTTTAGAGCTTCATCTTATTCAATAAGGCAATACTAAAAAAGATGCAAAAAAATAAGAACAAACAATGTTGATTAATTCCTTTAGCCATTTTATTTTTTTTATTGATGATTGCACAAATAGAGGAGAAAACTATAACTTACAGTTGTTTTATTGGTCCTAAATAGCAATCAAAAGCCAAATTTGACTAATTTGCAATGTACAAAGTGCAACAAAAAGATCATTTTTGGACAAAATTTTTAGGCCAACAGAAAGATCATTTGGGGACAAAGAGTACAAAATTAGACACTAATTGATTCTTTCTACGACCTTACACTCTAACTTTTCTAATGTGGCTACTTGTAAAATACATCATAGTAAAGGTTTGAAAATAGTTTGAATGTAAGACAAGTGGAGCATCATTTGAAGTATGAAATTTCTATGATTAGAAGTGTATTCAAAAGTACTTTGAATAGATACAAAAAAATTCCAATTTAGACATTGGATAAAAAAAATAAACAACTTTAAAAGCTAAATAAAAGACAAAATTTTTATTGGTCTTGGCAAATCATGGTTATCAATGCTCATTTTGCTCTAACTTACTTGCAAATTTGAGTTTATAATAGAAGTCTCCAAATGCAAGAACACTTGATGATGTTAGTGCCAATGATCTACAATGCTCCACAAAAGCAAGATTCTCTTTGATCAAGCACAAATGCAACAAATTCAATCAACATTATCATTTTAATATTGCTTAAAATACATGTAGAAGTTGAAAATAGAGAGGTGCATTGAGGTGCAACAACTTGTAAATCAACCGCCACCCCAAATGCAGGGAAAGAAAGCCTTGCGAAATAGTGATGGAGGGGCTTTTTCCTAGCATTAATTGAGGATGCCCTAATATGAGATAAAAAAATAGGGAAGTTTATTAGGAAACAAGTGTATATTATTGTTACTCACAATATATCTTTTCTATACTCATATGCTATTTAAATTTTGCAATTATCTAGTCTATATTTTCAAATTGTCTAATACAAGCCCATGTAGTTAAATTTCAAAATTAACATTTTTAAATTTTTGGATCTTGGCATTTGAAATGGCAATTTTGGAAGGATTTTGGGTCAAATATAGTCATAGAACTTTGGAGTTTAACAAGTCAAAAAATGTCTAATATGACTTGAATAGTATATATACATTGAATTTAATTCTAAATTGGCCTTAAAAATCTAATATTTGTAGTTGTCTACTTTGAATTCAAATCACTTACAAACAATAATTGCTTTTTAATTGGAAAAAATCCCACTTTGTCCAATTTATAGCCTTAGATTTGCAATTTTGATTTCATTCACATTAGTGTACCCTACTCCATTGCCACAACCAAAGTAAGAGTATTTTTTAATTTATAAGAACTTCAAAATTCAATAAATTTCACACATCAAGTCCAAACATTACAATAAAAAAGCCTATGCACCTCTTCTTTTCTAATAGTATTAAAAACACAACGAGGGGATGTGCAGTTCTAGAGATTTTACCATAGTAAACAAAACAAAACAACATCATTTAAAATATGGACGAATATAATATGGCTCATTGAATGCAAAAAATCAAGAAACATAATCAATTTTGTAAGATAGTGTCATGAGGACTGAGTTGCTTTTATGTTGGCATAGGAGTGTGAACCCATGAGCCTAAGAGCCTATACACCTATGCTATAGGTGTCTATAGTATAAAAATCTTCTACAAATATAGTGGATTATGTTATAGATATCCATATTATAGGTGTTTATACTATGATCACCTTCAATGATTGTAAGATATCTACTTATACATATGCTCAAGGCTCACATGCTTGTATTTTCATGCTCATACATCAGTATTGTTGTCAATATTACCATTTTTGAACCAATTGTATGCAATTCCAAGCACTAACAATCCCCAAATATTAAATTGATTTTTATATTCAGCTCAAGTTCCTAAATTACTCGTTAAATGTGTTCAATTTTTACATTTATTTTTATTTATTTTTAATTTTACACAAATGAAAATGTGCTCAGCTTTTACTTTTATTTTTATTTATTTTTAATTTTACACAAATGAAAATGTGCTCAACTTTCAAATTTATCCTCTAAGCACACATAAGTCCATATTCTACATGATGAACATTGTGGTTTTGACATTTTTTTAGTTAGTCAACCCACAACAGTGGAAAGACTGTTTTTCCTTGATATCATAGCAGGTGACAGCCTTTTACTTGATCTTGTGGATTCTTTCTTTCAATTATTTTTCTTTTGTTTCAAAAAAACTATCATTACAGTATTATTTTTGTTGTATATAATCTTAAGTAGAAAGTCTTCACTTCCCATTTGGACAATATAAAACTCTTGGAATAAAGTTAAGTTACAAATTTATATTATTCAACTGTTACCATATTGGGTCAAAAAGTTCTGCCATAAGTTCTATAAATATATCAAGCCTTCATCAATTATGAATCATCAATTCAACATCATAATCTTCTGAAAAAGCGTTGTTTAGAATCAATCAATTTGTCCTCTTAACTTATTATTACATTTGCTGACTGATTGATACCATCCTAAAACAAAGTAACTCAGATATTTCGAAATTTGATTCTAGGCAGAAAATTTAAATTAATATTAAAAAACGCTGAAATTCTTTATTTATTTATTACAATTGAAAATTTTGAATTAATATTTGGAATTGGAGACCCCAAATTGGTTAGGACTTAGGAGATTGAATGATTTACAAAATTAACCACTTTCAAATTAGAGGGCAATTTTGTAGTTGACTCTTATGAATATTCAAGATTTGATTTGGATGGAGTTTATGACTATATACTCAAATTTGAAAGTCTCTCAATATGTATCCTCTATTTCTTCATTATTTATGAGTGAATTTTTTTGGTTTTATTCATTAAAAGATGAAATCATGTTTATGATATTTATTTTATAAGTTTCAAATTTTTTGGAAAATATTTGAAATTATCATGAATTTTTGAAGAAAAAAAGAAGAAAATTCATATAAAATACAAATCATGTTCGAAAAATCCAAAATTTTGAGATTAAAAGTACGTTATAATGTAAAATATTTTGGTGTAAAGAAAATTTCCACTTCACTCCATATTTTAAAATGTGATTATAGATCTTCAACTTCAAACTTCACCAAAATGCTTCTTTCAAGGAATTTTTCAAAATTTCCAAATAGAGTAGAAACTAAATTTTAGAACCTTCATTTTTTGATACATTTTCTCAAAAGAAAAAGAAAAAATTTTGAAAGAAAAAAGCTCAAAGTATTGAAATATACTAAATCGTGTACCATTTTTTTACAAACTACCCCATATAAGAAAATAAAATATAAAACTAAAATGTCTTGAAATTATTACAATGATGTGGATATATCATCAATAAATTTGCACCAAAAAATGGATGAAAATCATCCATTTTTAAATATACACAAACCTTTAGTTGACCTTCCAATAAACACAAAATGTTCTTGTCACCTTTTAACAAAGAAATCTAAATTGGGTGAGGTATAGGCAAATATTCCCATTTGGTTAAATAACAAAAGATTCTTTGTTATTTCAAATATATAAATATCCAAATTTTTTCTTCTTTTGAAACAATATAATATTCTTTATTTGGGGTTGATCTTAATGTAGGATCTTTTAGTTAATTTGATTGATTCCTTGAGGACTAAGAGGATAAAAAGTGTCTTCAAAGGAAATTTAAAAGTTTTGTGTACAAAATTGAGAACCAGAAGTTTGAAACATGTATAGGACAAAGTGGTAGTAAATTCTATTCACAATTCATACATTGTCTCTAATTTGGCAAACAGTAAAACATTCAATTTTCATGGATTTTTGAAGTGCAGAGTAACCAAGTTGCAGGTAATACTAGGACAGGTGAGAGGGTACGTTTCTCGTGAAATTTCAATGGAATGGGTATTGGGAGGACAACCTGGGTGCTATGCAAATGCTTGGCACGAACAGCACGTAGAGTTGCCATGGAAGCTTTAGTTAGCTTCTTCTCCCACCTTCTCCAACAGACGCTCTATTCTTGGATTTTGTGGATTGCATTGCTGTGCAATTGGAAGAAATAGTGTGCGCCTTGCTCAACTCAAGTCCTACCTTGCTTTGCCTTTGGATTCTCTAGAGTGCGACTATTTGCAATTGTAGTAAGTGGTGTGCGTCTTGTTGAAGTGGGCATTCGGGGAATGAGTGTTTGGAATGCATTTGTTTAGTAGTTTGTAGTTGCAATCTAAGGTACAACATTGCTGTAAACTGATTTTGAGATGGTTCAATTTGGGGTGGCACCAAAACCTCTTCCTAACCTACAAGTAGAAGCAAATATAATTGGAGAGTGGACAAGGTCTCAAATATACAATATAGACACCATAGCCAAAATTCTAAGTTGCATAACTGAAGCATATTTGAGAATGTTGCCAACAAAGAGAATAGAGGCATTAATTTTATCGCTCCATGGTTTCATTTTTTGGTTGGTGTGAGCAAAAGAAATTTCCTCTTCAGATTTTGGAGATAGTGCGAGAGAAATTGTGGCCTGACATTTCCGTTGCTGCCGCTGATGGTGAAGGGCAAAAATGTGGTGGCAAGGTCACCAGTGTTGGTAAGGAAAGTGCGGGCAAGGGCAAAATGTGGTGGAGACAATCCGTTGAGGAAATTCTTAGGCGAGGGTTGCATCAGCAATCCTAGAAGTGAGCGAGTTTTTCAACCTATGTCTTTTGGAAGAAGAGAAGGTGTCGAGTGCCAGTCAACAAGGCAAGCAAAAGACCCGCCGTCCTTGCTCCAATTAGCAATGACAAAGGTGACATCGAGTTCCCCGTGGCCCGCAACAACAGAGGGTTAACTACACATGGTAGGAACCAACAAGAAGGTAACACTCGAAGAAGGTGTGGTGTCATGGGGAGGGGTAGAGTGGAATGAGGCTACAGTGAAGGGCAAGGCTATGGACTACTATCCTCACCATGTTCACACCCTAACTCACTAGAGGGGTGGGAGAACCTCCACTTGGAGGTGGACAATTTGTTGCCTCAAATTTTGCGGCAACAGAGACAGCTTATTGGCAATGGTGGGGATGTTGATGGCAACAAGGGTCCACTACGTAGAGCACTACATTTTGAAACCAATGTGGGTGGAGATGGTGCCCACCCCAACCAAAACAACGGTAGTGATGATGATGGCCCGGAAGGCACAGTCCCCGCATTACGGAAGACACAAATCTACAATCATTGTGACTTGTATGCTCTAGGAGACTTCCCAAAGGATGTCTTCATCCCTACCAACAAATTGATTGGTGTGTTAAATAAGTAGAGCCATTTTGATTGTTTCCTGGCTTCAATTCATTTGATGTATACAAATACAAGTACTAGAGAAGAAATATATCGTGTTTGTTTTGCTGGCATAGTTAGAGCTGTTGATGTCAAGGTGGCAGATCATATTGACCAGAGTATCAAAATGGCTATGGTAGAGTATTAAGGGATTCCAACCCTTTTCAAGGGTAACAATTTCCTACCTCAACAAAGCATAGTTGCCAACTTCGACACTGAAGGAGAAGATTGGGGTGGTAATGATAGTGGTAGTGACACATTCTCTGAGGACTTCTTAGCAAAGTGCGGAATTTATCTGAGGGATCAGTTGTACAAGCTGAAGTAGAAAGGTTGTGTTGCTAAGGAGTCATAAAAGAAGCAACAAAAATCAACTGTAGGTATGTCTCAAGTTGATTGTGTAGGGTCTAAGTCTAGTGAAGAAGAGTACAATTGGGGTTTAGGGTTTTCTAGTCCTGTCAAAACTATTTGTCAACTTTAGCTACTATTCGATGATATTGATTCCAATGATTGGGAAGCTATATTTAAGGATTTTCCAGAAGCAGATCCGTATACTTTTGATAGTGATCACGAGTCAATACATTTAGGAGACTTAGACTTGATTCGAGAGATAGGGATCTATAATTCTGAAAACATGCAGAATTCCAATTTTGAGGAGAAATATGTAGAGTCAATGTGGGAGAGCACAACAAGTAAGTTTGGTAGTAGTTGTAGTACCTTCAGTGGCCCTAAACCTAGGCCGATTGCGTTCTATGAATAGAGGAAGCATGAGGTCCATTATTTCTTTTTGAAATTTTGGCCTGTAGCAATGTTGACAAAAATTGTAGAGCAAACGAATTTGTATGCAAGGCAATACACATGTGATAAAATGGGAAGTAGGAAGCTAAACTATGGATCCAAGTGGAAGAAGTTGACCATCAAAAGCCTCAAAGTGTGGCTTCGGATTGTTATCTACATGGGGTTGAAAGAAGAGCTAGCATTGAAAGACAATTGGTCTAATGATGCATTATTTGGATGCCCTATTATTAGGAGTATTATGTCTAGAGACCGGTTCCTTAGCATCCTAAAGAACATTCACTTGGTGGATAATTTGAAGTTGTATACTAATAAGTCGAATTCCATGTTTGACAAATTAGGGAAAGTCTGATGGTTGGTTGAGAGCTTTGTGGACTTGTGGAAGAAATTCTTGAACCTTGATAAATTCATGACTGTTGATGAAATCATGATTGCTTACAAAGGTCACTATTGTAGCTTCTAGCAATATATGATGAAAAAATCCATTTAGTATGGCATAAAAGTATATACCATAACTTACTTTGTCACTTGGTACCTTTGGAATTTTGAAGTTTACTTGGGTGTAGGTGCTGAGCCAAACACCAATAAACACTTACTTGGGGCGCAAGTTGTGCTTCAACAAACAAACACTTTGTCCCATCATGGCCATTTCATTGTAATGGATAATTTCTTTATTGGTATTTGTTTGTTTGATATACTCTTATCAAAGGGCTTCTTTGCCATAGGAACTTGTAAGACCAACACCAAGCTCTTTCCGCACACCTTGACTGGTCACCATAATAGTCATCATGAGAGTAGGGGCAACATATTCTACAAGATGCATGCAAGCAAGGAGATGGTTGCTATGTGTTGGTTGGACTTATAGATTGTACACTTCCTGAGCACCCATACTAATCCAATTCCTATGAATTGCTTCACTCAACGTTGGATTCATAGTAGACATGTAGTTGTTTCAACATGCCCTGTGATCCTTGAATACATTACTCATATGCGAGGGATAAATGTAGTAGATCGGAGACGAGAAAGTTACACTTGCCAACTGAGGACACGGAAGTAGTGGCATTAAATTCTACTATTCCTTATTGACAGTACCTTGGAAAACGCATATGTCTTGTACAACCTCGATTGCAAGTCTTGTGAAATTTTGCCCATGTCTCGAAAAGCATTTCACCATTTAGTTGCAACCTGACTATCAAATGGATGTGTGAAGCTAGGGTGCACGACATTCAAGGGCTTTTTCTTGAGGAAAGGACTTCATCACAATATGCCACATTTACGGCAAAAGCAATGCAAGTGCTGAATATGTGGTTGTAAGCAAGTGCATATTTGCCGAGGATGTGGTGGCAAGTACATATGTGAGGGTGTGTGTTTTGTAAAGGCACACATCAAGTCGAAATGGGCTAGTCAGGTTCTGAGCAAGTGATAGTTCTATGTTGTTGTGGTGCTGTAGGTACTGATGTAACTAGTGATGCACTTGGATTTGCAGAAAGGTCAATAGTCTACAAATAGAAAGTGAAGACGAAGCTCCTTACACTCCAGTGGTCATTTCTATTGCACCATGGTGTGAGTAGCATTGGAGAACTACCCATCATTGTGATTGGACATGGAGCAAGGTCATCATAGATTAGAGTGCATTTTGTTGTGAACTAGGATGCAAGCACTAAAGCTACAGATTTCCATATTTTTGAAGCTTTGAATTAGGATAGAAGTTTGTCGCTATAGAACTCGAAATTTTTGCCGTGCCTTGAGAATTCCATTTTGTGAACAATACAGAGACTATACTTGTAAATGCATTCTTTGCAATATGAAGACTCCACAATTATACTCTTAAATGCGTGCTTGTAAAATTATGAAGCACTTCAGTTCATGCAATCATCAGTGCTACTTGTTCACAAAGGTTGATCTATTTTCCCACCCAATATTTACTCCAACTGGCAAGGTACGTTGGCGGCACATGGTCTTACCAATTGCTGATTGCTGGAATGGGAATTTGTTCCCACTTTACATGTCACCCTTCCCTCAATAAATGAAATGGGTGTAACTACTGTGTTGATGGGAGGGAGCCTTGTAGCCGGTCCATCTTGACGCATCTTGTCTTTGTAGCCTGGATTGTAGGTGTTACACCCATTTTCCAATCGATTTGAAATCATGGCAAGTGTTTCAATAATTTGAGTGTTATTTTTTTTCTTGGAAGCCTTATATGTACGCTTCAATGACCACCAAAGCATCTATAGAAATAGTCATGTTTGAATTTACTAAAATTCAAAGAAGTTATTCTTACATATCGTTGTATTTTTACCCCCTTTGCCTTTGAGAGTGTGCACATGGATATTGATATGACCTTTGTATAATAATATGTTTTGCAATTGTAGCCTTACTAACAAACTACGCCACAAACCAAAAAAAATTTGAATTTAGACAATTTTTAGGTATTTTTGTTGAATTTTTGAAGCCCACCACTTATAAAATGAGGCTTGTCTTTCAAGAAGGTACCTTCTATATTTTTGTTTTTCCACTAAAATCTAACGGTCCAAAAATTTTGCAAAAATTATAAGTACATAAAGAATATGTTATTTACATTCTTATACAGTTATATTAGCCATTACAACCTCTAGCTGCCTTCCATTCTTGTTTGAATTCAAACCCCCCTTGATAATTTTTCTTCTCCTAGAACCATCTTAGTCCTTGAGGGGTTAAATATATGTCATCATAATTTTGCAAAGTGAAAAATCTCACCACATACATAATCATGGCATATAATTCCTAAAAGTCCATGGTTGTATGAGAAATCTAGAATTGGAACTTTTTAGAAGAAATAAATTATATTGTGAAAAAGATCTAAACATGTAATCTTTAGTTTTGAAATTATTCTATTTCATCCTATCCTTATAGAAATCTATAGAAATCCGTGCATGAAAATTGTATACAGTAATAATTAGTAACCAAGTTAGTTACATTGTGAGATAAAAAGACAAAATTGTTTCTTCAACATTCTTGGAATTACTTCATCTATTTCATGTAGCTTTGACTGTAAGTTCTTGTAAGTATTCTTAATCCTCCTTATAGATCTATAAATGCAAATTCTTTTAGAAGTTTAAATTTTTTAATTTGGATTTTTCAACTTCCTTTCAAAACAAAGTATCATCTTCCAAACTTTATTATGAAACTTGTATGTTTTATGATTTGAAAAAAAAAAAATTTACTTGAAGAAATGATTTGAAAATACAAGTTTTAAAATTAAAAAATAAAATAATATTCATTAATTTCAAAAAATAGAATATTGGACAAATTGAAAAGGTACAAAATAATCCATGGAATAATTAAATAATTAAAAAACTTCAATCTTAATAGTAAGGATATTGTATTAGGCAATTTATACCCTACTTTCATTTCATCAATCAAAATAGAATGAGGAAAAACTTCTTCTATAATTATACAAACCTATCCTATCAAATCAAACTCTTTCTTGTTTGCCCAAGTTGGTTCCTATAAAAAGATATCAACCAACTAGTTTTACATATTACTTATGGGAATTATACAAAAGAAAGCTTGAGATGGAGATTAGGAACTCCCATTAGAAGAGTTTTGGGGGTCCATAAACCTATTTCGGGCCTATTCCCCTACAACTATTTCCGTAGCAAGGGAAATGGCCTGTTGTCAGAATTTTCTTTTTCATAAATTTAAAAAAAAAAATTAGTCTCCAAATTTTAAAAAAAATTTTAAAACAAAAAAATTGATCAATGACATGGCAGGGTCTCAACCACGTCAGACCACTGCGCCAGACCTGTTCCCTATGTTCATAAGCTGTGATAACTCGTAGGCATCCGGAGGCCCCAAAAATCTTCTAATGATTAAGTAAATGCAAAATTAAATTTAGAATCTAAGGTTAGTAGAAATTGCTCAAAAATCCTAAAAAATATTTTGGTCAATAAAAAGCTTTAGGGATTTTTTTTTAATTTTGTCTTATTAGCATTTGAATGGTAATTTTGAAAGTGGGAATCCAACATGCTTTTCTTAAAAGTGTCAAGTATAAATGGAATTGGTTATATTATTTGAAATCTAAAGGTTGGTAAGCAACCAAGGTGCACAAGACTAATACGACTTAGTTAGGAATGACTAAGTTCATTGTAGTCTTGTACAATTGAATGGAAGTGAATGGTCAAGTATATTTCACAATCATTTTTATTTATTAAAATAAATCATTTTGGTAGCTTTGATTTGGTTTTTTTTATTAAAGAATCATAATGGAGTATCATTGTGGATCATATTCAATTTTAAAAAGATTTTTATGCACAAATATATATCTTTGAAATGTGAATGGAGTACTTGCAAGAAACACTTGTCCTATTTGTTGCATTTCTGGTTTTCGTGGTATTAGCACTAGCTAGCAAACTTATTGATCCTGTAGAAGTTGCTAATAGAGCTTGGAAAGATTCATAGTATACTGATTTTGATTGGATTGAATTCAATTCTAACATTGGGTGAGTTTTTGCAAAGTGTATCGTAATAAGGGAAGAAAGGGACTTTTTGCAAAGGTTCGTTCAGTGAATGTGAAGATTTTTGCTTTTCAAGATCATGCACGAAGTGAAGAGCATAAGAGATTATCGTGGGCTTTTCACAATGGCTACAAGAAGATGGTTGAAGTTATCAAAAAGGCTACAACAACTTTTGATGAAGCTTTGTTGGCATTACTTAGAGCTGCCCATTATATGGGAACACCTTTCATTCCTTTTGTAAGATTTCTTGATTTGTGTCACTTATTGGTTTATGTTAAAGCTTGTATTATTAAAACAAGGTATCGTGATGAAAAATCATGTTTTGATTTTGTCTTTTGCATCTCATCTGTAATTTAGAAAAAGATTTTGCATAGAATTTGTGATGTAAAATATTTTGGACTCATGATTGATGAAAGTACAGATATTTTAGTTACTGGTCATTTGGTTGTTTTTGCTACATTTGTTGAAGATGGTGATATTGTTTGTGTGTTCCTTGGCTTATTGTACATAAGTGATGGCAAGAAAGATGTTGCTTTAATATTTGAGACCTTATTAACAAGTTTGAAGGAGTGGAGATTAAATACAAATAAATCTGTGGCATTTGGGTCTGATGGTATTGCCACAATGTTGAGACGCAAAAATGGAGTGGCAACACAATCGTAAAAGAAGGTTAATCCCTTCCTTACTTCTGTTCATTGTGTGGCTCATCAAACTAACCTTGCAACTCTTGATGTGGCAAAGAAACCACAATGTAGAGATATGTCCAAGAAAATTGATACTGTGGTGAATGGTGTAGCTAAATTTTTCAAGATTTCATCAAAGAGAAAGGCTACATTACAAAATCTTCAGAGGAAGTTAAATGACTCAGAGAAATCAATGAAATGATACCAAAAGGTACATTGGCTTTCTCCTTGGCAAGCAATTACAACTTTGTGACTCTTTAGAATCGGTGCTTACTTATTTCCATAATCTCAATGAAGATGGATGTGCTGATGATGTTGCATTGTCTTTGTATACAAAATTATGGAATTTTTAATTTATATATTATCTTTATTTCCTTACTGATATTTTACACTCTCTTTCTATGTTGAGTCGAGTGTTTCAGTACAAATTTGTGGATGTCTCTGCTGTTGGTTCTATCATTGCTATAGAAATTGCTTAATTGTGCATGTTGTTTGTCAATGAAATTGCTAATTTGAATGCCTCTACTTTTAATGAAGAAACAGGGTTTCACATACTTCCTGATTTTGGTCCCCATGGCGGTTATTTGAAAAGATTGTCTTCAGAAATTAGAGGTGGAATATTTCATAGTGTGGAAATGATACGGAATAGAACAAGGGCAGATCTTGAGGAAGCTTTGTCATTTCAAAAGTTCTTTGCTGAAGCTGTAATTGATGCATTGGAAACTTGTTTTGGAGATAATGATGTGATTGGATGCTTTAAGATTTTAAATCCATCTAACATGCATATGAGGCAAGTGGGTTTGAGATCTTGGGGTGTGACAAAGTTGGAGACAATTTTGTCTCATTTTGGTGCTAATTGTGTTATTGGATCAAAAGTATTTCCAGCCATGATTGATGCTTCAGTTGTAAGGAGAGAGTTTTGGGCATTCAAATTGCAAGCCACTACAAAGTGGCAAGACAAGACATTTAGGGACTTGTAGACAATGGTGAGTTGGAATCCCACCTTACAACTGAAGTACTCTAATTTGCTTGCCATTGTTGATATTGAACGTATCCAATGTGTTAGCACATCACAATGTGAAAGAGCTTTTAGTGTCCAAAATTGTATAAAAACTAAATTTCATAATAGATTGCAAACAAGGAGTTTGGAGTCTATGATGTGTATTGCACTTGAAGGTCCAACAAATGATGTTGATGTTTTCTTGGTAGAAGCTATTGCTTTGTGGAAAAACTGTAGAAAATTTCGATATTTGTTTTCTAACCTTGGTCGGTATCTTGCAAACAATACTATTGAAGATGATGAAGGTATAGATCAGCCTAGTGACTATGTATTTGAATGTTTGTGTAGATAGAAAACCCCTCCAACATACCATTTCCTTTTATTTTTGGATTTGATATGTCGGAAGGGTGAATCCTTGGCCACTAAATGGTTGGTGGGTTACTAGGTTCGAATCCTACCAAGGATAAGAAATTTAATTTTAAACCAACTTTACACTAAAAGTTTAGGATTTCTAGCTGATTGAAATTATTGTTGTATAGTTTATAACCAGTTGCCTTAAAATTGAAAGGATTTCAATTGAATGGCTTTACAATCTAAAGGCTATGGACTGATTTCAATTTATGGTATTAGGCTTAGGCCGGTTGTATTAGTACATGAGTTGGAAGCCATGATTAAATGAAGGATTAATATTGATTAGTATGAATATCTTCTTGTTCTATGCATCATGATTGCATAAGTAGTACAATTGAATATAATTTCAATTTGTGATAAAAATGAAAGTAAGTAATTAACCTCTATAGCCCTAGACATATTTTTTTTTGAGAAGATAGCATATTTGGGCAACTCACTATGAATGAAATTTTTATTTATTTTTCTTTGAAATTTTCAGAGAGTCAACATGTGCCCAAGGAGTAGCTTTGAGGTACAACAATTTTCATAGCTTTTGATGACATGGTTAAAAAATTATTGTATAATATGTCATTTTCAACAAAGTGTTGGCAACTCAAATTTTTTGAGAGAGTCAACATGTGCCCAAGGAGTAGCTTTGAGGTACAACAGTTTTCATAGCTTTTGATGACATGGTTAAAAAATTATTGTATAATATGTCATTTTCAACAAAGTATTGGCAACTCAATTTTTTTTTTAAATCATATTTTTAAGGAATAAAAATTTGAAATTGGTTTTCTAGATTTATATCCTTGGCAAAAAATCTAAATTATTCCATTTTGATTAATGAGGAGTTTTAGTTTGCGGGTAGTTATAGAATTTCTTGACACATTTTCTACTTCTTTCTACTTACTATTTTTTTCCTATATGTTGTACAATTTCAAATGATCTAAATTTTTTTGATCATATATCCAACTTGCCTTGAATAATGAATCAAAAGAGTAACCACCATTTGGGATATTTTTACATACAAATATGATTTTATGAATGGCAATTGCTAGTTTTTTTGCAGGGCCAAAAAAATTAATTTTGTCAATTCAAATTCTAATAATTTGTAATATACACAGTGGAAAATTTTGAATTTTTTCTACATCTTCTCAAACCAATATACTAAAAGATCTTACAATTATATATATATATATATATATATATATATCTGTGTGTGTGTAAAAAATGTTTTTTTAATTTTTAAATTTGATACTTCTACTGGAATTGGCAGTTTTGGAGCAATTTTGGTGAAAACTTAGTCAAAACTTTTAGGGGTTAAGTTACCACTTGTATTGTGTCACTACTTAGAAAACCATTTTTGCATTGAGATATAATTTCTCATTCTCCCTCCCAAATTTTCCTTCAAAAGCTTTAACATTGTTAACTAGCTATAACCAATCTTGTTCAAAGGTTTCTCTTTGGAGATTAGAATAATCCCTCTTTGGAATCATTGGAGTGAATCTACCTTAACCTTTAAGTTCCTTGACTATGTTTTCTCTTAAAATGCTCAAAAATTGCCACTTCTAGTACAAGTACCAAGTTTTTGAAAAAAAACCTGTCTTGACATATGTAACCACAGGATTTTGTAGTATGCTGACTTGAGAACATGTGGTAAGAATTTCACAAATTTTCACCATGTGGATTACAAGTTACAAGCATTCAAATTCACTAAAATCATTTTTTTGGCCTTGCAAAAAATAGGGCAGCTGCACTTTACAAGCTTACTTTTCTATGAATACATGTCGACAATGAAGGTGCTTATTTGGATTGTTTTTCCTAGATAAATTGGCTACATGCTTAAAAAATTTCAAATCATTTGGAATTGTACAACATATAAGAAAAGAATAGTAAGTAGAAAGAAGTGGATAATGATTCAAAATACTAAATTGTTAAACATTTAGTTACTGAATTGAAAAATGTCAATCCAAATGGTTGTAATGTTATGGTAAACAATTTACATCCAAGATTTTTATTTTTTCAAAAAATACTGAAAATTGAGTTGAAAAAATGACTTCAAAGTTTATTTTAAGGGAGAAAATCGACAATTGCCCGCAAACCTATACTTCTCATAACTTTTGACTCATTAATCAAAATGGAAAAATTCAAAGCTTTACACACACACACACACACACACAGATATATATATATATATATATATATCTGGAAAAGTAATTTCAAATTTTTGTTTTTGAAAAAAGTGATCTTTCTTAATTTGTTGGATTGCCCATTTACAAAAAACAACATATTAGGCCATAACTTTTGACTCATATTTCCAAATGTCATGAAATTTAGTGAACATGAAAGATATTCTTTGTCTACACCTTCTATTAAAATTTTAGCCTAAAATATGCAAAATTTTAGTCACAAGTACTTGCCCAAAGTCATTGTGTTGCTAAAAGAAGTAAGTTTGGTCCTTTAGGGATTAATCTGCAAAGAATCATTGGCTAATTGGGGAAGTTGTAGAGTCATTGGGTGTTCAGGAAGTTGTAACATTAGAAATCCAAGAAGTGAGATTATAAGGTAAATAAAATTCCTTACTTCCATGTGGAGTCAGGTCTAGTGAAGTCCACCAATCAATGGTGGAATGGGGAGTTTGTATGTTTTTTCTAAAGTCTTCATTCTACCATTGATCAATGGATTTCACCAGACCCAACTTCACAAGGAAGCCGTCCTTAAGTGTATAAACAATGCCAGAGAATCTGTTTATGTAGGATATAAATGCAAAGGTTCATTTTTGAGATTGTGTGTGAAAATGGGAGGTCTTGCATACTAGTTTGACCTCCAATGAGTGTTTTTGAGTTTTTTTTAAGCAAATGATTCACATAGTATCCAAATGAATGATTTCCATGGTGACCAATACAACGTTTCAGAGTTAAATACGAATAAGACTTTGATGACTTCTAAAGCCCCTCCCCCCTTATAAAACAACATGTTACTTTGTTATAGAAAAAGAGTTAATCGTAAAGGTCGTCCCCAATTGTAACAATGGTGCTAGGGGAAGGTTTAATTAAGAATAGTACAGAAGAAACACAACACCAAACTCCATTAAAATCCCAATTTTGGTGTTCCAAGGAGTTTCATCTTTTTTTCCCTCTCAAATTCTAGCTCTTTGTTTTGCGTTGCACACACTTTACAATTAACTCAAATGTCTCCCCAATAAACTTCATGAAAAGTTCAAACTCTTTTCATTAGACAACTCCACTTTGGTCCTTTGAAACTTGAGAGCACAAAGTGCAACAAAGAGTTCTCATTGCTTTCCTCTTAAAGCCTATATTTACAATTACATGCAATGTTGGCTAGAGCATTCCCACTAGTGCCCGCTCAATCTAATGCACCAGAGTAGATTGAGCGGACCCTTGCGAGATGGAGATCAGAAGGTGGAGGAGGGACCCGTACCAACTCTCGCTCTACTCCTACATCAGTCAACAACTACTATGTACTATGCTTTTGGGGGAAGGTATGTGTTAGCTTCCATTTGAAAATTGTTGCACAAAGCCATACTTGAACAAAGATTCTCCAAATTTGAGGTCGTGCATCATTGCAAGGGCTCACTACTCTTGAGTGGTTGCTTTCATTTTTTACATCGCCGCTTCAAAAGCATCTGTGTAAGAGTCATGGTGGGGGTAAAAAAATGCTCAAGGGCTCACTAGGAACTATTGAAGCTAGCTCCATCGGGCTATGCTCTTAGGCATTAGTTTGTATTGATTTATTATTTCCACACTCATGATTTTTTTTTAAAAATTTGGATAACAAATGGTGAGCCATTGCATTAAAAAGAAAAAGGCACCAACAAACAGCTAGGCCCAAAGGCCGGAGAAGTGAAGAGAAAAGAGTATGGGAAAATAACAAGAAACCGGACCAACTCAAAGGAAAGAGGAGGAAGGAGGGCCCCTAGCGGTCCAACTAATGAAGTGCTCTTCCACTAAGGATCCTCCTATTAAGTTAGATTGTTTGTTTGTTTTGTTTGTTTGTTATGTTGAGATCTCTTGGACGATGTGTCTCCCATTTGCGAGTTTGGTATCGTCTGAAAGCCCTTGGCGAGGAGGGGTGTAGGGGCTTAATTTCGTGGCGTTCCGACCTAAGGCATGAAAGTTATTGAATTTTGAAGTTTTTATCAATTAAAAATATTAGAAAATTATTTTTTCTTTTATATTGACCGTGGCAACGGCACGGGGCACACCAGTCTTTTTGAAGACGGAAAGAATGGCTCACTATGGCATTCATTTCCGAAGGATCTTTCCGAAGAACGAATGCATTGACTCCCCAAGGAATCTTGTAAAGCAAAGGAATACCTCGGTGATTGCAACCAGGGTTCTTTTCTCTCAATCATAAGCAAGAAATTCTGGTCCCTTTTTCTTCCAGTGTTTTGGATCCCATCCACAGTCGGTCCGTTTCCAAGCACACAAGAAAAAGGGGAAAAAAATCCGCCCTGATTCCTGTTCTGTGTCATTGAAGTAATAAATGGGAAAAGCTACTGAGAGAATCAAAAAGTGGAATGCAGTCTGATGGGTTTGATCGCAGAGACGGAGTTCTTCCTCATGCAACTTGTTGATCGAGGTGTCCATCGAGGACGGAAGCTGAACACAATTCGTCAACTCAGACTCAAGCGCGTGGAACAGACGGCAACTGAAAAAATCACCTTTTCTTGCAAGATTTCGGCTGAAGGAGATTCGGCCATGGAAGTGGAAGTGGAACTGATCCACAAAATTTTGTCAAAAAAAGAAGAAGAAATCAAAAATCAACAAATTTTCATTGAAGTCGATGCAGAGAAATTTTGACTTTTCTGCATATCAAACACGCCCTGCTTGCGCACACTAACGAAATGGAGATGGTGTCCACCGCTTGTTGCAATTCAACAAGAACTGACTGGAAATTTCTTGGAGGAAATAGGGTAGCCAACCCATTTCCAACCACTGAAAGCAATAATGCATATTTGGAGCGTGGGTTTTTTGAATTCATAATTATTTTCATGTGTGAAAATAGAGTTCGGAAGGGTTTTGTATTTTTCTACAGTTTTATTATACAAAACATAATTACTATGAATTTTTTAGTGGAAGATTCTCTTTGACCTACAATGGTGCATTAGAAGATTTTTCAGGGGTCTAGAAGCCTGCGAGTTATCACAGCAAGAATAGGCTCGGAACAGGCTCGGTGCAACGATCTGACGTGGCCAAGACCTTGCCATGTCATTGACCCAAAAAAAAATTGAATTTTTTTTGCATTTGAAGACTAAATTATATATATGTATATATATAATTTTATTTATTTATTTATTTATATTTGAAAAAACATTTTTGATAGAGGGCCCATTCCCCTCGCTGCGGAGAACAGCTGCAAGGGAACAGGCCCGAAACAGGCTTCCAGTGCCTCCAAATATCTTCTAATGATACAGACCTTTCTATTTTTGACCATAGGATGATTGCAAAACCAACCAAGGGCTGATTGCAATATTATAAGTCTTATAGCCAATAGTAACGCGTCACAACTGTCTTCGGAATTGTGCCATAGTTAATCATTGCTCATCTCTTCTTGATCAAAAAGAGAATAGTCTATATCACGAGAAATGGAGGGGGGGTATAATAAAAAATGGTGAACTACTATAATGTGTGTTAAGGTGGGTATCCACAAAACCGCCACTTTTTGCTATTGTGTCCATCTTCAACTTGTAGGGTATATTCAATCCAACCAAGGTTGGAATAAATGTTCAATCAAAGCATTTTTATGATTTTTTTCTTTTTCAAAGTTAACACTAATCAAGTCATGATATATGTCTCAAAGTAGTGAGTGGAAAGTAGTTCTTGAATGATCAACATTGGAACACTCTAGATGTTAGCTATAGGTTTGGACCAATTGTCTGCTTCCAAAATTCACAATAATTTCAATTTAAGGTATAAAATTACCAAAAAAATTTCAATCTCCCTTATTTCTATCTTCCTACATGGCAAAAAATTTACATGCCTTATATTGCTCCAGAACATGTGCAAATTGCTTAAGTGGTCAACAATAGGTGGTTTTATCATACTATTAGTAGATTGGTCAAATTTGTATGTTTTGTTGTTGGCAAGTGAAAGGAAGTTTCAATGCACCATAGAACATGACATTTGGATATAATGTGGAAAAGTTATGAAGGCACAAAGTTTGGTTCTAAAATTGTTTCTTGTGCATAGATACATAATTGATTTTGGAGATGAACACAGAGTGAAGACAGTGGTTTAAGATTAGTGGTGCATTTTGGGTGCCTACCTTATTGAACAATCGAAAGAGAAATTCTAATTTGCTGAATAAGGTGGGTCAATAGAGCACCAATAATTGATAGTAGTGTTGCCGATACATCAAGCACACACATGCCAAACAATGAGCATCCAACTAGTAAGTTCACATAATGACGCTTCTTCAATGTCTTCATTTGTGGTTTCTTCTACATTCACATTCATATTATATTTTAGATATTTAAGTAGAGGTGATAATAGGTGCTTAGACGTTCTTTTATTTCTTTTAAAAACTTGTAGAGTTCAAAAAACAAAGATATCGCTTTGTGAATGTGTTCTTATATCTTTGTAATAGATGATAGATCTCATTTCTAATTGCACATAATGAAATTTTACAATTTATGTACATGTAGTAATGTGGGTACACTCAAAATCACACCTTGCCTAAAACTGCCATCGTCACTTTGTATACATCTAAAATTGATACACAAGTATGTGGAAAAAATGATTTTAGAACCTCTACCAATGTTTTTTATCCTTCATAGCTTTTGCATATTGTATCTAATGTGGTATTTTTGGTGTGTGAATCTCCTTTCACTTCCTAACAAGAAAATATGAAAATTTGATGAGTCTAAAAATAGTAACTAGGCATAGTACCCAAAAGTGGTGGGTTGTGGGATGCCCACCTTATCATATCAACCTTCTTGCTTCAATCTATGCCATCCAAAGCGGTTTCCAATGATTTGGTTTGAATAGGATGTGATTACAAGTGTTAATGTGTCAAACCTTATGTTTGCTGAAATTTGAATAAAATCACAACTTTTTTAGCAAAAAAGTACGTTATTGTGAAGAAACTGGGACCTTCAAAGGATTGCTTCACTTTGCAATGGCAAACTTCTTGGAAGATTTTTCAACCTAGGGAATAAAAAAATTTGTTTCTATTGTGTGAAAAAATGAAATAACTCTTAAATTTGAGAGGAATTGGGAGAGAATTAGGAAATTGAGGTTATTGATTCATTTGATGTAGAGTGAATTGGAGCAATCAAATCTGGAAAATATAATTGTATGCAACAGTTATCTGTCTTATACATGGATATATTTGTTGATTTCCATAGAATAGATGGAAAGAAGTGCAAAAGATTTGCCTCTTCTATATCTTGAAAAGCATTAGTGGCTTTTTTTGGGAAAAGTGAATATAAAAACAAAACAAATGGATAGGCATTTTCTAAAAAGTAGATCATAATAAAGAATTATTTTGTATAAAATGGTACTCAATGATGTTTTAGTACTTTCAAGTACTATGGTCAATTGTATGCTTTCTTTAGATTCTTTTTCTATATTTTTTTTGTAGTTTTGGGCTTCAACTACCCCTATGTAAGTGTTGATTGATTAAAAAGAAAAGACAACTAAACTTATTTCAATTTTGAGTAAAAAAGATTTTGTATACACCTACTTTAAGTACTTTTTTGTTTAAAGTATGTGTTTTCACATAGTAAAGGTGAGTTTTTTTAATGTTGATTTCTTTGTATGAATCATGAAAGCAATGTCTACCCAATCCAAAGATCTTCAAAGTGAATATTTTATTGAGCTATTAGTATTGCAAATCTATACTAATGCATTTTTAGTACATCAATGTCAACTATGTTGTATACACTATTAGGAAAGTCTAATTGATTTTTGCAATACTAATGCTCAAAGGGATTATGTAGCATAGAAATTGGGGTGCTGTTTGAGAGATAAGGGAATATCGTTGGGGACTATTTATTTTTTTGAAGGTAGTTTAGGGGACCAAATAAGTATATAAATTTCTACTACTACTATATATTAAATGGACCCCTTTTGATAGTTATAAAAATTCAAGAATAAACAATAAATAATACCCTAATTGAAATATGAAATTTACTTCTTAATCATGTAAAACATCAATAGGAGCATTTGAAGAATGAAGATTAGCACGAGCATGTTGCAAAAAGCAAATCATTCCTACACAAAATCAATGTGCTCATGAACATGGTTTACTAGATTCAACTAAAAAAAATGTAAAACGTGAACTCAAAAACAAAATGAAAAATGGAAGTGAATTTCCATACAATGTGTCATGCAAAAGTTCTTCATACCAAGTTCCTATCCACCATAAGTCTGGTTTTCCAATTTATACTTCAAAATAGGAACAATATTCAATCTATGTATCCTTCACTATACCTATTTTGCATCACAATCAACTATATCTATATTAAATGCATGATAGTTACAACAAAAGTCCCATCACATGAGGACAAAGAAGTTAGTTTAAAGTTTAGGGCTAAGTTTTGATTCTATAAAATACAACCAAAAATTGAAAGCTACTACAAATGACAAGGAAGAATGGAACCTAAAACAAAAAGATGTTTAGTATATGTGGGAAGAAAGAAATAATATTGTGAAAACTGAGAATATAGTTTAGAGTATGTTGCCTTGGAGGAGTGCCAAATCTAAATTAAGAATAGCATTTATGGAGTCTAAAATTGGTAGACTCATTCAAAATGTCACAATCATCTACATCCGTATGAAATGCATGATAGCTACAACAAAAGTCCCATCACATGAAGACAAATGAGGACAAAGAAGTTACTTTAACTCCTAAATGTCCGAGGCACCAAAATCTGGTGTTTGCAAAACTTTGAAGTTAAATAAAACTTAACGAAGTTGATATTTTTAGTAATTTATACTTTTGAAAAATTCTTCTTGAAGTCTAGTTTTAGCATCAAAAATCTGATCTTGAAAATAAATGATAGTGATTTTTCTATTCAAGGTTTTGTGCAAGGGTACCCATTGCAATCTTGACTTCCCGTAGTGTTGAGAGCTCTTGTAAATGAGCCTCAAATACACCAGGACTTGAAGAAAAAATCACATTCAAAACTCAATTAAAAAAAATGTAGAGTGAATTTTGAGAAGCCATAAATTGATTGGGGTTATTCATGTTAGGCCCTTAAACCTCATATTTTTTTGGTCACCAAATTTTCAAGTTTGACTTGTGAAAAATGAATTGAACATTTTTCATAGTTTTAACACCCTCACGGTCAAATGTTATAATCTTCCAACTTATAAGTGATATTGTTGTGTTTTTTCTTCCTATGTGATCTCTAACATGTCTAGTTTGAATTTGTATGGTTACAATTCAAAAAAGTTGATACAACTCATCAAAATGTTGACTTTTTGTTCAATTTAGAGCAAATTTCTAGTAGCTCAAAACATGCCTTGGGCATTTAGGGGTTAACCCGTATTGAATGCTTCTTTAGGGGTTGAGCGCCTCCTTCCCTTTTGAGAGAATGTAAGCACGATGGCCTGATTTTCGTAATGAATGAGTCACTTTTCTCCCTATTCAAAAGGACTCCAATGGATCATAAATAACTTATGTCTTAAAATTTGGATTCCCTATAACTTATGAATTTTTGAAATTTCGCCTGGCCTGTATGGGCACACCCAAAGCTCACATGATTGTATTAAGAAATTATATTAAGAATTTGCATTATCTGAACAAAACCCTTCTTCTTAGAAGAAAGAAAACAAGCTACACAATAACAGATATGTACTTTAGCTAGTCATTCGGCATTGGGACTGATTTTCAAACAAAATCGTGTCTACACTGAAACGCCGTCATACAGCCCAATTCCCGACCCTGGATGACTCATTCTGCAGCTGGGACTTTCTGCACAAGTGGAGAAATTAAAGGTAACTTGATGTTATGCAAGTTCCCACTCAATTTGTTGAAGGCACAGAACAAAATTAAAGTACCGGTACATATTCTGCAGAAAATTAGAACCAGTAGTACATGTATTTCAAATGAGAAGTCAAGAATGTGGTCACTTCCGACGTTGCCATGGAACTCAAAAGGGTGAAGACACGTGGCGGAATGATCCGTACTAATTCGAACTAAGTGGTGAACATCTGCGACAATTTAAGCCGGCAGTGAGAGCCGTGTGTTCTGATCGATGGATGTGCAAATTTAGAAACGGAAACCTTGGCATCCATTTCCATCGATCTGCGCGAACTGAGAAATTAAATGGAATCAATCTGTAAGACAGCTTCGATCACAATAGATTCCCAGCGAATGTGATCGAAGTTCTGCCGCATCGTATCAGTCTTTAGCAGTTGCAAGAAACTCACCTGTGTTGAGCCCTTGTTCTGTACTGTACAGTCGGGTCCAATAATCTTACGAGTTTTTCTTCAAGCACTTTGGGGGTGAGAATGATATAAAAGCTACGACCTTGAGTATCTTATATTGCAGTTTGAAAGAAACTATTTGTAGATGCATTCCCTACAAATTTTAGTGTGAATGAAGTCTCAACAACATTGAAGCTCAAGCATTGGGTTCGTAGTTCATAGTGGAAGTGAGTTCACTCACACCTACATTCAAGATAAAAGAAATAGATTGTTGGTAATCATAAGGAATTCGTTCGCTTTTGCTTACGCTCACACATGTGTAAAAGACCCTTGAAATGAGCAAATTCTAAACCATCACCGTCTCCCGATTTCTTTGACTTGAATATATGTTCGAACAAATGTGCGAGTGACTCACTTCCACTACGGAAGCGGAAGGTTGAAGCGTGAATGTTCAACGAACAATGTTTTAGGACATTCATTTAAACTAAGCATTGAGCGCAGAGAGTCTTTCAATGTGTTGGAAAAAAGTGTGCAAGCATATGTGGAAGAAGAGCAAATCGCTTCCAATCCTGTTCCGCAAATGCTGGACGTCCTGCAGTGGTCGCCAAACACAACATTGCCTCATGAAGGCTTCACTTCCATAACTATGGCTCCTTGACAAGGATGCACTGCAGCGCTATTGATCGGATAATCTCCTTGAAAAAACAGTTTGGACAGAGAGAAGAAATATGGAATAAAAATTGTTAGATTAAAAGGTAACTCCTCAGTTACAATATTTCACATGTTTGTCAAGAATAAATAAACCTTCCCAGTTCAACGTCATCCAGAATGAACATATATACCAATCCTCTATTCTTGACCAGTCCTACAATTCCATTGATTCCCTCAGTGATTTCAACTAAGCCGGTCCATCTTCAATTCCACTACGACACTGAACTGAAACTGCTTGTTCACGAAGCTTGTTATAATCCTCTTACTGACAAGTCAATGAGAAAGTGACACGGTTGCCTCAAACACATGATTTGGCAAAATGGTTCAAAAGAAACTTGGGACTTGCCGAGATGATCTTTTTTTTTTTTTTTTCTTCCATTGGGTGCAATCCTGCGCTTCCTTTGTAAGTTCGCTTCCCCAACTCACTTGCAGATCACATCATGGAGAGAGTGCACAAGAAGGTCATTCCATGTATCAATAGGCCCCGGGAGGCACCAGTGAAGGCAGTCATTTGGGACGGTCCCGTTGATGCCTTTGTCCGATTTCTTTTGCTCGTCTGACCGGTACTTGTTAGGATGCGCATCTGCTCGGCTCTGTGCAAGCTCCGTGATGCCCAGCAGCTTAAGCCGATCCTTACCAATCTCGTCTGTAATCAACGACGTGACAAAAAAATGATCATGCGTTAAATGTGGATTCATACAGTATGCAAATTCAAAGCTTTCTTGGAATGTGACACAAAAGTAATACTTGAACAGATGTTTAAGAATTTGTTAATCCTCGCAATCAAGTTATACCCTTTGTCTTAAGATTTTAGGGTCATAAAAGAGAATGTCTGTTGTTGCAGAGTCTAGGAGGATTGGAGAGAGCAGACCTGTAACGTTCTTAAACTGTTTCTTCTGAATGTCATACAATGTGGTTGTGTCGTAGCTCATCGGGGGACCTCCAGGGGCGGTACGAATGCATGCTCCACCAGTATCCCAAGCTCCGTTTTCAAAATGTTCAGGACTGAATGACCGGTAGACAGTGGTGCCGTTGAATCCAGGGATTTTCAAGCTCCCTATGAGAACGTTCCTTATTGCTTTGCTGTAAGGTATATGGAACCCTAGTTGCTTTTCACACGAGGGACATCCATGGCAACCTAAAGCTTTATTTTTCTCGAAATACACAGCCCTCTTGTACCACCACTGGCCTGAGAAAAGGTGAAAAACGACGCAAGAATGTGAGCATGAGCTTAAACCCTGGAACCCTAAAACCCTAAAAACCCTATAATCTGGATGGCAAGTTGTTGACAATCTAGAGAGAAACAGGAGACAACTTGGTGGTTTTGAGATGGACCTGTTGAAATGTGTAGAATCTCAGCACCAACTACTGCTGTCACCCAGTTGGAATCCAGTTCATCAACATAAATGTGGCTCACAGTTTCCGTAGTGTTGTCCGGCCACGTGATTAACTTGTTCTCTACGTGCACCAGATAGGGCGACCAACGTATGGTTAGTGTGACATTCGACGACTGGAAATTGTAAACGTTGTTCCTGCCGTCCTCGCTCCAATAGGTATGCCTTGGAACCTCCGCCTTCATGGATTTGTCACAGCAGGGGACACATGCGTAAACTTTCACACTCCATAAGTGGACTGGTCAAAGCAGCAGATGGGCCAATATAATCATATTTTTGGTTGAGGAAGAAGGTAGTAACTGGATAAACTACACTTTGTTCCATGTGAGCCTCTAAGGGCATTCCCACCAGAAATTGGTTATCCAGTTCATTAACAACTTGATTTAGAAAATATTTTCCAGCTACATTTTTGAGTACATATTCTGGCTAGATTCTGAGAAAACCACTGGGTTTGCAAGCAAGAGATGCAAGCTAGATCTACGTCCAGAAAACAATTTCTAACCATTAATGAAATGACAAGATTTTAGGATCCCTTTTTCCTTGTTTAGGAAGTGTGATCTCCGAAGAGTTGCACTTCCAGATGTTTGAAAAGGCAGAAAGATATACCTGTGAGAGAATGCAGAGAAGGGATTGGAATTGGTTACGGGCAATGGAGTCACCAGCAAAGACGACAGACCGGTTGCGCATGGCCATCAGAAACGCGGCAGGGTCAATTCTTGGGACATCACAAGAACCGTCAGGTTTCCACTTCCAGTAAAGATAGCCATCATCAGGTCGTCCATTCTTGTGGCAGTTCTGGTGAGCTTGTATATACTTGCAAGTGCTGCTGTTGTACAGTGGGGGTGTAGAATCAGGGACCCACTTCCCTTGCTCTAGCTTACACTCTCCTGCACTCAACAAACTTACAACGTCATGTTCAGAATAAGGAAACTATGGATGAGTATTGGAGTGTGGTTCCTGCTAATAAACTGTTTAGGTTTATGTTAGATCTTGTTGAACATTGAAAGAGAATTCAAGATTCTTGGAGCATGCATTTTAGGAAACCGCATTTCAAAGTGTACTCAAAATCTACCCTAAGCACTCATGAGTCGACAGGAGGCAAGAATTTGTCGAGGTCGGTTTTAGAAATGGAATGTTCCGGCTTTATCACAAAATATACTAGTCGTTGTGCTCAGAGAGGTTTGTAGATCCTTAAAGAGTTCCTTTGAAGTCGGGATTGGGGTTTTTCACCACGAACGGTCTTCAAAGCACTGAAAATCACTAGAGACATCCCCAAAGTCCAAAGACCAACCCCATGGACCCTATTCCATACTTAAGCGGTGAAGTTCCAGAGTTTCACCAGGTGTTTTTGTCGCGGGACATTTTGGATTCCTCCTGTGAATGGAGGAAACCCTACATTGACTAGCCAACAGTTATTTCTGCAGAAATAAAGAAGGAAGAGGCAGCGATTTTCAAACCTTCCATAGCGAGCAATTGTGATGAATTATCGGCAGGAGATGGTGCCGTTGTACCCTTCGTCACTATCTCTGGCCCTCTTGCTTCCTCAGCTCCTTCTGTGGTGTTTTGTGTCGTGCCTCTCAAGTTCTCCAAATAGCTGGAGCTTGATGCATTCTTTTCAATTCCTGTGTCAATCGATAATGAGCCATTTGATGTAGTGTTCAGAGAACTGGGACTAGTTACTGTTGAACTCTTTGCCTCCTTTGGCTCGACTTCTTCCTCTTCTTCTTCGTCTCCTGCTATTGATGTCAAGTTGCCAGGCAAGGCTGTTTCAAGTTCCGGATCATCGCTTCTGCTTACTACTTGCGAAGTTTCGTCCTGATCAGTTGTGGCACTGCTGGGGGGAGTGATAACAACCTCATGTGGGGTATCCTCCTGTAATGCAAAACCAAAATCGTTCAGAAAACTGAGCTATGGTGGAGAGTGCTTTCCGACATAACACCCTTAACTATTTTGAGCCTCTTTTACGGACAGGAACTCAATCATCTCTTTTAATCAACACTTGGTTAGCCTTCCCAGAGTCAATTTCGTTAAATTGGCGCCAAAATTGGGACATTCATCTGCACAAAGCTTTAAAAACTAGGAATAGGTTAGATTTACATTCCAGGCCGCGCTCCTGAAAGTGCTAAAGTCGTGGACTCTCTCCGATTTCACGAAATCGATGTTTCCATTACCAAGCAGAGTGTAAGCATGGCTTGCAAAACGTAACTTATGGTTACTGATCTTGGAATGGAAATGGGGTTGTCTACTTCCACGTCAATAGTGGTCCATAATCTTCCACTTTGAATGATTGCAAAAGGAAATCATCGGGTACATTCAGTGCAAAAACAATTTGATGTCAAGAGAGTTTGGCTCTTCGAGTACCCAAAGCGATCCCTCCAGTGAGCTCTATCAAGTGAGAGCACACTCAATACGTATTGGTTTACAGGAGTGTGCTTTCACCCAATGAGCGCACACTCCTGACTAAATGCTTGCAAATAGTATCCCCTACATTTGAGGAATACAAAAACAAAGACAAGAGGGATGCGAAAAGGAAGAGGAAGAGTTGGACATACCCCATGGCCAGCAGGTGCAGGCTGCCTTTCGAAGAACCCTGACGGCGCATCCGAGTTCGTGCAGTACAAGTAAGACCGCGTGACTACAAACGGGAGAAGAGCAACGAACAGTGCAACATAAACGCATCTCCGGTGCCTGGCCATGCTTCGGTAGTCGGAGCCATGGACCTTGGGCTCCTTCTCATCCACGCAGATACTCATCTGCACATGATCGCCCTTCCCCATTGCTGCTCCCACTAATTACGAAAGCTCGCTCATGCGATGGTGGGAATCTCCAGCCAGCTTGCCCTAATCAGATGCCACTTGAGGATCACCATCGATGAGACCTGTCACGGAGTGATACACGGTGTGAATGAAGCACGGGAAATTCCAAATCCCTCACTAGGTGTCAATATTCAATCAGTGGGTTGGTTCTCACTGGAGACTCATAATGCCAAGTCTACAGTGGAGGCAAACGTCTCTTTCGCTCGTCAGAACAAGGATGTACAGGTCTTATAACCTAGGTTTCTCCTCAATTCGATCCCATTGATCAAGCGAGAAATGCAAATCAAGATATGAAGCAACTAGGCATTATATATGTTCAATAACTTTCTCAAACCTCGAGGTTTACTAATCCAATGCACTGCAATTTTTACGATGCTAGCGACAAAAGTCCATACCCGTGCCAGAACAGAGGTCAAAGAGCTGTAAAGCTCCTGACGGCTCAATTGTGAGCTAGCACTTGGCAATGGACAATGCAAGGGATTTCAGCAGATACAAATTGTTACAAGTGTCGCCAATCAATTACCTAAACAAATGCTAGTTTCACCCCAAATCAAACGGGAACAACTACCGTAGCTCAAACAAACTCATAGCTACCAGCGACCTAACAAGAATCAATGCCGCTCCGATCCAGCCCCACAAAGTTCCACCAAATCCCTCGCACTTCTCAAATCAGCCCTTCAAGATCCGCCGTGATTCCAACCCTCCCAAACTCCAAATCCAAAGCATAAAAAACCCACCGCAATGTATCAAAACCAAAGATCGACACCAGCTCCTCTGGACAGTCCTCACTCAGTCACTCTCCTCTCGACTGACAGCCACACAAACTTCTCGATCTACGCAAATTCTAGTCCAACTCCAAATCACGAGATTCATACCATGGTCACGATCGATCAATCTTCAATCCTCACAGCAACTGCCAATGCAAGCATGAAAGCACACCCACGTGTACGCAAGAAATGAAAAGAGAATCGAACCTCTTCCGATCGATCCGTCACTCTGACAGTCCTGCAACGTCGTACTACCGGTATTTGTATTAGACTTGTACGTACTGTAAATCTCATCTGGCAGTGCGAATGTACTAATAAATGGTCAATCAACTTCCGGGAAGCAAACTTGGTCTCACAAGCTTATGGATCCCGCCATCCCGAGATCCAAACTAGCTTGACTGACTGACTGACTGACCCGGCCCAGATCGATAGAGAGGAATTGTTATTGTTCTTGGCACAGTTTCAAACTTTGAGAATTGTTATTGTTGTGATCGATGATGATAATTGTACGTCTGTGCAGGCAGGTTTGGACAATGGACACGGATGAGAGAGGAAGGGTCGGAGGGGATCGATTGATCATCGGTGTGTGGACTGTGGAGGTCAATGATGGAGGTTTCGGCTAATTCGGGAGCTGCATTATTAGATGGTCACGGACAAGGCTAGCGAAGTCGGAAAGCAACAGTGATGGGGGACGCAGTCAATGCGATGGAGCCGGGGACTGGAGCTGGGATTTGGAATGCCGGGCCTGAGTGGGAACGCCCGGGGAGGAGCTGGATCATCATCGCAAATGTTCGTAATCAAGTACGGAGCACTTGTGCAGTCAAAAAGTAAAAGTAAAAGTAAAAGTAAAAGTAATTTCTTAATTTCTTAATTCATGAAAACTTCAAACTTCAATAATCAATATCTATTATACTATAGGCTTAAACGCCACAAAATAAAGTCTATGCACCCATCCTTGCAAAGAGCTTTTCAACAATACCAAGAATATGACCAGGGATGCATGATTTAAGAAATAAACAAAACCAAGAAACAAAATAAATAAATAAATAAATAAACAATCAAATAAATTCACTGAAGGTATAGAATAGTGTGCCCTTTACCATTGCGACAATCAAAATCACAATAAAAGTAATGGTCTAATTTTTTTAATTCAAAAATAAGTGAAAAATCAATAACTTTTACAATGTAGGTCGAAATGTCACAAAACAATGCTTGTGCATTCTTCAAAATAACAATAAAAGTAAATTTCTAATTTTTTTATTAAAAAATAAATCAAAAAACAATAAATTTCACACCATATATCAAAATGCCACAAAACAATACTTGTGCATCCTTCAAAATAATAATAAAAATAATTTTCTAATTTTTTGATTTGAAAACTATTCAAATATCAATAACTTTCACATCATTGGGCAAAATGACACAAAACGATGCCCATGCATCCCTCTTCATGGAAAGTATTTTGATGGTACCAAGATGCAATTAGGAAACATAGGGTGGTTGCATGAAAGCCTAACCATTTTGAGTAGCATTTTCTACAGTACTCATGATTTTTTTGGGAGTACTATATAACTTAAAAAATAATTTAAAAAAAAGGTTTGACGTATAAATCTTTATGAAGAAGGTACCCTAGGAAGGAAAAGCATAGAAAAATTCTCTAAGTAGGAGAACTAAAAAAGTATAAAATCTCATGCAAATAGATATTTTGACATTTTAATTTATAAAAAAATAGGGAAAATAATTTTCAAAAAATAAAAAAATTGAACATTTGGGAAGACTTCATGGTAAAGAAATTTCACCAAAAGAATTATCTTGAAACCATTTTCAATGTTCATAATTGCAAGGGAGCCCTATTTGCATAAATGTAGAGAATATAAAATAGTGTTCTTTTAAATTATTTTTGGTAGGCACATGCATTTCTAGTGTGGAAATAGCCTACACAAATTTTAGCTCTAAATCATTAATTTTTAGTAGTCCCCAGTATTAAAAGACTCTAAACCACAAAATCTAACAAATTAGCTTAATTTTAATTTTAATATTTTTAAATAATTTCTAAAAATAATTTCTCTAATGATTGTTTAGTTTGTGATCTTAAAAAAAAACAAATTCAAGTACATCAATTTCAATCTGCAAAAATTATGGCCAATGACAACTCAAAATCTTCAAGTGATGTAAAATAGTACCAATCTTTCTTGCATTCACCCTACACAATTCTAGAGATCTCACCATAACAAATAAAACAAACAACTTTAACTTAAGTTAAGGACTAGTGTGCCCTATGTTGTTGCCAAATTCAAAACAAAACTAAAGGTAATTTTTTTAATTTTTTAATTTCATAAAAACTTTGAAATTCATTAACTTTCACGTTGTAGGTTCAAATTGGGGTCTAAATACCACGAAATTATAAAGAGGAGGTGATTTTCCAATTTGTGAGTTTTATAGTTTTGTGATTGGTTGCTTCTTTTTGCATTGGGATTTACCAATTCAAATGTTAATTGGGTGTTTTAGCACCATTTTTCTTAATGGGCAGTTTTGTAGCCAATTTGGTTTATATTCTTTGGGTAGTTGGTTGGTGTGATTGGTGAGTTTTTTTAGTTGGTTTGATGTTTAGTTGGCAGTGGGTGGAATTGTCTCTACCAATTCCTATTAGGTGGGAGATGTTGATGGGCAGGGCACCCATTGTTGAGATGTCCAATGAACGTCCCAGCTTGAATTGGTTGTGTTTTGTTTCTTTTGTTTTAATTGTGAGTAATTAGTCTACTGTAAATGCGCCCATGCTCTAAAAGCGATCATGACATAGAGGGATATTTTGCTTTCTTCAATGTACTAGTGGTGTACATTTTAGGAGGTGGTTGCTTTTAGTAACCACTTCTTTTCAACTTCAATTTGTAACTAATTCCACCAAGATTCAAAAAATATGAAACTTGGGTTAGATGCTATTTTCATTTTTCTTCTGTGAAAATTTGCTGAAAATTATTTCTAGGAATTTAGCTTCCCCCAAAGGCAATCAATTCTTAAATAGTTGCTTTATGAGCAAACTACCTTAAGTATGTGTGATTTGTTGAGTTTGTGTGAGATTGTTACTTTGAATGTGTGCTAATTAGATGAGATTCCTATGTAGGTTTAGAGTGAGTGGATGGGAAATGAGAATGTTGGATTTGTGTTAATGTAGTTGAGTTTGTGATAGTGAGATAATTCAAAAACCATATTGGGGTGAATGCAAGAAACATTTTCTAGTTTTGTTACATTAGCCACAATACTCATGATTTTTTCAGTAGTACTATAAAATTAGAAAAAAAATTAGAAAAAAAAATTTGGTCATGTATAAACCTTTAAAGAAGAGGTACCTTACGAAGGAAAAGCATAGAATTTCTTTTTAAGTAGGAGAATTAGAAAAGTGCAAAATCTCATGAAAATAGGTTCTTTGACGTTTTAATTTGTAAAAAATAGGGAAGACAACTTTTAAAGAAACTAAAAATTAAATGATTTGAGAGACTTTATGATGAATAGATCTTACTAAATACATGACCTTGAAGCCATTTTCATTGTTTAGAATTGTATGCACAAGGGAGCCCTATTTGCATGAATGTAGAGGACACAAAATAATATTTTTTAAAGTTCTTTTTGGTGGGCACATGCATCTCTCGTGTAGGGGTAGAGCCCAAAAATTTCAGCTCTAAATCATTAATTTTGGGTAGTCCCCAATACTAAAAACCCCTAAACCGCAAAGTAAGACAAATTAGCTAACTTGAAATTTAAGTATAAAACGATTTTTGAAATATTTTGAAAAATGAGTTCTCTAATTATTGTCCAAATGCTAATCTTCACAAAAAAAATTCAAGTACATTGGCTTCAATTTGCAAAAGATATGGCCAATTATAACTTAAAAATTGCAAATGTGATACAAAATAGTATTATTGTTTCTTGCATTCACCCATTGGATGGTGCAAAATAAGAAAATCTGTAATCTTTGAATAGTGATGTAATTGAATTAATTAATTGTCACTTTGGAGAATGTCTTAGTTTGTGATTGGGCTATGTGGTATGTATTTTGTGTTGAATTGTTGGTTTGGAACTATATTAGCCTATGTACTTGATTGTATTAACCTATTTGAGACTAATTAGTTGATTATTTGTGACATGGAATTTATATGTTTGAGTTTGTCTGATGTATTAGCCTAATTGGTTTCTTATTGAATCATTATATTGAACTGATTTGTTGCTTGTGTGTAAGCTTTAGCCAAATGGGATTATAATGTTAATACTGCACTCCGTAAGTGTCATGCAGGTTTAGTACTTGTTATTAATTTGAACCAAATTGGATAAATGTATGTTTGTATAGAACAAATTGGGTGTGAATCTTGTCATGGCATGTGAGTGCTGGATTGAGAGTTTATTTGATGCTAAGTTGGAGGATATATATTGGTTGTGATAAATGTCTGAATCCTAATTGGAAGTGTAAGAGTAGAAGTTGTAGGATCATATTTCCTAGTTGTGATTTGATCTGCATATATGTATTAAGGTACGTCCAGACTTGCTGTTAAGGGGAGAAGTAGCGGTCGATGTTGGAAGGCAAACCCAACGACCATTTTGATATGTATTGTTTCGGGATTAGCAATTCACCGTGGAAGCTAATGTGGCCCATTGAAAGAGCGGTGGTTACAATCTTGCCACCGTGGTTACGTGCTTGCAATGGAGGTCTAATATTTTAATTGACTTGAGGAGCACTGCACGTTAAATAGTACCATAATCTCAAGGAAACGTAGATGCATCGCGCAGAAGTACGGATCTCCTGAAGTCGGAGGTAAAGAATATTAAAACCTACGTAAGTACTATTGGAAATTTAACGCAGCACTGAGCATGTGTGCAGAGTATGTCTCTCAATCGTGGAGAGCAAAACTGTCGTAGTATAAGGTATGCGCAAGCAGAATCGCCAATTGAAATGAATGCATTCTGTGCATTCTAGGTGACGATTATGTGCACACACCTTATCTGAATTCTCTGCAACTTCAAACCATAGGCAGAGTGCAAAGTGAGGTCACGGCTCAAATGCATCAAACTAGAGCCTTCAATTGGAAAAAGAAATTGAACCAGACTTCTCCCCATGGACTAAATCTCTTGTCTGCCGAATGTCAATCCCAAGCATCGGCTGAGTGGGAGCGACATTCTTTGCACACGCTCCGTCCATGACTCCACTCGACTGCGTAGCGGCAACACATTTCCAAAAGGCATGCTACCAAGGACATCACATATTGTGGAGAACTTGGGCCTCACCTCAGGATCATCGTTCCAACACTTCGAGATGAACCCTGCCAAGTCTGGATGTAGTCCAGCCGGGAGCGTCGGCCTGCGCTTCTCAATCACGTCGCTCTCACTCAAATGCTCGTAAGGCGCATTGCCCGTCAGGATTTCGTAGCATGTCATAGCGAAGCTGTACACATCCGTCTTCATTAGCTGCTCAGCTTTGAGCTCGCTTCTCTTGGCCCTTAGGACCTCGGGAGCTCGCCACAGATTTGTGCCTACACGGTGCGCAACATTCGAGTTCCCAATACGATGGGATACTCCAAAATCAGTGATTTTCACATCAAACCGTCCACAATGGTCGTGGACCAACACGTTCGCTGCTTTGATGTCCCTGTGGACGACATTCTTGGAGTGAAGGAAGTTCAAACCCAGAGCTATCTTGAGGCACAGCTCCTGAGCTTCAGCGCCGCTGAACAGAGGGGAAGATGTCCGACCTTCCTTGCGCAAGAGCTGTAAGCGAGAATTGATCAGTTTTCGGAGATCCATGTCCATGCGCTCCATCATGATCCAGCCGCCATTGTCATCCACAGAAACGCCGATCAACCGAGCAATGTGTGGATGCTGAAGCCTCATAAGAAAGTCCACTTCCTCTCTGAAACTCAGAGAGAACGATTTGAACCTCTTCACTGCAAATGCGCATCCCAGCCAATTCACTTCGTAAACTTCGTTGCTGCCTCCGGCTCCAATGGGTCGTCTCCACTCTACATCAGCAGGGTCTATGGACAGATGGATCGGCAATTTTTCTAACATACTTGCAATCTCCAGGCATTTGTTTCCATCATCGTCGTTATGGGTGGTCCATTGTAACGCACAGTCCTCTGTCACCGTCGTTTGCTTTCGGGCTTGATCACATGCAGCACGGATGGTGGCCAATCTGTCACAGATTGCAGAAAACCCAGGCCTGTTCTCTGGGTCCTCATCCGCGCAATCGAGAATAAGCTCCGCCAGGTCGTCACCAATGCCAGCGGGAAGCTCTAACTTAGCCGTTGCTTTTCTAACATCCTGTTTTAAATTTACAGAGCTGGAAGGCAACAAGAACAAGAGTTCCCATCCTGATAGGAGTGCAATGCAAAGTGTAAAAAAGTTATAAACATCTGCAGCTTTTGACAAGTTTCTGGCATGATCTGAGAACGCAAAACCGCCGATCTTGATGTCAAACTGGCCATCAGTATGCACATTCATCAAAATAATGTCATCAGTCAAGGATCCGTGTACAACTTCTCGGCCATGCAAGAACTTCATACCCAAAGCAATCTTCGTGGCAATGTCAATAACTTCGCAGCCATCAAAGGGAGGAGCCCTTGATGCCCTGACACGATCATTCATAACTCCTTGCAGGTTCGTTTCCAAGCGTTCCATCACTATGGACACCTTTCTTTGCCGAAGGTCCACGTTGAATCCCAAAAGTTGCACTACATGCGGATGTGGAAGCCTCATTAAGATCTCCAGTTCCTTGGGGTAAGGTTCGAAAACTTGGAAGTCATCAATGGTGAGTTCTTTGACCGCAACCTTGCAACCAAGCCAAGTGGCACTTTTGACCTCGCTAGAGCTTCCAACGCCAATGAGTTTTCCTATATGCAAGTCAGATGATGAAATCCTTAGATGCTCTGGAATGCTCCGGAATCTAGTCAGGTGTCCAGCCTCTGCCACGCGGGGCTCCTCAACCCATAGAAAGTCCATGGAAAGGAGAAGAAGAGCAACCCTAAGGCTGGTGTGAATAAAGAGCCTGATGGGGTTCTTGTACTCGCTAGTGAAGAGGACCTGCATCCATCAATGTGATACGATTCAAAATATCTATCACTGCAGAAGCATAAACATATAGAGCTTGCAATTCATGATTCCTACTCCGCTCTACTAACTCAGGAATCCAAGAAAGAAAAATCTTCGATTGCACTGTAGGAACCATCACCTGCATGACCATCAAACATTCACAAGCTCCATCAGCAGCCTTTTCCGAAAAAAATTGCAAACCCTAGCGTGTAATTTTAACGACACCAAGTTGCAAGTTTTCAACTCTTACCCAAATGAGATCCCTGAAGATTCTTGTCCAAAATGTACACAATCTCCACATGAAATCCAGATTCAATTTTTGTTACACCAATAATCAACACTTCGAAATTCGTACTTTATTCACAATTTAGTCATATGGAGTCCAAAAACTACAAACTAACTCACTAAGATGCATCAGAACCCTCCTTCAATCGCCGAAATGATCCAAGTTTCAAATTGAGACAAGATAACACCCTAAATCATCCTCAAATGCTAATTTGGACGCGTACATACCTTAAAGAATAGCGCTCGCTATCAAGTCTTCAAGAAAGGTAATAAATCCTTCAACTCTCCAATTCATGCATGCTGCAATCCCAGTAATCGCCCCATGGTCTACCTCTCTAGAAAGAATTCAGAACCTTGACCCTGTGCTAAATATGGAACGTCGAAAATTCCAGCAAGTGAATCCTTGACCAAGTTTTCGAAAAAGATGGAGAATATATTAAGAGGAGAATCACGCAGTCATTTCTTCTTTGAGCGAGCTCTCTGGACTCTCATTCTCTTCACTAGAGACCCGACAACAATAACTAATGACACTACACTTCCAAACTGAAGAACAAGATGAATTACTGAATGCCGGGACTCCCATATTACGCGTACATAATTTAAAGGTTAATGCTATCAATTCTTAGTAAACACGGATGTATAATAAATCCTTCGACTCTGCAATTCACGCATGCTGCAATCCCGGAACTTCCCCCACGGTCTACCTTTCTAAAAGATCCATAACCCTCATTCTGTGCTAAATTTCGAAGGGCGAAAATTGCAGCAAGTAAATCCTTGACCGAATTTTCGTAAATGACGGAGAATGTATTAAGACGAGAATCATGCAGTCATTTCTTCTTTGTGCGAGCTCACTCTCATCCTCTTCACTAAATTAGTTAACTTAGAGACAGCTTGAGTCTTATAGCAAGAGCTACTGACTCGACACTTTTAAACTGAAGCCAAAAGATGAAAATATCGGAAACTCCCGTACCTCCACAATACTCTGAAGCAGGTTGACTCGTTGCATCCACTCCGTCTGCTGCGCTCACAAGAAACTAAGCTTACAAATGCACCGCCTGCTGATCGCCAATCTGCCGTCGCAACGATTCCGAAACCAGGAGAGTTCCTGCCGTCTGCGAGAAGGCGACTTCCCTCTCACTACTTCGTGTCCCTTGTTACAATTCCCTGCAACTCTGACGATACCAGAAAAAAAAGTCAGAGAAGAAGAGCGTTAACCTTTCACGAACCTTCCCTTTCTACATAAAATTCCGAGGATGAATAGTTGCCCTTTTGTCCTACATAGAAGTATTCTTTGTCATTCACCCTTGAAGGGTTAAAAATGTCAACATTCTTTCTTTTTGGTATTGTCATGTAGGAAGTCTATAAGGCCCTCAAGCTCTAAAAGCGTCCTCAATCCATAAGTACAATTTGCTTTCTTATTACACCAGCAATATACAAAACATTATACATTTCAAAAAGTGAACTCTTTTATTGACTATGAGTTTCAACTTCAAAAATTCATAACTAATTTTGCAAAGCTCCAGAAAACATGAAACAATTTGGAATAAATGCCAATCCCATTTGTCTTTCAAGGAAAACTTACTGAAAAATATTTTAAGAAGGATAACCTCCCCAAAATAGTTTTTAGCTTTTAGATGGGAGCTCTAAGAACCTTACCTACCTTAGTGCATGTCCTAGTTGCACAAACTTATCCATATTATCTAAATGCCTTTATATGAGATATTGGAAATAAATACAAAACACCTAATTGCAATTTTGCAATCCCTTCTACTTGTAGTATAGTGTACATTCTTTCTTTATTCTATAACCTAAAGTTAAGAGTCATATTGTCTTTGGCTCTTAGGACATCTTCAATGCCTTGAAAAAAATTGTTGAAGAAATAAAACAAGTTTTGAATGATGTGTATGGAAATAATACTTTGGAGTAACTACTATTATTAAAAGCCCATTTAAAAACACTTAAAACAAACACAACAATATCTAGTTTAAACTTTGGATGACGAAAATAGACCCCATTGAAAGTAAATTTGAAGGGAAAATTATAATAGCCTTGGCAGAATCATGCCTAAGAATATCATCAATGGTCAATCAATTCATGACACAATATTCACAATAGTAGAAACTCTATCATTTCCCCCATGAAGCATTGCTCTAACTACCAAGCCAATAGATCGCATTGTTTTTAAAGCTTTATCATTCATAAAATGCTAATTATAGTACATCGTGCAAAAATAGGGAGTACAACATAGAAGCTTCAAATGTGGTGTGGAGGAAAAACATCCTAGTAAGCAACAACTACAATCTCATAGCTTGCAACCATTATATCCAACTATTGTTTTACATCTTGGTCCATTTATTCTTTTAATAATAATGCCCCATGCCACATTTAACTACTTCTAAACTTTTGAAAGTTCAAAATTAACAATGGTCATGAGGAGGAAAAAAATGATCATCAAGAGATAATTATAAAATTTCATTCTTCATTTGACTCTCTTCCAATTTCTTATACTAAATTGCATTTAAGTATAAGAAAATTACTCAACTTGTTATTATTTTGAAATGAATACAAGCTATAATTTTATGCACTCCAAAAAATTGAAGTACAAAGTCCCCTATGCAACATTTTCCATCATCACATGCAATTTTATGACATTCTAGTCTTCCATCTATGGTGAGGTTTTCATCAAAGCCACTTGTACAAGCTTGAACTACCTTGAACTATAGAACTTCCATCATCACATGCAATCTAATCACATTATAACCTTCCATTTGTATTGAGGTTTTGATTGAAGCTACCCATACAACATTGAACTATATAATTACCATCACCACATGCAATCTAATCACATTGCATTGTCTTCTATCTCCGGGTTCCTTAAAAAATGCATTCTAAGAGAAACTTAAATCCCCTTTAACTACCAATAAGACTCTACAATAATTTTTTAATATAATAGTGGGAACCATATTGAATTGCTTATTTGGTTGATTTGAAGCGTAGTTATATTATGTCCATTGTAACTAAGGATGTCCACCTATTGGATGTAAACACATTAGAAGATTTTCAGTTGCACTAGAGGGCTACAAGTTCCTTGGGGTTTTTAAACCCTTGGAACTTATTGCAGTTGCTGCTTGATGTGGCTCAACAATTGTCATGTCATTAAAAAAATTATTTTTTTCCAAGAAGAAAATTAAACTAAAAGTTTTTTTGTTTTTTTTCAAAAATTTATGAAAAATCTATGATAGCCATTTCTTGGCTACCTGGGGAACCGCGATGGGAATGGCCCTAAATAGCCCTTCGAGCCCTTAGAAAATCTTCTAATGCTCTTAAGGGTTTTATTTTCCTAGTTTTATTGGGACTTATTAGGAATGAAGAAGATTTGAAATTCTCATATCTTATAAACTACTACACAACAATATTGTTGTAATTGTATGAACAATATATATGTATCCTAATTAACTCATCTACAACCATGGTCACAAAAATAAGCTTGCACTCTAATATAAGCTTGAACTCATACAAGTCTAATGCAAGATCCAATAGTTTATTTCCCACCATAGCTCTTTGTACTAAATTTGATAATTAAATGTTTTTTTGTTGAAATATAGTCACAAATAGTCAATGAAGTAGAATGGCATTCAAATTACTTTCTCCAAATCACGTTTTAATTTATTATATTAAGTACAGATGGTCACAACCCGGTGTCATAAAAAAGGTCACATTGTCATCTCACTTTTCTGATCCCGTTATTTCATCCTATTTTTTATTGCGCCCATGTTGTGTTGCATTGCAATGGGCTCCTTTCTTTTATAATTTAAATATGTTAGGAGTTGTACAAATATGATTGGACAATGTCACGTTCTCAACACCTGTTGAATGAGAGATTAATTTATAAGTTTCACTGACAAGGTTCTAATAATAAGTTAATTTTAAAAAAAAAGTTCTGATTGAAGTGTACTCGCAGTCCTATTGGTTCGAATTGCCACCTAAGCACCCTACACTTCCACGTCACCGTCGTCACCCCCGTGGTGCCGTGGCCAACCTCCTTGCCGTCTTCTCGCAATAACTTACCGAATTTCTTCATGAGCTCCTCGCCATCGCCAGCACGATCGCGATCGGCCCTTGTAATGCTTCCCCTAATTACTCCATACTCAAGTTAGATTTCATATCTTCACAACCCAATTCTTTCTCCCTTCACTTCTCTTTTCAAGTTTCCAATTAAACCTTGATAGAATCGGTTTGAATCAGACAGAAACTCTCGCTGTCAAATTCGACGCTCTGTTGTGTGTGTGATTGAAGATATTAGTGCAACTGGTGTGGCGATGGCGATGACGGTACGAACACTATGGAAACAAGTGAGAAGGAGGTCTGGTTTCCCACGAGGCCTTGCGAACACCGCCGGTTCGCTTGCCTTTCCCGAGGTCGTGATAGTCGCAGCGAAGCGGACACCGGTGGGATCGTTCCAAGGCGCACTTGCTTCGCTCTCGGCGCCCGAGCTTGGATCAATTGCAATTCGAGGTTCCACAATTTGTTGCTCTTATTCATGGATACTTCTTTGAGTAATTCAATGTTTTCTTTTATGGCCGGTGATCGATAGGAACAAGAATGGAGATGGAGCTTTGAAGTCGAGTTTAATATGTGATTGCGGGTATTAGATTGGTGATAGTACTTCTGTTTTCCCTAGAGGAAGAGCATGTGCCTTCGAGGACATGGATCATGTACATCAAACTTTAGAATGTGTGATTTATTTAGAACTAATGGTATTAGATATTAACCTGGATTTACGCCGAATTGTGGTACGTGTGGAGCTAGCTATAGTTTTTTAATAATTTAATTGATATTCGAGTGATCTGGAGAAATGTACTGGCATTGATATACAGGTGCATTAGAGTCTGTCAAGTTGTCTGCAGAGCATGTCAACGAGGTGTTCATGGGTAACGTTTTGAGTTCAGGAGTTGGTCAAGCTCCGGCTCGCCAAGCCGCGTTGGTGAGTTCTTTGTAAATTACCCGTATTTTTTGTATAAGAATTGAATTGAAGAATCGAAAGAGTATATCACTTGTTTGCTTAACGGAGCGTTTGATGTCACCGAAAATTTTCTCCTAAGATTGGAGTCAATATGGAAACAATGTGACTGAACCCTAAACCCTTGGCAACCAGAATGTTAGTAGTTGGAAAGAGTTCGATGAATTGATCAAAACCTCTTTTCTGTCGTCCATTTGTAATGGTATTCCAGAAGGCGGGATTACTACCAGCAACCATATGCACCACTGTGAACAAAGTCTGTGCCTCCGGCATGAAGGGTACGTCACGATGAAGCTCGTGAATGTCTTTTGAATGTGTGACATACATTCACGCTGGATTTTCTTTAATTTTTTTTTCTAGGATGCAGAGCTCAGTCTCATTTGAAGTGTAAATGTGAAGAAAACTTTGTGGAAAGTTAGCAACACCTTATCTAGGCCTCTCCTTGTTAGGAAACGAGTTGTCTAACGAGTTAATATTTGTACGTCTAACGAGCTAATATTGCTTGATTCAACTCTTTTTAGTCCCATAAAGTTCCACCAAATCACTCGCACTTCTCAAATCAGGCCTTCAAGATCCGCCGAGATTCCAACCCTGCGAAACTCCAAATCCAAAGCATAAAAAACCCACCGCAATGTATCAAAACCAAAGATCGACACCAGCTCCTCTGGCCAGTCCTCACTCAGTCACTCTCCTCTCGACTGACAGCCACACAAACTTCTCGATCTACGCAAATTCTAGTCCAACTCCAAATCACAAGATTCATACCATGGTCACGATCGATCAATCTTCAGTCCTCACAGCAACTGCCAATGCAAGCATGAAAGCACACCCACGTGTACGCAAGAAATGAAAAGAGAATCGAACCTCTTCCGCTCCGTCACTCTGACAGTCCTGCAACGTCGTACTACCGGTATTTGTATTAGACGTGTACGTACTGTAAATTTCATCTGGCAGTGCGAATGTACTAATAAATGGTCAATCAACTTCCGGGAAGCAAACTTGGTCTCACAAGCTTATGGATCCCGCCATCCCGAGATCCAAACTAGCTTGACTGACTGACTGACTGACCCGGCCCAGATCGATAGAGAGGAATTGTTATTGTTTTGGGCACAGTTTCAAACTTTGAGAATTGTTATTGTTGTGATCGATGATGATAATTGTACGTCTGTGCAGGCAGGTTTGGACAATGGACACGGATGAGAGAGGAAGGGTCGGAGGGGATCGATTGATCATCGGTGTGTGGACTGTGGAGGTCAATGATGGAGGTTTCGGCTAATTCGGGAGCTGCATTATTAGATGGTCGCGGACAAGGCTAGCGAAGTCGGAAAGCAACAGTGATGGGGGACGCAGTCAATGCGATGGAGCCGGGGACTGGAGCTGGGATTTGGAATGCCGGGCCTGAGTGGGAACGCCCGGGGAGGAGCTGGGATCATCATCGCAAATGTGATGTTCGTAATCAAGTACTTGTGCAGTGTGCCGTTGCCACAGTCAAAAAGTAAAAGTAAAAGTAATTTCTTAATTTCTTAATTCATGAAAACTTCAAACTTCAATATCTATTATACTGTAGGCTTCAACCCCACAAAATAAAGTCTATGAACCCATCCTTGCAAAGAGTTTTTCAACAATATCAAGAATATGACCGGGGATGCACGGTTTAATCCCTAAATTCCCATTGTCCCCTCAAGGGACAAATCAAATTTTGGGCAAGTTCCTGTGATCTCAATTTTTGGTGAATTGTTTTGAAACTTTCCCATAAGTTAGAAAAAGTGATTATCTATGTGGGAATATAATTTTTATTTTAGTTGGTACCCGGGAGCAAAAGTTATATCACAAAAAGCCTGAAACTAAACTTGATGGGCAACACCAAAAAAATTGCAAAAATTCAAAATAAATTTTAATTTTTTTTTCCCTGAAATGTTTTCTTTTTGTCAACATGTGAAGCTTTGATTTGTTCTATTTGGACTAATTATGAGAAAGTTAAAGACAATTTTGTTTTTCGGGCAATTTCAACATTTTCTTGAAAAAATAATTTTTAGGGTTCATTTCTGAATGCAATTTTCACAATTTTTCACAAATTTTTTTCTGAGAATGTTGTGTTCAATTGCTAAAACAATCTCACCATTGGAATTATTGTCTTTCAATCTCATTTTGGAGTTATTAATGATTTAGTTTTTTTTTCCAATCTTAGACCTATTTCTACTTAGCATTCTTTTAAAGGATGAAAATCAAGTGTGTTTTTTTTTAATTTTTTTTCCTAGACTTTCAACTCAATTCTTCAATATAAATTTTTTTTAATTCAAAGTTTGTAGTGCAAAAAAAATTCACAATTGGCGGTCAAAGTCATCTGAAATTGCGGGCCAATGTTCAAAAAAACTTTCTTTTTCAACTTTGAATGCTAATATCTTCCAATCTATACGGTCAAACTTCATGAAATTTTTACCATGTAAGCTATGACAAGTAAAATACAAGATCCTATGGTTAGATTCTAAAAAAATAATTTTTTTTGTATTCTTGGATGAATGCAACAAAAATGACAGTTTTGAGTGGTTTTTGGCAGAAAAATGGCCTTGGGAATTTAGGGATTAAGAAACAAACAAAATCAAGAAACAAAATAAATAAATAAATAAACAATCCAACAAATTCATTTAAAGTATAGATTAGTGTGCCCTTTACCATTGCAACAATCAAAATAACAATCAAAATAATGTTCTAATTTTTTAATTAAAAAATAAGTAAAAAGTCAATAACTTTTACATTGTAGGTCGAAATGTCACAAAACAATGCTTGTGCATTCTTCAAAATAACAATAAAAGTAAATTTCTAATTTTTTTATGAAAAAATAAATCAAAAAGCAATAAATTTCACACCATATGTCAAAATGCCACAAAACAACACTTGTGCATACTTAAAAATAATAATAAAAATAATTTTCTAATTTTTTGATTTGAAAACTATTCAAATATCAATAACTTTCACATCATTGGGCAAAATGACACAAAACGATGCCTATGCACCCCTCTTCATAGAAGGTATTTTGACGGTATCAAGATGCAATTAGGAAACATAGGGTGGTTGCAAGAAAGCCTAACCGTTTTGAGTAGCATTTTCTATAGTACTTATGATTTTTAGGGGAGTACTATATAATTTAAAAAACAATTGAAAAAAAAGGTTTGATGTATAAACCTTTACGAAGAAGGTACTATAGGAAGGAAAAGCATAGAAAAATTCTCTGAGTAGGAGAACTAAAAAAGTATAAAATCTCATGAAAATAGATATTTTGACATTTTAATTTGTGAAAAAATAGGAAAAATAATTTTCAAAAAATAAAAAAATTGGACATTTGGGAAGATTTCATGGTAAAGAAATTTCACCAAAAGAATTATCTTGAAACCATTTTCAATGTTCATAATTGCAAAGGAGCCCTATTTGCATGAATGTAGAGAATATAAAATAATGTCTTTTAAATTATTTTTGGTAGGCACATGCCTTTCTAGTGTGGAAATAGCCTACACAAATTTCAGCTCTAAATCATTAATTTTTAGTAGTCCCCAGTATTAAAAGATCCTAAACCACAAAATGTGACAAATTAGCTTAATTTTAATTTAAATATTAAATATTTTTTTAAATTTCTAAAAATAATTTTTCTAATCATTGTTTAGTTTGTGATCTTAAAAAAAAAATTTCAAATACATCAATCTCAATCTTCAAAAGTTATGGCCAATGACAATTCAAAATCTTCAAGTGATGTAAAATAGTACTAATCTTTCTTGCATTCACCCTACAGAGTTCTAGAGATCTCACCATAATATACAAAACAAAAAACTTTAATTTAAATTAAGGACTAGTGTGCCCTATGTTGTTGCTACATTCAAAACAAAACGAGAGGTAATTTTTTTAGTTTTTTAATTCATAAAAACTTTGAAATTCATTAACTTTCACATTGTAGGTTCAAATTGGGGTCTAAACACCACGAAATTGTAAAGAGGAGGTGATTTTCCATTTTGTGAGTTTTATAGTTTTTGTGATTGTTGCTTCTTTTTGCATTGGAATTTACCAATTCAAATGTTAATTGGGTGTTTTAGCACCATTTTTCTTAATGGGCAGTTTTATAGCCAATTTGGTTTATATTACTTGGGTAGTTGGTTGGTGTGATTGGTGAGTTTTCTAGTTGGTTTGATGTTCAATTGGTGGTGGTTAGAATTGTCTCTACCAATTCCTATTAGGTGGGAGATGTTGATGGGCAGGGCACCCATTGGTGAGATGTCCAATGAACGTCCCAACTTAAATTGGTTGCGTTTTGTTTCTTTTGTTTTAATTGTGAGTAATTAGTGTGCTCTAAATGCACCCATGCTCTAAAAGCGATCATGACACAAAGGTATATTTTGCTTTCTTCAATGTACTAGTGGTGTACATTTTAAGAGGTGGTCACTTTTAGTGACCATTTCATTTCAACTTCAAAATTTGTAACTAATTCCACAAAGGTTCAAAAAATATGAAACTTGGGTTAGATGCCATTTTCATTTTTCTTTTGTAGAAATTTGCTGAAAATTATTTCAAGGAATTTAGCTTCCCCCAAAGGCAATCAACTCTTAAATGGTTGCTTCATGAGCAAACTACCTTAAGTATGTGTGATTTGTTGAGTTTGTGTGAGATTGTTACTTTGAATGTGTGCTAATTGGATGAGATTCCTATGCAGGTTTAGAGTGAGTGGATGGAAAATGAGAATGTTGGATTTGTGTTAATGTAGTTGAGTTTGTGAGATAATTCAAAAACCATATTGGGGTGAATGTAAGAAACACCTTCTGGTTTTGTTGCATTGGCCACAATATTCATGATTTTTTTAGTAGTACTATAAAATTAGAAAAAAAATTTGAAAAAAATTTGGTCATGTATAAACTTTTAAAGAAGAGGTACCGTACGAAGGAAAAGCATAGAATTTTTTTTTAAGTAGGAGAACTAGAAAAGTGCAAAATCTCATGAAAATAGGTTCTTTGACGTTTTAATTTGTAAAAATTAGGGAAGACAACTTTTAAAGAAAATCAAAATTGGTGATTTGAGAGACTTGATGATGAATAGATCTTACTAAATAATTAACCTTGAAACCATTTTCATTGTTTAGAATTGTATGCACAAGGGAGCCCTATTTGCATGAATGTAGAGGACACAAAATAATGTTTTTTAAAGTTCTCTTCGGTGGGCACATGCATTTCTCGTGTAGGGGTAGAGCCCAAAAATTTCAGCTCTAAATCATTAATTTTGGGTAGTCCCCAATACTAAAAACCCCTAAACCGCAAAGTGTGACAAATTAGCTAAATTGAAATTTAAGTATAAAACGATTTTTGAAATATTTTGAAAAATGAGTTCTCTAATTATTGTCCAAATGCTAATCTTCACAAAAAAAATTCAAGTACATTGGCTTCAATTTGCAAAAGATATGGCCAATTATAACTTAAAAATTGCAAATGTGATACAAAATAGTATTATTGTTTCTTGCATTCACCCATTGGATGGTGCAAAATAAGAAAATCTGTAATCTTTGAATAGTGATGTAATTGAATTAATTAATTGTCACTTTGGAGAATGTCTTAGTTTGTGATTGGGCTATGTGGTATGTATTTTGTGTTGAATTGTTGGTTTGGAACTATATTAGCCTATGTACTTGATTGTATTAACCTATTTGAGACTAATTAGTTGATTATTTGTGACATGGAATTTATATGTTTGAGTGTCTGATGTATTAGCCTATTTGGTTTCTTATTGAATCATTATCTTGAACTGATTTGTTGCTTGTGTGTAAGCTTTAGCCAAACGGGATTATAATGTTAATACTGCACTCCGTAAGTGTCATGCAGGTTTAGTACTTGTTATTAATTTGAACCAAATTGGATAAATGTATGTTTGTATAGAACAAATTGGGTGTGAATCTTGTCATGGCATGTGAGTGCTGGATTGAGAGTTTATTTGATGCTAAGTTGGAGGATATATATTGGTTGTGATAAATGTCTGAATCCTAATTGGAAGTGTAAGAGTAGAAGTTGTAGGATCATATTTCCTAGTTGTGATTTGATCTGCATATATGCATTAAGGTACGTCCAGACTTGCTGTTAAGGGGAGAAGTAGCGGTCGATGTTGGAAGGCAAACCCAACGACCATTTTGATATGTATTGTTTTGGGATTAGCAATTCACCGTGGAAGCTAATGTGGCCCATTGAAAGAGCGGTGGTTACAATCTTGCTTGCAATGGAGGTCTAATTTTTTAATTGACTTGAGGAGCACTGCACGTTAAATAGTACCATAATCTCAAGGAAACGTAGATGCATCGTGCAGAAGTATAGATCTCCTGAAGTCGGAGGTAAAGAATATTAAAACCTACGTAACTACTATTGGAAATTTAACGCAGCAAGCAGAATCGCCAATTGAAATGAATGCATTCTGTGCATTCTAGGTGACGATTATGGGTGCACACACCTTATCCGAATTCTCTGCAACTTCGAAACCATAGGCAGAGTGCAAAGTTAGGTCACGGCTCAAATGCATCAAACTAGAGCCTTCAATTGGAAAAAGAAATTGAACCAGACTTCTCCCCATGGACTAAATCTCTTGTCTGCCGAATGTCAATCCCAAGCATCGGCTGAGTGGGAGCGACCTTCTTTGCACACGCTCCGTCCATGACTCCACTCGACTGCGTAGCGGCAACACATTTCCAAAAGGCATGCTACCAAGGACATCACATATTGTGGAGAACTTGGGCCTCACCTCAGGATCATCGTTCCAACACTTCGAGATGAACCTTGCCAAGTCTGGATGTAGTCCAGCCGGGAGCGTCGGCCTGCGCTTCTCAATCACGTCTCTCTCACTCAAATGCTCGTGGGGCGCATTACCCGTCAGGATTTCGTAGCATGTCATAGCGAAGCTGTACACATCCGTCTTCATTAGCTGCTCAGCTTTGAGCTCGCTTCTCTTGGCCCTTAGGACCTCGGGAGCTCGCCACAGATTTGTGCCTACACGGTGCGCAACATTCGAGTTCCCAATACGATGGGATACTCCAAAATCAGTGATTTTCACATCAAACCGTCCACAATGGTCGTGGACCAACACGTTCGCTGCTTTGATGTCCCTGTGGACGACATTCTTGGAGTGAAGGAAGTTCAAACCCAGAGCTATCTTGAGGCACAGCTCCTGAGCTTCAGCGCCGCTGAACAGAGGGGAAGATGTCCGACCTTCCTTGCGCAAGAGCTGTAAGCGAGAATTGATCAGTTTTCGGAGATCCATGTCCATGCGCTCCATCATGATCCAGCCGCCATTGTCATCCACAGAAACGCCGATCAACCGAGAAATGTGTGGATGCTGAAGCTTCATAAGAAAGTCCACTTCCTCTCTGAAACTCAGAGAGAACGACTTGAACCTCTTCACTGCAAATGCGCATCCCAGCCAATTCACTTCGTAAACTTCGTTGCTGCCTCCGGCTCCAATGGGTCGTCTCCACTCTACATCAGCAGGGTCTATGGACAGATGGATCGGCAATGTTTGTAACATACTTGCAATCTCCAGGCATTTGTCTCCTTCATCGTCGTTTTGGGTGGTCCATTGTAACGCACAGTCCTCTGTCACCGTCGTTTGCTCTCGGGCTTGATCACATGCAGCACGGATGGTGGCCAATCTGTCACATATTGCAGAAAACCCAGGCCTGTTCTCTGGGTCTTCATCCGCGCAATTGAGAATAAGCTCCGCGAGGTCGTCACCAATGCCAGGAGGAAGCTCTAACTTAGCCGCTGCTTTTCTAACATCCTGTTTTAAATTTACAGAGCTGGAAGGCAACAAGAACAAGAGTTCCCATCCTGATAGGAGTGCAATGCAAAGTGTAAAAAAGTTATAAACATCTGCAGCTTTTGACAAGTTTCTGGCATGATCTGAGAACGCAAAACCGCCGATCTTGATGTCAAACTGGCCATCAGTATGCACATTCATCAAAATAATGTCATCAGTCAAGGATCCGTGTACAACTTCTCGGCCATGCAAGAACTTCATACCCAAAGCAATCTTCGTGGCAATGTCAATAACTTCGCAGCCATCAAAGGGAGGAGCCCTTGATGCCCTGACACGATCATTCATAACTCCTTGCAGGTTCGTTTCCAAGCGTTCCATCACTATGGACACCTTTCTTTGCCGAAGGTCCACGTTGAATCCCAAAAGTTGCACTACATGCGGATGTGGAAGCCTCATTAAGATCTCCAGTTCCTTGGGGTAAGGTTCGAAAACTTGGAAGTCATCAATGGTGAGTTCTTTGACCGCAACCTTGCAACCAAGCCAAGTGGCACTTTTGACCTCGCTAGAGCTTCCAACGCCAATGAGTTTTCCTATATGCAAGTCAGATGATGAAATCCTTAGATGCTCTGGAATGCTCCGGAATCTAGTCAGGTGTCCAGCCTCTGCCACGCGGGGCTCCTCAACCCATAGAAAGTCCATGGAAAGGAGAAGAAGAGCAACCCTAAGGCTGGTGTGAATAAAGAGCCTGATGGGGTTCTTGTACTCGCTAGTGAAGAGGACCTGCATCCATCAATGTGATACGATTCAAAATATCTATCACTGCAGAAGCATAAACATATAGAGCTTGCAATTCATGATTCCTACTCCGCTCTACTAACTCAGGAATCCAAGAAAGAAAAATCTTCGATTGCACTGTAGGAACCATCACCTGCATGACCATCAAACATTCACAAGCTCCATCAGCAGCCTTTTCCGAAAAAAATTGCAAACCCTAGCGTGTAATTTTAACGACACCAAGTTGCAAGTTTTCAACTCTTACCCAAATGAGATCCCTGAAGATTCTTGTCCAAAATGTACACAATCTCCACATGAAATCCAGATTCAATTTTTGTTACACCAATAATCAACACTTCGAAATTCGTACTTTATTCACAATTTAGTCATATGGAGTCCAAAAACTACAAACTAACTCACTAAGATGCATCAGAACCCTCCTTCAATCGCCGAAATGATCCAAGTTTCAAATTGAGACAAGATAACACTCTAAATCATCCTCAAATGCTAATTTGGACGCGTACATACCTTAAAGAATAGCGCTCGCTATCAAGTCTTCAAGAAAGGTAATAAATCCTTCAACTCTCCAATTCATGCATGCTGCAATCCCAGTAATCGCCCCATGGTCTACCTCTCTAGAAAGAATTCAGAACCTTGACTCTGTGCTAAATATGGAACGTCGAAAATTCCAGCAAGTGAATCCTTGACCAAGTTTTCGAAAAAGATGGAGAATATATTAAGAGGAGAATCACGCAGTCATTTCTTCTTTGAGCGAGCTCTCTGGACTCTCATTCTCTTCACTAGAGACCCGACAACAATAACTAATGACACTACACTTCCAAACTGAAGAACAAGATGAATTACTGAATGCCGGGACTCCCATATTACGCGTACATAATTTAAAGGTTAATGCTATCAATTCTTAGTAAACACGGATGTATAATAAATCCTTCGACTCTGCAATTCACGCATGCTGCAATCCCGGAACTTCCCCCACGGTCTACCTTTCTAAAAGATCCATAACCCTCATTCTGTGCTAAATTTCGAAGGGCGAATATTGCAGCAAGTAAATCCTTGACAGAGTTTTCGAAAATGACGGAGAATGTATTAAGACGAGAATCATGCAGTCATTTCTTCTTTGTGCGAGCTCACTCTCATCCTCTTCACTAAATTAGTTAACTTAGAGACAGCTTGAGTCTTATAGCAAGAGCCACTAACTCTACACCTTCAAACTGAAGCCAAAAGATGAAAATATCGGAAACTCCCGTACCTCCAAAATACTCTGAAGCAGGTTGATTCGTTGCATCCACTCCGTCTGCTGTGCTCACAAGAAACTAAGCTTACAAATGCACCGCCTGCTGATCGCCAATCTGCCGTCGCAACGATTCCGAAACCAGGAGAGTTCCTGCCGTCTGCGAGAAGGCGACTTCCCTCTCACTACTTCGTGTCCCTTGTTACAATTCCCTGCAACTCTGACGATACCAGAAACAAAAGTCAGAGAAGAAGAGCGTTAACCTTTCACGAACCTTCCCTTTCTACATAAAATTCCGAGGATGAATAGTTGCCCTTTTGTCCTACATAGAAGTATTCTTTGTCATTCACCCTTGAAGGGTTAAAAATGTCAACATTCTTTCTTTTTGATATTGTCATGTAGGAAGTCTTTAAGGCGCTCAAGCTCTAAAAGCGTCCTCAATCCACAAGTACAATTTGCTTTCTTATTACACCAGCAATATACAAAACATTATACATTTCAAAAAGTGAACTCTTTTATTGACTATGAGTTTCAACTTCAAAAATTCATAACTAATTTCGCAAAGCTCTAGAAAACATGAAACGACTTGGAATAAATGCCAATCCCATTTGTCTTTCAAGGAAAATTTACTGAAAAATATTTTAAGAAGGATAACCTCCCCAACATAGTTTTTAGCTCTTAGATGGGAGCTCTAAGAACTTTAGCTACCTTAGTGCATGTCCTAGTTGCACAAACTTATCCATATTATCTAAATGCCTTCATATGAGATATTGGAAATAAATACAAAACACCTAATTGCAATTTTGCAATCCCTTCTACTTGTTGTACAATGTACATCTTTTCTTTATTCTATAACCTAAAGTTACGAGTCATATTGTCTTTGGCTCTTAGGGCATCTTCAATGCCTTGAGAAAAATTGTTCAAGAAATAAAACATATTTTGAATGATGTGTATGGAAATAATACTTTGGAGTAACTACTATTGTTAGAAGCCCATTTAAAAACACTTAAAACAAACACAACAATATCTAGTTTAAACTTTGGATGACCGAAATAGACCCCATTGAAAGTAAGTTTGAAGGCAAAATTATAGTAGCCTTGGCAAATCATGCCTAAGAATATCATCAATGGTCAATCAATTCATGACACAATATTCACAATAGTAGAAACTCTATGATTTTCCTCATGAAGCATTGTTCTAACTGCCAAGCCAATAGATCCCATCGTTTTTAAAGCTTTATCATTTATAAAATGCTAATTATAGTACATCGTGCAAAATGGGGAGTACAACATAAAAGCTTCAAATGTGGTGTGGAGGAAAAACATCCTAGTAAGCAACAACTACAATCTCATAGCTTGCGACCATTATATCCAACTATTGTTTTACATCTTGGTCCATTTATTCTTTTAATAATAGTGCCCCACACCACATTTAACTACTTCTAAACTTTTGAAAGTTCAAAATTAACAATGGTCATGAGGAGGAAAAAAATGATCATCAAGAGATAATTATGAAATTTCATTCTTCATTTGACTCTCTTCCAATTTCTTATACTAAATTGCATTTAAGTATAAGAAAATTACTCAACTTGTTATTATTTTGAAATGAATACAAGCTATAATTTTATGCACTCCAAAAAATTGAAGTACAAAGTCCCCTATGCAACATTTTCCATCATCACATGCAATTTTATGACATTCTAGTCTTCCATCTATGGTGAGGTTTTCATCAGAGCCACTTGTACAAGCTTGAACTACCTTGAACTATAGAACTTCCATCATCACATTGTGGGAAAAATATGTGTATATTATATTAAATAGAATGAGACAATACATTCCTTATGCTTGTCCAAAAGGTATTCCTTAATGGACACAACTCTCTGTAAATGTAAAGTCACAACTGTTAAGTTAGTATTCTAACTAGAGTACTATATACATACTGTATTACGTATCCAATACTCCCACTAATATACTAGTTTACTTTTCATCCATATTGATGAAGATTATATCACATTCATCCAAAACGGTCTTCTTCCTTTATTTGTAGGGTTTGCTTTATGGCTAGGGTTTAGAGTTGCAACTGTTCCTCTGTAGCTGTGCCATGTCGCTGTCCTGTTGGAAATTCTTCCATCATGTAAATATATCTACTGAGCTTTGTGTGTTTGAGTTTCAATAAACAAAGAGTTGAGATAAAAGGAGTTGGTCGTGGTAAGAACCACGGTTTGATGCAAAGGAGCGCCTGTTGGCATTTGGATGTTGCACCGTCTTGTCACAGGCACAACTCAGGGGGATAGATGGCGGGTTGGCTGATCCAATTTCCTGCCTCACTTGCTTGCCAAGCCGTAGGCCACCCAAGCCGCTCGACGAGTCCAATTGGATTCGAACCCGGACTGGCGGGTGGCCAAAGACCATCGCTTCTCTAGCCAACCAAGTTTGCGACTTGGCGACTGTAGGATGATTTTCAACGCTTTTATACCTATAAGGGCACGTGGCTACTCTTTAGTGATTTTTTTTATTAGGTTTGTTCATTTAATTTTACTTATCTAGTTGATTGGAAGGCTCATGTGTTTTTGCCTTTCCATTAAATAAAATTGTTAAGGGATTAGATGGATTTGAAAAATAAAAATAAAATAAGGGAAAAGAAAGGAGCATCTTTGGTGGGGCTTGAAAGTAGAGGAGTATGGGCTGATGTGCCCCACCTCCTTGCTTGAAATGGGGGTGTAGGAGAGTGTGGAGAGATTCTTTTTGGCGTGTGTGTAGGAGTGTATAGAGAAACTTGAGTGTGAAAGTAAATCCGAAAACTTCGAGGAGTGATATCTCCCATTGTATGAGGCCTTTGATAATGAAATTTGGTGAGATTGTTCCTTATGAAATTGACTTTCCAAAATGAGTTTGCAAGTTTGATTTGGAGTTAAGATGAAAAAGTTATGAGCGTTTGAATTTGAGGAGTTTTAGTGCCTTTCATGAAGAAAGGCTGAGACTTTGTCAAGCCATAGCTAACGTTCAGTCCATCAATTTGCAAAGGGACTTTGGAAGCGTGTTCATCTTAATCTTAGATTTCCAAAGAGTCATTAAACTTAAGATTTGGAGTTTGGAGGAAAAAGTTATGGAGGTGTGATGACTTGGAGGTTGGCTGCCACTTGTGAAGAACAAGGCCGAAACTTTGGAGGGCCATAACCTTCGGTCAGTATAAGGATTTCTTTTGAAAATTTTATGAGTGTTAGTTTATTTATTTATCTCTCTAAATAGCTATCACACGAGCTATTTGGAGTTTTATTGAAGAAATTATAGAGTGTAGAAGTTTAGAGGTTGAGTGGGTTCTCAAAATAGGAGACCGAGACTTTGTTGAGCTGTAACTTATGGACAGAGTTTTAGTTCTTAGTGAAATTTTCACATGTTGTAGCCGGACGTGTTAGCTTTTCAAATTGCTATCACACTTGTGTTCAGGGTTTGTAAATCAAAAGTTATAAGAAGTTTGAAGAGGCTATGGTTGGTTGGCAAGGAAGAGAAGAGCCGCCACTTTGTTTGCCTATAACTTTTGGACAGTAGTTTAAAATAAAGTGAAATTTGGAGAGGTGTTAGGTTACTGTGTTAGCTTTCCAAAATGCTATTGCAGTTAGCATTTGGAGTTGTGAGCCATCTGTGGCACTAGATAAAAGGTCGCAGCTACTTTAGGGTACGGCTCTAAAGATTTCTCATTGTTTTTATCAAAACATGAAGACTTGAAGATTGAAGACTTGAAGATTGAAGACTTGAAGATTGAAGACCTGAAGATTAAAGACTTGAAGAGGAATGTTTTGGGTTTTTTTTATATGTATGTGTGGGATGTGGCTTTGTTATTCCTAGCCTGATTTGGAGGCTTGTTGTCTTTTATTTCCTTTTGCTTTGCAACCCTGGTTGCGGGCGGTCTGGGTAAAACCAAGACTCAACCCCATTTATTGTCGTGGTGACGAAGTGGGGTTAATGGCCCACATGGTCGAGACTTGCTTGTTCTCATGGTCTGGAGTTTTGGTCAGCAGACCGTGAATTTGAGGTTTAGGATCCCATCATTCGGACGGTAGCTCGTGTCTACTGTCCCGTTTTACCCGTCCCGTATCTCGTGGTTTCTTATCCCTTCCTTGACCCTTATACCTATCTAGAGCCTACACAGGATAGGCCGACGGGCACCATTTGAAGATTGAAGATTGAAGATTGAATAAGACACTGAATATACAACAAACAGTTGCAGCCAAACACCCCATGTGTTCCTAAAGCGCGCTCCTCTCTACTCGACACCGCCGCTCTGTTCCTTTGTTGCTTCTCGCTTCTGGTCTCGTTGGAATCTCTCTGCAATTCGTTTTGGAGTCTTTGCTTGCATCTATGTCTGTGTCTTCGCCGATTGTTTCTCCCTTATGCATGGATAGCACGGGCGTGGAGTTGTTCTTCAGGGTGCCAGCGAAGTAGTTGCGTGTGGTGGAGAAGCACCTTAGTATGGCAGCGAAGTGCCTCAGTGTGATGGCAAAGATCATGTTTTTCGATAAGCTGCTGTGGTATGGAAAACGAAACCTCGTGCATGGCACTGGCAGCTGCGACGCTGGAAGCTCCTTGTCGTGCTGCTTCGAAGGGCACCTTGTTGGAGACGAGCTGTTCCGTTAAGTGTGGGCTTTGCCGAGGTAAGCAGCCTTGGATTGTCTGCTTTTGCTTGCACTATTGTGATAAATTCAGGTGATTGCAATAATTGCACTGGTACTGGCTTTGGGTGCTTTGGTTGGTTGGCTTATTAGGAGCATAATCCGGACTTTGATAAGATGGAACCAGGTACTTTTGAAAAGGAACGTCCTTTATTTGCTGAACCTTTTTCTGCTTGTGTTAGTTGTTTGAATAGATGAGCCCATGAGGCATGGGCCACATTGCCTTTGACTTTGTCTTTGGATTTTGGATTTGACCTTGATGTTTACTGTGCTGGTCCTTATGAGCTAAGCTTGTTTCAATTTGGAAATCTTTCTTAGGGTTTAAAATATTCATCCGGTTGTGTTTGAAATATTGGTCACTTGGAGAAGTCTTGGATAATTTACAGCCTAAGGGTTGAGAGAGTCTCCCACTCCAAGACTTACCAAAGTCTGGTGCAAATTGTGGAACTGGCGGAAACAAGTGATAAAGTAAGGATTTAGTTGCTTGAATATATCTATCAGCAGAGATACTCCCACATAAGGTGGATGGTGGGTGTGACTTTGTATAAGTCATTAATGCTTTGATTGTTGGTGCTTGTGCAGGGCTTGAAATTGGGGAGATCAAACCCATGCCAAGTTGAAACATACAATGATAATGTTTATCTCGTGGTAATGATTTTGTAAAAATATCAGCTGCCATGTCTGTTGTTGGAACATATTTGAGCTGAATGTCTTGTGAAAGTACCTTTTCTCTTGTAAAATGGTATTGTGTGTCAACATGTTTGCTTCTAGAATGATATTTTGGGTTTTCACTTAAAGCAATGGCACTCTGACTATCTGAATAGATTATAGTTGAATTTTGTTGAATAAAACCAAGTTCATTTAATAATTTTCTTAACCAAATTGCTTCAGCTGTAGCCTTTGCCAATGCCATGTATTCAGATTCTGTGGAAGTTAGTGCTACTGACTGTTGCTTCTTGCTGCCTCAAGAAATAACACCACCAACAAGGAGGAAACAATAACCTGAGGTAGATCGGCGGGTTTCTTTGTCACCTGCCCAATCTGCATCAGAAAAGCCGTGAAGCACATCTCCTTGTATTGATTTTTGATACTTTATTCCAAAGGATAAGGTACCTTTTATATATCTTAATGTTCGTTTTAATGTTTGGATGTGTGATATACTAGAGTTAGATAGATATTGGGCTAAGCTGCTGATTGTATATGCACAATCAGGGCGTGAATTAACAATGGCATGCATAAGGCTGCCTACAACTTTTGAATAAGGATATGGGTCTTGATCAGAGGTTGGACTTTCTTCTTTATTTAAACAAATCCCAGATTGCATTGGTGTGCTTCAAGGATTACAATTAAGCATATTGAATTCTTTAAGTTTATTTGTTAGATATTTTTGTTGATGTATCATGATCCATCCTTCTTCTCGATTTCTAATAATTGTATTTCCAAGGGTATAATGTATTTCGCCCTCATCTGACATGTCAAATTCCTTTTGTAGGATATCTTTGGCTTGCTGAATTAAATCAACATGGGTTGCTAATGAGGATGCAGTCGTCAACATATACGGTAAGAATTGTAAAACCATTATGAGCTTCCCTTTTAATATAGATATTAGCATCTGACTCTAATCGTTGATATTGGTGAAGGAGTAAATATTGGTCTAATCTTTGGTATCATGCCCTAGATGACTGCTTGAGGCTATATAAAGATTTATTTAATTTACATACCAAATTAGTGTTTGTAGGAAGGGATAAACCTTCAGGTATACTCATGTATATGTCTTCTTTAATAAAGCCATATAAAAATGCTGTCTTGACATCTAATTGGTGAATTTCTAAATTGTATTGGGTGGCTAGAGCAAGGAGTACTTTGATAGAATTGAGTTTGACTATAGGAGAAAATGTCTCAGTATAGTCAATACCTTGAATTTGAGTAAATCCTCTTGCTACTAGCCTAGCCTTGTATTTATCAAGAGAGCCATCAGCTTTGGTTTTAATTTTAAAAATCCACTTTGAACTGATTGGTTTTCTATTTGAAGGAAGTGGAACTAAATTCCATGTCTTGTTCTTTTCTAATGAAGTGAGTTCAGCAGTGACTGCAGCTTGCCATTCATGAGCATCAACGCTTTCTAAAGCTTCTTGAAGGGATTGAAGAGCTTCTATAGAGGTGAGAACAATGTTAGCTTGATGATCTCTAGAACAATATCTCTTATATTCCTTTCTTCCTTGTATGGACTCAAGTAACCGTTTTGTTGGTTTAATATTCCTTTTAGGTCTGGAGGAACTGGGTGGAGGGCTTGGCTCTCTGAAGACTGAAGTGACTTCAGCTTCCTCAATAGGTAAGAAATTGCTATTATTATCCTTATTATTATGTAAGGATAGTTGAGAAAATGCCTCCACTACATCATTATGGAAAGGAGATTGTGTCTCCAAGGTTGGAGAACTATTTGAAATTGGTTGAAAATCAGATTTATTTAAATCAATAGTTTGTTGTGATTGTTCAAAATACTCACCTTGATGATGAAGTGTAGTGGCTGGTTTAGACTTTACAATTGTTGAAGGTCTTTTAAGTAAATCCAAGTCCATTAGGTCCTCATGTGGCAAGATCTTTTGTGGTACATTAGATGTCACTTCATCAAATATAACATCTCTGGCATAATGATTCTTTTATTTGTAAGATTCATTAGGCGATATGCTTTAGATTCTGTACTATAGCCTAAAAATATTGCTTCTTGTGAATGTGAATCTAATTTCTTTCTCAGTTCTTTAGGGATAAAAACATGGGCTTTGCATCCAAAGATTTTAATGTATGACAAGTTGGGCTGATGTCCATACCACATTTCAAATGGCGTTTTATTTTCAGTCACAGCCTTAGTAGGGCATCTGTTTTGAAGATAATTTGCAGTTTGGAGTGCTTCACCCCAAAAAAATTTAGGTAATTTAGAATAGGATAACATTGCAAGAATTGTATTTACTAATGTTCTATTCTTTCTTTCAGAGACACCATTCTGTTGAGGTGTATAAGCTGTGGTAAGTTCTTGTTTTATTCCTTCTTTCTTACAGAATTCTTTAAAGTCATTTGACATGTATTCGCCTCCACGGTCTGATCTTAATGTTTTAATTTGATGATTGGTTTGTTTTTCTACAAATGTTTTATACTCAATAAACTTATCAAGTGCTTCTGATTTATGTTTTATTAAGTATACATAACAATACCTTGAGAAATCATCAATGAAGGTAATAAAATAAGTGCATCCAGAATGAGTGCTGACTTGCATAGGACCACATATGTCAGAATGTACAAGTCTTAATAATTCAGTAGATCTTTGTATACTTTGTTTTGGAAATTTTTGTTTGTGTTGTTTGCCTTCTATACAAGGGTGACATAAAGTTATTTCTTTCTCATTAAAAGATTCAATGCCTTTTTCCATGGTTTGTATTTCTTTTAATCTATGTTGATTTATGTGGCCTAATCTCAAGTGCCACAAATTGGCTTTATTTAAACTTGTAGTAGCTGGGATAGCAATTTGTTGTGCACTACATGTAATAGTTCTACCTAATTCATAGAGGTCAGGACTTAACTTACATGTGGCAATTGTTTCACCGAATTTGTTTAGGAGTGTTGATACTCCATCTTTAATTCGTATTTCTCCGCCAGCCAGCCCAACCTTGTCTAATTGTTTTGCAGAAAATAAATTCTTTGCAAGACCTGGTACATGTAATACATCAGGTATGGTTTTCTCATCTCCATTCATAAGTTTGATGTTTACATCACCACATCCTTTGATAGTATATGATGTTGTATCATCTCCCAAATAAACAAGTTGATTATTTTCATATCTAGTATAATTTATGAATCCCTCTAGTTCATGACACATATGTTAAGGGCACCAGAATCTATGTACCATGTAGAATCTAGTTTATTATTAACTAATAGTGCCACCACATATAATTTGTGTGATTTAGTAACAACATTTATCTCCCTTTTGTTGTTACTTCTTTTAGCAGCAATTCTTGATCTGCAATCTTTAATCAAATGTCCTAGCTTTTTACAGTAAAAGCATTTCTTATCAGCACTAACGTTCTTCTTTTCATAAGGTTTGGCGTTATTACTTTCTCCTTTGTACCCCTTTTTGAAGTTTTTGTTAAAATATGGTTTCTTTCCATAATTTGAAAATTTCTTTCCTACATAGAGTGCTGATGTACTATCTGATGTCAAACTCATATCTTTCATGAGTGTTTCTTCTTGTATTAAATCTGTTATTAATGATTGTAATGTAATTCCAGGTTGTCTTCTTAAAGAACTAATGAAAACCCTATAACTTGGGGGTAAACTTTGCATAAGAGCTAATATAGCTTCTTCATCTTCAACAGGACATCCTGCTGCAGCCAAATTCTCTAGGTGAGATCTGAATAAGTGGACATGTTTTATGACATTGTCACTTTCTTTCATTTTCAAAGTGAATAATTTGTCTTTGAGATGCATCTTAGTTACTGCATCTTGAGATTCAAAAATTCTTGTTAACTCTTGCCATGCCTGATTTGCAGTTGTGCAAGACTGAATATGTGAAACTACATTGTTTTCTAAAAAATTATTTATGATCGTTAGAGATAATGAATCTCTTTCTTCCCAATGACTAATACTACCTACACTTGTGGCAGGTATTGTTTGGGATCCTGCAGCAACTTCTGTTGCAATAGGTGCTACCGGCAAAGGTTCAGCACCACTTACTAAAGACCATAATTTTTCAGTTTTGAAAATCAATGATAATCTGTGTTTCCAGATATTAAAGCATGTTCCATCAAATTTAGGAACATGAGAGATGTCAACTTTATGTGTTGCCATGTTAATAACCTTGTCTTAGTATTGATTGTATTTCACATTCATCAATAAAATCCTCAATCAAATATTCAAAGTTACCTTCAACAAAATTAGCTAATGTTTGGAGGTATGTTGCAGGAGCATTAGTAATACCATATGTGGTTTGTGTTGACTCCAGATTCTGTTCACCTTCCTCAATTGGAAGATGCTGTTCATCTTCCTCAGGTGGAAGATTTTGATGCAGGTCTACTGGTGCTTGTAAGAAACCATTTGTGAGGTTTACATTTGTGAATGTTAGTGTAGTCTGGATTTCAACTATTTGAGATTCTTCTTCATTTGAGCATTCTAGTTCAAGTTGAGGAAAGCACATTGTTGTGTATTATCGCTCTGATACCATGTGGGAAAAATATGTATATATTATATTAAATAGAATGAGACAATACATTCCTTATGCTTGTCCAAAAGGTATTCCTTAATGGACACAACTCGTTGTAAATGTAAAGTCACAATTGTTAAGTCAGTATTCTAACTAGTGTACTATATACATACTGTATTACGTAACCAATACACATGCAATCTAATCACATTGCATTGTCTTTTATCTCTAGGTTCCTTAAAATATGCATTCGAAGAGAAACTTAAATCCCCTTTAACTACCAATAAGACTCTACAATAATTTTTTAATATAATAGTAGGAACCATGTTGAATTGCTTATTTGGTTGATTTGAAGCGTAGTTATATTATGTCCATTGTAACTAAGGATGTCCACCTATTGGATGTAAACACATTAGAAGATTTTCAGTTGCACTAGAGGGCTACGAGTTCCTTGAGGTTTTTAAACCCTTGGAACTTGTTGCACTTGCTGCTTGATCAAGTCTTCAAGGAAATTAATAAATCCTTCACCTCTCCAATTCATGCATGTTGCAATCCCAGTAATCGCCCCATGGTCTACCTCTCTAGAAAGAATTCAGAACCTTGACTCTGTGCTAAATATGGAACGTCAAAAATTCCAGAAAGTGAATCCTTGACCAAGTTTTCGAAAAAGACAGAGAATGTATTAAGACGAGAATGTCTTAAGGCGAGAATGTATTAAGACGAGAATGTATTAAGACGAGAATGTATTAAGACTTGAATGTATTAAGGCAAGAGAATGTATTAAGACGAGAGAATGTATTAAGACGAGAATGTATTAAGGCGAGAATGTATTAAGACGGGAATGTATTAAGACGAGAATGTATTAAGCCAATTTGGTTTATATTCTTTGGGTAGTTGGTTGGTGTGATTGGTGACTTTTCTAGTTGGTTTGATGTTCAGTCGTCAGTGGTTGGAATTGTCTCTACCAATTCCTATTAGGTGGTAGATGTTGATGGGTAGGGCACCCATTGTTGAGATGTCCAATGAGCATCCCAACTTGAATTAGTTCTGTTTTGTTTCTTTTGTTTTAATTATGAGTAATTAGTCTGTTCTAAATGTGCTTACGATCTAAAAGCTATCATGACACAAAGGTATATTTTGCTTTCTTCAATGTACTAGTGGTGTACATTTTAGGAGGTGGTCACTTTTAGTGACCACTTCATTTCAACTTCAAAATTTGTAACTAATTCCACAAAGGTTCAAAAATATGAAACTTGGGTTAGATGCCATTTTCATTTTTCTTTTGTGGAAATTTGCTGAAAATTATTTCAAGGAATTTAGCTTCCCCCAAAGACAATCAATTCTTAAATGGTTGCTTTATGAGCAAACTACCTTAAGTATGTGTGATTTGTTGAGTTTGTGTGAGATTGTTACTTTGAATGTGTCCTAATTAGATGAGATTCCTATGTAGGTTTAGAGTGAGTGGATGGGAAATGAGAATGTTGGATTTGTGTTAATGTAGTTGAGTTTGTGATAGTGAGATAATTCAAAAACCATATTGGGGTGAATGCAAGAAACATTTTCTAGTTTTGTTGCATTGGCCATAATACTCATGATTTTTTCAGGTGTACTATAAAATTAGAAAAAAAATTAGAAAAAAAAATTTAGTCATGTATAAACCTTTAAAGAAGAGGTACCTTACGAAGGAAAAGTATAGAATTTCTTTTTAAGTAGGAGAATTAGAAAAGTGCAAAATCTCATGAAAATAGGTTCTTTGACGTTTTAATTTGTAAAAAATAGGGAAGACAACTTTTAAAGAAAATCAAAATTGGTGATTTGAGAGATTTTATGATGAATAGATCTTACTAAATAAATGACCTTGAAACCATTTTCATTGTTTAGAATTGTATGCACAAGGGAGCCCTATTTGCATGAATGTAGAGGACACAAAATAATATTTTTTAAAGTTCTTTTCGGTGGGCACATGCATCTCTAGTGTAGGAGTAGAGCCCAAAAATTTCAGCTCTAAATCATTAATTTTGGGTAGTCCCTAGTACTAAAAAACCCTAAACCGCAAAGTGAGACAAATTAGCTAAATTGAAATTTAAGTATAAAACGATTTTTGAAATTTTTTTGAAAAATAAGTTCTCCAATTATTATCTAAATGCTGATCTTCACAAAAAATTTCAAGTACATTGGCTTCAATTTGCAAAAGATATGGCCAATCACAACTTAAAAATTGCAAGTGTGACACACAAGTGTTTCTTGCATTCACCCATTGGATGGTGCAAAATAAGAAAATCTGTAATCTTTGAATAGTGATGTAATTGAATTAATTAATTGTCACTTTGGAGAATGTCTTAGTTTGTGATTGGGCTATGTGGTATGTATTTTGTGTTGAATCGTTGGTTTGGAACTATATTAGCCTATATACTTGATTGTATTAACCTATTTGAGACTAATTAGTTGATTATTTGTGACATGGAATTTATATGTTTGAGTTTGTCTGATGTATTAGGTTATTTGGTTTCTTATTGAATCATTATCTTGAACTGATTTGTTGCTTGTGTGTAAGCTTTAGCCAAATGGGATTATAATGTTAATACTGCACTCCATAAGTGTCATGCAGGTTTAGTACTTGTTATTAATTTGAACCAAATTGGATAAATGTATGTTTGTATAGAACAAATTGGGTGTGAATCTTGTCATGGCATGTGAGTGCTGGATTGAGAGTTTATTTGATGCTAAGTTGGAGGATATATATTGGTTGTGATAAATGTCTGAATCCTAATTGGAAGTGTAAGAGTAGAAGTTGTAGGATCATATTTCCTAGTTGTGATTTGATCTGCATATATGCATTAAGGTACGTCCAGACTTGCTGTTAAGGGGAGAAGTAGCGGTCGATGTTGGAAGGCAAACCCAACGACCATTTTGATATGTATTGTTTCGGGATTAGCAATTCACCGTGGAAGCTAATGTGGCCCATTGAAAGAGCGGTGGTTACAATCTTGCCACCGTGGTTACGTGCTTGCAATGGAGGTCTAATATTTTAATTGACTTGAGGAGCACTGCACGTTAAATAGTACCATAATCTCAGGGAAACGTAGATGCATCGCGCAGAAGTACGGATCTCCTGAAGTCGGAGGTAAAGAATATTAAAACCTACGTAAGTACTATTGGAAATTTAACGCAGCACTGAGCATGTGTGCAGAGTATGTCTCTCAATCGTGGAGAGCAAAACTGTCGTAGTATAAGGTATGCGCAAGCAGAATCGCCAATTGAAATGAATGCATTCTGTGCATTCTAGGTGACGATTATGGGTGCACACACCTTATCTGAATTCTCTACAACTCCAAACCATTGGGAGAGTGCAAAGTGAGGTCACGGCTCAAATGCATCAAACTAGAGCCTTAAATTGGAAAAAGAAATTGAACCAGACTTCTCCCCATGGACTAAATCTCTTGTCTGCCGAATGTCAATCCCAAGCATCGGCTGAGTGGGAGCGACATTCTTTGCACACGCTCCGTCCATGACTCCACTCGACAGCGTAGCGGCAACACATTTCCAAAAGGCATGCTACCAAGGACATCACATATTGTGGAGAACTTGGGCCTCACCTCAGGATCATCGTTCCAACACTTCGAGATGAACCCTGCCAAGTCTGGATGTAGTCCAGCCGGGAGCGTCGGCCTGCGCTTCTCAATCACGTCGCTCTCACTCAAATGCTCGTAAGGCGCATTGCCCGTCAGGATTTCGTAGCATGTCATAGCGAAGCTGTACACATCCGTCTTCATTAGCTGCTCAGCTTTGAGCTCGCCTCTCTTGGCCCTTAGGACCTCGGGAGCTCGCCACAGATTTGTGCCTACACGGTGCGCAACATTCGGGTTCCCAATACGATGGGATGCTCCAAAATCAGTGATTTTCACATCAAACCGTCCACAATGGTCGTGGACCAACACGTTCGCTGCTTTGATGTCCCTGTGGACGACATTCTTGGAGTGAAGGAAGTTCAAACCCAGAGCTATCTTGAGGCACAGCTCCTGAGCTTCAGCGCCGCTGAACAGAGGGGAAGATGTCCGACCTTCCTTGCGCAAGAGCTGTAAGCGAGAATTGATCAGTTTTCGGAGATCCATGTCCATGCGCTCCATCATGATCCAGCCGCCATTGTCATCCACAGAAACGCCGATCAACCGAGCAATGTGTGGATGCTGAAGCCTCATAAGAAAGTCCACTTCCTCTCTGAAACTCAGAGAGAACGATTTGAACCTCTTCACTGCAAATGCGCATCCCAGCCAATTCACTTCGTACACTTCGTTGGTGCCTCCGGCTCCAATGGGTCGTCTCCACTCTACATCAGCAGGGTCTATGGACAGATGGATCGGCAATTTTTCTAACATACTTGCAATCTCCAGGCATTTGTCTCCTTCATCGTCGTTATGGGTGGTCCATTGTAACGCACAGTCCTCTGTCACCGTCGTTTGCTTTCGGGCTTGATCACATGCAGCACGGATGGTGGCCAATCTGTCACAGATTGCAGAAAACCCAGGCCTGTTCTCTGGGTCCTCATCCGCGCAATCGAGAATAAGCTCCGCCAGGTCGTCACCAATGCCAGCGGGAAGCTCTAACTTAGCCGTTGCTTTTCTAACTCTCGGTTCCAAGTCTTCAGTGCAGGAAGGCAAGAAGTACAAGTATTCCCATCCTAATATGCTTTCAATGCAAAGCGTGGAAAAATTATAAACATCTGCAGCTTTTGACGAGTTTCTGGCATGATCTGAGAACGCAAAACCGCCGATCTTGATGTCAAACTGGCCATCAGTATGCGCATTCATCAAAATAATGTCACCAGTCAAAGATCCGTGTACAACTTCTCGGCCATGCAAGAACTTCATACCCAAAGCAATCTTCGTGGCAATGTCAATAACTTCGCAGCCATCAAAGGGAGGAGCCCTTGATGCCCTGACACGATCATTCATAACTCCTTGCAGGTTCGTTTCCAAGCGTTCCATCACTATGGACACCTTTCTTTGCCGAAGGTCCACGTTGAATCCCAAAAGTTGCACTACATGCGGATGTGGAAGCCTCATTAAGATCTCCAGTTCCTTGGGGTAAGGTTCAAAAACTTGGAAGTCATGAATGGCGAGTTCTTTGACCGCAACCTCGCAACCTAGCCAAGTGGCACTTTTTACCTTGCTACAGCTTCCAACGCCAATGAGTTGTCGTGTATGAAAGTCAGATGATGAAATCCTTAGATGCTCTGGAATGCTCCGGAATCCAGTTAGGTGTCCAGCCTCTGCCACGCGGGGCTCCGTCAAGTCCATGGAAAGGAAGAAGAAGAGCAACCCTAAGGCTGGTGTGAATAAGGAGTCTGTTGGGGTTCTTGCACTCGCAAGTGAAGAGGAACTGTATCCAGCACTGTGATACGATTCAAAATATCTATCACTGCAGAAGCATAAACATATAGAGCTTGCAATTCATGATTCCTACTCCGCTCTACTAACTCAGGAATCCAAGAAAGAAAAATCTTTGATTGCACTGTAAGAACCATCACCTGCATGACCATCAAACATTCACAAGCTCCATCAGCAGCCTTGTCCGAAAAAAATTGCAAACCCTAGCGTGTAATTTTAACGACACCAAGTTGCAAGTTTTCAACTCTTACCCAAATGAGCTCCTTGTAGATTCTTGTCCAAAATGTACACAATCTCCACATGAAATCCAGATTCAATTTTTGATACACCAATAATCAACACTTCGAAATTCGTACTTTATTCACAATTTAGTCATATGGAGTCCAAAAACTACAAACTAACTCACTAACTCACTAAGATGCATCAGAATCCTCTTTCAATCGCCAAAATGATCCAAGTTTCAAGTTGAGACAAGATAACACTCTAAATCATCCTCAAATGCTAATTTGGACGCGTACATACCTTAAAGAATAGCGCTCGCTATCAAGTCTTCAAGAAAGGTAATAAATCCTTCAACTCTCCAATTCATGCATGCTGCAATCCCAGTAATCGCCCCATGGTCTACCTCTCTAGAAAGAATTCAGAACCTTGACTCTGTGCTAAATATGGAACGTCGAAAATTCCAGCAAGTGAATCCTTGACCAAGTTTTCGAAAAAGATGGAGAATATATTAAGAGGAGAATCACGCAGTCATTTCTTCTTTGAGCGAGCTCTCTGGACTCTCATTCTCTTCACTAGAGACCCGACAACAATAACTAATGACACTACACTTCCAAACTGAAGAACAAGATGAATTACTGAATGCCGGGACTCCCATATTACGCGTACATAATTTAAAGGTTAATGCTATCAATTCTTAGTAAACACGGATGTATAATAAATCCTTCGACTCTGCAATTCACGCATGCTGCAATCCCGGAACTTCCCCCACGGTCTACCTTTCTAAAAGATCCATAACCCTAATTCTGTGCGAAATTTCGAAGGTCGAAAATTGCAGCAAGTAAATCCTTGACCGAATTTTCGTAAATGACGGAGAATGTATTAAGACGAGAATCATGCAGTCATTTCTTCTTTGTGCGAGCTCACTCTCATCCTCTTCACTAAATTAGTTAACTTAGAGACAGCTTGAGTCTTATAGCAAGAGCCACTAACTCTACACTTTTAAACTGAAGCCAAAAGATGAAAATATCGGAAACTCCCGTACCTCCACAATACTCTGAAGCAGGTTGACTCGTTGCATCCACTCCATCTGCTGCGCTCACAAGAAACTAAGCTTACAAATGCACCGCCTGCTGTTCGCCAATCTGCCGTCGCAACGATTCCGAAACCAGGAGAGTTCCTGTCGTCTGCTAGAAGGCGACTTCCCTCTCACTACTTCGTGTCCCTTGTTACAATTCCCGATACCAGAAACAAAAGTCAGAGAAGAGTGTTGACCCTTCAAGAACCTTCCTTTCTTACACAAAATTCCGAGGATGAATAGTTGCCCTTTTGTCCTACATAGAAGTATTCTTTGTCATTCATCCTTTAGGGGTTAAAAATGTCAACATTCTTTCTTTTTGGTATTGTCACGTAGGAAGTCTATAAGGTGCTCAAGCTCTAAAAGCGTCCTCAATCCACAAGTACATTTTGCTTTCTTATTGCACCAACAATATACAAAACGTTATACATTTCAAAGAAGTGAATTCTTTTATTGACTATAAGTTTCAACTTCAAAAATTCATAACTAATTTCGCAAAGCTCCAGAAAACATGAAACAATTTGGAATAAATGCCAATCCCATTTGTCTTTCAAGGAAAATTTACTGAAAAATATTTTAAGAAGGATTACCTCCCCAACATAGTTTTTAGCTCTTAGATGGGAGCTCTAAGAACCTTACCTATCTTAGTGCATGTCCTAGTTGCACAAACTTATCCATATTATCTAAATGCCTTCACATGAGGTATTTGAAATAAATACAAAACACCTAATTGCAATTTTGCCATCCTTTTTAATTGTAGTACAATGTACATCTTTTCTTTATTCTATAACCTAAAGTTAAGAGTCATATTGTCTTTGGCTCTTAGGACATCTTCAATGCCTTGAAAAAAATTGTTCAAGAAATAAAACATATTTTGAATGATGTGTATGGAAATAATACTTTGGAGTAACTACTATTGTTAGAAGCCCATTTAAAAACACTTAAAACAAACACAACTATATCTAGTTTAAACTTTGGATGACCAAAATAGACCCCATTGAAAGTAAGCTTGAAGGCAAAATTATAGTAGCCTTGACAAATCATGCCTAAAAATATCATTAATGGTCAATCAATTCATGACACAATATTCACAATAGTAGAAACTCTATTATTTCCCCCATGAAGCATTGCTCTAACTACCAAGCCCATAGATCCCATTGTTTTTAAAGCTTTATCATTCATAAAATGCTAATTATAGTACATCGTGCAAAATGGAGAGTACAACATAGAAGCTCCAAATGTGGTGTAGAGGAAAAACATTCTAGTAAGCAACAACTACAATCTCATAGCTTGTGACCATTATAACCAACAATTGTTTTACATCTTGGTCCATTTATTCTTTTAATAATAATGCCCCATGCCACATTTAACTACTTCTAAACTTTTGAAAGTTCAAAATTAACAATGGTCATGAGGAGGAAAAAAATGATCATCAAGAGATAATTATAAAATTTCATTCTTCATTTGACTCTCTTCCAATTTCTTATACTAAATTGCATTTAAGTATAAGAAAATTACTCAACTTGTTATTATTTTGAAATGAATACAAGCTATAATTTTATGCACTCCAAAAAATTGAAGTACAAAGTCCCCTATGCAACATTTTCCATCATCACATGCAATTTTATGACATTCTAGTCTTCCATCTATGGTGAGGTTTTCATCAAAGCCACTTGTACAAGCTTGAACTACCTTGAACTATAGAACTTCCATCATCACATGCAATCTAATCACATTATAACCTTCCATTTGTATTGAGGTTTTGATTGAAGCTACCCATACAACATTGAACTATATAATTACCATCACCACATGCAATCTAATCACATTGCATTGTCTTCTATCTCCAAGTTCCTTAAAAAATGCATTCGAAGAGAAACTTAAATCCCCTTTAACTACCAATAAGACTCTACAATAATTTTTTAATATAATAGTGGGAACCATATTGAATTGCTTATTTGGTTGATTTGAAGCGTAGTTATATTATGTCCATTGTAACTAAGGATGTCCACCTATTGGATGTAAACACATTAGAAGATTTTCAGTTGCACTAGAGGGCTACAAGTTACTTGAGGTTTTTAAACCCTTGGAACTTATTGCAGTCGCTGCTTGATGTGGCTCAACAATTGTCATGTCATTAAAAAAATTATTTTTTTCCAAGAAGAAAATTAAACTAAAAGTTTTTTTGTTTTTTTTCAAAAATTTATGAAAAATCTATGATAGCCATTTCTTGGCTACCTGGGGAACCGCGATGGGAATGGCTCTAAATAGCCCTTCCAGCCCTTAGAAAATCTTCTAATGCTCTTAAGGGTTTTATTTTCCTAGTTTAATTGGGACTTATTGGGAATGAAGAAGATTTGAAATTCTCATATCTTATAAACTACTACACAACAATATTGTTGTAATTGTATGAACAATATATATGTATCCTAATTAACTCATCTACAACCATGGTCACAAAAATAAGCTTGCACTCTAATATAAGCTTGAACTCATACAAGTCTAATGCAAGATCCAATAGTTTATTTCCCACCATAGCTCTTTGTACTAAATTTGATAATTAAATGTTTTTTTGTTGAAATATAGTCACAAATAGTCAATGAAGTAGAATGCCATTCAAATTACTTTCTCCAAATCATATTTTAATTTATTATATTAAGTACAGATGGTCACAACCCGGTGTCATAAAAAAGGTCACATTGTCATCCTACTTTTCTCATCCCGTTATTTCATCTTGTTTTTTCATTGCGCCCATGTTGTGTTGCATTACAATGGGCTCCTTTCTTTTATAATTTAAATATGTCATGAGTTGTACACATATGATTGGACAATGTCACATTCTCAACACCTGTTGAATGAGAGATTAATTTATAAGTTTCACTGACAAGGTTCTAATAATAAGTTAATTTTAAAAAAAAAGTTCTGATTGAAGTGTACTCGCAGTCCTATTGGTTCGAATTGCCACCTAAGCACCCTACACTTCCACGTCACCGTCGTCACCCCCGTGGTGCCGTGGCCAACCTCCTTGCCGTCTTCTCGCAATAACTTACCGAATTTCTTCATGAGCTCCTCGCCATCGCCAGCACGATCGCGATCGGCCCTTGTAATGCTTCCCCTAATTACTCCATACTCAAGTTAGATTTCATATCTTCACAACCCAATTCTTTCTCCCTTCACTTCTCTTTTCAAGTTTCCAATTAAACCTTGATAGAATCGGTTTGAATCAGACAGAAACTCTCGCTGTCAAATTCGACGCTCTGTTGTGTGTGTGATTGAAGATATTAGTGCAACTGGTGTGGCGATGGCGATGACGGTACGAACACTATGGAAACAAGTGAGAAGGAGGTCTGGTTTCCCACGAGGCCTTGCGAACACCGCCGGTTCGCTTGCCTTTCCCGAGGTCGTGATAGTCGCAGCGAAGCGGACACCGGTGGGATCGTTCCAAGGCGCACTTGCTTCGCTCTCGGCGCCCGAGCTTGGATCAATTGCAATTCGAGGTTCCACAATTTGTTGCTCTTATTCATGGATACTTCTTTGAGTAATTCAATGTTTTCTTTTATGGCCGGTGATCGATAGGAACAAGAATGGAGATGGAGCTTTGAAGTCGAGTTTAATATGTGATTGCGGGTATTAGATTGGTGATAGTACTTCTGTTTTCCCTAGAGGAAGAGCATGTGCCTTCGAGGACATGGATCATGTACATCAAACTTTAGAATGTGTGATTTATTTAGAACTAATGGTATTAGATATTAACCTGGATTTACGCCGAATTGTGGTACGTGTGGAGCTAGCTATAGTTTTTTAATAATTTAATTGATATTCGAGTGATCTGGAGAAATGTACTGGCATTGATATACAGGTGCATTAGAGTCTGTCAAGTTGTCTGCAGAGCATGTCAACGAGGTGTTCATGGGTAACGTTTTGAGTTCAGGAGTTGGTCAAGCTCCGGCTCGCCAAGCCGCGTTGGTGAGTTCTTTGTAAATTACCCGTATTTTTTGTATAAGAATTGAATTGAAGAATCGAAAGAGTATATCACTTGTTTGCTTAACGGAGCGTTTGATGTCACCGAAAATTTCTCCTAAGATTGGAGTCAATATGGAAAAAATGTGACTGAACCCTAAACCCTTGGCAACCAGAATGTTAGTAGTTGGAAAGAGTTCGATGAATTGATCAAAACCTCTTTTCTGTCGTCCATTTGTAATGGTATTCCAGAAGGCGGGATTACTACCAGCAACCATATGCACCACTGTGAACAAAGTCTGTGCCTCCGGCATGAAGGGTACGTCACGATGAAGCTCGTGAATGTCTTTTGAATGTGTGACATACATTCACGCTGGATTTTCTTTAATTTTTTTTTCTAGGATGCAGAGCTCAGTCTCATTTGAAGTGTAAATGTGAAGAAAACTTTGTGGAAAGTTAGCAACACCTTATCTAGGCCTCTCCTTGTTAGGAAACGAGTTGTCTAACGAGTTAATATTTGTACGTCTAACGAGCTAATATTGCTTGATTCAACTCTTTTTAGTCCCATAAAGTTCCACCAAATCACTCGCACTTCTCAAATCAGGCCTTCAAGATCCGCCGAGATTCCAACCCTGCGAAACTCCAAATCCAAAGCATAAAAAACCCACCGCAATGTATCAAAACCAAAGATCGACACCAGCTCCTCTGGCCAGTCCTCACTCAGTCACTCTCCTCTCGACTGACAGCCACACAAACTTCTCGATCTACGCAAATTCTAGTCCAACTCCAAATCACAAGATTCATACCATGGTCACGATCGATCAATCTTCAGTCCTCACAGCAACTGCCAATGCAAGCATGAAAGCACACCCACGTGTACGCAAGAAATGAAAAGAGAATCGAACCTCTTCCGATCGATCCGTCACTCTGACAGTCCTGCAACGTCGTACTACCGGTATTTGTATTAGACTTGTACGTACTGTAAATCTCATCTGGCAGTGCGAATGTACTAATAAATGGTCAATCAACTTACGGGAAGCAAACTTGGTCTCACAAGCTTATGGATCCCGCCATCCCGAGATCCAAACTAGCTTGACTGACTGACTGACTGACCCGGCCCAGATCGATAGAGAGGAATTATTATTGTTTTTTGGCACAGTTTCAAACTTTGAGAATTGTTATTGTTGTGATCGATGATGATAATTGTACGTCTGTGCAGGCAGGTTTGGACAATGGACACGGATGAGAGAGGAAGGGTCGGAGGGGATCGATTGATCATCGGTGTGTGGACTGTGGAGGTCAATGATGGAGGTTTCGGCTAATTCGGGAGCTGCATTATTAGATGGTCACGGACAAGGCTAGCGAAGTCGGAAAGCAACAGTGATGGGGGACGCAGTCAATGCGATGGAGCCGGGGACTGGAGCTGGGATTTGGAATGCCGGGCCTGAGTGGGAACGCCTGGGGAGGAGCTGGATCATCATCGCAAATGTTCGTAATCAAGTACGGAGCACTTGTGCAGTCAAAAAGTAAAAGTAAAAGTAAAAGTAAAAGTAATTTCTTAATTTCTTAATTCATGAAAACTTCAAACTTCAATAATCAATATCTATTATACTATAGGCTTAAACGCCACAAAATAAGGTCTATGAACCCATCCTTGCAAAGAGCTTTTCAACAATACCAAGAATATGACCAGGGATGCATGATTTAAGAAATAAACAAAACCAAGAAACAAAATAAATAAATAAATAAATAAACAATCAAATAAATTCACTGAAGGTATAGAATAGTGTGCCCTTTACCATTGCGACAATCAAAATCACAATAAAAGTAATGGTCTAATTTTTTTAATTCAAAAATAAGTGAAAAATCAATAACTTTTACACTGTAGGTCGAAATGTCACAAAACAATGCTTGTGCATTCTTCAAAATAACAATAAAAGTAAATTTCTAATTTTTTTATTAAAAAATAAATCAAAAAACAATAAATTTCACACCATATATCAAAATGCCACAAAACAATACTTGTGCATCCTTCAAAATAATAATAAAAATAATTTTCTAATTTTTTGATTTGAAAACTATTCAAATATCAATAACTTTCACATCATTGGGCAAAATGACACAAAACGATGCCCATGCATCCCTCTTCATGGAAGGTATTTTGATGGTACCAAGATGCAATTAAGAAACATAGGGTGGTTGCATGAAAGCCTAACCATTTTGAGTAGCATTTTCTACAGTACTCATGATTTTTTTGGGAGTACTATATAACTTAAAAAATAATTTAAAAAAAAGGTTTGACGTATAAATCTTTATGAAGAAGGTACCCTAGGAAGGAAAAGCATAGAAAAATTCTCTAAGTAGGAAAACTAAAAAAGTATAAAATCTCATGCAAATAGATATTTTGACATTTTAATTTGTAAAAAAATAGGAAAAATAATTTTCAAAAAATAAAAAAATTGAACATTTGGGAAGACTTCATGGTAAAGAAATTTCACCAAAAGAATTATCTTGAAACCATTTTCAATGTTCATAATTGCAAGGGAGCCCTATTTGCATAAATGTAGAGAATATAAAATAGTGTTCTTTTAAATTATTTTTGGTAGGCACATGCATTTCTAGTGTGGAAATAGCCTACACATATTTCAGCTCTAAATCATTAATTTTTAGTAGTCCCCAGTATTAAAAGACCCTAAACCACAAAATCTAACAAATTAGCTTAATTTTAATTTTAATATTTTTAAATAATTTCTAAAAATAATTTCTCTAATGATTGTTTAGTTTGTGATCTTAAAAAAAAACAAATTCAAGTACATCAATTTCAATTTGCAAAAATTATGGCCAATGACAACTCAAAATCTTCAAGTGATGTAAAATAGTACCAATCTTTCTTGCATTCACCCTACACAATTCTAGAGATCTCACCATAACAAATAAAACAAACAACTTTAACTTAAGTTAAGGACTAGTGTGCCCTATGTTGTTGCCACATTCAAAACAAAACTAAAGGTAATTTTTTTAATTTTTTAATTTCATAAAAACTTTGAAATTCATTAACTTTCACGTTGTAGGTCCAAATTGGGGTCTAAACACCACGAAATTATAAAGAGGAGGTGATTTTCCAATTTGTGAGTTTTATAGTTTTGTGATTGGTTGCTTCTTTTTGCATTGGGATTTACCAATTCAAATGTTAATTGGGTGTTTTAGCACCATTTTTCTTAATGGGCAGTTTTGTAGCCAATTTGGTTTATATTCTTTGGGTAGTTGGTTGGTGTGATTGGTGAGTTTTTTTAGTTGGTTTGATGTTTAGTTGGCGGTGGGTGGAATTGTCTCTACCAATTCCTATTAGGTGGGAGATGTTGATGGGCAGGGCACCCATTGTTGAGATGTCCAATGAACGTCCCAGCTTGAATTGGTTGTGTTTTGTTTCTTTTGTTTTAATTGTGAGTAATTAGTCTACTGTAAATGCGCCCATGCTCTAAAAGCGATCATGACATAGAGGGATATTTTGCTTTCTTCAATGTACTAGTGGTGTACATTTTAGGAGGTGGTTGCTTTTAGTAACCACTTCTTTTCAACTTCAATTTGTAACTAATTCCACCAAGATTCAAAAAATATGAAACTTGGGTTAGATGCTATTTTCATTTTTCTTCTGTGAAAATTTGCTGAAAATTATTTCTAGGAATTTAGCTTCCCCCAAAGGCAATCAATTCTTAAATAGTTGCTTTATGAGCAAACTACCTTAAGTATGTGTGATTTGTTGAGTTTGTGTGAGATTGTTACTTTGAATGTGTGCTAATTAGATGAGATTCCTATGTAGGTTTAGAGTGAGTGGATGGGAAATGAGAATGTTGGATTTGTGTTAATGTAGTTGAGTTTGTGATAGTGAGATAATTCAAAAACCATATTGGGGTGAATGCAAGAAACATTTTCTAGTTTTGTTACATTAGCCACAATACTCATGATTTTTTCAGTAGTACTATAAAATTAGAAAAAAAATTAGAAAAAAAAATTTGGTCATGTATAAACTTTTAAAGAAGAGGTACCTTACGAAGGAAAAGCATAGAATTTCTTTTTAAGTAGGAGAATTAGAAAAGTGCAAAATCTCATGAAAATAGGTTCTTTGACGTTTTAATTTGTAAAAAATAGGGAAGACAACTTTTAAAGAAACTAAAAATTAAATGATTTGAGAGACTTTATGATGAATAGATCTTACTAAATACATGACATTGAAGCCATTTTCATTGTTTAGAATTGTACGCACAAGGGAGCCCTATTTGCATGAATGTAGAGGACACAAAATAATGTTTTTTAAAGTTCTTTTCGGTGGGCACATGCATCTCTAGTGTAGGGGTAGAGCCCAAAAATTTCAGCTCTAAATCATTAATTTTGGGTAGTCCCCAATACTAAAAACCCCTAAACCGCAAAGTGAGACAAATTAGCTAAATTGAAATTTAAGTATAAAACGATTTTTGAAATATTTTGAAAAATAAGTTCTCTAATTATTGTCCAAATGCTAATCTTCACAAAAAAAAATTCAAGTACATTGGCTTCAATTTGCAAAAGATATGGCCAATTATAACTTAAAAATTGCAAATGTGATACAAAATAGTACTAGTGTTTCTTGCATTCACCCATTGGATGGTGCAAAATAAGAAAATCTGTAATCTTTGAATAGTGATGTAATTGAATTAATTAATTGTCACTTTGGAGAATGTCTTAGTTTGTGATTGGGCTATGTGGTATGTATTTTGTGTTGAATCGTTGGTTTGGAACTATATTAGCCTATATACTTGATTGTATTAACCTATTTGAGACTAATTAGTTGATTATTTGTGACATGGAATTTATATGTTTGAGTTTGTCTGATGTATTAGGTTATTTGGTTTCTTATTGAATCATTATCTTGAACTGATTTGTTGCTTGTGTGTAAGCTTTAGCCAAATGGGATTATAATGTTAATACTGCACTCCGTAAGTGTCATGCAGGTTTAGTACTTGTTATTAATTTGAACCAAATTGGATAAATGTATGTTTGTATAGAACAAATTGGGTGTGAATCTTGTCATGGCATGTGAGTGCTGGATTGAGAGTTTATTTGATGCTAAGTTGGAGGATATATATTGGTTGTGATAAATGTCTGAATCCTAATTGGAAGTGTAAGAGTAGAAGTTGTAGGATCATATTTCCTAGTTGTGATTTGATCTGCATATATGCATTAAGGTACGTCCAGACTTGCTGTTAAGGGGAGAAGTAGCGGTCGATGTTGGAAGGCAAACCCAACGACCATTTTGATATGTATTGTTTCGGGATTAGCAATTCACCGTGGAAGCTAATGTGGCCCATTGAAAGAGCGGTGGTTACAATCTTGCCACCGTGGTTACGTGCTTGCAATGGAGGTCTAATATTTTAATTGACTTGAGGAGCACTGCACGTTAAATAGTACCATAATCTCAGGGAAACGTAGATGCATCGCGCAGAAGTACGGATCTCCTGAAGTCGGAGGTAAAGAATATTAAAACCTACGTAAGTACTATTGGAAATTTAACGCGGCACTGACCACGTGTGAAGAGTATGTCTCTCAATCGTGGAGAGCAAAACTGTCGTAGTATAAGGTATGCGCAAGCAGAATCGCCAATTGAAATGAATGCATTTCCATACATTCTAGGTGACGGTTATGGGTGCACACACCTTATCTGAATTCTCTACAACTCCAAACCATTGGGAGAGTGCAAAGTGAGGTCACGGCTCAAATGCATCAAACTAGAGCCTTAAATTGGAAAAAGAAATTGAACCAGACTTCTCCCCATGGACTAAATCTCTTGTCTGCCGAATGTCAATCCCAAGCATCGGCTGAGTGGGAGCGACATTCTTTGCACACGCTCCGTCCATGACTCCACTCGACAGCGTAGCGGCAACACATTTCCAAAAGGCATGCTACCAAGGACATCACATATTGTGGAGAACTTGGGCCTCACCTCAGGATCATCGTTCCAACACTTCGAGATGAACCCTGCCAAGTCTGGATGTAGTCCAGCCGGGAGCGTCGGCCTGCGCTTCTCAATCACGTCGCTCTCACTCAAATGCTCGTAAGGCGCATTGCCCGTCAGGATTTCGTAGCATGTCATAGCGAAGCTGTACACATCCGTCTTCATTAGCTGCTCAGCTTTGAGCTCGCCTCTCTTGGCCCTTAGGACCTCGGGAGCTCGCCACAGATTTGTGCCTACACGGTGCGCAACATTCGGGTTCCCAATACGATGGGATACTCCAAAATCAGTGATTTTCACATCAAACCGTCCACAATGGTCGTGGACCAACACGTTCGCTGCTTTGATGTCCCTGTGGACGACATTCTTGGAGTGAAGGAAGTTCAAACCCAGAGCTATCTTGAGGCACAGCTCCTGAGCTTCAGCGCCGCTGAACAGAGGGGAAGATGTCCGACCTTCCTTGCGCAAGAGCTGTAAGCGAGAATTGATCAGTTTTCGGAGATCCATGTCCATGCGCTCCATCATGATCCAGCCGCCATTGTCATCCACAGAAACGCCGATCAACCGAGCAATGTGTGGATGCTGAAGCCTCATAAGAAAGTCCACTTCCTCTCTGAAACTCAGAGAGAACGATTTGAACCTCTTCACTGCAAATGCGCATCCCAGCCAATTCACTTCGTACACTTCGTTGGTGCCTCCGGCTCCAATGGGTCGTCTCCACTCTACATCAGCAGGGTCTATGGACAGATGGATCGGCAATTTTTCTAACATACTTGCAATCTCCAGGCATTTGTCTCCTTCATCGTCGTTATGGGTGGTCCATTGTAACGCACAGTCCTCTGTCACCGTCGTTTGCTCTCGGGCTTGATCACATGCAGCACGGATGGTGGCCAATCTGTCACATAATGCAGAAAACCCAGGCCTGTTCTCTGGGTCTTCATCCGCGCAATTGAGAATAAGCTCCGCGAGGTCGTCACCAATGCCAGGAGGAAGCTCTAACTTAGCCGCTGCTTTTCTAACAGCCTGTTTTAAATTTACAGAGCTGGAAGGCAACAAGAACAAGAGTTCCCATCCTGATAGGAGTGCAATGCAAAGCGTGGAAAAATTATAAACATCTGCAGCTTTTGACGAGTTTCTGGCATGATCTGAGAACGCAAAACCGCCGATCTTGATGTCAAACTGGCCATCAGTATGCACATTCATCAAAATAATGTCACCAGTCAAGGATCCGTGTACAACTTCTCGGCCATGCAAGAACTTCATACCCAAAGCAATCTTCGTGGCAATGTCAATAACTTCGCAGCCATCAAAGGGAGGAGCGCCCGATGCCCTGACACGATCATTCATAACTCTTCGCAGGTTCGTTTCCAAGCGTTCCATCACTATGGACACCTTTCTTTGCCGAAGGTCCACGTTGAATCCCAAAAGTTGCACTACATGCGGATGTGGAAGCCTCATTAAGATCTCCAGTTCCTTGGGGTAAGGTTCAAAAACTTGGAAGTCATGAATGGCGAGTTCTTTGACCGCAACCTCGCAACCTAGCCAAGTGGCACTTTTTACCTTGCTACAGCTTCCAACGCCAATGAGTTGTCGTGTATGAAAGTCAGATGATGAAATCCTTAGATGCTCTGGAATGCTCCGGAATCCAGTTAGGTGTCCAGCCTCTGCCACGCGGGGCTCCTCAACCCATAGAAAGTCCATAGAAAGGAGAAGAAGAGCAACCCTAAGGCTGGTGTGAATAAAGAGCCTGATGGGGTTCTTGTACTCGCTAGTGAAGAGGACCTGCATCCATCAATGTGATACGATTCAAAATATCTATCACTGCAGAAGCATAAACATATAGAGCTTGCAATTCATGATTCCTACTCCGCTCTACTAACTCAGGAATCCAAGAAAGAAAAATCTTCGATTGCACTGTAAGAACCATTACCTGCATGACCATCAAACATTCACAAGCTCCATCAGCAGCCTAATCCGAAAAAATTGCAAACCCTAGCGTGTAATTTTAACGACACTAAGTTGCAAGTTTTCAACTCTTACCCAAATGAGATCCCTGAAGATTCTTGTCCAAAATGTACACAATCTCCACATGAAATCCAGATTCAATTTTTGTTACACCAATAATCAACACTTCGAAATTCGTACTTTATTCACAATTTAGTCATATGGAGTCCAAAAACTACAAACTAACTCACTAAGATGCATCAGAACCCTCCTTCAATCGCCGAAATGATCCAAGTTTCAAATTGAGACAAGATAACACCCTAAATCATCCTCAAATGCTAATTTGGACGCGTACATACCTTAAAGAATAGCGCTCGCTATCAAGTCTTCAAGAAAGGTAATAAATCCTTCAACTCTCCAATTCATGCATGCTGCAATCCCAGTAATCGCCCCATGGTCTACCTCTCTAGAAAGAATTCAGAACCTTGACTCTGTGCTAAATATGGAACGTCGAAAATTCCAGCAAGTGAATCCTTGACCAAGTTTTCGAAAAAGATGGAGAATATACTAAGAGGAGAATCACGCAGTCATTTCTTCTTTGAGCGAGCTCTCTGGACTCTCATTCTCTTCACTAGAGACCCGACAACGAGAACTGATGACACTACACTTCCAAACTGAAGCACAAGATGAATTACTGAATGCCGGGACTCCCATATTACGCGTACATAATTTAAAGGTTAATGCTATCAATTCTTAGTAAACACGGATGTATAATAAATCCTTCGACTCTGCAATTCACGCATGCTGCAATCCCGGAACTTCCCCCACGGTCTACCTTTCTAAAAGATCCATAACCCTAATTCTGTGCTAAATTTCGAAGGTCGAAAATTGCAGCAAGTAAATCCTTGACCGAATTTTCGTAAATGACGGAGAATGTATTAAGACGAGAATCACGCAGCCATTTCTTCTCTGTGCGAGCTCACTCTCATCCTCTTCACTAATTAGTTAACTTAGAGACAGCTTGAGCCTGATAGCCAGCAAGAGCTACTGACTCGACACTTTCAAACTGAAGCCAAAAGATGAAAATATCGGAAACTCCCGTACCTCCACAATACTCTGAAGCAGGTTGATTCGTTGCATCCACTCCGTCTGCTGCGCTCACAAGAAACTAAGCTTACAAATGCACCGCCTGCTGTTCGCCAATCTGCCGTCGCAACGATTCCGAAACCAGGAGAGTTCCTGTCGTCTGCTAGAAGGCGACTTCCCTCTCACTACTTCGTGTCCCTTGTTACAATTCCCGATACCAGAAACAAAAGTCAGAGAAGAGTGTTGACCCTTCAAGAACCTTCCTTTCTTACACAAAATTCCGAGGATGAATAGTTGCCCTTTTGTCCTACATAGAAGTATTCTTTGTCATTCATCCTTTAGGGGTTAAAAATGTCAACATTCTTTCTTTTTGGTATTGTCACGTAGGAAGTCTATAAGTTGCTCAAGCTCTAAAAGCGTCCTCAATTCATAAGTACATTTTGCTTTCTTATTGCACCAACAATATACAAAACGTTATACATTTCAAAGAAGTGAATTCTTTTATTGACTATAAGTTTCAACTTCAAAAATTCATAACTAATTTCGCAAAGCTCCAGAAAACATGAAACAATTTGGAATAAATGCCAATCCCATTTGTCTTTCAAGGAAAATTTACTGAAAAATATTTTAAGAAGGATAACCTCCCCAACATAGTTTTTAGCTCTTAGATGGGAGCTCTAAGAACCTTACCTATCTTAGTGCATGTCCTAGTTGCACAAACTTATCCATATTATCTAAATGCCTTCACATGAGGTATTTGAAATAAATACAAAACACCTAATTGCAATTTTGCCATCCTTTTTAATTGTAGTACAATGTACATCTTTTCTTTATTCTATAACCTAAAGTTAAGAGTCATATTGTCTTTGGCTCTTAGGACATCTTCAATGCCTTGAAAAAAATTGTTCAAGAAATAAAACAAGTTTTGAATAATGTGTATGGAAATAATACTTTGGAGTAACTACTATTGTTAAAAGCCCATTTAAAAACACTTAAAACAAACACAACTATATCTAGTTTAAACTTTGGATGACCAAAATAGACCCCATTGAAAGTAAGCTTGAAGGCAAAATTATAGTAGCCTTGACAAATCATGCCTAAAAATATCATTAATGGTCAATCAATTCATGACACAATATTCACAATAGTAGAAACTCTATTATTTCCCCCATGAAGCATTGCTCTAACTACCAAGCCCATAGATCCCATTGTTTTTAAAGCTTTATCATTCATAAAATGCTAATTATAGTACATCGTGCAAAATGGAGAGTACAACATAGAAGCTCCAAATGTGGTGTAGAGGAAAAACATTCTAGTAAGCAACAACTACAATCTCATAGCTTGTGACCATTATAACCAACAATTGTTTTACATCTTGGTCCATTTATTCTTTTAATAATAATGCCCCATGCCACATTTAACTACTTCTAAACTTTTGAAAGTTCAAAATTAACAATGGTCATGAGGAGGAAAAAAATGATCATCAAGAGATAATTATAAAATTTCATTCTTCATTTGACTCTCTTCCAATTTCTTATACTAAATTGCATTTAAGTATAAGAAAATTACTCAACTTGTTATTATTTTGAAATGAATACAAGCTATAATTTTATGCACTCCAAAAAATTGAAGTACAAAGTCCCCTATGCAACATTTTCCATCATCACATGCAATTTTATGACATTGTAGTCTTCCATCTATGGTGAGGTTTTCATCAAAGCCACTTGTACAAGCTTGAACTACCTTGAACTATAGAACTTCCATCATCACATGCAATCTAATCACATTGCATTGTCTTTTATCTCTAGGTTCCTTAAAATATGCATTCGAAGAGAAACTTAAATCCCCTTTAACTACCAATAAGACTCTACAATAATTTTTTAATATAATAGTAGGAACCATGTTGAATTGCTTATTTGGTTGATTTGAAGCGTAGTTATATTATGTCCATTGTAACTAAGGATGTCCACCTATTGGATGTAAACACATTAGAAGATTTTTAGTTGCACTAGAGGGCTACGAGTTCCTTGAGGTTTTTAAACCCTTGGAACTTATTGCACTTGTTGCTTGATGTGGCTCAATGATTGCCATGTCATTAAAAAAATTTAATTTAATTTAAATGAAAATATTTTTTTTTCAAAAAATTATAAAAAATCTAAGATAGCCATTTCTTGGCTACCCGGGGAACGGCGATGGGAATGGCCCTAAAATAGCCCTTCCGGCCCTTAGAAAATCTTCTAATGCTCTTAAGAGTTTTATTTTCCTAGTTTTATTGGGACTTATTAGGAATGAAGAAGATTTGAAATTCTCATATCTTATAAACTACTACACAACAATATTGTTGTAATTGTATGAACAATATATATGTATCCTAATTAACTCATCTACAACCATGGTCACAAAAATAAGCTTGCACTCTAATATAAGCTTGTACTCATACAAGTCTAATGCAAGATCCAATAGTTTATTTCCCACCATAGCTCTTTGTACTAAATTTGATAATTAAATGTTTTTTTGTTGAAACATAGTCACAAATAGTCAATGAAGTAGAATGGCATTCAAATTACTTTCTCCAAATCACGTTTTAATTTATTATATTAAGTACAGATGGTCACAACCCGGTGTCATAAAAAAGGTCACATTGTCCTCTCACTTTTCTGATCCCGTTATTTCATCCTATTTTTTCATTGCGCCCATGTTGTGTTGCATTGCAATGGGCTCCTTTCTTTTATAATTTAAATATGTTAGGAGTTGTACAAATATGATTGGACAATGTCACATTCTCAACACCTGTTGAATGAGAGATTAATTTATAAGTTTCACTGACAAGGTTCTAATAATAAGTTAATTTTAAAAAAAAAGTTCTGATTGAAGTGTACTCGCAGTCCTATTGGTTCGAATTGCCACCTAAGCACCCTACACTTCCACGTCACCGTCGTCACCCCCGTGGTGCCGTGGCCAACCTCCTTGCCGTCTTCTCGCAATAACTTACCGAATTTCTTCATGAGCTCCTCGCCATCGCCAGCACGATCGCGATCGGCCCTTGTAATGCTTCCCCTAATTACTCCATACTCAAGTTAGATTTCATATCTTCACAACCCAATTCTTTCTCCCTTCACTTCTCTTTTCAAGTTTCCAATTAAACCTTGATAGAATCGGTTTGAATCAGACAGAAACTCTCGCTGTCAAATTCGACGCTCTGTTGTGTGTGTGATTGAAGATATTAGTGCAACTGGTGTGGCGATGGCGATGACGGTACGAACACTATGGAAACAAGTGAGAAGGAGGTCTGGTTTCCCACGAGGCCTTGCGAACACCGCCGGTTCGCTTGCCTTTCCCGAGGTCGTGATAGTCGCAGCGAAGCGGACACCGGTGGGATCGTTCCAAGGCGCACTTGCTTCGCTCTCGGCGCCCGAGCTTGGATCAATTGCAATTCGAGGTTCCACAATTTGTTGCTCTTATTCATGGATACTTCTTTGAGTAATTCAATGTTTTCTTTTATGGCCGGTGATCGATAGGAACAAGAATGGAGATGGAGCTTTGAAGTCGAGTTTAATATGTGATTGCGGGTATTAGATTGGTGATAGTACTTCTGTTTTCCCTAGAGGAAGAGCATGTGCCTTCGAGGACATGGATCATGTACATCAAACTTTAGAATGTGTGATTTATTTAGAACTAATGGTATTAGATATTAACCTGGATTTACGCCGAATTGTGGTACGTGTGGAGCTAGCTATAGTTTTTTAATAATTTAATTGATATTCGAGTGATCTGGAGAAATGTACTGGCATTGATATACAGGTGCATTAGAGTCTGTCAAGTTGTCTGCAGAGCATGTCAACGAGGTGTTCATGGGTAACGTTTTGAGTTCAGGAGTTGGTCAAGCTCCGGCTCGCCAAGCCGCGTTGGTGAGTTCTTTGTAAATTACCCGTATTTTTTGTATAAGAATTGAATTGAAGAATCGAAAGAGTATATCACTTGTTTGCTTAACGGAGCGTTTGATGTCACCGAAAATTTCTCCTAAGATTGGAGTCAATATGGAAAAAATGTGACTGAACCCTAAACCCTTGGCAACCAGAATGTTAGTAGTTGGAAAGAGTTCGATGAATTGATCAAAACCTCTTTTCTGTCGTCCATTTGTAATGGTATTCCAGAAGGCGGGATTACTACCAGCAACCATATGCACCACTGTGAACAAAGTCTGTGCCTCCGGCATGAAGGGTACGTCACGATGAAGCTCGTGAATGTCTTTTGAATGTGTGACATACATTCAAGCTGGATTTTCTTTAATTTTTTTTTCTAGGATGCAGAACTCAGTCTCATTTGAAGTGTAAATGTGAAGAAAACTTTGTGGAAAGTTAGCAACACCTTATCTAGGCCTCTCCTTGTTAGGAAACGAGTTGTCTAACGAGTTAATATTTGTACGTCTAACGAGCTAATATTGCTTGATTCAACTCTTTTTAGTCCCACAAAGTTCCACCAAATCCCTCGCACTTCTCAAATCAGCCCTTCAAGATCCGCCGTGATTCCAACCCTCCCAAACTCCAAATCCAAAGCATAAAAAACCCACCGCAATGTATCAAAACCAAAGATCGACACCAGCTCCTCTGGACAGTCCTCACTCAGTCACTCTCCTCTCGACTGACAGCCACACAAACTTCTCGATCTACGCAAATTCTAGTCCAACTCCAAATCACGAGATTCATACCATGGTCACGATCGATCAATCTTCAATCCTCACAGCAACTGCCAATGCAAGCATGAAAGCACACCCACGTGTACGCAAGAAATGAAAAGAGAATCGAACCTCTTCCGATCGATCCGTCACTCTGACAGTCCTGCAACGTCGTACTACCGGTATTTGTATTAGACTTGTACGTACTGTAAATTTCATCTGGCAGTGCGAATGTACTAATAAATGGTCAATCAACTTACGGGAAGCAAACTTGGTCTCACAAGCTTATGGATCCCGCCATCCCGAGATCCAAACTAGCTTGACTGACTGACTGACTGACCCGGCCCAGATCGATAGAGAGGAATTATTATTGTTTTTTGGCACAGTTTCAAACTTTGAGAATTGTTATTGTTGTGATCGATGATGATAATTGTACGTCTGTGCAGGCAGGTTTGGACAATGGACACGGATGAGAGAGGAAGGGTCGGAGGGGATCGATTGATCATCGGTGTGTGGACTGTGGAGGTCAATGATGGAGGTTTCGGCTAATTCGGGAGCTGCATTATTAGATGGTCGCGGACAAGGCTAGCGAAGTCGGAAAGCAACAGAGATGGGGGACGCAGTCAATGCGATGGAGCCCGGGACTGGAGCTGGGATTTGGAATGCCGGGCCTGAGTAGGAACGCCCCGGGGAGGAGCTGGGATCATCATCGCAAATGTGATGTTCGTAATCAAGTACTTGTGCAGTGTGCCGTTTCCACAGTCAAAAAGTAAAAGTAAAAGTAAAATTTTAATTTCTTAATTCATGAAAACTTCAAACTTCAATATCTATTATATTGTAGGCTTCAAACACCACAAAACAAAGTCTATGCACTCATCCTTGCAAAGAGCTTTTCAACAATATTAAGAATATGACCGGGGATGCACAGTTTAATCCCTAAATTTCCATTGTCCCCTTAGGGGACAAATCAAATTTTGGGCAGGTTTCTATGATCTCAATTTATGGTGAATTGTTTTGAAACTTTCCCATGAGATAGAAAAACTAATTATCTATGTGGGAATATAATTTTTATTTCAGTTGGTACCCAAGAGCAAAAGTTATATCACAAAAAGCTTGAAACTAAACTCGATGGGTAGCACAAAAGAAATTGCAAAAAAATCAAAAAAAAATTTTAAAAAAAAATTTCCCCTGAAATGTTTTCTTTTTGTCTACATGTCAAGCTTTGATTCGTTCTACTTGGACTAATGATGAGAAAGTTAAAGACAATTTTGTTTTTCGAGCAATTTCAACATCTTCTTGAAAAAATAACTTGTGGGATTCATTTTTGAATGCAATTTTCACAAATTTTCTTTTTGAGAATTTTGTGTTCAATTGCTAAAATAATCTCACCATTGGAATTATTGTCTTTCAATCCCATCTTGGAGTTATTAACGATTTAGTTTTTTTTCCAATCTTGGACCTACTTCGACTTAGCATTCTTTTAAAGGATGAAAATCAAGTGCTTTTTCTTAAAAAAAATTTCCTAGACTTTCAATTCAATTCTTCAACATAAAGAATTTTAAATTCAAAGTTTGTAGTGCAAAATAAATTCACAATTGGCGGTCAAAGTCATCTAAAATTGCAGGCCAATGTTCAAAAAAACTTTCTTTTTCAACTTTGAATACTAATATCTTCCAATCTATACGGTCAAACTTCATGAAATTTTTACCATGTGAGCTAAGACAAGTAAAGTACAAGATCTTACGGTTAGATTCTAAAAAAAATGATTTTTTTGTATTCTTGGATGAATGTAACAAAAACGGCAGTTTTTTATGTGGTTTTTGACAGAAAAATAGCTTTGGGAATTTAGGGATTAAGAAACAAATAAAATCAAGAAACAAAATAAGTAAATAAACAATCAAACAAATTCATTTAAGGTATACACTAGTGTGCCTTTTACCATTGCAACAATCAAAATAACAATAAAAGTAATGTTCTAATTTTTTAATTCAAAAATAAGTAAAAAAATCAATAACTTTGACATTGTAGATCAAAATGTCACAAAACAATGCTTGTGCATTCTTCAAAATAACACTAAAAGTAAATTTCTAATCTTTTTATTAAAAAAAAAAATCAAAAATCAATAAATTTCACACCGTATGTCAAAATGTCACAAAATAACACTTGTACATCCTTCAAAATAATAATAAAAATAATTTTCTAATTTTTTGATTTGAAAATAATTAAAATATCAATAACTTTCACATCATTGGACAAAATGACACAAATTGATGCCCATGCATCCCTCTTCATGGAAGGTATTTTGACGGTACCAAGATGCAGTCAGGAAACATAGGGTGGTTGTAAGAAAGTCTAACTGTTTTGAGTAGCATTTTCCACAATACTCATGATTTTTTTGGGAGTACTATGTAATTTTTTTTTAAATTTAAAAAAAAGGTTTGATGTATAAACCTTTACGAAGAAGGTACCTTAGGAAAGAAAAGCATAGAAAAATTCTCTAAGTAGGAGAACTAAAAAAGTATAAAATCTCATGAAAATAAATATTTTGACATTTTAATTTGTAAAAAATAGGGAAAATTATTTTCAAAAAATAAAAAAATTGGACATTTGGGAAGACTTCATGGTAAAGAAATTTCACCAAAAGAATTATCTTGAAACCATTTTCAATGTTCATAATTGCAACAGAGCCCTATTTGCATGAATGTAGAGAATATAAAATAATGTTCTTTTAAATTATTTTTGGTAGGCACATGCCTTTTCTAGTGTGGAAATAGCCTACACAAATTTCAGCTCTAAATCATTAATTTTTAGTTGTCCCCAGTATTAAAAGACCCTAAATCACAAAATGTAATAAATTAGTTAAATTTAAATTTAAATATTAAATAATTTTTTAAAATTTCTATAAAAAAATTCTAATTATTGTTTACTTTGTGATCTTAAAAATAAAATTCCAGTATATCAGTTTCAATTTGCAAAAGTTATAGCCAATGACAACTCAAAATCTTCAAGTGATGTAAAATAGTACCAATTTTTCTTGCATTCACCCTACACAATTCCAGAGATCTCACCATAACAAACAAAACAAACAACTTTAATTTAAGTTAAGGACTAGTGTGCCCTATGTCATTGCCACATTCAAAACAAAACTAAAGGTAATTTAAAAGAAAATTTAATTCATTAAAACTTTGAAATTCATTAACTTTCATGTTGTAGGTCCAAATTGAGGTCTAAACACCACGAAATTGTAAAGAGGAGGTGATTTTCCAATTTGTAAGTTTTAGCACCATTTTTCTTAATGGGCAATTTTATAGCCAATTTGGTTTATATTCTTTGGGTAGTTGGTTGGTGTGATTGGTGAGTTTTCTAGTTGGTTTGATGTTCAGTTGTCAGTGTTTGGAATTGTTTACCAATTCCTATTAGGTGGGAGATGTTGATGGGCAGGGCACCCATTATTGAGATGTCCAATGAGCATCCCAGCTTGAATTAGTTGTGTTTTGTTTCTTTTGTTTTAATTGTGAGTAATTAGTCTGCTCTAAATGTGCCCATGCTCTAAAAGCTATCATGACACAAAGGTATATTTTGCTTTCTTCAATATATTAGTAGTGTACATTTTAGGAGGTGGTCGCTTTTAGTGACCACTTCATTTCAACTTCAATTTGTAACTAATTCCACAAAGGTTCAAAAAATATGAAACTTGGGTTAGATGCTATTTTCATTTTTCTTCTGTGAAAATTTGTTGAAAATTATTTCAAGGAATTCAGCTTCCCCCAAAGATAATCAATTCTTAAATGGTTGCTTTATGAGCAAACTACCTCAAGTATGTGTGATTTGTTGAGTTTGTGTGAGATTGTTACTTTGATTGTGTGCTAATTGGATGAGATTCCTATGTAGGTTTAGAGTGAGTGGATGGAAAATGAGAATGTTGGATTTGTGTTAATGTAGTTGAGTTTGTGATAGTGAGATAATTCAAAAACCATATTGGGGTGAATGCAAGAAACACCTTCTAGTTTTGTTGCATTGGCCACAATACTCATGATTTTTTCAGTAGTACTATAAAATTAGAAAAAAAATTAGAAAAAAATTTGGTCATGTATAAACCTTTAAAGAAGAGGTACTTTACGAAGGAAAAGCATAGAATTTTTTTTTAAGTAGGAGAATTAGAAAAGTGCAAAATCTCATGAAAATAGGTTCTTTGACGTTTTAATTTGAAAAAAATAGGGAAGACAATTTTTAAAGAAACTAAAAATTGGTGATTTGAGAGACTTTATGAAGAATAGATCTTACTAAATAAATGACCTTGAAACCATTTTCATTGTTTAGAATTGTACGCTCAAGGGAGCCCTATTTGCATGAATGTAGAGGACACAAAATAATATTCTTTAAAGTTCTTTTTGGTGGACACATGCATCTCTGATGTAGGAGTAGAGCCTAAAAATTTCAGCTCTAAATCATTAATTTTGGGTAGTCCCTAGTACTAAAAACCCCTAAACCGCAAAATTAGACAAATTAGCTAAATTGAAATTTAAGTATAAAACGATTTTTGAAATATTTTGAAAAATAAGTTCTCTAATTATTGTCTAAATGCTCATCTTCACAAAAAAAAATTCAAGTACATTGGCTTCAATTTGCAAAAGATATGGCCAATCACAACTTAAAAATTGCAAGTGTGACACAAAATAATATTAGTGTTTCTTGCATTCACCCATTGGATGGTGCAAAATAAGAAAATCTGTAATCTTTGAATAGTGATGTAATTGAATTAATTAATTGTCACTTTGGAGAATGTCTTAGTTTGTGATTGGGCTATGTGGTATGTATTTTGTGTTGAATCGTTGGTTTGGAACTATATTAGCCTATATACTTGATTGTATTAACCTATTTGAGACTAATTAGTTGATTATTTGTGACATGGAATTTATATGTTTGAGTTTGTCTGATGTATTAGGTTATTTGGTTTCTTATTGAATCATTATCTTGAACTGATTTGTTGCTTGTGTGTAAGCTTTAGCCAAATGGGATTATAATGTTAATACTGCACTCCGTAAGTGTCATGCAGGTTTAGTACTTGTTATTAATTTGAACCAAATTGGATAAATGTATGTTTGTATAGAACAAATTGGGTGTGAATCTTGTCATGGCATGTGAGTGCTGGATTGAGAGTTTATTTGATGCTAAGTTGGAGGATATATATTGGTTGTGATAAATGTCTGAATCCTAATTGGAAGTGTAAGAGTAGAAGTTGTAGGATCATATTTCCTAGTTGTGATTTGATCTGCATACATGCATTAAGGTACGTCCAGACTTGCTGTTAAGGGGAGAAGTAGCGGTCGATGTTGGAAGGCAAACCCAACGACCATTTTGATATGTATTGTTTCGGGATTAGCAATTCACCGTGGAAGCTAATGTGGCCCATTGAAAGAGCAGTGGTTACAATCTTGCTTGCAATGGAGATCTAATTTTCTAATTGACTTGAGGAGCACTGCACGTTAAATAGGACCATAATCTCAAGGAAACGTAGATGCATCGTGCAGAAGTATGATTCTCCTGAAGTCGGAGGTAAAGAATATTAAAAACCTACGTAAGTACTATTGGAAATTTAACGCAGCAAGCAGAATCGCCAATTAAAATGAATGCATTCTGTGCATTCTAGGTGACGATTATGGGTGCACACACCTTATCCGAATTCTCTGCAACTTCAAAACCATTGGCAGAGTGCAAAGTGAGGTCACGGCTCAAATGCATCAAACTAGAGCCTTAAATTGGAAAAAGAAATTGAACCAGACTTCTCCCCATGGACTAAATCTCTTCTCCTCCGAATGTCAATCCCAAGCATCGGCTGAGTGGGAGCGACCTTCTTTGCACACGCTTCGTCCATGACTCCACTCGACTGCGTAGCGGCAACACATTTCCAAAAGGCATGCTACCAAGGACATCACATATTGTGGAGAACTTGGGCCTCACCTCAGGATCATCGTTCCAACACTTCGAGATGAACCTTGCCAAGTCTGGATGTAGTCCAGCCGGGAGCGTCGGCCTGCGCTTCTCAATCACGTCGCTCTCACTCAAATGCTCGTAAGGCGCATTGCCCGTCAGGATTTCGTAGCATGTCATAGCGAAGCTGTACACATCCGTCTTCATTAGCTGCTCAGCTTTGAGCTCGCTTCTCTTGGCCCTTAGGACCTCGGGAGCTCGCCACAGATTTGTGCCTACACGGTGCGCAACATTCGGGTTCCCAATACGATGGGATACTCCAAAATCAGTGATTTTCACATCAAACCGTCCACAATGGTCGTGGACCAACACGTTCGCTGCTTTGATGTCCCTGTGGACGACATTCTTGGAGTGAAGGAAGTTCAAACCCAGAGCTATCTTGAGGCACAGCTCCTGAGCTTCAGCGCCGCTGAACAGAGGGGAAGATGTCCGACCTTCCTTGCGCAAGAGCTGTAAGCGAGAATTGATCAGTTTTCGGAGATCCATGTCCATGCGCTCCATCATGATCCAGCCGCCATTGTCATCCACAGAAACACCGATCAACCGAGAAATGTGTGGATGCTGAAGCCTCATAAGAAAGTCCACTTCCTCTCTGAAACTCAGAGACAACGACTTGAACCTCTTCACTGCAAATGCGCATCCCAGCCAATTCACTTCGTAAACTTCGTTGCTGCCTCCGGCTCCAATGGGTCGTCTCCACTCTACATCAGCAGGGTCTATGGACAGATGGATCGGCAATGTTTGTAACATACTTGCAATCTCCAGGCATTTGTCTCCTTCATCGTCGTTATGGGTGGTCCATTGTAACGCACAGTCCTCTGTCACCGTCGTTTGCTCTCGGGCTTGATCACATGCAGCACGGATGGTGGCCAATCTGTCACAGATTGCAGAAAACCCAGGCCTGTTCTCTGGGTCTTCATCCGCGCAATCGAGAATAAGCGTCGCCAGGTCGTCACCAATGCCAGGAGGAAGCTCTAACTTAGCCGCTGCTTCTCTAACTATCGGTTCCAAGTATTCAGTGCAGGAAGGCAAGAAGTACAAGTATTCCCATCCTAATACGCTTTCAATGCAAAGCGTGGAAAAATTATAAACATCTGCAGCTTTTGACAAGCTTCTGGCATGATCTGAGAACGCAAAACCGCCGATCTTGATGTCAAACTGGCCAGCAGTATGCACATTCATCAAAATAATGTCATCAGTCAAGGACCCGTGTACAACTTCTCGGCCATGCAAGAACTTCATACCCAAAGCAATCTTCGTGGCAATGTCAATAACTTCGCAGCCATCAAAGGGAGGAGCCCTTGATGCCCTGACACGATCATTCATAACTCTTAGCAGGTTCGTTTCCAAGCGTTCCATCACTATGGACACCTTTCTTTGCCGAAGGTCCACGTTGAATCCCAAAAGTTGCACTACATGCGGATGTGGAAGCCTCATTAAGATCTCCAGTTCCTTGGGGTAAGGTTCGAAAACTTGGAAGTCATCAATGGTGAGTTCTTTGACCGCAACCTCGCAACCAAGCCAAGTGGCACTTTTGACCTCGCTAGAGCTTCCAACGCCAATGAGTTTTCCTATATGCAAGTCAGATGATGAAATCCTTAGATGCTCTGGAATGCTCCGGAATCTAGTCAGGTGTCCAGCCTCTGCCACGCGGGGCTCCTCAACCCGTAGAAAGTCCATGGAAAGGAGAAGAAGAGCAACCCTAAGGCTGGTGTGAATAAAGAGCCTGATGGGGTTCTTGTACTCGCTAGTGAAGAGGACCTGCATCCATCAATGTGATACGATTCAAAATATCTATCACTGCAGAAGCATAAACATATAGAGCTTGCAATTCATGATTCCTACTCCGCTCTACTAACTCAGGAATCCAAGAAAGAAAAATCTTCGATTGCACTGTAAGAACCATCAAACATTCACAAGCTCCATCAGCAGCCTTGTCCGAAAAAAATTGCAAACCCTAGCGTGTAATTTTAATGACACCAAGTTGCAAGTTTTCAACTCTTACCCAAATGAGATCCCTGAAGATTCTTGTCCAAAATGTACACAATCTCCACATGAAATCCAGATTCAATTTTTGTTACACCAATAATCAACACTTCGAAATTCGTACTTTATTCACAATTTAGTCATATGGAGTCCAAAAACTACAAACTAACTCACTAAGATGCATCAGAACCCTCCTTCAATCGCCGAAATGATCCAAGTTTCAAATTGAGACAAGATAACACCCTAAATCATCCTCAAATGCTAATTTGGACGCGTACATACCTTAAAGAATAGCGCTCGCTATCAAGTCTTCAAGAAAGGTAATAAATCCTTCAACTCTCCAATTCATGCATGCTGCAATCCCAGTAATCGCCCCATGGTCTACCTCTCTAGAAAGAATTCAGAACCTTGACTCTGTGCTAAATATGGAACGTCGAAAATTCCAGCAAGTGAATCCTTGACCAAGTTTTCGAAAAAGATGGAGAATATACTAAGAGGAGAATCACGCAGTCATTTCTTCTTTGAGCGAGCTCTCTGGACTCTCATTCTCTTCACTAGAGACCCGACAACGAGAACTGATGACACTACACTTCCAAACTGAAGAACAAGATGAATTACTGAATGCCGGGACTCCCATATTACGCGTACATAATTTAAAGGTTAATGCTATCAATTCTTAGTAAACACGGATGTATAATAAATCCTTCGACTCTGCAATTCACGCATGCTGCAATCCCGGAACTTCCCCCACGGTCTACCTTTCTAAAAGATCCATAACCCTAATTCTGTGCTAAATTTCGAAGGGCGAAGATTGCAGCAAGTAAATCCTTGACAGAGTTTTCGAAAATGACGGAGAATGTATTAAGACGAGAATCATGCAGTCATTTCTTCTTTGTGCGAGCTCACTCTCATCCTCTTCACTAAATTAGTTAACTTAGAGACAGCTTGAGTCTTATAGCAAGAGCTACTGACTCGACACTTTCAAACTGAAGCCAAAAGATGAAAATATCGGAAACTCCCGTACCTCCACAATACTCTGAAGCAGGTTGACTCGTTGCATCCACTCCGTCTGCTGCGCTCACAAGAAACTAAGCTTACAAATGCACCGCCTGCTGATCGCCAATCTGCCGTCGCAACGATTCCGAAACCAGGAGAGTTCCTGTCGTCTGTTTGAAGGCGACTTCCCTCTCACTACTTCGTGTCATTTGTTACAATTCCCTGCAACTCTGACGATACCAGAAACAAAAGTCAGGGAAGAAGAGTGTTAACCCTTCAAGAACCTTCCCTTTGTACACAAAATTCCGAGGATGAATAGTTGCCCTTTTGTCCTACATAGAAGTATTCTTTGTCATTCACCCTTTAAGGGTTAAAAATGTCAACATTCTTTCTTTTTGATATTGTCATGTAAGAAGTCTATAAGGCGCTCAAGCTTTAAAAGCGTCCTCAATCCACAAATACAATTTGCTTTCTTATTACACCAGCAATATACAAAACATTATACATTTTAAGAAGTGAACTCTTTTATTGACTATGAGTTTCAACTTCAAAAATTCATAACTAATTTCGCAAAGCTCCAAAAAACATGAAACAACTTGGAATAAATGCCAATCCCATTTGTCTTTCAAGGAAAATTTACTAAAAAAATATTTTAAGAAGGATAACCTCCCCAACATAGTTTTTAGCTCTTAGATGGGAGCTCTAAGAACCTTACCTACTTTAGTGCATGTCCTAGTTGCACAAACTTATCCATATTATCTAAATGCCTTCATATGAGGTATTGGAAATAAATACAAAACACCTATTGCAATTTTGCCATCCTTTTTAATTGTAATACAATGTACATCTTTTCTTTATTCTATAACCTAAAGTTAAGAGTCATATTGTCTTTGGCTCTTAGGGCATCTTTAATGCCTTGAAAAAAATTGTTCAAGAAATAAAACATATTTTGAATGATGTGTATGGAAATAATACTTTGGAGTAACTACTATTGTTAGAAGCCCATTTAAAAACACTTAAAACAAACACAACTATATCTAGTTTAAACTTTGGATGACCAAAATAGACCCCATTGAAAGTAAGTTTGAAGGCAAAATTATAGTAGTCTTGGCAAATCATGCTTAAGAATATCATCAATGGTCAATCAATTCATGACACAATATTCACAATAGTAGAAACTCTATCATTTCCCCCATAAAGCATTGCTCTAACTATACATTGAAACTCGCCTGCCACCCAGTTTCCCATTAGTTCCCCCCCTCTTCTCTCAAAAAATTTGTGAGCCGTTGATTTTTTTGAAAAAAAATGCTTACCCTCAAAATTGACGTTGATTTTTCAAAAAATCACAAGATGTTGATCTTGTGAAATTTAATCTGAGCCGTTCGAATGTAAAATACAAATACTGAATACGAATACGAATACGGGTATGGGTATTGGATATGAGTATTAAATACGTATACTGAATACAGATATTGAATACGGGTACTGAATACGAATATTGAATATGGGTACTGAATATGGGTATTGGATATATGTACTAGATACATGTACTAAATACGTGTACTAAATACGGGTACTGATTACGGGTACTGAATACGGGTATTTGATATGCATATTGAATACGTGTACTAAATACGTGTACTGAATACGGATACAATATTGGATACGGGATCAATTGTCCCATATTGTTTGTCAAGAACTTTAATTCTGAAGATTACAAAAGGGGGTGGGGGTGAGGGGGGGGTGAGATAAAAAAATTTAAATCAAATTCTAAATGATAGGTGGAGGTGGCAAAATAAAACAATTTTAAATAAAAATTGAGGGGGAGAGTGTATAGTGACACAAAGTTTCACTATACACCTTGAGTGCCTAATAACTACATTCTCAAATCCTAATAACTACCAAGCCAATAGATCCCATTGTTTTTAAAGCTTTATCATTCATGAAATGCTAATTATAGTACATTGTGCAAAATGGGGAGTACAACATAAAAGCTCCGAATGTGGTGTGGAGGAAAAACATCCTAGTTAGCAACAACTACAATCTCATAGCTTGCGACCATTATATCCAACTATTGTTTTACATCTTGGTCCATTTATTCTTTTAATAATAATGCCCCATGCCACATTTAACTACTTCTAAACTTTTGAAAGTTCAAAATTAACAATGGTCATGAGGAGGAAAAAAATGATCATCAAGAGATAATTATGAAATTTCATTCTTCATTTGACTCTCTTCCAATTTCTTATACTAAATTGCATTTAAGTATAAGAAAATTACTCAACTTGTTATTATTTTGAAATGAATACAAGCTATAATTTTATGCACTCCAAAAAATTGAAGTACAAAGTCCCCTATGCAACATTTTCCATCATCACATGCAATTTTATGACATTGTAGTCTTCCATCTATGGTGAGGTTTTCATCAGAGCCACTTGTACAAGCTTGAACTACCTTGAACTATAGAACTTCCATCATCACATGCAATCTAATCAAATTTTAACCTTCCATCTATATTGAGGTTTTGATTGAAGCTACCCATACAACATTGAACTATATAATTACCATCATCACATGCAATCTAATCACATTGCATTGTCTTTTATCTCTAGGTTCCTTAAAATATGCATTCGAAGAGAAACTTAAATCCCCTTTAACTACCAATAAGACTCTACAATAATTTTTTAATATAATAGTAGGAACCATGTTGAATTGCTTATTTGGTTGATTTGAAGCGTAGTTATATTATGTCCATTGTAACTAAGGATGTCCACCTATTGGATGTAAACACATTAGAAGATTTTTAGTTGCACTAGAGGGCTACGAGTTCCTTGAGGTTTTTAAACCCTTGGAACTTATTGCACTTGTTGCTTGATGTGGCTCAATGATTGCCATGTCATTAAAAAAATTTAATTTAATTTAAATGAAAATATTTTTTTTTCAAAAAATTATAAAAAATCTAAGATAGCCATTTCTTGGCTACCCGGGGAACGGCGATGGGAATGGCCCTAAAATAGCCCTTCCGGCCCTTAGAAAATCTTCTAATGCTCTTAAGAGTTTTATTTTCCTAGTTTTATTGGGACTTATTAGGAATGAAGAAGATTTGAAATTCTCATATCTTATAAACTACTACACAACAATATTGTTGTAATTGTATGAACAATATATATGTATCCTAATTAACTCATCTACAACCATGGTCACAAAAATAAGCTTGCACTCTAATATAAGCTTGTACTCATACAAGTCTAATGCAAGATCCAATAGTTTATTTCCCACCATAGCTCTTTGTACTAAATTTGATAATTAAATGTTTTTTTGTTGAAACATAGTCACAAATAGTCAATGAAGTAGAATGGCATTCAAATTACTTTCTCCAAATCACATTTTAATTTATTATATTAAGTACAGATGGTCACAACCGGATGTCATAAAAAAGGTCACATTGTCATCTCACTTTTCTGATCCCGTTATTTCATCCTATTTTTTCATTGCGCCCATGTTGTGTTGCATTGCAATGGGCTCCTTTTTTGTATAATTTAAATATGTTAGGAGTTGTACAAATATGATTGGACAATGTCACGTTCTCAACACCTGTTGAATGAGAGATTAATTTATAAGTTTCACTGACAAGGTTCTAATAATAAGTTAATTTTAAAAAAAAAGTTCTGATTGAAGTGTACTCGCAGTCCTATTGGTTCGAATTGCCACCTAAGCACCCTACACTTCCACGTCACCGTCGTCACCCCCGTGGTGCCGTGGCCAACCTCCTTGCCGTCTTCTCGCAATAACTTACCGAATTTCTTCATGAGCTCCTCGCCATCGCCAGCACGATCGCGATCGGCCCTTTTAAGGCTTCCCCTAATTACTCCATACTCAAGTTAGATTTCATATCTTCACAACCCAATTCTTTCTCCCTTCACTTCGCTTTTCAAGTTTCCAATTAAACCTTGATAGAATCGGTTTGAATCAGACAGAAACTCTCGCTGTCAAATTCGACGCTCTGTTGTGTGTGTGATTGAAGATATTAGTGCAACTGGTGTGGCGATGGCGATGACGGTACGAACACTATGGAAACAAGTGAGAAGGAGGTCTGGTTTCCCACGAGGCCTTGCGAACACCGCCGGTTCGCTTGCCTTTCCCGAGGTCGTGATAGTCGCAGCGAAGCGGACACCGGTGGGATCGTTCCAAGGCGCACTTGCTTCGCTCTCGGCGCCCGAGCTTGGATCAATTGCAATTCGAGGTTCCACAATTTGTTGCTCTTATTCATGGATACTTCTTTGAGTAATTCAATGTTTTCTTTTATGGCCGGTGATCGATAGGAACAAGAATGGAGATGGAGCTTTGAAGTCGAGTTTAATATGTGATTGCGGGTATTAGATTGGTGATAGTACTTCTGTTTTCCCTAGAGGAAGAGCATGTGCCTTCGAGGACATGGATCATGTACATCAAACTTTAGAATGTGTGATTTATTTAGAACTAATGGTATTAGATATTAACCTGGATTTACGCCGAATTGTGGTACGTGTGGAGCTAGCTATAGTTTTTTAATAATTTAATTGATATTCGAGTGATCTGGAGAAATGTACTGGCATTGATATACAGGTGCATTAGAGTCTGTCAAGTTGTCTGCAGAGCATGTCAACGAGGTGTTCATGGGTAACGTTTTGAGTTCAGGAGTTGGTCAAGCTCCGGCTCGCCAAGCCGCGTTGGTGAGTTCTTTGTAAATTACCCGTATTTTTTGTATAAGAATTGAATTGAAGAATCGAAAGAGTATATCACTTGTTTGCTTAACGGAGCGTTTGATGTCACCGAAAATTTTCTCCTAAGATTGGAGTCAATATGGAAAAAATGTGACTGAACCCTAAACCCTTGGCAACCAGAATGTTAGTAGTTGGAAAGAGTTCGATGAATTGATCAAAACCTCTTTTCTGTCGTCCATTTGTAATGGTATTCCAGAAGGCGGGATTACTACCAGCAACCATATGCACCACTGTGAACAAAGTCTGTGCCTCCGGCATGAAGGGTACGTCACGATGAAGCTCGTGAATGTCTTTTGAATGTGTGACATACATTCAAGCTGGATTTTCTTTAATTTTTTTTTCTAGGATGCAGAACTCAGTCTCATTTGAAGTGTAAATGTGAAGAAAACTTTGTGGAAAGTTAGCAACACCTTATCTAGGCCTCTCCTTGTTAGGAAACGAGTTGTCTAACGAGTTAATATTTGTACGTCTAACGAGCTAATATTGCTTGATTCAACTCTTTTTAGTCCCATAGATTTGTTTTGTTATATTCTCTTACGAAGCTAACAGTCACGCTCTCTGAATGTATGTATGCAGCTGTGATGTTGGGGGCTCAAAGCATAATACTTGGAATCAATCAGGTGGTGATTGCTGGTGGAATGGAAAGTATGTCCAAGGCACCCTTCATTTTACCGCGGAATATCTCTCCCAAGACGATAGGTCATGTTCAGCTGAGAGATTCCATGATCGTCGATGGTCTCTGGGATCCATATAAAGACATATCTATGGGTAGCTGCGCAGAATTTTGCGCAGACGACCTCAGCATTTCTCGTGAGGCACAGGTATATAGATATATTACTACCTATTCTATTTCATGAGCGTTTTGGGACTATGTGGAGGTATTAGAGCTCTTTTATTAGACAATTCCATTGCTGCTAGGTGTTGTTTAACGAAAACCTTGGATGAACGTGTTTTGATTTTGGTATTTCTCTCCTAGGGCTTTCATTAATCACAAGTAGTAGTTCTAGTTAAGTTCAAGAATGACGTTATGGAAAAAATTGGGGCAAGCACATATCCAGTAGTTAGACTAATGAGGAGTTTTAATGTTTGCATTCCATTACTTATATAGTCCAGTAGAAGTGGTGGTCGAGGGTTTACAGAGAACCTAGCGCTCTTGATGACATGGACTGTCCATTTTTTTTGTTGAGAGCTTATGCTGAATAATTGTCTCCAATGCGGTTGGTTGCGTTTTTAATTGATAGGATGAAAATGCAATTGCAAGCTACGAGCGGTCAACTGCTGCCCAAGCACTAGGAGTCACGAAAGGAGAAATTGTTCCGGTCACTATTGGAGGCAAGAAACCTGTTACTATAAGCCATGACGAGGAATGTCTCAAGGTTGAATTTTGACTCTTGATCAGGGTGTTAGTATGTTGGCATTTGCTGACTTATTTGTTGCTTATGTAGTATGCTGGGCCACAAATACTCAAGAATGTCATGGTATGTACAGTACTTCAGGTAAGCTAGATCCTGCATAGCCTTGAAATGTGAGTTATTGACACAGAATTGTCTGCATGTTTTTTCTTAGTACCTCTGTCGAATATGGTCATTGCAATCGACTTGTTATGGTCCTTCAGGGGTATAATAATGTGCGTTCATTTATAGCTCTATCACGTCGCAGTTTGATCCAGAGAAACTGAAGAAGCTGCGACCCGTCTTCAAGGAAGACGGTACGATCACGGCAGGCAACTCATCCAGCATCAGTGATGGTGCAGCCGTTTTGCTTCTTACATCTGCAGCATTTGCAGATGAACATAACCTTAAAATTCTTGGGCGGATTCGAGGCTTCGGAGATGCTGCCCAGGTACGAAGTTGACATCCAGTGTTTGCTCCCAGCTCTATGCTGCACGCTTAAAATATTTGAGATGACAAGGTTTCAAGCTACCTCTTTGGGGTGGATGCTGCCTCCTTGTCACCTCAAATTCTTAATAGATGCAATGAATTATTTTAAGCCTGTTATCCCACCCGTAGTTGCACATGATTGGTTGAAATTATAAGCTTGTTATCTGAAGCTGGTTGCTTCAACATGTGCAATCTAAAGTGGCCTAAGTTTCGTTTGAGGTATTCATCATCTGTCTTGTACCTTGACAGGAGCCTGAAAAGTTCCCTACATCACCAGCTCTGGCGATTCCCAAAGCATTGGAGCATGCAGGTTTGAGCAAGGAGGTCGTGGATTTGTATGAGATCAACGAAGCATTTTCGGCAAGTCGTTTAATAGCCTTGATTGTGTAGATCCGTCAGTATGCAGTGTGTTTGAATCTCTCCTTACTGAATTAGGTGACTGACTATGCGATACGGATTAGGATTTCGGAGTGCTGTGTACCATCAATTGTTTTCTACACTTGCAGACAAAGATTGATACGTTCGTTTTCTGTCCAATTAATGCAGGTGGTGACTTTAGCCAATCAGCAGTTGCTGAACTTGAATCCGGATCAAGTGAATATTCATGGTGGTGCTGTATCAATTGGCCATCCAATTGGGTCATCGGGTGCTCGGATCATCATCTCTCTTCTAACTGCATTAGCTTTAAAGAATCTCAAGATTGGAGCTGCTTCAATCTGCAATGGCGGCGGCGGTGCTTCTGCCATCATCCTCGAGAGGGATCCCGAGTACCGTATATCTATGCACAACCATGATCAGAGTAAGTCTGAGGACTGAATCACTTGAAAAATGCAACTCTATTTCTTGAGAAGTGTAAAAATCTGTTAGTGCTTGTAATATTTCTGTGGTGCGTCACAAACTGTGTCGGTAGTACACTGGCAACCGCACTGGATCGAAATTGCATAAATTATAGCCTGCAAGTTAGATAATACGGAGAAGTATCTGAGGCACAAGAATAATCCAATATTAGTAGCTTACGAAGATATTTTTTCCTGAAAATGCAATACATCGTTGGGTTAGATTGAGAACTTCGTGTTACTGTGCTAACCATTACATTAGACTGTGTTAGTGCAAAATGATACGTCCTGCAAACATTCCTGCGTCAATATCCTTGTTTTCTTTTGTCGTAAGTGATGCTTAGAAAGTCCCATACTCCCATCAGTAAAGCATGTTCTATGCTTCAAATCTTATCCTCAAGAGAACGGGCCCAGTGGAGGAATGCAAATACCCCTCCATGTGAACCCCAAGTTCCGACTGCTTTTATGGTTGTAGCGCCATGTGTGCTACGGGCAACCAAATTTTGTAAGTGGTAGCTTGTTGGAAAAGTAATGCAGTGCGCTTCCAAGCAGTTATCACATGCCTCCTAATTGAAAAAATGAGGTCACAAGAAGCGATTGAAGCTTACAACCATGGCAGTTCCATCATTTTCACAATTTCACAATTTCTTGCTCATTTAGGGTCAATTCTCACGAGGGATGGATTTTCGGAAAGCCCTTCCAAATAACCTTCTAATCAGCTATCCTTTGCTCCACATTTGAAAAATCACAAACATTGCAAGCAATTGAAGGCAATAGCTGTGACCATAATTAAGGAGTTGGGTTTAGGTTCGATCTAGTGAAAGGAACAGGAACCTTTATGACGAAACGCAGCAGCCCTCGAGTGGGCTCCATTATCCCCTATAGGTAAAAATTCAGCCACTAGCACAAGTGATCACAAAGCAGAAAACACAATTTTTGCGACGTTTCAGAACCTGTTTAAACATCAAGATTTTCTTATACAAATCAAATCTATTTGGAGTACTATAGGAGAGTGGAAGATGTAAAAGTTGCTCCTCCAAAGGGACACCATAGTGGAATCAGCAACATTCACCAAAATAAAATGCCAACTATCACATTCCACCTGAACTGTTGGGCCCAATTGTTGGGCCTTAGTTTCTTGGACAGACTGGCCATGTCCAGCCACTTGAGAATTGGTTGCCCTGAGAGGACAGTGTCATCGCAAACTTATGCTTCCCTTCAACCCAGTGGCGAAGACAATGGATGAAGCAAGATTCAAATCAAATCAGGACGGAGTTTTCATGGTGGCACCCGATCACTTGACTGATATCAGACTGGCTGGTTTTCACTGCATGGAAAGAGCTCCTCAAACAGAAACTGCGGCGTTCATAGCTATGTAGTGCTTGATAACCCCCATCATCTCACTCCCTGTAAACCGGCCAAGGCAACCGCGTGCGGCAGCAATCTCTCCAAACCTGGACACAGAGTCACCTGCAACAGCTTTCGAAGGCGCCGGGCGCGTGTCAATATCAATGGGGAGGTTCGCGGCGTCATGGACAGGGAGAGGAAAAGGGGCGAGGTCTGTTGCAAGTACAACCTTCTCTCCCCCTTTGGCTTTCACAAAGTCTCGCACATGGCAAATGGTGAAGGGGACAGGCTCATAGCTGTGGTCTCCGTATTCGACAGGCGTGGAATGGTCTCCAGTGATGCAAATGCTGTAGGGCGTTCCGGTTTGTTTCTCGGACTCCCATAGCAGGCGGGCCAATTGGGCTACCATGGTGTCCACCGCCTCAAATGCCTTCACTTTGAGCTTCATTGCCTTGTCGTGTCCGCAATCGTCAATCGCCTGCGCTCACCATAATAATTGTCTTCAGGAATGTAATACTCATAATCCATACTAATTCAGCAGAACCGTATAAAATTTCGAAGACAAGTCCGACACTAACATAGCATTCTTTATACATTGAAGTAATACTGCATCCTTTCTTTGTATAGATGCTAAGATACTACATGAACATAGCAGTAGGGGGTGTCTCGGCTTGCCTATAAAGAAGGCGATTTCAAAATTGCATTCCAGAAGAGAGGGCTAGTACTTTGAGGAAAGAAGAGTTGCATTGTACCCAATTTGACACAGCCTACTCATTAGCCACTCAAGCAACCTTTCTTTTTGTACTGCGGTACATATTGCACTGACAAAGTGATGTTCCTGCTTGATCCTATAACCACTCAGTTGCAACCATTTGCAGCTACGCTTACAACATATTACATCATTTCTTTTCTTACATCCCTCCAGCTTCCTCTGGCTGAATCTCAAGCTTTCCCTCATTGTATCTTTAGGTACGAAAGGGAGAATGGGCATCACGGATACACAAGATTTAGATATCATGGGCCATTCCAATGTGCCCGAAAAGAATGTTATGAAGTGACCAGACAGATTGATGAAACAATCAATCCCATTATCTCTCCTATTTCGGCACTTGAACGCCTACAACGGAGCGAACGAGATAAATTCCAGCATATGAGTGGTTGGAGGCCGCCAAAAATACACCAAAATAGACATTGAGCTGAAGACTTGGACTTGGACATGAGAATCACTGCAAGGATTGCAGAGCAGTCAATAATCAGAACCTGAGTTGAGTTGTACCTTGACATGGAGAAATCCAAAGTCATAACCTTCGGCACATCCCGGTTTCCCTTCTTCCTGCCCAGGAACAAAGACGTTGGGCGGAGGAGTCAAGGGAGCCGCCAAAGCTTTGGCAATTGCAACTGCCTTGTTGGTGAGAAGGGTTCGATAGTCGCCAGTAGTCCCTGGTGCGTCCAGGATGTCGATGCCCAGGGATAATCCTAGTCCTGCAATGATCTTCGTCGGAGCCACCATGCATGGTCGCAGACCTTGCACGTCCATAAACGTTGGCACCTAACCCAAAAGCCAACAGCTAATTCTAAGTCCCGACATCAAATACTGTGGTGGACATAACATTTTTGAGGAGCTCCCTCAACACCCTTGAAAAAAGGGAACAGATTCTTTTTGCGAACAAACTTGATCTGGCCACTCAATAAATGCCATGCGTGCGGTCTACAGAGAATGCTAGATTTGAGGCTTTTGGGTAGCGTTGCCATCTACAGTAGAGAGGGTAAGTTCTCACTGAGCATCATGCATGCTCTCTACAGCGAATATGTAAAGACTCTTGAGTCTTACTTTGGGTAGCCATCTATAGTGGAGAAGGCAAGTTTTCACAAATGTTATGAAAGGGCAAATTGGGGGATTGGAGAAGTTAGGATTTGATAACACAAATCAATCACAAATGATAAGGAAACGCCAACCCGGGGGATTAAGGAGATTGGGGTTAAGGGTGTAGGGTGCAGGGTTGATAACATACATCAATGCGAATACCGCAGCCTCGCAGCAGTACAACATTGGCGATGGCCTTGCCCTGTTCCTTGCGCTCCGCATTGAGAGGGTGCGACCGCAGGATCCCACGAATCACATCCGAAAGCTCGTTCACAACGTTCGCCGTGTGCGCGGCCTCCTTGGTGTCGTCCAGTGGCTTCACTTTGAGCAACAAACGATGGTCCTTCAATGGGTCGGATCCCGAGATGTTGCCACTCAGGCCAGGCCCACTCACAACCACCCCACATCGGTGCTCCGTTGCATACCTGAAGACACATCATACCCCTCGTTCTTGAGTCGTAGTGGTACGGCACCTTTTGAGAACAATGCCAACTAAGGACTCTCTACAGCAAAGACGCGCCCAATCATAGAAAATCACCCTAAACCCAAACCTCACACATGTGATGACAATGGTTCATTTGCTTGAAGAGCTCTCTCTTGTTCCGATTCAGCTGAAATTTGCAAAACAAGGTGTGAGCCTAGGGATTCTTTTCATGCCGGTTGAGAGAGACCGAATAAGGGCACTCTAGAATGCTACGATGTAGCAACATTCCCCAAAAAAAAAAAGGGTAAAAATGATTCTATACGTTCAGTAACCCCTAGCTAGACAAAATCTTCACATGGGGTACACGATTGTAAATTCGTAAGATAGGTTACACGACTGCAACTCAACGGACCGCCCCATTTGGCAGGTGTATAGACTGGTGCGAAGCATGTTGTGTTCAAGATACTACGAGGTTTAGAAACTCTAGAAGAGGAAACCCTGAAGAACAAGAGACAATGGAGACAAGTGTCCCGAAACGAAAAGAAAGTAAAATAAAAAATATTGCGTACCGCACAGACACTTTGTACTGTGGAAACGATGGCAACTTGAGACCGTTGAGAGCAGCACAGAGAATCGGCCCAGGCTCCTCGAAATGACGATCGGCTCGACGACTGGTCACCACTCCTGATTCCTCGTCGATGGTTGCAAAGTTACTCTGCCAAAAGCAAGCCACCCCCAACAACATGAGCTTGAAAGTTCAAATACTTCGACAAATTCGCAGCCCTAAATTCGCTATGTCGAAACTCGAATGTTCGACAAATACTTCGACACATTCGAAACCCTGAATTCGACACCATTCGAAAGTTCCACAAATGCTTTGACACAAATTCGAAACCCTAAATTCGATATCATTCGAAAGTCCGACAAATGCTTTAACACTTTCGAAACCCTACTGAATTCCAAACCACTTGAAAGCTCTACAAACGCCTTAATAAATTCGAAACCCTAACTTCGACACCGATTCGAACTTTCGACATATGCTTCGACAAACCCTAACTTCGATCCCATTGGAAATGAGCGATCACCTTGAAGGCGATGTCGCCCGGGACCATCGCCAATCCCGCGCCGAGCGACTCAAACGCTCCTCGTCCTCGGTAGTAGACACGCGGGTTGTACCCCAGCAACGACAAATGCGCCGTGTCGCTCCCACACCCGAGCCCAGGCTCCACCGGGTCCATCAACCCGCTGACGCCCCCACTCGCGAGCGCATCCAGATTCGGAGTCTTGGCGGCCTCCACGGGCGACTGGAACCCTAAGGAGGGAATGGCCACATCGCCCAACCCGTCCACCAGAATGAACGCCACTCGCGCCTTCGGGACGCCAGTGTCCCCCATCGCCACCGGAATTCGGGAGCTTAGTGTTGGGTTGGTGACTCAACGACCTCTCCGATCCTTCGAAACAGATCGGGTTTGATTGTATCAAAGATAAGAGTATCACAGCCCCTGAACTTGAACTTCTTGTCACCCTCGAAAGATGCAAGATAACGAAGCTGGAGTAGAAAGGGGAGAGCGGGTGAGGGGTGGGTGTGGGGGGATGCCAATCCGGACGGATTCAATCAGCTCGTGCAGTTTGCTGTTCCGCACGAGCACTGTTGTTCAAGTTGGACCATCCACCATTCCACCCGGCCCTGACAAAAATAGACAAAAATGACACTCACCTAAAAATGGTGATGGAAGAATCAAAAATTACGAAGGCACGGAGAATCATTCATGCGGTGATGCAACAGCTCCAACAGTGTTTTTTGGGGGGTATCACCTAGGTTTCACATAGATATCACCAAGTATCACAACCTGATCACATGAGTATTGATGGCTACTTCTCCAAAATGAAAAAAGAATCATCACTGAGCCCCACAGCTTGTTACAGGATCCCAACAGGTTGCCAATTCGCAATTTTCGATATCTAGGTCCATGAAGCGTACGTAATTGATCAATCCCAACAATCAGACGCTTCATTGCAGAGTTCATCTTCTTTCTTTGCAAATTCCTCTGCAATCAATCGCGAAGGATCAGAATTGGTCGCATAAAGGAATGGTCAGTTCCGAAATTGAACCCAACAACATAACGTTGAACATCAACGAAGAAAACTATGCTACATGTATCCCGAAATCTTTTCATTTTCAAATTTTCAAATTTCCCCGACATTGAGAAGCAGCGTTCCACTCTCTCGCCATTCCAAGCTGTTGCCGTTCAATTCAATCCTCGTATAGCACTTGCAAATCTGTTCTTGCTCGATGTGAGCTTCGCGTGCGCTTCTCAGACTCCTCAAGCTGCTCGTCCCGAACTCGCGAAGCCCGCCATCACGTTCTCTCGGACGCCACCTAGAAGTAAAACACATTGACTGGGACGCCACGTAGGATTTATCGACCTCTCCAAGGAATGAAGCTACGCCACATGGACAAGCCTCCCTGCATTTGGTGGCACTTCCGTCATGAGTATTTTAGGCGCCATCGGGTTCTGTCAGGAGCGTCGGTTTTCGTGCAGCTCCGAAGAGTGTCGATCGAAGCTTTCAAATCGTCCCTGTCAGCTTCAGTTTCAGAGATCAAATGCTTCGTTAGAGCTTAGAACTACTGCAGTAGGAGATTCAGTAGTCAACTCGAAGGCCTTCTTCTGAGAGTTCTCGCATTTTACCTTTCACATTTGAGTGCACACTTAGTGCGGCAGGTATTTGAAAAAAATTGCACATATATTTATTTGCTACTGATTTCGGTGCCATTTTTCACGTTGTTTGAAGCTACCAGACGGTGCTCTACTCTCTGGAGCTACCCGTTGTGCTGTCGTCGAGTGTTTTGTTTCGAACAGTTGATTGTGTCGCTGATGTTTTAATGAGAGTCACAAGTGTAGAGAGTAGTGCAGGACTGGCTACTTGACGGTCATATCTTGTTCATTTGGCACATTAGATCTAGCGAAAAGTGGAGACCTCAGGCGGTAAGATGTAAAGAGTTTTGGGTGTAAGGGACGCCAGTTCTAGGTCGTGAAGGGTTTAGCAAGGGTTTAGCATGGAGTGAAGGGAAAAAGCGAAGGAGAGTGTGGACTGTGAAGAGGATGGAGGTGTCGCCGTTGAAAGCACAAACGCCGCCAAGTGCTGTGCACCAAAATGGAGGAACGCCAGCGCCATCAGCGACACTAGAAGAGCAACAAGCAGTGCCCCTCTGCTCAGGAGCAATGCTGGTGACGACCCCCCCAGCAGGTGTCTTGCAGTCGCCCTGCTTTGCATTAAACCAGTCGTACCCGGCTGCGCTTGCGGAGCATCTGGCAGTTGTGGCTAGCAAGGAGCTCTTTCTCGACACTCTCACCAAGTTCCACCTTGCGCTCGGCACTCGCATCGTGTAAGCATTCCCTGCACAGAGTTTTACTTCCTTCTCTTTGTCACGTCTTCCTTCAGCACTCATCGTATTCTTTTGCCCTTGTCAATTGTCATGTACTCTTGCACCTTGACTTTGTGAGTCTGTATCAGTACTGTAATTTGACAGTAATGTTCTGTAGTCCTTGTGAGACTACACGTTTCACTTTGAGACTCGGAAACTGTATTATACTTTAACTTAACATTCTTGAGGCCCTTTGATCCTGCATCTTGACTGTGAGAATCGGCATAGTCTTGCAGTTTGACAATAAAAATGTTTAGCCTTTGTGAACCTGCACCAAATTTTTGAACATTTACTTTGAGAATTGGAAACAATATTGCAATTTGACATAACATTCTTTAACCGTTGAGAGTTTGCACTTATACTTTACATATGGAATTAGCATTGCTATTTTACATGACATGCCTTACCCCTTGCTAGCATGCATGTTTGACTTTGAGACTTGGAATCAGCACATTGCATATTGACATGATAGGCCTAAGCTTGGCTGACTTTTTGAACAGTAAGCACGTTTCTACTCCCATTTAATTTTTTTTGTTGGCACTTTAAAATTGTTATTAATGACAAGGTACAAATCAATGTACAAAATTTAACTAAACCTTCCATAATATTAGGATGATGGATTTGGATTCTTGAGTGCATTTAGGGCCTTTGATGAGTGTCATGATAGTTTTTAGAATGCTCTATAACCAAGAGATTTCTTTAGGCCTATTTTTACCTCATTAGAAGATGGAATACTTTTCATAAGTACATTATTTAGGAGGAAGTTTGATTATAGTGATCATTGCCATAACACCTCACATAGAGACATTGATTCTATGGGAGGCTAGGGGACCCTTGTAGCATTGGCTATGCACCTTTGTTATATCAATGGAAACTAAAAACATGTCTTGTTAAGACTAATCATGACATTTTGATCATTTCAATTTTAATGATATGTTTTAAATATCATTGCCTTTTTCAAATGTTAAGTAGAGACTTGATGTGAAGGTAAGTGAACATGACATCATGATCATTAGGTTTTTCATTTTTCCTAGGAATATGCTACCAAGATTAAGAAAATATTGATACTAATAATAATTGGTGTAGTTGTGACTTGTGAATTGCAAGTGGTTTATTGCTTGGTTTACAATTGAAAAGAGTAAGTGCTTATATTACACAAAGTCTTTGTGTTAACCTAGTGCATTGGAGGCATTACCATATGAGTATTTTAGGCATTGGAATTTAGATTCTTATATTATTGAAGCAACTTGTGGACTTCTATGAACCAAGCAAATAGGAAATCTTATTGTCTTCCAAAATGCATCTTCTTTGAAAAATAAACATAGTCATTATCTTTTTCAAGAATGAAAAAATTTATGTATTGCATAGAAAAGTCATGGGATTGTCTTGGGAGCTCTCTTTCTATAAAAATTTTGTAGTCAATTATGATGTGATTTATGATTCAATTCATGTGTTATTAGAGGGTGCTTAAACCACCCCTTTAAACATACTTGCTTGATCAATGTCTATAAAATTCTTTATAGTCAACAAGAACGATGCATTTAGAATCCTATTGTTTTAGCACACTAAACCTTATTACTAGTTTGTAAGTTATTCTCTATGTTAATAGTAATTCCGAAACTATGGATATGCCTATCAAATCTCACTCATTGACCTTGTCTTCTACAGGATTCCAAAGATGGGGGGCAAGGACCTTGACTTACATGTCCTCTACGTGGAAGTAACACAACGAGGTGGGCTGCAGCAGGTGCTCCTTTTAGAGCCATCATTCCAACCCCTCATTTGTTTCTTGCTTTGAATTTGTCTAGATAGTAGGTTTAAACTTAATGATACTATATATTTAAGAATACTAATCAATATGTTATGAGATTGTATTTTGAAGAAGATTAACGTAGTTAGATTGGATACAAGAGCCAAACATGTTCAAAACCAAATTTTTATCACCATCTATGAATTTTCATGTAATTTTTTAAGTGGGAGGTTGTAATCCACTACAAATGACACTAAACAGTTCCACTTCCATTTTAAATCATTGATCATAAACATTGAGCCAAATCATTCTTACACCACTTACTATTCAATTCAACAAAGTTTATGTATAGATGAGTTCCTATCAATAATAGGGTCAATTTATGGGATAGATTAGGTCCCTATCAAGTCAAGTACTTGTAATCAAGTACCCACTTCATTACAAGTACTTTTCTCTTTCTTGTAAGACAGGTTAAACCAAAAAAATTATTGTATTCCTTTGTACCACAACCCATCATTTCTCAATATTAATGACTTTTTCCTCTGTAATCAATAGTCTTCAAATCACAATGCATAAAGTAAAATGCAATATTTCTACATCATTATGATTTCTCTGTATTCATTGTCCATCACTATCACTATCACATCTCTGTCAACAATATCATTACTAACGATTTTTTTATTTCTGTTGTCCATCTCTTCTGATGCTTCCCATTACCGTTCTGAGGTGCCCTCCAGAGATCAATATTATGTCATACTATTTTAAGAAATTGTAGGGGAGTGTTTTTAATTCCTATACCACTTTTTCCTTTTTATATGGCTGAGCAACTATGGCTTCCAGGTTATCAAGGACCGAAAATGGAAGGAGATTACCGGCGCTTTCGACTTCCCCCGCACTACCACAAGTGCTTCATTCGTCCTGCGCAAATACTATATCACATTACTTCACCATTACGAGCAATTATATTTTTTTGGTTCTAGTGGTCTCCTCGTCTCTCCTCCAAGTAAGCACTGATTCTTGTCTACAAATTTCATTATCTTCCTTCTGTAATGGCTGGTTACAGTCCAAGGATGCTACTCCTTTTCTCCTTGATTTCTTAGGATGCTAGATTAATTCAATATAGTTGTTCTGTCCCTGTTTTTGTAGAATAAAACATGAGCTGTAATGAACATGTTACTCATTACCAGTCTGTATGTGCAGCACCACTATCGGCACCTAGTTTTGTTCCTGTTAAGCAAATTGAATCTGCTCCTGCTCCGGAGGCACAAGCAGAGGAGCCAGAAGTAATTAATACGGAAGGGAAGAAAATTCGGAAGAGAAGACTTACCCCACTGCCAGTTATGGCAACAGGTTCTTGTGCTGCTCTTTCAACATTTGATATTGCAAAAATTGGTAACGAACGATACGCAAATTGAATTTTCCTTGGATCTATGGTGCAGGTGTGGTCTAGGGCTGACGCGTCTGTCAATCAATTTCTTTGTGCTGTCTCCCTCCAGAATTCAATCCCTGTGAAGAGAGGCTCTAATCATGGTTTTTTCTTAGGAAGTTCTTAAGGTATCCAGACCACTTTGAGGGTGGTCACAAGCAGTTGGTATCCTGGCAATGGGAGAATGTATACATGAGCTTTAAGTGATTGCATAGCACTGGGTCTCGTCTTACTTGGCGCTCTGCATGATTTAAACCCTTAGTGTCTGAACTAACAATAGAAATTCCAGTTCGCAAACTCATAGTTCACTTTCAAAACATACAATTATTGTTTGAAAATGTAGGCCATGATTTTTCTTTTTTTTATTATTACAATTTTCTTCCATAGATATGGCCATTTTAAGATATGGGAAGCAGCCATTTTTGGTCATTTAAGTGCTTGTTGGATAAATAGCCAATGTACATGTTTCGCAGGGGACTCAATCGCTTCCGTGGGTAACGTAGTAACTGGAACCATTGAAGGCAAGTTTGAGCATGGATACTTGGTGACTGTAGTGGTGGGTTCTGAAAAGCTGAGAGGTGTGATTTACCACATCCCACCGGGGCATGTTCGTGGTCCTCAGCATGCTGACATTCCCAGTTTCATGCTGTCACCTCGTGTTGTTGGAGATGTAAAACTCCCTGAGACTGCGAAAGGGAGAAAACGCAAACAGAGGGAGGAGATGAAGAAAGATCCCAATGCTCCTCGCTCAAGCAGGACAGGCTACAACTTTTTCTTCGCTGAAGAACGAGCCAAGCTGAAACTCAAATACCCAGAGAAGGAACGAGAATTGAGCCGCATGATTGGCGACGCCTGGAACGGCCTCACCGAGGAACAGAAACTGGTACACTACTTAAGTCCCTTTTCTAAATTCTCAGTTCATATTGCAGAATTCGTGAATGCTGACCTTTGCCTTTTCCATTTCAAACTTTGGATTCACCAGGTTTAACATTCACTCGAGTGTAATTGTTAATGTAGAGGATCCTATTTGCTGCGTTTTAACCAATATGTAGGAGTATGCTTTCATTGGGACATCACTCGGTTGGTCTCTCACTGGAGGGGTCACTATGGGCTCAATAACTAACTCTGTTCAGATCAAATCTTTATCACTACACATTAATTTCCTTTGCAATCATTCAAGTGGAAGGTTGGAGACCCCTCTAAATTGCAGTAGACCATCCCATTTCCATATTAAGATCAGTGGCCCTAAACATTTAGCTTAGGCATGCTTACACTCAACTTGCTAATTGGAATCCAACCGAGTGCATTAAAATTGGAAGAGATGAGTTGCTGTTGGTAATAGGGGACGGGATTGTATGATAACCGACGTACCAGCTACTTAGCATCCTCTCCCCCAACCGCAATTTTTGTGTTACATTTCAACCAAGTCCTCTGCTTGCTGCTTTTGGAAGTGTACGCTGTTGACCTGTGTTGGTATTGATGCAGCCATATCAAGAGAGAGGAGCCAAGGACAGGGAGAGGTACGAGAAAGAAATGCGCGATTACCGTCTGTTGAAAAGCAGCACGAATACTACCCTTCAAGAATTTGCACGTCCAGAAGCTACAAATGCTGGGGACAGGGATGACCAAGTGAAGTCCAACTCCACAGCAGTCTCGGTGCCAGTTCCTCCACGTCAGTTTATTCTAGATCCATGTCACCTTTTGAACTCATCACAGTCGGAACAACAGTGTGTCCTACAAGATCCTCAACACCATTTTGAAAGCTCCCATCTCAGCAGCACAGAAACGCCCTCATTTCATGCAGCTGCTAATGAAAAGGTTGGCGCGGAAGGGAACCCAGATGTCTCTCACGCCCATCCTGTGGCTCATAGTTCATGAACTAATTACTGCAGTTAGTACCGGTATATAATTCCTGTGCATACTTGATCTGAGACTTCCCCCAGTTATGAATGGACTTCATAGTTTGAAAACCAGGCAGGGTAATTAACCCCGGTCAATATTGTGTTTTCTATGGGGCGTTTCTCACAACGCTTGCTACGGTAGGGATGTGTGAGTGCTGAATTCACTACTAGAGAGTACCTATGTGCAATGCTTTTTGCAACACTAACTTTTCTGGGCAGTAAGTTGCAATACTCTTTCAACCTTTTGTTTTGCACTAGTTTTGCAATGTCTCTTTTTCCATGTATTTGCACTAGTTTTGCATTGGTTTGGTCGTAATAATTTGCAATGCTTATTAATGTTGATTTGCAATTTTTCTGCAATGGTTTTGCAACAGTTTTTGCAACAGTTTCCAACTTTAAATTGCAATGCACTTGGCAATGCTATTGCAATAAGAATTTGAAATCAACACTTAATGAATTTTTTAAAATTGTTTCAATTTTTTGGCAACAATATATCAGCAATTACATTTCACACTTAATTGCAAGTGGTTATTTTCATTTTCAAGAAGCAAAGGATATTAGTCTGAGTACCAAAAATGGATTTGCAATGAATTTTGAACATTGGAACAACAGTTTTGCAATAAAAATCTTCTCACTTGAAACTACCTTTTGTCTCGTATTTGAATTCAAATCCTGTATTGTCACGGTAGACTTACAGCGACGAACAAAAGTGAGTGGATTTGAAACTTTTTCATTCAAACAACCATATCGTAAGCATCAATGGGCGAAGTCCAAATGTAGATAAACAAAAGTTGTAGTATGCAACATATATCACATTACTATGAAAGTTTGAAGAAAAAAATTAATTGTAATTCGAAAGAAAATTAATTTCCAAGTTCGTCATGTTTAAAACTCAATATTGTGTGCCATAATAGAATTTAAAATATAAAAAACTTGACAAACAATCATGCACATAATGTTGGTTCTCATGAATACTTAAATATTTTTTGGGAATTGAGAACTTGGAATTGCGTTAATCATTGTAGAGACTAGTATAAGTTGCAACATGAACCATTGTTACATCTCAATGCCCTTACATTTGAAATATTTGTTGAATAGGACAACACATTCAACTTGTATTTAGAGCCGTGTCATGCTTTTCTTATGTTCAAATTTTTTGTACAAAGTCTAGCTAGAGTTCATGATGCTCATAATTGATTCAACCAATCCAACAATTGAACTTGTTTTTGTCAATTTCAATATTAACATTAAACGGTTAAAACCGAAAAACCGAAACATGCATTTGGAGTCAGATTCTCTACAATCAGTGATTCGAAGTCAGATTATGTTCACTAACTAAACAAGAGAAGAGGCGAGGCAATTCAAAGGCATCATGCACTCCCAACCAAAAGTTTCTCTGCCAGTAAGTTACTCAACTCAAAATCCATGGCAATACAAACACACTATAATTTGTTTTTAAGAATAGCTGGCAATGGCGCTTCCATGTGTGATCAATATTTGAAATAACAGTTCTGTCGTAATCCACAATCAAAACTCCCTTTTCAATTTATGTTTGAAAAACTGAGCATTTCAAGATTTTCTTTCTGCCAATATCATAACATCCTGGCTCATTGAGACTGTATCCAAGCTAACTCCCACATGGAGCCTGTTTGTGAAAACATGCAGTCACCCTAACTTTTGTGCTTGTGCAACACAACATGTTCTAAGGTAAAAACACCCAAATGTGCCACTGACCTTAAACCACCATCTATACTATGTGTACATCTCCAAAGTCAGTTCTGTACCTATGTGGAAGTAACACTTTATAAAACCCAACTTTGTTCCTTAATAACTTTTGCATATAGTATCCAAATGCCACATTCTCTAATGTGTTGAAACCTCCTTTCACTTGCCAACAAGAACGTATGAAAATCTGATGAGTTTAATAATAGCAAATAGGCTTGGTAGAAAAAAGTGGCGATATGGGGAGTACCTACCTTATTTCTCATAAGGAGGCTTTAAATTTGAGTCTGTTTGGGAGTAGTATCTGAGCCTTAGGGTATAATAATCTTACAAACTATCTATTGTGCCATTCCAAGAATTTTGCTTAATTTTCAATGCTATTGGCATTTTTGGTCTCGCAAAATCTTCATTTTGAAAAATCAAAACTCTATTAACATTTCAGTGAATTGTTCTATTTCATACTCGTGGATTTTACATGATAATTGATTGAAAAACATTGGAGTTAGATTAATTTATTTTTTTAATTCAACTACATAGATATGTAGGAAACATTCATATGCACATCTATCATGTTTAGAAACACACCCATAAACCCATAAACAATGCTAAGAATGTTTTTTGGCTAATGAATGACAAAGAATATTAATCTCTCTACGTAGGATAGAAGTGCAACTATTCATCATGGGTGAATACAAGAAAGACCAATACTATTTTGTGTTACACTTGAAGTTTTTGAGTTGTCATTGGCCATAATTTAAACTGAATTTTTTTTTTGAAGATCAACAACTAAACAATTATTAGGAAAATTATTTTTTTAGAAATTTTCAAAAATCATTCTTCTTTAAAATTTCAATTTAGTTAATATATTATATATCACACTTTGTAGTTTAGCCATTTAGGGATTTCCAATACCCTAAACCGCAAAATTAATGATTTAAAGCTAAAATTTGTGTGGGCTATTCCTACACTAGAGAGGCATGTGTCCATAAAAAGGAATTTAAACAAATATTATTTTATGTCATCTACATTCATCCAAATAAGACTCCCTTGAATGCACAATTCTAAATATTGAAAATGGTTTCAAGATGATTCTTTTGGTGAAATCTCTTCACCATGAAATCTTCCCAAATGGCCAATTTTTAATTTCTTTGGAAAAAAAAATCCTATTTTTTACAAATTAAAATGTCAAAGTATCTATTTTCTTGAGATTTTACACTTTTCTAATTCTCCTACTTAGAGAATTTTTTTATACTTTTCCTTACTAGGGTACCTGCTTTTTAAAGGTGTACACATTAAACATATTTTTTAAATTTTATATTATTTTTCTAATTATAAAGTACTCCCCAAAAAATCATGAGTACTATAAAAAAATTGCCATGGTTGTCATAATGGGCGAGTTAGGGTCATCGGACCGGACAGCTTTAATTTTGTAACTTGTGCAATTTTGCGGAATGACAAGTCACCTCGGAATGCGAAATCCAGGGCGCAGACGATCTTGTCCGTCCATCCATCCGTTCCTTAATCCACATGGCATCCACGTGGCCTATTTTTCTGTTATCAAAAAGTCAACTATGTATTGACTGTATCGGACGGGCAGGACCTCTAACGGACAAACAAATCGGATGGACGCGCGAACCGAACGTCCGTCCACTATGACAACGATGAAAATTACTACTCAAAACGATTGGTCTTTCTTGCATTCATCCTCCTTCAAATTTTGTGTGCAAAAGGAAGGTCACATTCTACATTTATTTGACTTCCAATGAGTGCTTTTTTAAGCCAACAATTCACATGTGACCAAAACAAATGATTTCCATTGTGACCAACTCATCCTTTAAGGGTCAACCAACAAAAATATGATCTTTGAAGATTTCAATGTGAAAGGTGTTGTCTAAGTACACATTGTACAATAGAAATCTCTATATTTTATCTATATTGTTGTGACAATTGTAAGTAAGTCGAGGTAGCTTCGATTGTTTAGGGTTTAAGTCCAGGTGGTTAGAAAAGACTCAAAAGAGTGATGATACAGTATTATTAGCAATTGAACTCTTTCCCAATGTTTCACAGCAACACCGCTGTAGACACTGATATGTGTCCGATAGATGACTGAGACATGACTGAGAATCCTCTCATGTAATTAAGATCGAAGTCCTTGGAATTTTGTGCAAAAAAGGAGGGTAGATCTTGCTCAACAATTTGATCTCCAGCGAGCTAGTCATAGTTGTCATAGTGGACGGAAGTCCGGTTCGCCCGTCCGTTAGAGGTCCCGCCCGTCCGATATAGTCAACACATAGTTGACTTTCTGATAACGGAAAAATAGGCCACGTGGATGCGATGTGGATTAAGGAACATGGTGGGCGCAGACGAGATCGTCAGGGCGCGGACGAGGTGACGTGTCATTCCGCAAAATTGCACAAGTTACAAAATTAAAGCCGTCAAGACCGTCTCATGACCCTAACTCGCCCATTATGACAACCCTGGAGCTAGTGTTTCTTAAGTTTCTTACTTTCTTTTTAAGTAGAATGATTCGCATTGTACCCAAAAAGGATGATTAGGTCGGTGACCAGCCCGTCCTTTCCTTGCAGGGTTAATAGGCCACGCTCTACCACGCTTTGACGATGGAAAGAAGGCCGTGGTCCTTCAGGAGTTGATGAATATTATTGTTTGCGTGTGCAGGGAATGACATACATGAGCACCAGGGGTCGGGGTGCGTCTGTGTGTTTCGCAAAAACTGTAGGAGTGATTCGAAGTCAAGGGTGACATGTGCACACACGTCATAGTGATTATAACTACGGACCAATGTCATGATGCTTATTTGTTTGCTGCTGTGCTTGGATGCATGGGCGACTGCATGTAAAATACAGTCCAAGTGGTACTGTAAAAGTAACTTATTCGCGGTAGTCCGAGTACGTGCAAACGTATGCTAGAAAGCTTTGATTTCTAGAACCATTTTTCTGCCAGAAAATGAGCCTGAGGACCAGGGGATCGAAAAGGTGGGCCTCAGTGCAATGGGTATTTAAGAGATGGATCGATGGCCTGTGTTACATGCATTGTAGCAATCCCCGCTACCCTCGTGGCTTACCAAACAGACTGAGCTAGCTAGACGTACGTACCCGCTTCGATCGTTGTTCCTTGGTTTTCATGAGATCGACAGTCCGTGAGCAGGAGATCGATCGAGCCTACATACATTCAAGCCTTTCGGTCCAATTCCCGGTGACTTCCAATCCAGAATGATGATGCTTTCAACGCCGACGATTTGTATGAGTTCCTCTCGTATCCCACAGCCTGAACGACTTGGCATCCATTCCCCGGTCTCACCGGGGGTCTCACTCGTTTCCTCCTTGAGGAGACGCGCGGGTCTCAAATGGTCGAGTGGCTTTCCAAAGAACCGAGGCGACAGCAGCACCTTCGCCGCCCGAAAGCAAGCATCGGGGCAAGCATCGTCTTCCTTCTCCAGTGCTGAAGCGGATGCATCTGATGATGAAGAAGAAGTCCCTGCGAAGGATGCTGCTGCTGCTGAGCGCAATTGTACTGGTAAGCAATCACTTTGCAAAGGAACTGTAAACGGTACAAAACAGATACAGGCATAACCCAAGGTTTTTGTTTTTGTTTTTTTTGGCTTTGTAATGCAAGATTGCACCTAAAAGAAAATTAATTTGGCTATAAAATGACAACAATCCATGGAGTTTTTCACTGTAAAATTCAAATTAAAAAAAATCTTGGATGAAATCACTAGATTGTGGATGAAAATAAAATCATGGATATGTGATATATACTTATGTGATATTTGCTATCTTTTATGTGGATGAATGCTAAGTTAAAAAAAATTGACTCATACAACACAACTTGAATAAAGAGGCCAAATGAAAATCTTAAAACATGAGCATGATTAGAACTTCAAATTAGAACTTAAGGAAAAAAATCTTGTGGAAAAATATTATTATTCAATCTACAATTCATCTTAAACAAAATTACCAAATTTTGGTTTAAAATCCTAGTACTAAACATTTGTAAATGTAGTGTAAAATCCAATTGTATAGATGGGTTTTCTAAATTTTGATATTCTTCTAAATTGCATTAATTTTAGATTATATATCTTCATAATTATGAATATAATTTTGGATTATCTCTTGGTTCTTAAGGGACTAAGCAACTATAATCATCTTTAAATAGTGTTGTATGCAACCATTTTACTTTCATTTTTGAGATAGTGACAAGATGGCTATCATTTACATCTTGATGAAACAATTATATATTTCTACTCCTATCAATCTTTAAAAGAATATCCACTTTTTAGTCATATTCAGCCCCTTTCTCATCTAAATTTCATCTAATTTTTTTTCGGATATGAAACAAAATTGGAAAAAGAAAGACTATTTCTTAATCACTAAAGTAGCAGCAATAATTTTGCAATGGAGCAATTTGGCCCCTATAGTGCTTGGTTGGCTACATTTTAGATTTTCTATTGACTTGTCCAAAATCTTTCATAATAAAAACAAGTGACGATAAAATCTTGAAACATCTATCCTTCACTAAAGAACATGGGATTCATCACTCTTCTTATTTTGAGACAATTCTAAAGAACCAAATATTGAATTTGTCTTGCTCAGGGACCAAAACTGTGGAGCTTGTAGATTCAATTGCACCTGCCAAACTTGTGTCCTCAATTGATGACCAACTTCCATCCTTACTCTCTATGATCATTGATGGCTTTCCACCATTGCAACAATCTAAGTACATACACGAGGCTGAAAAACAATTGCACCAGTATGCTGAGCGCTATCCAAATGTTGTTTCTTTATACCCCTATTGTCGTGTAGGCCTTTCTTCAATAAGCTACGGACACCCTGAAGTAATCAGCCTTGATCGTCTTGTAATAATTTCCATTAATTATGCATTAATGTTCCTATTGGATGATCTCTTTTTTGACACCCTAGATGAGTTTCTTCTAGACCAGTACGGCATTAGCCACAGTACATGTGGGAATCCCAAAAGAATTCAAGAATATCTTGACTACCTCGATGCGGTTTTCAGTCAACAAATGCAACCACGCGATCACACTCCCATTGAGACTATGATGTGGGAGTTAGGACGGGATACATTGGAATTGTCCAACCGTGAATGGTTCGATAATTATGTCGCAGGTATCATAGAACACCACCACACAAGCATTGCTAGCCTTGTAGATATTGTCCAAGGCCATAACTTATGCTTCCAAGATGTAGAATCTTATGCGAATATGCGTACTAGAAATATTGGTGGAACATTTATCCAATTGATGATAGAATTTGCCAAGGATACTTACATTTCGAGTATATTGAGGGCAAATCCATACTTGGAAGATGTATCCATAACAACTTCCATCCATCTTGGATTTGTAAACAATGTCTTCTCATACCACAAAGAAAGCTCACTAGAACAAAACCCTCACAATTTGATCACCGTGTTGATGGAATGTGAAGGGAAACCTTTTATCCAAACATTGCATATGGCAATAGACTTGGTGAACACATATGCTCATGAGATTATGGATTTGGTGGCTAAAGCTTGGAACTCTACTTTGCAAAATCACTTGCATGATGTTAAAGCACTTGTTGCTGGAAGTGTTTATTATAGTTCTATGGAGAAGCGCTATCGGCATCCTGATTCAATTTTTCCAAAATTAAGAGACATGACTAGTAGTTGGAAAATCCTTCCTCCTACCAAAGATTTAGGACTCTAATTTTATTTTATCTTGGCATGTTATTGGTGGCTACTTTTTTGCATTGAAATAAAACTAGATTTTTTGGTGGAAAAAAAAGGAAAAAAGAAAAAAGATTAATGGTATTTTATTTGTTCTTCATGAGCATGGAATAAGTAAGGGTTGTTGAAAGAAACACTTGTCTTTTTTTTGTCCCCTTAGCCTTCAACATAATGAACATATAGTTTTTTACTCATATGGTCTTTTATGTCATATGTTTGATTTCTATTAAATTTTAAAGAAAGGTACACGTAAATAATAACTTTAGACATTGACTAATTTTTTCAATTTTTAAAAATTAGTTTCATATTTTTAAATTGCCTCCAATAAAATGTCTACTATCACCATTTTAGGGGGGTTTAATATTGTTTTTGATCCCAAAATGAAAATTTGAAGGTCAAAATTGGGATACAAGGAATTCTACTTAAGTTACAAAAACTTACAGAGAATTTTCTTGAAAATAATAAAGTTTCCACCTTCCACATGTGCTCAAAGTGTGCTACCTTTGTGTATGTATAGTAAATATAATATTTTTCCCCAAAGATGCAAATGGTTGAGAAGAAGCATCATTCAAGTTAGAAAAAATGAATTTTTTTAATGAATTATATTGAATTACTTTACTATTTTCTGAAAATAAAATTCCAAAGTACTTATTTTCTTACATTTTCCATCACTCTTTGTTTGTGCATAACATTGAGAGAATTTTTTTTCTAGGCTTCAATTTTCATAAATGTATACTATTTTGAATGATTTACAAATTCTTCATTTTAAAATTTTTTTTAATTATTCCAAAAGTCACAATACTCCAATATAAAGGCCATTTTGAGCCTCTAGGCATGTGTTTCTTGCAACTATCCATAAAAAAATAGTTCTCACATAAGTATGTTTCATTCATGTCCTGTATCCAAATGAGATCCTTTTTTTGGAAATTTAGGAAGAATCAAATATATATAGACCAATGAGCAAGTTCAAAGGATTACAATATATGAAATAAATAATGTCTAGTGTAAAATTTCCATTTACTATACAAGTGAACTTTGAACCTTTCCCTACAACAATCTAGAAACTTGTACCATCTTACAATTTGCATGTTTATTTTATATTAAGCTAAAAATCAATTGCAAAAAATATTAAATGTCAAAAAATTTAGTATATTTTCATATAACACAAATCAAAGTTCACATGCATAGTCAACATCAAATATATTTTGTATGGTTAGTTGAGCCTTTACCTTTGGTCTAATGAGGACTTTCTTTTGACCAATTTTTATGCATTTTTGACAAACGCAAGTAATTTTCATCACTAATTCTATTGATGTAAAATTTTGACCTTTTTGAATTCTATAATTTTTAGTATGTATGATTGATAGATATCAACAATTTAAAACAGTGAAACCTTTGTTCTCTAGGGATTAACCCTTTAGTGACTGGTTGACCACTTTTGGGTCAAATTTTGGATTCTTTGTCTTTTACTACCCTTGATAAAGGGTATTTGAAAAAAATCAAAAGGTAATGCAGATAGAGCTTTAGCATGCGCTCCAAACAAACCCAGTTTCTAAGAATTTTGTGTAGTAACAAGGTAGTTGTGCTTGTCCAAAGATAAGAGGGTTGACTTGAGTCATACTTTCTAAGTTGCATGTATATATTCAACAATTCATGTGATTCTATTTGAAATTGAGACCTAAAAACAATAGAAACGTTGCCCAACAATCTCATGAATTGTAGAAGCATATTTCAAAAGTTATGGGCAATAATGTATTATGTTGCTTCAGCTGAAAGCTTTTTCATTGCATCACACTTTGAAGATCACTCACAACAAATTGCACCATTAGATCATGTTCACTTTTTTTTTTTTCACGGATAAAGCCTACAACATCAATTCATACAGTCTGATCTGGGATTACTTCCTTGGAGTAGTGATGAAATTTTCCTTTTCCAAATTTGTATTCAAAAACTTTGCTTGCCCTCCAAATCAACTACGGTCACTAAAGGATTAAGGAACAATGTGTGCTAGTAATGTTCTTTCTTTTGTCTATGGATTAAATTTCTTATGATAGTTTGGGTGAATTCACATGGTTCATTGCAAAAAACACACACCATTTCCTATAGTGTTTTAGCAAAATTTGCATTTCAATTCCAAAGTACTAGAATTACTACATAGAAGAACAATCTCAACAGTTGATTGGAAAAATAGAAAGCTAAAAGTATTTGTGCAAGTACTATGGATTTGTACTTGCAAGTATTAAAATAGTACTATGCCAAAAAAATGTCACAAAAAATATAATTAATGAGGTATAAATTAATAATAAATAGAAAATCATATACAAAAAATCCCTAAAAATTGGCCATTTGTAAGGACTTGATGGTCTATGATCAAATTTCACTTAAAAAATGAAATTGACACCATCTTCAATGTTCAGAAATGCTCATGCTAGAGAGCCTTATTTGCATGGATCTAAAGGGCATGAAATAATATATTTTTAAATTTCCCTTGGTAGGCATATGTCTACCTAGTGTAGGAATAGACCACCAAAATTTCAACTCTAGATCATTCAATTTGGGTACAACAAACATAGTGAAAACCTATAAACCTCAAAGTGTGACAAATTGTGAATATTCAATTATAATTTATCAAGTTTTATTTCTTTTAGGAAAGATGAGGGATGTAATTACTATCAAGTTAGACAGGTCCTCTAATTATTTCATACTCTTAGGACTATAAAAACATAATTGAAATTTTTGGCCCTTTGGGATTGAAGTACGTAGCTGATTGCAAGAAAGACCACTCGTTTCTTGTAGTGTTTTGTCAAAAATTGGATTTTAGATTCAAAGTATCAAAAACACTTGTAGTAGAACAATCTCAATTGTTTTCAAAATTTCTTCTTGACATTCTTACACTAGTCTATTGTAAGATCATGTGGTTACATATGCAAAAAAACAATTCAAACTTTTTTTTCCTCTTTGATATGGAAATGGCAATTTTGAGTGTTTTTTTTAATAGAAAAAAGGCCTTGTGAATTTTGGAGTTATACATGAATACTTTGCATTGCTGAAATAATAGACATATGAGTATAAATTTGTCCCTTATAGCATTTATGCCAAGATTTGCCTTAATAGAGGTCAATTCTTCTCTTTTGTGACTTTGTTCAATATACTTGATTTTGTTTTGGATTTGATTCATTGACTTGGATATATTTTTAAAACACATGTGCTAAAAATCATTTGAAGAACTTGAGATTTTCTCTTATGAAAGACAATTGAAGATATAGTCTATTAAAAAAAGAAATAGTCCTTTGAACTACAAACACAACAAAGAATTTCCTTGAGTCACACTAAAATGATTGCAAGTGCCATCATGGAGTTCGTTCAATCCATTGTTGTTTTAAATTGCAATGATAATAGAAGTGTTTGAGTCATCATGGATTTTATACACATTTTAGTAAATTGATAGGGCGCCAAACAAGCCTCTCCCAAGTTAGTTCAACTAGAAAGTCAATTTTCTAGTGACAAAATAAACCATGAACCACTTTCAAAGAAGTATAGAGCTCTCCTAGCTAATGGAAATACTAAAATCTTCCAAGTGCTTCTTTACTTGAAGATGGTTTCTTTTTCCCATGATCTTAGAGTAAATTTACTTATTATTTTACTAACAGGTGAAGAGATGCACTTAACAAATAAAAAAGAAGCACAAAAATTTGATTGAATATTTAAATCAAAAGAAACAATTAAGATGAAGAATCAAGAACTTATAAGCCAATGAGCACCAAGGGGTTTAGTAAGTTGTTTCAGACATAAGTGGTCATTTTTGAAATTCATTTTCTCTTAAAAATAGAAAATTCCACTAACTTCCTAAAAGACCTCTTAGAACATAGTAATTATATATGGACAATTATGTAGACTAAAGTAAGGTGGATCTTTCCATCCTAATACCAAGTATTCACATCAATGCATTTATCCTTGGGTAGGGAGAAGTTTGGTAATAGATCAATTAGTGCCTTTAATGAGATCATCTATGGATTGTAATCGGAAGTTTAAGTCTAGGGCTTTAGAAATTCAAGCAAAATTTATGTGGAAAAGGACAATTATTTTATTAATTGCAATGTGTTTTTTTTTCAAATTACTAGCTTTTGAAAATATCATTGCAAAAATTTCATACTTATTGAAGTTGACACTCTTTTAAACACTATTTTTTTCTATGAATAGTACTTTTGCATATAAGTGATAGTGATTCTTTTGCTTTTATATACTCTCATATGCACTAGAAGACTTGTACACTTCAGTTGAACCAACCTATACACTTGACCTTTAAGACTTGCCAAACTTGCACTAAAAACTTTTTTAGGTGGTTCATTTTAAACTTTATAACCTCAACTAGGTAATTAAGGGTCTCTTCAATTCCATGTTAAATAAAGAATTTTAGGTAGTTTCAATGGTAGAGCATAATTATGGGTTGGTTCTTCCTACCTCGTAACATCGTATAACTTAGCAATGATCCTCCCTACTTTGAGTAGGCTTGGATGACCTCAATTTTTGATATGATTTTCTAAAATTTTTAAAAAAATAGGAAATGACATTAACTTTGTAGGAATATAATTTTTATTTCAATCCAAGCAGACAAGTAAAAGTTATGCCATCCTAAGTCCAAAAAGTAGTTCAAGGAGCAGCACAAAAAAATCACAAAAAGCTGAAATTTTTCAATTTTCAATTTTTTCCTCAAAGATTATATTTTTGTCTACATGTGAAGCTTTGATTCATTCTATTGGACTAGTGATGAGAAAGTTTTGGACAATCTAACTAAAGTATCTTTTAAAAAAAATAACTTATAGAATTCATTTTGGAATGTAATTTTAACAATTTTTCAAAAAAAAGTGTTAGATAGGGATAAATTAGTTTGCTTGAACAATATCACCATTAGATTTATTGTATGTCAATTCCATCTTAGAGCAATTAGCAATTTGGTTTTTCATTCATTCTCGAATTTGCTTCTACTTGACAATTTTCTTTTAATGAGCCAGAATAAAATGTGTTTTTTAATTCCTTTTTCTTGAATCTCAATTCAGTTATTCAACATAAAAATTAGAAATTCAAAATCAGTAGTCCAAAAACTTTAAGTTAAGAAGATTCAAAGTCAAAAATCTACTCAAGTAAGGTGTGAAAAAGCTTGTTTTCTTCACTTTAAATGCAAATTTCTTTCAATCTATTCTGTGAAAGTTTCTGAAAATTCTTCTATACATTCTTCAAATAGTCTAATGCAAGATCCTAAGATTACACATGGAAAAAATTAACTTTAAAACTTCTTTGCTCTTTACAATAGAATTGACAATTTTTAGTGTTTTTTGATGAAAAAGGCCTTGGAACTTTAGGAGTTAATTCCCATATTCGATTGACTAGAGAGCCATATCAAACAATTTGGGTTATTAAAGAGGGCCCTTTTTCAACAATGCAAAAGGAACCTATGCATCATTGGTAAACAATGTCATGCTAACTTGTAGTTGTTGGAAGTTATTGGTCATATCAACTTAAGGTAGAAGTACCTATCTGTGATAACTCAAGCATTCAACTTGTAGGATATGCAAAGTTTGTTGAGGAATTGACGTCAATGTGTGCAAATATAAGTATGAAAAAGAATACCAAAAAAAAAGAATTATTTTTCCTAAGAATGAATATTTTATTCAATATAAATGTGAATTTTTCATATAGACCCATTCTCATCTCCTAGACTCACCTATTATGATTAGCTTTGGCACTTCTTTCTCGACCAAGAAGGAAGAGAGATGAGTGGATGAAAAGGTACAAGTAGAGAATCTTTTCCAATGAATAGTGCATCCAAATATTGTCCACAATACATCAGCCTGTAAAGTCATTACAGGAGGATGTCCAAAATAGGTACTTCTACCATAAAAGGATGGGCCAGTAAAAAAAACAATCCACCCTGAAAAAAATCACACCCAATGTTTTGACTCAATGTTTTCAGGTGATTTTGAGTGACTTTTGCCGCACACTTCAGAATCCACTTGCTTCTGGGATGCTTTTACGGTACCCACGGTACAAAAGATCACAGATGCTTCAAGGCCCCACCCAAACCATTATAACAGGAAAAGTGTCATCAATCAATTGCCTTGGCATCATAAAAATATTCTCATTTGCTAAAAGTCGGTTGCATATTACTGCAGTCAGTATACACGACTTGTATTTAAAAATACAAGATAGATAAAAGCAGCTCCGGACCACAAGCTCATTCGTTTTGAGTATGAGCTGGGTTTACCTGTCAAGGAAGCTACCATAGCCAGTGGCTGAGTATAATTCTCAATCTAAGCTCAGGCAGCACCAAAACACAATCACCTACTTAAATAAATCCTAAAGATCACTACTAGTCTACACGGGAGTTCTAGATTAAACTAGAGACCCTTGCGATTCTTCATACTACATTCACTGAGGTTTATCATATACAAAACCGCCGATCGACCATGGTACAATTCTAAAATGGAACTGGGATTCCTGCAATATCACAATGTGTGATCATTGAATGAACCTGTAATGGTACAATGAAAGAAAGCGGCGTGTTCGCCGCTCTCGATCTGAACTGAAAATTGGCTGTGAATTCTTGAAATGGATGTCTCTCCCGGCCTGGCAGTACGTTGTTAGATGGACTTGTGTAATAAGAGACGGCGTGGCTGGACTTGTCTTCTTCCAAATGAAGTAAACTCCGGGAACTCTCGTCTCGCAATCGGTGCAGCAACCTCCTCCTTCTCCACAGTGAAATCGACCTTGTTGTACAGCTTGAGTGCAGCCTCGTTTGTCGATACCGCGTGGACATACAAGTTCTTGATTCCTGGAGGGTGTGAAGCCAAAGCGATTCTGGTTAGACCAACTTACTTACCACTAGCCGGAGACACATCATACTTTACATAAGCAGGGTTCAAAAGGACTCGAAAATCTTCGAGGCTCAAGAAGGTTATTAGACATAAAGCCAATGCATACCAAGTCGTTTCATCAATCCGGAACGTCCACGTCTGTTAAGTCATTAAGGGGTTTATGAATCACAGCCTTTCACAAAACAGACAACAAGAGAGTGCGACATAGGCTTGGTCTTGTGTTCAGAAGAGCATACCCCAAAGCTGAGCAACAGTTTGAGCTTGCTGGAGGAGAGCGGTTCCGATGCCCTTCTGGCGCATCAAAGGGGCCACACATACATTTGAAAGGTATCCGCGTTCACGAAGATTTCCACCAATGGCCTGCATTCAGTTCCGACGTTCAATTAACCGTTCCTCGAAGGAATCAAATATCTACAAGACCCGAAACGATGAGTACCACCGTTTTTTACACACAACATTTTCTAAAGACTAGCTAGAGTATATGCAGAACGTCTACTTTACACATTACAACAGAAGACCCTAAATGATAATGGTTTAATTGTAACTGCAAAAGCACCACACACACTGATAGCAAGCCCACATACTGATGATATTTGACAAAGCATTTATTAGTGGAAATCATCAACGAAGGAGTTCACCCAACGATAACGAAAATGGGTCAGATACTCTCTACCCAGGGACCACCAAAACTTGGCTAGAATTGGTCACTAATGACTAATGACCGGTTCCACCCAAGCTGGGAGGAACAAAACGTCAATCTCGTTAAACTGGCGGAATTCCATGACTTTGACCCTTTGAAATTTAAATCTGTACCAGTCCTAGTTTTCAGTCGAATGTCACAAATTTTGACACCCTGGATCTCGCATGTTTCACGAACTTGCCGATACAAACACGGGCTGAAGTGGAGCACGAGTGGTTACCTGTATTCTTCTTGAAGGGGTTGATACGTTAACAGAAGACGTCGATCTAGCAAGGCTGAATGAAGCGCTCATCTCGGGAACCTTTTTCACCGCGTTTTCCCCCGGCAGCGCAATGCCTTGATTCAAGTCCAGAGATCCCACCAGCACATGCTCCTCGCCATTGTCTAATGTAACCTGCTCACGCACAGTTACCACATCGCTCATGAATTTCATTCACTCACAATACCAAGTCCAGTGTTCAAGGCAACCAAGACTCTGTCTCATTAGCTCACTTACTCAGAAGACTAGATCATCAATTTTATGAAATTGCGCGCCAAAAATAGTGGCACTCATCTGCAGAACTCCAAAAAAGCTACGACAGATATGGATTTCATTTGAAAAGACGAAGTTGCGCAATCATCCGCCAACTTAACGAGATCGACGTGAGAAGATTGTAAGGTTTCCGTAGTTCTTCTCCTCATTCTAAGCCCCTTGAATCGACCAAAAAGCTCAGATCGACTTGGCATTACGTCCAAGACATGCTCTCAAGCGTCCCAAGGCTCTCAATCATGGACTGGTGAATCACATCTCAAATCACCCCAAAACGAGGCGTAGGAATCAGAGCAGGCTATCATGGGCTTGATCGCTTACCTTCAAGGAGGGGTGGAGTTTGACCACTGACGAATCTGCCAGTCTGGAGAGCGGGTAGAGCGCTAGAATACATACAATACGCTTGTAGCCTTGCTGGAGCCCTGCCACTTTCGACTTAAGAGCACTGAACTCGTCCGCTACCTTCATCTTGCGATGCAACTGCAATCCAGTCACCAGTGGAGATTTGAGATTCACATTTGCAGCGTCACAAGTTTAGAACCAATTTCCTCTACTGGAAACATTGTAGAGCAAGTTCGGTGCAAAGGGCTCAAGGCAAGGCAGAACATTTCTGTAGTAGTCTAAATCTATCTGCTCGTAAGCTGAAAATAGCGTGAATTCTGAGATCTTGTTTGAGCTCTTCAAATTGGCAAGCAACCTCTCAAACATTCATCACAGGAATCTTTGAAAATAATGCCAGTCAACAAAAAAGTTCCGAACTGAAAATCAAGTCAAAAGGAAATGGACGTTGCCATAACGGTGTCCAACCCAGGCGTGAGAAGAGAAGGAAGTGAGTACCTGGACAGCTTCTTCACTGCGACCTTCAGGAAACGAGTAGAACGAGACAGCGCGCAAATACGCCGCTGCTCTAATAAGATCAGGTGACCGCGCTTGCTGGAACACCAGCCCATCCAACATCATCGTTTGATAAGCCCGTGACTCAAACGCCATGCCTCCAAACCCAACTCTCTCAAGAACAGGAGAACTCGTAGCTTCGAAACTCTGGCAAGGTGCCGCCGGCGCCGCACACGCACTGATCCCTCGCACTGTTCTTCTATTACGACTACAAGAAACTCTCTCCACCTTCGACCATCCTCCACAAGGAACGGACACAACCACAGCAGCACGTTCACAAGCTAAGCCTCCACGATTCGATACCAAGCTGAGAATCGACATTGCGTGCTTACAAAACACGATTCAATCTCAAAACACGCAACCTAAAGGATCGTCACCTCCCCATCTCTCTAACTGACTTTTCACAACTCACACTTTCTCTTCCTCTCTCCTCAAGTCCACCATTCACGATCTCAGACACACCATAAACGCATTCGCAATGGCAAAAAGAAAACTACCCATTGCAATTGAAACTAAACAAGCTCCCCTCGCACTCATAAACCACAAATTTCCTAATCATTCCTCTGAATCCGACTGACCTCGATCGACGACAAATTCATGCAATCCACTCGGACCCACAAAAATGTAGCGCCTCCCTCACATCGCCATGCGTCGACTACTCCCCGAACCAAAATTCAAGTGATCCTCCTGACGTCCCCACGCCCAGGACAGATAGTGACGCATACGAGACGGCAACACGAGGCAGACAGTAGTGAAATCGATTTAAGCCAATTTTTTTGCACTTTGTTTTTTGCTCGTGTAGTGTCAACGTGTGTGTGCTGGAATGGTGATCTTATCCAGTTCGGGGGCCAAATGAAAGCGGGACCACCGAGACGTTTCGTGTAAGGCCCCAATCCGGCGAAGGGAATTTCTGTCGCCTTCCCCAGTTGGCTGGAAAAAGCGCGCAATAGGGAGTGAGCATCTTTCCTGAAACTCTGGCTGCAAAACAATTTTGCGAATTTTGCGAAATGTGGAGGGTGTAGTAGATGTGACGATGGCGATGTGGATTTGCCAGGGGGAATCGTTATCGTTGAGTCAGCGATGGGGCTGATCCGCGGAGAGGTGGTGGGGCTCGTGTGCTTTGGGAGTGTTGCGCTTTTGCCAGATGGGGAGCTTTGGCTTTTGAGCTACCGCACGGACTTTTGGATGAATTCTGTGAGGGTCGGTCCGGTCTGGTGCGTACTTTGGAGGATGAACTCCGTTGAACCTCTTGAGTACTGTGAGTGCTCTGTCCATCATGGCCGACGAGTAAACCGTGCTTTGGGGTTACCTTCAGTTTGTTGGAACTTTTCAACAGAGGAGCTTTTCGATGAACTCTGTCTGGGTTTGAGGAGATTTTGGATGAACTCTGTCCATGGATTTTCAACTGAGGATCTTTCTGGGATGAAAAAGACATGCTCGGAAGAGTTTTTTGACGGATGAGCTTTTGCGGCACTTTGGGATGAACTCTGTTTACGAATTTTTCACTGTTGGACATGGAATTCAACGTTCCCAAACCTGTCGTTCTGTTGATTGCTGACTGTTTTGATAGGAAGGTATCTTGCTAGTTGCCAGTCAGTCTATAGTACTGCAACGAGCCTAATGCAGAGACTGTTTTGCCCCTTGTGTTTTTCACCATGGAAAATGAAAGAACTTTTTATTTGCCATGCATAAATTTTTTTGGGAAATTTTGAGTTCATATTTGCAGTCAGAGGTCCCCAATTAGCTAGTGGGGAGGAGTTAACAAAAAAAATTAATATGGCACAAAAGAAGGGGGGCTTTTTATAACATTCTCCCTTGGTTGAACCTTTGCATTAGGCTCAATGTACTACAACAACAGTGCATCAATGGCTATTGATCCATTGGACATAGGTTCATTGTCATTACAAACAAACACTTTATTCATGTCGGTCTTCTCTGAAGACTAGAGTTTTTATCTATTTACTACAAGAGACTCAACCAATTGCATTGGTGGTAATCACTTTCATTTTCTCCTTGAAAGTTTTTCAGAACCCACATTTAGTTCAATCAATGAATCTGTCTAGCTAAGACACACTAACTAAAGAGGATCATAGAGAGTTGGGTGGAGTTGAATGGATTGAGTTTAGTTTTTTTTTACAGGGTTTTAGAAGCAGGTTTAGCAAATTGTGGGTTGTAGACACTAGTAGAAACATGGTCCAAATAGATTTTTTTCCATCTTGCAAAAAAACTCCTAAAATCATCCAACAAACACAAATCATCTCCAATGTCTTTTGAAGCTGAAAGATTAACTCTAAAATGTTGGAACAAGCCATCTAGATGTGGTCATAGACCAAGTTTTTCCAACTAGGTTCAAGAAGCTCCGTCTATATAAGGTAGGAGGTCCATGAAGTAGTCAAGCTCTAAAAGTGTCCACCTCTTGAAACGTACACTATTCGTAAACCTTCTCATTGTTTCATCAATGTACAAATATTGTGCATTTCAAGAGGTGAATGCTTCTAGTGACCACTCTCTCTCTCTTTCAACTTCAAAAATTCATAACTAATTTCACAAAGCTCCAAAAAATATGAAACGACTTGGGTTAACTTTAGATGCCAATTCCATTTTTCTTTCAAGGAAAGTTTACTGAAAGAAAATATTTCACGAAGTCTAAATTCAACATACTAATATTAATTTCCAGCTGGAAATTAATAAGCGCTTTATAAACCACTCAAGTAAGTATACCGCTTCTTTGTGCCAGTGTGGTGGCCCAGACTCAGCCTTCAAGCTGTCCCTTCACCTTGCTGAGCGATCAACAGTTTCTTCTCTCTGTCAGACAAAACGCTGCTACCAACATAAAATCAGCAAGAATCAAGCAAAGTACAAAGGAAAAATTTCTCGAAAAAATTAGATTTGAGCAAAGACTGCAACAACCAATAGAATTTAATAGTCAATTTTGTTACTTCCTCCACATTGGAATTAGCATTTGTTTCGTTCGTTTTGGATTACAGTACTCCCAATCATCCTCTACAACTTGCAAAATCCTTTTTTTCCTATTTTTTTCTTTTAATGCCACTCATTCTCAAGGTAGCCAAAGTTGATGCTTGTTTGTTTTGAAGGTAGCATATTGCTCGAAATCCCCCTAAACTAGATAGCATATTGCACTAAATTTCATGAACTAGTTCTAGGATCACTGGTGGTGTGGCATCTACAATACAAACACGTCATTAATTAATATACTGTACAATGGTTTTTGTAGTGGTTTCTTCAAGTCATTTTCTATTTCAAATCATTGCAAAAGTGCTGCAAACTTGTTGCAGAAGTCTTGGACACGAAACCAGTGCACGTCAATGCCTGAATTGTAATTGTTGCATGCACAAACTGGCTCCAGGAGTTGCAAATACTGCACAATACTGCAACCATTGTAAAATGGTTCATGGATTTTCTCGAGGTCCTTGCGTAACCTTTGGAGAAACTGTTGCAACTTCAGCCTTTCATATTAGTGACATGAAGCCACAAGACCTTGAATTTGACCAATCCTCTAATGTTCACTGGAACCATGCCACTATTGGAGGGAGGGACATTCTCCAAGCTTTCAAATTGTTATGGAGTACAATTTCAACAAGTATGTAGGTAGGAAGTTAGGTACTCCCAAAACCGCCACTTTTTGCTATTGAGCCTATTTTCTATTCTTAGACTGGTCAGATTTTCATATGCTCTTGTTGGTAAGTGAAAGGAGGTTCCAACACACCAAGGAATGTGACATTTGGATGTTGTATGCAAAAGTTATTGAGGAACAAAGTTTAGTTCTAAAAGTGTACAGACCTAACTTTGGAGATGTACACAATAGTATAGATGGCGGTTTGGGTGTACCTATCTTACTCCAAACTAGTGAACCTATCCCTCTTTGAAAGTTTTTTTTGTTTTTTTTTCACCACTTACTAGGGCATAAATGTAAAAGTTTGTCCACTCTTTTGTAGTGATTTATTTGTATTTTCGACTCCTATCTAATCTCCTTTTATCAATGGTAAGTATATTAAGTTCCAAGTTTAAGGGGTTTTCCGGAAGTGAAACGACACTCACGAATGCAAAGTTTTGCAGAAAGAAATTCTTTGGCAAGAGGGTTGAAAGGAAAGTGTGATGAAAGGAACCTCCTTGTGCAGATTTGCTTATTAGTAGGTCTCATTGTGATTCCATGTCTCTTGTCCCGTTTCCATTCCTGGTCTGAAAAAGTTAGGCTGATGAGGTTCACTTGTATTTTTGTTTGCAATGGAAATTCTTTCATTTGTGTCAAAAACAAAAACAAAACTCATTGAACTATTTTAGAAGGATCTGATTGATTGACCATTTGGGTTCAATGAATGCAAATTTGGAATCACACGATATCAATAGATTGCGACATGTAGGTGTGATGAATCCTTGGTAGAGTGGTAATGACTTGTAACCAAAATCATTTCTCTAGATGGTTGCTTGTAGTAGGTTATAGTGCCAACCCTCTAAGGCTAGCTAAAACCTAGAACTTCACTATTCACATTTTGAAGAGATTATTGTATTTAATATGTGTAAGTCATAAAGTATTGAAAAAAATGGTTGTGTATGAGATTTTTTTTGAAGTTAATTCCGTATTGGAATTTTTTGGTACATTTTTCCAAATTTGAAATGTTATGAATATTTTTTGAGCATGTGGCCATTCAACTCTATGACAAAAAGAAAGCAAAAAATATTCCAGCTAAAAAGTGAAATTAACTTATATAAATGCCTTAACAAATCAAAGTTGCCTAGAATTTGGATGCCCTCCAAATATTTTTTCCAACTTCAAACATTATAATCTTGCAATTTATGAAATCAAAACCTCTAACAATTTTTTTATAACAACATAATGACATGATCTACCACTAGATCTTACAATAACTAAAGATGCAACAAGATTTCATTCATAATTTTTTGGGATCTTTGCCATGAAATTGGCTCATTTTGAATGTTTTTTTGGTGAAACATAATCAAAGAATGTTTGGGATTAAATGGTTTTTGTTCTATGTGGGATGGGCATATGGGTGTTTGGTGTGTGATGGAGATAGTTGAAAGTATGCTAGTACATGGGTGTCTTCAAAATGGGTCGGATAGGATTGTGATTGGAAATTTGAATGAATGTTAGAAAGTATTAATATGATAATCGGTTGTTTGGGTTTGTGTATTCTGCTAGTCTAGTGTAATGTATTGTTTGTAATGTTATTTGTTTGTTAGATGGGTGAGAAGTCCATTTCTAAACCATTGGTGTTAGTAAATTGGACCAAATGAACCAAAAATAGCATCATACTTGTAAGGTGAATAAAATGTTTGGAATTGTGTAGGGCATGTAATGGAAAAGGAAAATTAGAAATGTGGGAATTTAAATGTAATTGCAAGTTGATGGAAGATAGGTTTTGGGTGAGTGTCATTTTAACATCTATTCTTTATTGTGTTCAAATACAACACCATACTTTGAGAATACTTTATCATTTTGAAGCTTTAAAGCCCACTTTGGAGACTTATAGAAAATGCAATAATTATCCAAATTGGAAATGCCATGTGTCATTGGGTCTAAATCAATATGAATACAAACTTGTTTAACTATCATATACCTCAATTCATGCATCTTCATGTCAAATACAAATAAAATACCATATTGGGTCGTGAGTTGAGTTTCTAAATCTTTTAAGGATTAATCTACAAGTTTGACTAATTTTCTTGATAGAAATACATTATATGCATTTATGAGCTTTTTCATAGAAAGCCCTTATTATTGAATAATGTCTAATGTTGATTATTTGGGAATGACAACAACATATAATCTCAACCCTTGTTGGGTTCCTTTGCCTTTTAGGTATGCAAGGCATGTCCAATATTAAATGATGAAAGTATGTTATATTAATACCCCTAAAACTTGAATATTGAGCAAGTTTAATAACCTAAACTCCCATCAAGTTTCTTGGATTAGAAAGGATATCCTTAAAACCACCTTACCTTGCTCGAGCAAGTAAATGTTGAATTGTAAAGAGTGTTGTGTCTAAAAAAATTGATGCCTTTTTGGTGCTTGAATTTGTACAAGTGGAATCAGAACCTCAATATAGATAAAAGACAATGTAATGTGATTAGATTGCATGTGATGATGGTAGTTCTATAGTTCTATAGATTGTATAGGTGGCTTCAATCAAAACCTCAGTATAGATGGAAGGTTGTAATGTGATTAGCTTGCATGTGATGATAGTAATTCAAGCTTGTACATGTAGCTCTGATGAAACCTCACCATAGATGGAAGACTATAATGTGATTAGATTGCATGTGATGATGGCAAAGGCTACATAGGTGACTTTGTACTTCAATCTTTTAGAGTGCATAAAATTATAGCTTGTATTCATTTCAAGAAAATAACAAGTTGAGTAGAATTTAAATGCAATCTAGTATAAGAAATTGGAAGAGAGTCAAATGAAGAATGAGATTTCATAATTAATAGGATAGTTCTAATATATATTTGACTACAAAGAAAATATAGAAACCATTGCCTTGCAACAAATTATTTAGGGACATTGAAGGGTTGGTGTGTAGAGTCATTGAAAGAAATACTTGTACCATTTGTTGCATTTTTCTAATTTTGGAAATTGGTACTATCAATATTATAATTATGTTTAAGGAATATTTTTTGGTTGAGTTAAGATTTTTGGATCATTTGTTTTTTCCTTGATTTTCAACAATTTGGTCACTTGTAATCTTTTTATTTATCTACACAAATATATAAAATTCACTTTTCATCTTTCTAAATTTTTAAAACATATTTGGTGGGTACAAATGTGTACTTTGTAGTACTTAAAATTGCACTCTAGTACTATTTTGGCAAATTTTTGTAGGGACAATGTACCCTAATTGAAAAAAAAATTTAATGGGGCTAATATGCATGATTCTTTTTTGAATGGCCATTATGTAAACTACAACAAGAAGGCGTGTGACAAAGAAAACTTGAATTTGCATTCATTCTTGAACCATGAAAACCTTTGGATTCCAAACCTCTTCAAACAAGAATTTAAAGTCTAAAGCAATTGCAATGAGTGTTTTGTATTGATCTCTTAATGTATTGCATAAATCTCCCAATTTTTTTGTATAATTATCTCTTGATGATCATTTTTTTCTTCCTAATGACCATTGTTAATTTTAACTTTCAAAAGTCCAAAAGTAGTTAAATGTGGCATAAGGCATTATTAATAAAATGGACCAAGATATAAAACATTAGTTGGATTTAATGGTTGCAAGCTATGAGATTGTAGTTGTTGCTTACTAGAATGTTCCTCCTCCACACAGCCTTTAGAGCTTCTATGTTGTACTCCCCATTTTGCACAATGCACCATAATTATGATTCCATGAATAATAAAGCTTTAAAAACCAATGGGATCTATTGGCTTGGCTCTTGAAGCAATGCTTCATAAGGGAAATGATAGAGTTTCTACTATTGTGAATATTGTGTCATGAATCGATTGACCATTGATGATATTCTTAAGCATAATTTGCCAAGGATATTGTAATTTTGCCTTTAAACTTACTTTCAATGCGGTCTATTTCAGTCATCCAAAGTTTAAATTAGATATTGTTGTATTTAATTTAAATGTTTTTAAATGGGCTTCTAACAATAGTAGAAACTTACTTTCAATGGGGTCTACTTGAATTGTTCAAAGTTTAAATTAGATATTATTGTGTTTAATCTAAGTGTTTTCAAATGGGCTTCTAACAATAGTAGTTACACCTAAGTATTATTTCCATACACATCATTCAAAACTTGTTTTATTTCTTGAACAATTTTTTTGGAGGCATTGAAGATGCCCTAAGAGGCATAGACAATATGACTCTCTTAACTTTAGGTTATAGAATCAAGAAAGAATGTACATTGTAGTACAATTAGGGGGGATTGCAAAATTGCAATTAGGTGTTTTGTACTTTTTTCTAATACCTCAAATAAGGGCAAGTAGATAATATGGATAAGTTTGTGCAACTAGGACATGCACTAAGGTAGGTAAGGTTCTTAAAGCTCCCATCTAAGAGCTAAAAACTATTTTGGGAAGGTTATCCTTCTTAAAATATTTTTCAGTAAATGTTTCTTGAAAGACAAATGGAATTGGCATTTAATCAAAGTCGTTTCATATTCTCTAGAGCTTTGCAAAATTAGTTATGAATTTTTCAAGTTGAAACTCATAGTCAATAAAAGAATTCACTTCTTGAAATGTATAATGTTTTGTATATTGCTGGTGTAATAAGAAAGCAAAATGTACTTATGGATTGAGGACGCTTTTAGAGCTTGAGCACCTTATAGACTTCCTACGTGACAATATCAAAAAGAAAGAATGTTGCCATTTTTAACCCTTAAAGGATGAATGACAAAGAATACTTCTATGTAGGACAAAAGGGTAACTATTCATCCTCGGAATTTTGTGTAGAAAGGGAAGGTTCTTGAAGGGTTAACACTCTTCTTCTCTGACTTTTGTTTCTGGTATCGTCAGAGTTGCAGGGAATTGTAACAAAGGACACGAAGTAGTGAGAGGGCAGTCGCCTTCTAGCAGACGACAGGAACTCTCCTGGTTTCGGAATCGTTGCGACGGCAGATTGGCGATCAGCAGGCGGTGCATTTGTAAGCTTAGTTTCTTGTGAGCGCAGCAGACGGAGTGGATGCAACGAATCAACCTGCTTCAGAGTATTGTGGAGGTACGGGAGTTTCCGACATTTTCATCTTTTGGCTTCAGTTTGAAAGTGTCGAGTCAGTAGCTCTTGCTGGCTATCAGGCTCAAGCTGTCTCTAAGTTAACTAATTAGTGAAGAGGATGAGAGTGAGCTCGCACAGAGAAGAAATGGCTGCATGATTCTCGTCTTAATACATTCTCCGTCATTTTCGAAAACTCGGTCAAGGATTTACTTGCTGCAATTTTCGCCCTTCGAAATTTAGCACAGAATTAGGGTTATGGATCTTTTAGAAAGGTAGACCGTGGGGGAATGCAGCATGCGTGAATTGCAGAGTCGAAGGATTTATTATACATCCGTGTTTACTAAGAATTGATAGCATTAACCTTTAAATTATGTACGCGTAATGTGGGAGTCCCGGCATTCAGTAATTCATCTTGTGCTTCAGTTTGGAAGTGTAGTGTCATCAGTTCCCGTTGTCGGGTCTCTAGTGAAGAGAATGAGAGTCCAGAGAGCTCGCTCAAAGAAGAAATGACTGCGTGATTCTCCTCTTAATATATTCTCCATCTTTTTCGAAAACTTGGTCAAGGATTCACTTGCTGGAATTTTCGACGTTCCATATTTAGCAGAGTCAAGGTTCTGAATTCTTTCTAGAGAGGTAGACCATGGGGCGATTACTGGGATTGCAGCATGCATGAATTGGAGAGTTGAAGGATTTATTACCTTTCTTGAAGACTTGATAGCGAGCGCTATTCTTTAAGGTATGTACGCGTCCAAATTAGCATTTGAGGATGATTTAGGGTGTTATCTTGTCTCAATTTGAAACTTGGATCATTTTGGCGATTGAAAGAGGGTTCTGATGCATCTTAGTGAGTTAGTTTGTAGTTTTTGGACTCCGTATGACTAAATTATGAATAAAGTACGAATTTCGAAGTGTTGATTATTGGTGTAACAAAAATTGAATCTGGATTTCATGTGGAGATTGTGTACATTTTGGACAAGAATCTTCAGGGATCTCATTTGGGTAAGAGTTGAAAACTTGCAACTTGGTGTCGTTAAAATTACACGCTAGGGTTTGCAATGTTTTTCGGACAAGGCTGCTGATGGAGCTTGTGAATGTTTGATGGTTCTTACAGTGCAATCGAAGATTTTTCTTTCTTGGATTCCTGAGTTAGTAGAGCGGAGTAGGAATCATGAATTGCAAGCTCTATATGTTTATGCTTCTGCAGTGATAGATATTTTGAATCGTATCACATTGATGGATGCAGTTCCTCTTCACTAGCGAGTACAAGAACCCCATCAGGTTCTTTATTCACACCAGCCTTAGGGTTGCTCTTCTTCTCCTTTCCATGGACTTTCTATGGGTTAAGGAGCCCCGCGTGGCAAAGGCTGGACACCTGACTAAATTCCGGCGGAGCATTCCAGAGCATCTAAGGATTTCACCATCTGACTTGCATACACGACAACTCATTGGCGTTGGAAGCTCTAGCGAGGTCAAAAGTGCCACTTGGCTTGGTTGCGAGGTTGCGGTCAAAGAACTCACCATTGATGACTTCCAAGTTTTCGAACCTTACCCCAAGGAACTGGAGATCTTAATGAGGCTTCCACATCCGCATGTAGTGCAACTTTTGGGATTCAACGTGGAACCTAGGGAAAGAAAGGTGTCCATAGTGATGGAACGCTTGGAAACGAACCTGCGAAGATTTATGAATGATCGCCACTGGGCATCGAGGGTTCTTCCTTTTGATGGCTGTGAAATTATTGACATTGCCACGAAGATTGCTTTGGGTATGAGGTTCCTACACGGCAGAGAAGTTGTTCACGGATCCTTGAATGGTGACATTATTTTGATGAATGTGCATACTGATGGTCAGCTTGACATTAAGATCGGCGGTTTTGCGTTCTCAGATCATGCCAGAAACTCGTCAAAAGCTGTAGATGTTTATGATTTTTCTACGCTTTGCATTGCAAACATATTAGGATGGGAATACTTGTACTTCTTGCCTTCCTGCACTGAATACTTGGAACCGAGAGTTAGAGAAGCAACGGCTAAGTTAGAGCTTCCCGCTGGCATTGGTGACGACCTGGCGGAGCTTATTCTCGATTGCGCGGATGAGGACCCAGAGAACAGGCCTGGGTTTTCTGCAATCTGTGACAGATTGGCCACCATCCGTGCTGCATGTGATCAAGCCCGAAAGCAAACGACGGTGACAGAGGACTGTGCGTTACACTGGACCACACATAACGACGATGAAGGAAACAAATGCCTGGAGATTGCAAGTATGTTACAAACATTGCCGATCCATCTGTCCATAGACCCTGCTGATGTAGAGTGGAGACGACCCATTGGAGCCGGAGGCACCAACGAAGTGTACGAAGTGAATTGGCTGGGATGCGCATTTGCAGTGAAGAGGTTCAAGTCGTTCTCTCTGAGTTTCAGGGAGGAAGTGGACTTTCTTATGAGGCTTCAGCATCCACACATTGCTCGGTTGATCGGCGTTTCTGTGGATGACAATGGCGGCTGGATCATGATGGAGCGCATGGACATGGATCTCCGAAAACTGATCAATTCTCGCTTACAACTTTTGCGCAAGGAAGGTCGGACATCTTCCCCTCTGTTCAGCGGCGCTGAAGCTCAGGAGCTGTGCCTCAAGATAGCTCTGGGTTTGAACTTCCTTCACTCCAAGAATGTCGTCCACAGGGACATCAAAGCAGCGAACGTGTTGGTCCACGACCATTGTGGACGGTTTGATGTGAAAATCACTGATTTTGGAGCATCCCATCGTATTGGGAACCCGAATGTTGCGCACCGTGTAGGCACAAATCTGTGGCGAGCTCCCGAGGTCCTCAGGGCCAAGAGAGGCGAGCTCAAAGCTGAGCAGCTAATGAAGACGGATGTGTACAGCTTCGCTATGACATGCTACGAAATCCTGACGGGTAATGCGCCTTACGAGCATTTGAGTGAGAGAGACGTGATTGAGAAGCGCAGGCCGACGCTCCCGGCTGGACTACATCCAGACTTGGCAGGGTTCATCTCGAAGTGTTGGAACGATGATCCTGAGGTGAGGCCCAAGTTCTCCACAATATGTGATGTCCTTGGTAGCATGCCTTTTGGAAATGTGTTGCCGCTACGCAGTCGAGTGGAGTCATGGACGAAGCGTGTGCAAAGAAGGTCGCTCCCACTCAGCCGATGCTTGGGATTGACATTCGGAAGACAAGAGATTTAGTCCATAGGGAGAAGTCTGGTTCAATATGTTTTTCCAATTTAAGGCTCTAGTTTGATGCATTTGAGCCCTGACCTCACTTTGCACTCTGCCAATGGTTTTGAAGTTGTAGACAATTCAGATAAGGTGTGTGCACCCATAATCGTCACCTAGAATGCACAGAATGCATTCATTTCAATTGGCGACTCTGCTTGCGCATACCTTATACTACGACAGTTTTGCTCTCCACGATTGAGAGACATACTCTGCACACATGCTCAGTGCTGCGTTAAATTTCCAATAGTACTTACGTAGGTTTTAATATTCTTTACCTCAGACTTTAGGAAATCCACATCTGCACGGAGCTTTGTACAGATGAAATTAGTAATTGACTTGGCTCTTGAATGAAGCGGCTCTCATACGTCTAGAACTATTTAGAAAGGAGTGGAAAAACTCCACATGAGCTCGGAGCATTGTGTGGGAATAAATGGTAGATTCAGTAAGTCAACAATTTTGAGGTTTTCGCCCGAGGAACCTTCCCTTTTCAAAACAAATTTAGAGGATGAATAGTTGCACTTCAGTCCTATATAGTTTGATTCCCCGTCCTTCATTGAATTCAAAACGTTTGTCTTGGTGTTTAAGGGTTAATCCTAGAAGGATGGCAAGGATGTTTTGTACGTGGTCTTTGGATGGTGTACTAGGCTTTCACTTGGTTTTGTGCATGTTGACGAATGGATAATTTTCATCCAAATTTTTGTGTAAGAACGGTAATGCCACATAATTGAATTAAGTTCAAGACATTTTAGTTGTTTTTATTTTATATTAGTTAGTTTGTCCAAAAAAATAATACACTATCTTGTGTATTTCACCATTTGGAGCTTTTTTTCCTCAAAAAATGATTTGACATTTGAAACAATTTCAATTTTTTTTGCTTTAGAGCAACAACATTAAAGTGGAGCTTTTGAAGGACAATTTCTATTCCACTTGCAAAATTTTGGAAAAATTCCCTAAAACAAGCATTTTAGTGAAGTTTGAAGTTGAGGATCTATAACCACAATTCTAAACATGGAGTGACAAAAAATTTCAATGTTTTGTACTATAATGTACTTCTATTTTGAAAATTTTAGATTTTTGGAACATAAAATATAATCCTTAAAAAGAATTCACAGTAGCTTGCAATGTTTACTAAAAAAATCTAAAACTTTTATGACAAATATAAGACATGTGATTTCATCTCTTTAAAATTCAAATAAAAAAGGCCTCTTATAAAGAGCAAAGAAATGTTGGATACAAAGTGAGAGATTTTCAAGTTTAACTACAACATAGGCTCCATCTTTAGGGGGTTGAGAACATATTAGAATGTGATTTGAGTGTTACTCTACCTTAACCCCTAAAGGACTATTGTTCCTTTGGAGGACAAATGGGATTTTGGGTAGGTACCTATGAGCTGAATCTTTGTTGTGATTTTTTTATACTTTTTTTGAAGATAGAAAAATTGGTAAGCTTTCTGAGAGTATAATTTTTTTCACAACTGGTGCCCAGGAACAATAGTTATGACCAAATAAGCTCAAACGTGGGGACGGGGGCAGTCCAGGTAGTAAAAAAAATTTGAAAATTTGAATTTTTTTCTTAAAATATGTTTTTCCTCATAGATTATATTTTTGTCTATTTGAAAAGATTTGATTCCTTTCATTTGGATTTGTTATGAGAAAGTTATGGACATTCTTGTTTTTCGGGTAATTAGAGCATCTTCTTGAAAAAATAACTTGTAGGATTCATTTCTGAATGCAATTTTTCAAATTTTTCAAAATTTTTTAATTTTTCATGGTTTAGTTTACTTGCTAAAACAATCTCACCATTGGAATTAGTGCATTTTAATTCCATCTAAAATATATGAATATTTTAGATTTTCCTTCTATCTCGTACCTACTTCTACTTAACAATTTTTTTAAGAATGAAAATTAAGTTTTTTTGAATTTCTTTTTTTTCTCTAAACTCTCAACTCAATTCTCCACTATAAAAATTTAAAGCTCAAAACTCTGTAGTGCAAAAAATTTCAGTTAAAAATGTTCAAAAGTCAAAAAATCTAGTCCCCCAATGTGTTGAAAAACTTGTTTTTTCCACTTTAAATGCAAATATCTTGCAACTTGTGCGGTGAAAAATTCTGAAATTTTTTCCACACTTTTTTTATACTAGTGAGGTGTAAGATCCTATGGTTAGATGTGAAAAAACAAACAATTAAATATTTTTTTTACTCATTGCTACAGAAAGGGCAGTTTTCAATGTTTTTTGGCAAAAAAAAGGCCTTGGTCCTTAAGAGGTTAATGCCCAGGTAAGCCTCCATAGTTTACAATACAAGACAAAATACATACAATGGCCACAACATAGTTGGGCAAGCACTTGGTATAGTTAAAAAAAATTGAAGTCAATCCTATACTTGCTTGCCAATCCACAACTCTTGATAGGCTGACTGGAGTTTAGGATGCAAGTAAGGGTCGCTTTGCACCAAAAGGCTGGGCCAATTTCTTGGTATGGATTTTTTAATTGAAAAAGACATTCATGATCCGACACGGCCTAAGATTGTTGAATTTGATGCAACCAAAGTGGAGGGCCAATTCTTGACCTCAGGGCCAAAATATCAAAATTGAATTAAAGAACCTTTTTTCAATAAAATATTTTTTTTTGACAAATCAAATCCGTTGGATTTAGGAGAAATCTAAACAGCTCCTTTGGTCTCATCTTCCCTTCATCCTCTACTCTCCTCTCTTCATCTCTCTCTTTTCTCTTGTAGAACGTCTCTCATTGTACTTTTTTGAGCTTGCAATGTTGTTGTTTCTAAGGATTGTTTCAATGTAAGAAGAACAATACGGTGGAGGGATCCTTAGAGATGGGTGGAAGGAATTCTAGTGAGGCATATGAGGCAATGCAAAGGTATCGAAGTGCCTCACTAAGATTACATAACCTAAAATATTTTGCACTGAAAATAATGTATGGATTGTCGTTAACCCTAAAACAGTGACGACTATACAAAGGTGCACATCGATCTCGCCGCATTCAAGAATCATTACGTCTTCCAGCGCGTCGAGCTCACGCAGGGGCTGGGGGAAAATTGGTCGACAATTTCTTCAAGGATTCCACCCAGTTCGAATTTGAGGTAGGTCCTGCAACTGTACAACGCGAGTTAAGATTCAAAACTAGCAATGGATTGTTAAGGTGTTAGATTGCAATGGCAGGGGGCATGTTGTTGGCAAGAATCCAATATTGTTTTTCCAGAAGTAGGTTTGGATTTTTATGATGTAGGTTGAAAGAGTGGATTGCGGGAGAGTGTCATCACATCCCGAATTATAATCACTCTGTGAAAAAAAACTCGATCGTTCTTTAAAGTAGGTCATTGCTTCAAAATTTGACCGTCATAACTGAAACATCGAAAGGGCTAAACAAGAACAATTTGTAAATACCTCCTGAAATGATGCTCCCTTCGACACTCAAAAGACCCACAAAGTCTTCCATTCCTGGAGACCTGCCTCAACTCCTCACAATACAATCAAGTAGTAGCTACAACACACTCCCCACTATGTGCTAAATCTATGTCTTTCCATTTGATTGCACTTCTGAAGAGTTTCACCAAAACCTGAAGAAAACAATTTGTCCAATTGACTTATCTGGACGTTAAGTACCTTCGCGAAGCTCTGTACTGTACAGTACAGTGCAACCCCTGTTATCTCAGGTTCATGGCCAGGAGTATGAAAATTAGTTGATACAGGAGTTGCGTTGAAGTGAATGGCAACTTCAACTTGATACCACCACTTACGGGTGTCGATGTGCTGTAGAAGACAAATCACGGTGTGAGTAACGCAGAATTTGTTCAAGATCAGGAGAGAGAAATTAAATGTAGCTATTGTTTTCAGATACAAAGGTGTACAAAGGTAGACGGATGGCAAAGATAAGTACCTGGCCGGGTATAGACAAGAACTGTAGCCTGCACAAAAGAACGACGCAAATTAAGTAGAACGAAATTGATCTAAAGGATATTGAGCAAATCAATGCAAAAAAATACAAATTTAGCCCGATCGTGGATTCAAATGCAACATCCTTAGGCTTCATGGGCGTCGTTGCAAGCTCATCAGAAGAAAGAATCAGCGACGAATATCCCTCGGGAAGAGCACTAACTGCACTTACTTGGATCTCTGGTAGTCTGTCTAGCAGCGCCTTGGAAATTGCAAGCAGAAACTCCATCAGCGCTACTGACGTAGAACATGTTTATTGCCCACGAAGCATGAGAGTATCTGGTATCAGGAAGGAAGCAGGTGCCATTCTCCTGAATGGCTGTACAACTCACATTCCCGACTCCACAAGCGAAGTCGATTGAAGTTTGCAGCACATCCTCCGATACTCCCTAATGTAGTGTCATAACGCACCGCAATCAAACCTCAGAACATAGCTGCAGCCAACTAAGAAAATTCTCTAACAGAAACAGCGTAGAGAGTGGGAAAGATCCCTAACCTGTATCGCAACACACCAGCTTCGCCGGAATATTGTGATGCCAGAAGCAGGAACTGTACCATTGAAACTGCTGCTGCTGCTGCTGCTCCCGTTCAGATTGACCGTATACAATGGAGTACTATCAACGTTGAACATGCCGAAATTCCTCTGTGACGCAGGTCCAACATTCAAATTCTCATTGTAGAGCTCATACAAGAACGTGTCGATTTCGATGCCAGGTCGCACCGGCGTCCCCGTCCTGTTCACCAAACGCTGCACCAGATTGGCGTTGTAAGTCTGCGCGTTCTCAATCGACGCACCGACTTCTGCAGTGTCACCTACTGTTGGCCAGCCCGTTTCGCTCACCACAATAACCAAGTCGGAGTGATTGGCTTTTGCCAAAGCAGAGTACACAGCGTCAACTTGCGCATCGAACAGGCTGGAGTACGTCAAACTGGTGCCCGAGTCGAAAATACCGGCGCTCGGAGTGAACAGGGCGTAGCCCAAAGCAATGGCCGTGGATTCCACGGCGTACGCTTTCCAGGGGTACACATTCAGCATAAATGGGGACGACGTCTGGGACAGAAAATCAAGCAACAGGGAGGTCTCGGGAAACGAGCCGTTGAATTGCCCGGAGGAAGGGACGTACGACTGCGCCAAAAGCTCCATGGAACAGGGGGACGAAACCCTAATATTGCTCTGCAAATTGTTTGCGACGAGCGCAGAGTAGATGTTGCTCATCGCCGGCACGAGAAACGACGAGGCGTTCGTGAAGCCTGTCAGTACCTCATTCCCCACCGCAACGGCGTAGATGTTCGTCGAATTCAGAAAAGGGACGACTCGTGTAGTCAGCCATGTGTACGCGGAGGTGTTGGAGCTGCCAATGTCAATGAGCTCACTGTTGAGCACGCCGACTACGAGCTGGAGGTTGGAGTTTTGGAATGCACTCAGAACGGAAGGGTCCGTGTCGTAGATTCTAACGTGCGTGACGCCGAGATTTCCCAGGAGCTGCACGGTTTGTGACGGCGTCGGGAGGTTATCGCCATTTCTGCCGTAGTTGAATCCCACAGAGGCTCCTGCAGGGAGAAACGAAGTGAGCGAAATAATACAAGAATTGGGGGGAGTTTGAACCTACAAACAATTTGCAAAGATCAGGGGGCAGTACCTGCAGTGGAAGCAAAGAAGACCAAGCTGATAACAAGCTGCCAGGCACAGCCATGTCCCACACTGTCCTGCGCAACCATGGAGAAAGATCGACTTGCGGAAGAAGAGCTACCGCGAATAGGGTTGAAGAATCTCCAGTCAACACTTGAATGTGCACATCTACATGTACAGCCAACTGAGCACAATGAGATTGAGAGCAAATCTTGTTACTCGCGAGGTCGCGCTCAGTATGAGCACCTTTCGTAAGGAAAACTGGCAAATGTGGGATGTGAGCATTCGCCAACACCAAAATAGCTCCGAGATCTGAGAGACATTTTCGTGTCAGAAATGGATAAGGTCATAATGCATACCTGATCAACGATCTGAGGACGAAATCGGCGAATGCATCTAGAACTGCATTTGAACTCACGCGGAAGTAAGTTCAGGGGTACAAGTAAGAATACAGAGACAGGGAGAGCAATCCGATCCAGTCCGCAGGTCTTGGAGCAAGAACGAATGTGCTTCGCCGGCAACCAAGCTCGCTATGGACAATTCAAAGTTCCTCAGATACAAGACTCGAGTTCCCTAACCAACGTCGGGAGCCCTACGACGGCAACGATGCGAGATCACCAAGATCAGAGTTTCCCACCAGACGCGAAGCCACCAAAGTTGAGCTCGCGACCGTTGCGAGAAATGCCGATCGATGAATTGAAGCTGGATCTGAAACTTTATTAGCTAAACGGGTATCTGATGTCCTTGCGATTGCCGTGCCGTGCGATTACTCGCACCCGCCAGATCGAGCTGGGCACTCGCAAATTTGAAGTTGAAAGCCGCCCCAGAGGCGAGATTAGACAGAGCCTGGCATCCTGAAAACAGGGAAGCCTTTCTGTAATTCTGTTAAACTTAGAACTTCTTTTGTACCCACAAATCCCTGCCTGCCTACTACTGCAACTAACATACTCGGTCCTTAACTACATCCCCCAGCTACATCCTGAGCTGCACACATCTTGGTCGGCTGCTTCGCGCACATGGTCCGTACTAGCTAGCTGCAGGTGGATTTTCACGTGCACACTGAGATCGATCGAGAAGCCAACCAAATCCATTCCGAAACCACTGAACTTCATTTGCTCCCAGTAATGCGCGCATATATGCTCTGTTGTGTGATTCTAATCGAGACTCCGGCTTGAGGAAGCCGGCCGGTGGAGTGGGGATCGAATTCTCGCGTTGAAAAGCTCTACGATTTCATTTGTGACGATCGACATTGGAGCATTTCGTTACTAGCTGGACGGAGGGGATGATGCGATCACTCTGCAATAATGCACATGGATGAACTTGGGATTCGAGCAAGCCAGTGCGCGAGAGAGAGACAGAGAGTGACAGAACTCACAGCAGGCGTCAACTTTGTCAGACTCGCTCACTCATGCCTCATGAAGAAGAGTAACTCTGGCCGTATGACCCGCGTGAATGAAGAGTCTTTTGGGGATACAGGAACCGACCCATTTCTGATCCCCCAATTCCAACTTATAGATTGATCTTTTTATGTGAAATTGTGGTGCAGTTCTTGAAGTAGATGTGGCGCATTATCATTGGTTGTCAGGCTTTCAATATTGCAACCAGCCCATTGTTGGAAATAGAAAAGTCTACATGACCAATACGTGTCCTACAATACAGGTCAGCCAAAAAGTTTTGGAAAATTATATTATCTTTCCAAACTATATTTATACATCAAGGAAAATTTTTGCAATCAAGAAATCCACACTCTGCATACCCCGTAATTGCTTAAGTGGTTGAAAATGGGTCAACTCCTTTTGTTCCTCATTGAAGCATTTTTATGGTGGTGTAGAAAACAAAGCCTAGGAGGCCTAGACACAATTGTTATTTAACCCTAAAGTGCTCCAATGTCCAATTTCTGAACATTGAATAGATTGAAAATTCATTTTTTTTTTTCATTACTACTTGGATGAAACTCATCTAATTTTTGGAGATACTTTATCAAGTTCCTGTCCTATCTAATGGTTGGATTTGGTGTTACTAGAGTTTAGTTTAGGACAAGATACTTGATCAAGTTCTTGTCCTATCTAAAATTACAAATGTGGAAGTGTGTCAAGTCCAAAATTGCATTGACTTTAGTTCATTATTGAATTTGCAAAAATGAAGTCATAGATTTAAGTAACACAAAAATTTCAAAAATCGCCATATCAAGAGAACCTCATTTCAAATTCATTCCAACAAGTTTACTCAAAAAATGATAATATTTTGTTTGTAATTGAATTTAGAAAGAATTATGAAATTTTCCTTTCAAAATTCATAAAAATATATATTAGTGATAGCACAAGTGAATCTAACCATATGGATTGAATCTAAATCTCAAAATCTATAACTTCTATTTGTATATTAATTCCAAAATATTCTTTGAAATAGCATTGTATATTGATTTTTTCCAAATTGTCAATCTTAAAGAATAATCTAGATGTTTAGGAGTTAATATGGAATACAATTTTTCTTTATAAATTTAATATGGTTAGAATTTTTATAATATAATAATAAATTAAACATTAGCCACAAGATAATCTACATAACATAACAAAGTTAATCATAAAAGTGTCTAAAATGAAGAACCAAGAGTGAAAATTTGATGACTTTGATTAAAGAAAAGGCACTTGATGAATTCCTTGAAGCATCAAAATTGGGATCAAATGGAGTTTGGTGTTGTGTTTCAATGAGCCTCTTGTGTATTATTCCTAGTTAGACTATCTTCTAACAACCTTTACAAACTAGGGAGAATTTTATGATTAACTCTAATAAAAAAGAGTTTATTCATTAGAATAGTTTGACTAGTTGTGCCTAGTGTTTGGAGAGAGATTAGAGCCAAACTAGCTAATATCCATAATTTTCTATTATGAATGATTTTTTCTTTGATATTCTTTAGTTAATCCTTCTAATTTTACTTCAAGTATAATTTTTTTTAAATTTTAACCTTTTGTTCACCTAAAGTTTTGATTTGAACATACAATTTGGAAAACTAAGTTACCTCAACTTACACTAGCTGTCAAGTCTCATTAGATATTGCCTATTCAACACAAATAAAGATGGGCAAGGGTTGTCTTTGTTGTTTCTCTTCAAATTTATGGTAGACTTATGACAATCAATAACTATAAATGGTAACAACTTTTTGACAATGGAGGTTTTCATCCCTAATATTTCTTTATTGTAAAAAAATCATGTTTGCTCATTTTTTCTATATAAGACTACATTTCTTAAATAAAATTTTAAATACTTATCACATTGAAATTTTGATAATAAAAAAATGCAACAAGTATGTCAACTTGAAATAATAGAGGAATGAGGTAGTTAGTTAATGCCTCTTTTGAGCCCATTGTCATTGTTATTCTACAAGTTCTTCATTTACAAAATATTGAGATTTATTTCACTCTACCAAGAATTTGCCATTGAAACTTTGAACAGAATACATAGTCCTTGAGGGGTTAACAAGAGGTAATAATAAGTTTCTTGCAATGAAAAGTTTAGTAATTTCATAGAATAACTCTAGGGCTTCTTATTTTGTTGCACATAGTTGTCAATGATCATGTTATGAGGAAGAAATATCAATTTTAATATTTATTTGTAAATTCCATTGGTGGCTGCCAATAAAAGAAGAGACATTATAAATACACAAACACACCAATTTTATTTTACTTTTTCCCCTTAAAGACAATGACAACAAAATTTTCTTCATAATTTGTTTTGGATAAACCTCTCTAATACAAATAACATCAATAAATTTATTCAAGCCCCATAGATTTTTATTATAATTAGTATTGAGATGTTTTTCTATTATTAGATGTTAAAAACTCAACCACTCAGCCAAACACATACGAGGAATGGGCATATTCAAGACCTCAATACAACTTAGAAAAAATAATAAAGTAGAAAGAGCAACAATATGCTTTGGATCATAGAAGAACAAACAATACTACCCAAATTATATGGTCTCAAAGACATCCAAGCTTTATTGGCCCAACAATTTTATAACTTTTAACTAAATGGTTCAAAAATTATTGTATGATATGTAATTTTCAATGCTTAGTGGGCAACCCTAAAATTTCTTAAAAGATCATTTTTTTCAAAAATACAAATTTGAATTTGACTTATGTAGAATGCTTTGAATCATTCCATTGTGATTTATGAGATGAAAGTTATGAGGTATTCTAGTTTGCAGGCAATTTGGGTTCCCTACTCTAAAATAAACCTTGGAGTCCTTTATTTAACACAATTTTTAATGTTTTTTGAAAAAAATAAAAGTATATGATGTAGATTATTTATTACTACATTATAGCTGTTGGGATTGGTGTTTTTTCAATTCCATATTTTAATTCTTAACAAATTATTGTTTTGAATCATTCTCTCTTTTTTACTTACGACTTTTTTCCCATATGTTGTGCAATTCCAAATGATCTAAAAATTTTCAAACATGTAGACAATTTGAATTGAATAATGAATTCAAAGAGTAACCATTATTTTAGACATTTTCTATACAAATGTGACCTTGTAAAGTGCAACTATCCAATTTTCAACAAGGCCAAAAAAATGATTTTTGTCAATTCAAACACTAATATCTTGCAATCTATAAGGTGGAAATTTCTGAAATTTTTTCCACATCATTTCAAACTAGCTTACTACAAAATCTTATAGTTATATGTGTTCAAAAATGTTTTTTTTCTAAAATTTGGTACTTGTATTGGAGATGGCAGTGGTAGAGTGTTTTTGGTGAAAACATAGTCCCTAACCTTTAGGGGTTCAAATGTTAAGTTCAAATTATGGTGATATTTCAAGTATTTCCTTTTATTTATTCATTCAAGTCAATTTTGAGGGATCATTTTTTGAACATGAAAGTTACTTTTGGAGGTGAAACATTTTTGTGTCCTTGGTATTGTAGAGTATTTGCAACATAGTGTCCTCCAAGTATTTACCATATATATGATAGAGAACTAGCACAAGAATCTACAACAATTTAGATGGATGAAAAAAAAATTTGTGTGATTGGGACACGTTTGCCTTAATTTGTCATTCAATTTTCCTTATATTTAAACCACAAGGGATTAAACATATAGAAACCAATGAGGTAGATATAGCCTTAGCCCCAGACATAGCTCATCAAACTATTTTGTCCAATAATGAAACTTCAATTATTCAATTACATATTAATACCTACTCATTCAATTTTTGGTAATTTCATCTTTGTTTGAGTTTAAGAAAATCCCTTGAAATTTTTGTCTTTTCCACCCATTTGAGAATAAATCATGCCTATTAAAGGACCACCAAGCACTAATTAACATCTTTGAGGATGTCCATGTCATGCCTAACCCTAAAGAAATTTACTAATTGGGGGATCACCTTGTTTGACTTTCACAAAGGTAGTTAAAGGTGCAATAAAGGTAGTGTTTAATATTCATGCCTAAATTTGTTTGAGATTGTTAATCAATCTAGAGTCCAAGGTGCTAAATGAACTTCAAGGATTTTGGTGACCAACTTCAAATCAAAAAGAGCTTAATTACGTGTGCTTGGAAATGAGAAGAAAAGATGTTTATACAAGTAGGGTAGTAGTAGGTAAGAAATCAATGTAGGATATGTAAATTAAGATCAAGAGGAATTCAATGGCTTATAGTTAAGTCAATACATTAGAATTGTGCTCAAAGTTGAATTTCAAACTTCATTTTAGCATATAGAATATATTTTTTCAAAAAAATTTGGCGTAAAAAAATTTGGGGAATCGATCTAAGTTTTATCTTTAAAAATCCATTTGAGGTTTAGAGCCTCCAATAAAAGTTATAGACAAAAGTCAAAGAGGTTTGAAAATGTCAAAAAAATATCCCTTCCAACACCTCTTTGAAATTTTTTATAACTTTTATTTGGAGTCTCAAGACCTCAAATAAAATCTCATTAAAACAAACAAGCAACCTAATTTAACCCTTAAAGAACATTTCATGTCTGGGCTTGGTCAAACTTCATTAGATTTCTACATTGAAATATACATTTCAAATTTTGGTATTTTTCAAAAGTAGCAATGTATGTTTTAAATGTAATATCATTTTTTCATAATTCAACATAGAAATTGAATGTTATATGTTATACAAAATCTTTATAAAAATGATAAAAATAGTATGAATTTTAAGATAAAAAATAGAAATAATAGTGAAAAACATCACAGTGTAATTAATTTACTTCTAAAATACATATCAAGAAAAAATTGGTATAAAAAGTTCAAAAGTAGTGTATTTTGAGCAATATCATTATATGATATTTGGAGGCAAAGGGTGGCCATTTCAAGCCTATTCTCCTTGCTATTCCCTTGGCCTAGAAAAAATGTGGTGCTATTAAAAAAAATTTAAGGAAAAAAAATGAAAAAAAAAAGAAAAAAAAAAAAGAAGTTTTTTTTCTTGAGAAATGATGTGGCACTCTCTCAACCACATCAATTGCCAGTAGTATTCCCAATAAAGTATCACAAAAAGTATTATTTTATTAATCAAAAAAATAATTTAGAAGGAATAAAAAGTAGATTGTTGGAACTGCATTTTCTTAGTGTACTATAGCTCAAAGACATTCAAAATCAAGAACTATATGAAAATTCAAGATTTGACTTTCAAAATGCTCGTTAGACTTCCAATGTCTTTTTTGGAGGGTTAAGGTATGGATTCTTTAAAAAAAAATGAAAAAAATGAAAGATTTGACTTTCAAAATGCCCGTTGGCTTTGCAATGTCCTTTTTCAGGGTCAAGGTGTGGATTCTTAAAAAGAAAAATTTAACATTTAACCGGTTGTGAACTGTTCCCCTCGTGGTCCAATCAGACGAGCGGAACCACAAGGCCAAGTGGCGCATGATGAAACCGTGGAACTCCTCGAAAAGGCACGTTCTCAGCATTCGAACTCAGGAATGGAGCATTCTAGAACCGCGGGAGCTTCCACGCGCATTCCACGCGCCTGCCAGCCAGCTCTTTGGTTTCCTCCTATTCAATGGAATTAGGGTTTCCTAGGGCTGTCTGAATGGTGTTGTGCATGGTCTCGGACGTGAAGCTCTCGATTGGCGCCGCGCCAGGGTTTAGTGTTGTGGACTCTTGAACCCTTGAACGTTTGTAGTTAGTTTTTATTCAAACTTGTATTGTCGATTTTTTCCCCTTTTGTTTGGTTCTTATTGGAGTCAAAATGAACAACGAGCGGCACAGTCCTGAGAGCGGCACCATTTTTGGTGAGGAGAGTAGTGCGGGGGGGCGACTATATAATCCGTACCAGGATCTTTATGGAGCGGCTGACTTGAAATCGTTGGAGAGCGTGTATCGTTTGCCTTCTACGCCGGAGTATTTGTTTCCTGATGAAGCGGTGGTGCAGAGACGAAACTGGAGTGAGAATCTGACCTATTACACGGGATCTGGTTACTTGACCGGAGCCGTGGCGGGTGGTGCCAAGGGCGCCTTGGAGGGGTTGCGATCTCAGGAAGGGAGCGATACGATGAAGATTCGTGTCAATAGGTTTTTGAATGCCTCAGGGCACAGAGGCCGGGTTGTTGGCAACACTGTAGGGATCCTAGGGCTTCTCTATGCCGGCTTTGAAAGCACTGCTTCTCATTACCGAGGGAGCGATGACATGTTGAATACTGTTATTGCGGGACTCGGCACGGGAGTTATGTACAAGGCGGCTGCGGGTCCACGAACGGCAGCCATTGCGGGAGCGCTTGGGGGCATTGCTGCTGCGGGATTGGTGGCTGGGAAGCAGCTTTCGAAGAGATACTTGCCTATATGAGTTCTTCAGCTCATTTAATCATGTTGGGTCATGAGGTTCGCTACAATTTTGCCGTTGTCCCTTAGATCATTTTGACGTGCTTCACCTGGATACTATTATGCTGCACTGAATCTGTCGAAAGAAACTTTTTCACTCAGGCAGCGGATCTGCATGTGCAGATTCATTCCAGAGATTGATTCTTTTTCTTCTTTAATATCTACCCTGGCGATCTATTGATTCTTTTAGGTATAGCCACCAGCAGCAGCCCATAGAGCCATTGCGGTACTGTTTAATGTAACTACGTCATTTTAATTAGATTACAGAGAAAAGCTATGCTTTTGATCGAAAAGTGGTCATGAGGAGGCAGGAGAAACATCTATGGTGATGGTAATTGGGAAATGCACTGTCAATCAAGATAGAAAGGTGATGGAAAATGGTCTGACTAGCGTCGACTGAGCCATTCTGAATGTAAACCGACATTATCTTTCTGAAGACGACTTTCAAGTTTACGATTCTTGAAGTTGGACTAGGGAAGCTTGGACATGAAGTAAAGGTGGTGTGCTCCTTCAGATTCTTTTGAACTTCCTTTTACGTGGCCTTTTACGTACTTCTCCTGACATGCTTGTTCCCTTTTAATTGATCCTTTTATAGGTAGAGGTGTTTCTCGTGCAGTCGTAGTAGTCAGCAACCTCTTAGTATACGTTGGGAACAGTAGACGACTGGATTGGCTTGGGGTTTTAGAGACTGGCTCCTAGACCGTCCTCCCATTGAAGATTCTCCACAGAAAAAGGAGCTCAAAGACGTGATGATGAGTCGCTGTATTGTAATAAAAGTTGGAAACTGCAAACTGTGATTTTTCTCACGATCATGAATCTCATGGTTTTCATCTCAATTGGATTTTTACTGCTGCTGCTGTGAAATTTCGTAGTTATTTTGAAAAATATTAGATAAATATTGTAGTAGTTCCTTTGTTGGAGGTTTTGGATGTTGTGCGTTGAGTAGTGCATGTAATTACTATTTTGCGATCCGAAATGTGTCAATGATCAACGTCTTTCATGGTTCATCTTGAAGCGCAAGAAAGAAATGGGTACTGGCGTGAATCAAGAGGCCGCTCGTTCAGCTTCCTATGTCGGATTTGGAGCAAATATACTTCTGTTAACCCTCAATGTTGCAAGGGCTGCAGGACCTTGCAGTAGACTCTACTGTACTATAAGAACTACTAGTGTGTCCCATGCCGGTGCTACGGTCGAAATAAAGAATTGTGTTGAGAGTTGGGGATTTGTTTCTTATAATACATTTTATTTTCATAGGTACAAGATAGAAGGAAAGTCTAGATCATTAATAGTATTCTATTAATAGTGTTCTACCAAGCAATGTCACCTATCTGAGCTTCTTTAGTAGCTTAGGCAATTTTTTTTTGAATAATTAATTGAAGTCGAAATAATCATTAGGCAATCTAAAAATCATATAAATTAAAATTGGATAATTTTTTAATATAATGAAAATAAATTGGGCATTCATCTAAAGTGCTCTTGCAATTTTTGGATGGTTGTTGCTAATTTCATTCTCCACATCCTTATACTAACTTCAAAATTCTAAACTTTCTACCTTATGTGTCAAGGTTTTGTTAAACATTAGGGTTTGTTGCATTTGAGAGAATATGTTTTGTTTGTGAGGGATTGTACTTTACAACAATCCTATTGGTGAAGCAAAAAACTTTGCAATGTATGTTTACAATTATTGACAAAGAAAAGATGCAAGATTGTGTAGATTGAGTTGAGTTTCCATGACTAACTGTCTCTGTCTGTCTCTCTCTATCTCTCTCTCTTTGTCTCTCTCTCTCTATTTGTCTGTCTGTCTCTCCCCCCCAAGTGTAAGAGTCTTGAATAAAAATAAGCCCAAGTATTCCTACTTGATGTCCCCAAAATGTAATTGTGATGCTTTTTTATAAATAATGTTCAACACTAGAAGATGGACACACACATGATTCTAGTACATGAAGACGTAAATAAACAAATGTCCATTTATTAACCTCTATTTTCTCAAAATAAGATAATAATGACTCTACTTATAAATGCTGATTTCTACTACTTGACATTCAAAATTTGATTCTATGTCATTCTTACATGACTAAAAAGAACATTTCCCTCATAATATTGACTATCTCAAAAATTCAACCGTGAAAGTATTCACAGATGCTAATTTTCACAAGTGTTAGAGATTTAGTTATGATTCCAATCTAATCTCACATGCCTAAGTAAAGTCATGATCAAGATGAATTAATACATCTACATTAACGGACTTATTGTGCAAATTATTACAAGTATCAAACTAGAGTTCCAACTTGCATAAGTTATTGAGGATCTTTCCAAAATCAGAACACCCTGATGCTTAAGCCTAAAGATAAAATTACATGGCTTGATGAGAGGCTATCAGTTAGATACCAAGGCTAAATAAGTCACCCATCTCAATTAAAACCAACTTAGGTGGATAATCCAGAAGTTAACTTTTGATGTTTATTGTGATAACTAAGGCTTACTGGCTGTATGGAAGAAAGCAAGGCTGTCTGAGAGAAACCTGGGAGTTATTTTTTAATATATATTTTTTTGAGTTTTGAGTCTGTGGATCAAGCCAAAGCTTTGCTGCGTGAATATCTAGATACATCATGTCTTCATTACAGTAGACAGGCAACAACCAGGTTCAAAAATGCTTAGAATGTGGAATAGTTATACTATGGATTTGTGTTTTTATCATTTAATTTTGTCCCTTGTGAAAGCAATAACAAGCATTGCGGTCTATAGACACCCATTGCACCCCACTGACATGACATTGGTTTGTTTTTTGTTTTGGGGATGGGCAGAGGTGAAGGTCACATCCTCTTGGAACAAGCTAAATGAGTTGGCAAATCCATAACTTCCACAAATTAGGAGTTGATCTAGGAACTATGTTCTTTGGATGTTTTGATGTAATATAGACATATGCATACTTCATATTTCTTTATATGACATAAACTACATGATTTTTTAGAACCTGGTTCTATATGCTATGAACTGAAAGATATGGGATGAAATTTTAGAACTATATACTTCACCTTGCAAAGCTATATACAAAATATCCATATTGATGAAAACAAAGCTATTACTCTTTTGACTAGAAACTTGATAAACTGTCTTGTGAGAGATAAAGATGTCCAGTATGAGAAATGCTTGAAAGGGGATCTTGACGAATTCATACTGAGACCCCAAAAAATACATAACTAGTGGATAAGTGGTGAATAGAATGATGCCCTCATAGAAGGATGTTCTAGATAAACCCCTTTTTTTTAGACTTCGAATAAGGACTAACTCCTTACAAATTATATATTTTTAGATGAATTGAACTCTCTCCTTGGTGAACATACAATAACAAGTAGTGGTAATTTGAAGACATCTCGTGTACATCTTGTGGCATACTAATAGTTTGCTGTTGGACATGGGTACAGGTGAAAATTACCACCTCCTAGGAATTTTTTCAAGAAATTTTCAAAAAAATTTAATTTCATGCTATGATAGTGGAGTATGTTGCAAACATGGATCCCCAACTACATGCGTTTGGACTCTCTATCCAATGTCTCATTTATTTTCATGTTCTGATGCTTTTACTTTGAGTTTCAAATAAGATTGTTTCCTTGGGGTTGACTCCTGCTTCCGCTCTTATGGACTGTAGTCACTGGATTCGTTACTGTACTGAACTATTGCTATACTGAATTGAACTATGGGCCTTGGATTTAAACTCCACACCCAATTTTTTCTGAATATATGTATATAAAAAAAAGAAATTGAATTTTTTTTTATCATCTTAGTGTAATCTCATTGCTCTGATTGTAATCTCATTGCTCTGATTGTTGCTTACATATCAGTAGTACAATCTATGTGCAAGACTACATCCAATAAGGACTCTTGAGGTTATTATTTGTCATATGAATAATCTTTATGTGCAACTACACATATAACATTATACATATTTGAAAAAAAAAATAGGTTTCAGTATACTTATCTCTTTGCATGAAACAATAGGGATTTTTTGGATAACAAATTTCACCTTTTTAACAATATATGAGTATTTATTTCAAAAGGAAATAAAATCTACCCTGATTCTATATGGGAAGTTTTGAAAAAACATTTTTTTTTGAAGGGGGAATAAACTAGATCTATAAGTTTCCGAAAATTTAGGCACCCCTTTAATTATTTATTGTTAAGCCATGCTACTAAGAAGCTACTAAAGATAGTTGGAAACAATATAAAGAAAGACAAATATATATTTGTATTGAACAATGTTAATATACCATTACTCATGAAAGAAAAAGGCTCTTTTGAATTACTAAATGATTGAGGGGGGCTAGGTGGCTTTAATTATTATTGGATTCACTAGGCAATTGTGATCTCAATTTTTAATCCTATGGTTGGAATTTGGCACATAGATCCACATAAGGATTGTCTTTAATTCAATCCAATTTTAATTTTAAAAAATTAAAAATTAAAAAAAAAATTTAATAGAATTTGGATAGTGAATAAAACGTTGTGTTTGATGTAGTCTTTTTATTCATGATAGAGGTAAGTTGGATAATAAAATAAAAAAATAATATTTGAGTTTCTACTTCTTAAAATTTTTATTATAAATTTTCAACTAAATTCTAAAGAAAGTCATAATAGACTTATAGAAGTTATAAGATACGTAGCTTTTTATAGAATTTTTTTAAAAGATGAACTATGCTTATGCAAAATGATGTAAAATACTTTTCTTCAAAGTTTCATTATAAATATATTACATTCAATTAGATTTAAAACTATAAAATTATAACAAAATACATTTCAATGAGTCAACTATATAATCATACATTTGAATTAAAAAATTAATCAAAATCAAAATCTTCTTTTTGCTATCCAAGTTGAGATTAAAATCACATTTTCTTTCATAATTCCACACCTACTTTGTCTAACTAGACAAAAATTAGTAGCCTTGAAAGCTAATAATATGACAAATGTTTTCCTTAAAATAATTCAATTTTTCTTTTAATATTCAAGGCTTGCTTGAAAAGTGAAAAAGTCCAATATAAGCCTTCTGGTCATTTAAGGGTTAAGATTGGAAGCAAGATATTATCTAATTGTTAGACATTGAAATTTTATTAGAAAAATAAATTAGAAAAAACTAAAAGAATTATACTAAATATAGGTCAAAAATCTACTTCAAGCACTAAATATAGTAGGAGATCTATCTTGTATTCATTAGTTCAAGGCTACTACAAAATGGTATTTGCCCCATCAGAGTAAAACAAGACCCAAAATGTCAAGTAATTATAGCAAAAGTAGAAGACAATTAGAAGGGTCAACAATTTAATTATTTACAAATAAACTTTTGGGAGGAAATTCTATAGCCACAATTCTAGTTCATATTGGTATTTGCCCAATTTTGGACCAAATTGTCACCTCTAGAATCATAGCATGGCATTGGCACTTCAACTTGATGCTATCAATGGATTCAATCTATGAAGGTTGTAGTAGAATCCATGCCATGTCTTTTATATTATAATAGAACGTGTATAGTGATCATTGTCTTCATAGATTGTTTAGGACTCACGCTATTGTTCAAACATCTTGTTTGCAAAGTATTCACGCATAAACAGTATTGTGGGCCTTACAATAACACTAATAATTAGAGAAATTATTCATTGATCTTGAAGAGGAAAAGGTCTCTAGGATTTTGTAATCTCTCCTGTCACTTTGTATGCTATGAGATTTTGCTATAATTTTACTATGATTTTAAATTAGCGCTCTATTATAGCTTTATCCTTTTCTTTTCTTACTTGCTTTATAGTACAACAACAAATAAAATGAATGACTATAGTTGTGAAAGATGGAATTTGAAAGCTTCAAACTCTATTATTTCAAGTCCTTCAATACCAAATTACACTAATCAATTATGCTTTGTATTTGTTAAAAATATTAAAGACAGAATTCAAAAACTCCTTAGTCTATTATTTTAAGTCATTTAATAATAAATTACAATAATCAATTGTACTTTGCATTTGTCAAAAATGTTAAGGATAGAAATCAGAGACTTCAAAGTCTATTATTTTATATTGCTTTGTATTTCTCAAAATGTTTAACTCCTAAAGTCCCAAGGCCGTTTCTCTGTCAAAAAAACACTCAAAACTGTCATTTTTGCTGCATTCATCCAAGAAAACTAAAAAAATTGTTTCTTAGAATCTAACCATAGGATCTTGTACTTCACTTGTCTTAGCTCATGTGGTAAAAATTTCATGAAGTTTGACCGTATAGATTGGAAGATATTAGCATTCAAAGTTGAAAAAGAAAGTTTTTGTAAACACTAGCCTGCAATTTCAGATGACTTTGACCACAAATTGTGGAATTTTTTTGCACTATAGAATTTGAATTAAAAAAATTTTATGTTGAATAATTGAGTTGAAAGTCTAGGAAAAAAAATTAAAATAAAAAAACACTTGATTTTCATTCTCTAAAAAAATGCTAAGTAGAAGTAAGTCCAAGATTGGAAAAAAACTAAACCGTTAATAATTCCAAGATGGGATTGAAAGACAATAATCTGAATGGTGAGCTTGTTTTAGCAAGCAAAGAAAATATTCTAAAAAATATTGTGAAAAATTGTGAAAATTGCATTAAAAAATGTATCCTAAAAGTTATTTTTTCAAGAAGATGTTGAAATTGCCCAAAAAACAAGATTGTCCTTAACTTTCTCATTATTAGTCTAAATAGAACAAATCAAAGCTTCACATGTAGACAAAAATGAAACATTTCAGAGGAGAAAAAAATTAAAATTTATTTTGATTTTTTGCAATTTTTTTTGTGCTGCCCGCCGAGTTGAGTTTCAAGCTTTTTGTGGTATAATTTTTGTTCCCACACACCAATTGAAATAAAAATTATATTCCCACATGGATAATCAGTTTTTCTATCTTACAAGAAAGTTTCAAAACAATTCACCAAAAATTGAGGTCACAAAAACTTGACTAAAATTTGATTTATCCCCCAAAGGGACAATGGGAATTTAGGGGTTAATGTTGAATTACAAAAATCAATCATGCTTTGCATTTGTTAAAAATATTTAATACTGATAATATTGATCAAGTCTTCAACATACAATTGGAAAGTTTCTATGGAACCTTCATGCTCTATTTTCCAAATGTACATGAATTTAAGGGAGTCAATTTTTTTTTAAATCAATACTTAAATTAAAAATAGTGAAGAGCTTGATTCTCTTATAACTTGTTTCCCAAGGCTTTCGGTGGATCAAAAGCTTCAAAGTCTATTATTTTATATCCTTTGAATTTTGAATTTGCAAAATTCAATCATGCTTTGGATTTCTCAAAAACATTTTATATTGATTAGGCCTTCAAGATGCAATTGTAAAGTTTCCATGGAACCTTCATACTCTATTTTCTAAATGTACAAGAATTTACAACAATGCTTATTCTTTTAGCACAAAAATACAAACATGTGAGCTTTGAACATACGTATAATAGGTATTCTATAGGTTCTATTGAAGGTGATTATAATATTAACACCTATAATATAGGTATCTATAACATAATTACACTATAATCATAGGAGGTTTTTAAAATAAAATCACTTATAATATAGGTGTATAGTCTATTAGGCTCATGCTCCTATGCTCACATAATAGCAACCCTCCTTGCTTCCCTAAGGCTTTGGGTGGACATTGAGTATGCTCCCTTTGGTTCAATGTCAAAATTCACCCATTCAAGATGGCATCATCACAATTCAATAACTCTATGTATACAATTACATGAATAACTCATTTATAGTTTCATCAATAATCTATATATTTTATGAATATATTAAATAAACAACCTCTTTACTCCAAAGAGTATTGATTCTAACTTGAGACTTTTAATTAGAATTATTGTGCTCAAAAAAATTCTTGTGAAATAAATTTCTTGTACTCAAAATTGTACAAAAATTCAAGGATCATAATAATTAGTAAATAACCAATCAATTTTTTATATTTATATTTTTTTATTTACTTTAAGATGGTGATCACTTATAATTTAATGGAGCATTGTATTTATATATTCATCACTCCTTAGAACCAAAATTCACATTCAATTATATCTATTCATTTTTTCATCCAAAATTGGCAATTTCATCCATAATTCAAATAGAATTTTTCTTTTAAAAAATTGGCAAAGAGGCTCATGAGAGGCTCATTAGTGACAACATCAAGAAGCCAAATGACAATGTTGAGAGAAAAACAAAAGAATTGAACCAACATACCTATGTTTTCTATTAGTATCCCGGTTTTGACAATGTAGGAAGCTTGTGTTGTAAGATTGTCTTTATTTTACTCATTGTTCATGTTTTTTGCATTGCACAATTGATCTCTATGAAGATAGTTGCAGGTTGAAGGTTCTTAGAAGATAAGCAATGTCAGTACTGAAGGAGCAAACTCAAGATAGCTTGTGTTTATAATGCACTTCTTGTAGACAAAATTTTGACAAGTTTTGTGACTCTTGTTTTTATTTTTTTATATATTCAAGGTCAGAGAGAATTTATTTACTTCTTGTCGTACTAAGGTCTAGGAGGAAACAAAACTTTTGTTGTCTATGATAGTGACAAATTTTATAGGTGTGTTGTTCTCAATTTGTTATAAAAATTGATGATGAGTCCTTGGATTTTTGTGAAGATAGTTGTAGTTTGAAGGTTCTTGGAAGTTAAGCAATGTACCAAAGGAGTGTACTCAAGATAGCTTGTGTTTATAATGTGCTTCTTGTGGATGAAATTTCCGGGAGTTTTGCGACTTGGTGATTCTTGTTATTATTTTTTATGTATTCTATAAAGGCCAAAGAAAATTTCTTTATTTCTTGTCATATTTAGGTCTGGGAGGAAGTAGAACCTCTGTCTATCATGGTGACAAATTTTATTTGGTGTGCGATTCTCAATCTGTAATGAAAATTGATGGCAAGGCATACGATTTTTGGTAATGAAGTATAGTAGTGCAAATGATAATGGAGACTTGAATAGTTAAATCACTCAATTTTGCTTAACACATGATGGAGGTTGCAAGAATTTCAAAAATTGAAAAGAAGTAGTTATGGTTATGTGACGGATGCCCATATGATAATTATTCCATCAAACAACTAAATATTGTAACATAGAGAGAGAATAGTGTGGAGTCTTTCTATACAAAGTATAACATGATAGCTTCTTTAGGGTGCTTTTCTTAGACAGAATTTTGACAATTTTGTGCGTGAGGTATCCCTATTGTTAATTTTGATGTACAATATTTAAGCCAAGGAGAATTTCTTTTCTAGTCTTTATTTGGTTTGCAAGAAAAAAAGGCTTTGTTATTTCACTTATTTTTTGAAATAAGAATGCCAATGCAAGTGCAATAGGGAGAACAAAATCACTCAATTGTGCTAAGTACAGGGTGCATGAAGCCTAGGAAGAATTCAAACTCAAAGCAAAATTTGAAATTAATTGCTTATGGATGAAATGATGGATGTTCCTCCAAAACCTCTTTGGCAAGAAGAGAGCCAACGCGATCATGGAGTACAAGATAAGAGACAAAAGCAAGACATGAGAAAGCAACGATTTGAGAAAGAAAAGCGAGCACCAAGGCGGATTCATACTAGGAGTAGTCAGGAGCATTTGGAAGTTGGCAATCAAAAAGAAAGAAACCAAGAATACAAGCGCCGACAAAGTACCTCGCCCCCTCCTCTTGTCAATAAGGACCAACATTATAGTCCATCTTCCCAACACTCCCCGCCATACAAACGTCGTAGAGATGTAATCTTTGAAGGGTGTTGCAAAAAAAGCTTCAAAGATGAAGGTGGACAAGGATTTACAAATGATAGTAGGTAATTTTTTTGCTGGTTTTTCTTTTTGCCCCATCCCTACATGAATTTGTTTAGAACCCTTGCATATCTCTTCACTAAGCATTAAGTGACCACACTTAGTTGCATTGTCAAAGAATAAACAAAAATTTCTTTTTCAACATACATGGATGTGCTTCACCCATTAGTTTCTTGTAGCTCTAGTAGTGTGCACTTGAAAACATTCATAATTTACCTACAAGCTATTGATTTTTTGAGAGGTAAATTAGCCTCTTTTAGAATGAGCTTCAAATTTATACATCACAGTTGGAGAGTGTGCTTAGCCCTTTAATCACTCTAATGATACAATATAAAACAATCCTAAGATAGACTTTTATGTTGTTTCAAATCAAAAAATGGTTTTCAAGTTCCCTATAATTGCCAAAATAACTTATTTTTGCCAAGTTTCATAATGTTTACACTTTCATGTGAGTAAGGAGAAACCAAATTCTAAGAGTAGCTTTGTCTTGTTGTCAAACTGAAAACAACCACAAAAGTTTAAGTTCAGTGTTAAAATTACTTTTTTAGAAGTCAAAAAGTTGTATCTTCTATTTTTCATGAGCATTTCCCTATATGTTTGTTGGCCAACAATTTCAATTCTTCTTTAACTTGCAAATGTTATACACTTCCATATAGAATCCAAAAGAATCCTTTGTCTTTTTTAAGAAGTTTGGTCAATTTTTATACATAGAAGTTTATCCTAAGTTTAGATGAATTCTTATGTTTGATTGCAAATTTGCAGCTTATAATGGTATCTTCCTTTACATTCTAAATAAAATAATTTGTGACTTGATCCACTAGCTATATATTGAGCACATATAATAAATATGATTTAAGTTCTTAAATTTGAAGGTGGAATAAACTTGTACTTTAAAGGATGAATGTTAAGGCTTGGACTAAAGATTCTCAAAGTAAACCTAATTATTGTATATTAACATTAAATAAGGCATATAGGCTTCCAAATACTATAGAAGGTTCAAGACTATGATTTTAGATAAGGGAATTATTGTTAGTGTGAGTCAAAGAAGTTTGGCTACATTGATGAATTTCTTTCCTCAATACTTTAGTGGGCTCATTCTTCAAATTAAAAGAAGTATAGAATACTTGTGGACAATGTTATGTACTACCCATAGGTTAATTTTTGACTTGTGTCTTGAAATGGTTTAGTTTTAAAACATCATTTTTTAATGATCAAACTAAGAAAAATTCTAATTCTTGTGTTTCAACTTTCATCAAGAACTAAAAAATTTCAAATACAATTTTTATTGTTTTCCAGATATTGTAGTACAAATTTAACAAACTTTGGACATTCTTCAAATTTTTCTTAATTATTTAAGAAATTGACTCATACATAAGTAGATTCACCAAATGATATTGCACAAGAGTAAACTAAATGTAGAATTGTCAAAAAATAAATGTTTGGCCATATTTTGTATTCTTGACCCTTTAATGTTTGAAGTTTATTTTAAAGTTTTTGCACTTTTTGCTTTTGTTTTTGTATAAATATATTATTTACCTCAATTTAATTTAATTATTCGTAAAGAAAGGTCATCTTTTAAGGATTCAAGAATTACTTTAGATGAATGATATGGTATTTAAACAAAACATAAGTTTAAAGGAATATATCCATCATCCAAAATATGGATATCAAAGTGCTTAGTAGTCAAATTGTCTAAATTTATATTGAGTATTAGTGAAAATAAACATATGAATCCAAATTATCTTAGGATACATGTTTTGGACACTATAAACATAATTATGAATTTCCTAAAAACATAGATATTTTAAATCAGCCTTAAAGTCTTATAAATTAATATTATATGTTTGTCTAAAATGGATGAATAACATTTGCACAATGTTCATTTAGATTCCCCTAGTGGATGAATATCATATACACATATTTATATTATACTACCTAACAAGGATATCTTTTGATGCTTTTTAAATTTTCTACCATTTTTTCTTAACCATTTGATTCTTTTACCATCTTCTCCATTATTCTAATTAATTTAGCATCTATATATGCCTACATATGATTTTATTCAAAAATATATCTTCCACTTGGTTTCTATATGCCTTCTCACATGCATTTCTTTCCTTCTTCACTGTGATTTCTTACCAAAATAATTAAATAACTTTACTCACAACTAAAAGGTTAAATTCTTATAGGATTATATTAGGAATTGTATTGCTCAAACAAGGCTTCTAGTCAAACATTTCTACTAAGCCATCTTCAAAATTTTCTCCAATATCAATTGAAGATTTTTTGTCATGTCAAATTTTGACCACTTTCTTTGTTATTTTGGTATTGAAAATTGGAAATAAGATTACTAAAAGTTAGATGTATTTTGGACCCCAAAAATTATATATAATATTTTTGACATCTTTCCAATTATGATATGTCTAAAAGATCTACTATAAAACTTTGATTTATTTTAATGTCCCTTGTATCTATGATACTACTACTTTAATCATCAATTATAAAAATCATCAATATGCTTAGATTCAATTTTTTTAAATGAAGGTCTAAAATAATCAAATGTATAATATGATTTGAATATGTAACTTGCCATATTAATATTCAATCAATATTTGATTTTGCATGATTCACTTTAATTTTAAAATACATTGAACAATAACAAACTTTAAAAAAAAATAGATCACACAATTCCGTGCAACTACTTGGCTTGTTAAGTGATGATTCTTCATTAATTTCAATATCACTTAGAAAATGTTTAATTAGAATATAAATGTGCTAAAATGTATACAAAATATCACCTAACAAGGTAATTTTTTTTCCTAATGCTGTAGTGATTTTAAAAGATTTGGAAATTTTATTTTTTTTAGAAAAGAATAAATGGAATGATTTGGGCTACTTAAATGGAAGTGAAATTGTTAATGAATTTACCTCTTTTAATTTGTTAATTTCCTAGCTTCAAATGATTATTAGATACTTAAAAATTATATATAAATTGAATTTAAGTTTTGGAGTTGACATATTTTGAAACAAATTTGAAGGCTAATTGTATCTTTCACAAACTACAGGATGGGAGGATTTGATGGAGCAAGACTATATTTGCCAAAAAGAATGGAAGATCAAAACAAAACAAACTATTCAAATTTTCAAGGTTATATGGTGTGTTTTGTTATTGAAATATTAATATTAATAAGTTTAAAAAAAATTAATACTAAAAAATTAATGTTTAAAAAAGAAATCATAAATTTATTTTTATAATGCAACTTTGGAAAGTTGGATAAGTTTTAATTAAAATAAATTAAATTTATTTTTAAAATTAAGCTATATAATAGTACAATATATTTTCAATTTTGTATTAAAAGAATTTGATTGGAAATTTTTAAAATTTTGATTGTAATTTGATCATTTTAAGACGTTCAGGTTTTACTATGAATTCATTTACCACTATCACTTATGGTAATTCACATACTTCACGAAGGTAAGTTTAGTTTACCAACCACTAATAATAAATACTTTTCAACATTCAAATACAAGTGGTTTATTTTAAATACTATAATGATTTCAAACTTGACATTATGATTATTACACTAATGTGGCATGATTTGAGTACTTAGAACTAATTATTTTCTAAAAAGATTTGATGATGGATTTATTATGTGTAGAGAGAGTCTAATGACATATAAACAATTCATTTTAGAATTAGAAGATGATATTTCACCGAAAGAAGCTCAATATAGGTAAATTTCAAACACAAAATTCTTAGTATGAAATATATTTAGAAAAAATAAAATTTGAAAAATGAATCCTTTTCTAATTGTGAAGTATATTTAATAGTGCAACAAAATATTTAGAATAGTTAATAAAATAAAAACTACATTCAATATATATGAAAGAAGTGGTCACTCAAAATATAAAATTTTTGAAAAAAAAATTCTTTTATTCATATGTTTATATGAATTTGAATTTACATTCATAAATGATTTATATTGTAGTATGTGATTGTTGCAATCTTTCAATAAAAAAAAGAACTTGGCTTGCAGATATGAAGCATATAAGAAAGAATATTATACAACAAAAAAGAGGGCATATTTCAAAAAACACAAAAATAATGATTGGTAGGCTTCAAAGGTTAATTTAGTTCATGAATTATTTATCTTTCTTTTAAAAAAAATTGAAAATTTTGTATAATTAAGAATTAAACAATATTTTTAATGACTATTATACATTAGAGTTAAATTCATTAGAGCCCATACAAAATCATTTCTTTTGGGGTTGAATTATATTTCACTAAATAGATTTAGAATTTTTGGAATTTCATTTCTTAGATTTGAAGTAATTCATGACCTTTAGTAGTAGGGCCTTCACAACTTAGTAAGTTAGTAAAAGTACTAGTTAAGTTCCAATCCCTTTCAATGAATACAATTTCTTCTAAGGGAAGAAGGTGGGGGGAGACTAAACTTATGTATTCTATGGGTTTTTTACATTTATAAAGCAATCGCCTTAGTAAGTATATTATTTTTCATTTTTCACTGAGGTTTTTTTGAGGATTCAAATTATTTTCATTAATATTTTCAACACATTTCAATTATGCAATGTTATTATATCTGAAAATTTCATTACTTGCCATATATAATTACATTTTGAATTATTTGTAACATATTTGACCCGAGCGTAGGGTATAAATTAACTCAAAATTGACCAAAGAAAGATTCACCATTAGGTTGCGAGATAAATATGATCCAACCAGACTTAAAGCTCTTTTGATAAGGTGATTAAATGCTTACTTAATGAACTTCAAAATTTGAAAAGTACATAACAATTTTTATTAAAATATTTAAGAAATTTATTGTATAATAATTGAAGATGTTTATTTCTTTATTAAGCAAATGGATTCTTATTTGGAAAATCAACATTGTAGAAGGAAGGAAGATGCTAAAAATCAAGCAAAAGAATTTCTATCCGAACTTCAAACTTGTATGCTTTGCTTGTAAGTTATATATAAAGTATAATTAATTGAAATTGAGAATTGCATCCTTATACAATAAACTTTCTATGTATATGTCATTTTGATCATTGATAATTGTGACTTCTTCATGGATTATATACAATATACATAATATAAGTTATAAAATAAATTCATAAAAAAGCATGGTTATTGCAGAAGTATAGATGTGCAATCATCAACAAGAGAGGAACATGATAGTGACATGGACTATGGAACTAAAAGGATTAAATTGTCTCAACCAGATTCTTTAACACAAAAATATAATGACTCTCTTGTAGTACATTCAAACTTTTCTATTCTAAAAAGAATATCAAATGACATTGATATTGAGAGGTCTCTCATCAAAAAATTGGATGGTGAAAAAGGGATTGAAGAAAATATTTTGTTGGGAGGCAATGATTCTAAAGTTGATATGATTGGTGTGGTCCCATTGGTAATATTAAGTTCTTGCAAACATGTTAAAGAGTTTGAAGGTATTGAACATTTGGAGATTATGCGTAAATACTTATGGTGCGTTCATTTTGTGGATTATTATGGAATGATGGAATACAAAGAAAAACCTAAAAGGAATCAATTAAAAGGTCCATCAAAGGTTGAAATCAGTGAAAGTGGTATAGAAGATACAACATTTGTAGAATGGGAGAAGAAGTTAGAAACCACTTGGCAAAAAAGGCTACAAACAGGTGATGTAATTGAGTCCATGCTTGGTAGAAATATATTGCAAATTACAACTAGTGATGCTTTAGATCCTTATGTTCGTAAAATACGCGATGAAAAGTATGGATGGAAATATGGATGTAGTGTAAAGGGATGCACCAAGCTATTCCATGGAGCACAATTTGTTCATAAACATTTGAAGTTAAAGCATTCTGACTTAGTAACTAAAGTCATAACAAAGGCACAAGAAAAATTATACTTTCAAAATTATATGAGGTGAATTAAATATATTTCATATCTTTTATAGAAGCCTTACAACTATATATATGAAAAAATCAAATATTAAGAAAAATTATACAAGGTCATTTTCATAGATAATTTACAATATTCAATGTATATTATTTCAAACTATTAAAAATTTTATCTTTGAAAAGATTATATAATCATATTTTTTTATTATAAGCAAATAGAATTCAATTTAACATTTTATTAATTTAATGTTGAGGGGTGATCTTTTCTAAATTTCTAACTTCAAAATAAAGTATATGAATACAAATTCTATATAAATTTAAAATTGAAGCATCAATATAATTAAATTAAATTAAGTTATAATCATTTTATGAGACTGAGATATCATTGGATAAATCTTTTGAAATCTAACACCATTTTACCTTTAGTGATGTAGATGCTCCTGGAACTGATTACAAGGAGTCAATGCATTTGCAACATACACATGTATACAAATTAATAATTTAACTTTACATCAATCTTTTCTAATTAAATAATAAATTATTATTCTTACATATTATTTATAATTTAATAGCATTAAAAAAATCAATAAAGGAGGCCAACGTTTGCATGGCTTTAAGTGTTATACAAATGTTGTAATAAGATATTATTTTTCTTCTTAAATTATGAAGAAAATATTTGGAAATTGTATAAAATTTAGATTTTTGCTACCAATTATTTAGATTATAAAATATATTCTGATGGTTTCTTTACATTGTGCCACAGAGTTCTTCTAACAAAAGTAAAAAAATCCATGGACATAGTCTTCTTAAGACTTCAATAAGGTATATTGATAAAGAAGAATCTATTAATAGACATGCATCAAGTGAAAAGGTTCATCTTCCTAATGATACTAAAAGTAATCCATACTATACTCAAGAGTGTACAAGAATTTTAGAAAATGAACATTTCAATTGTGACGGTGAAAAAGAAAAATCACAACTTGATTTATTAGGGGCACCTCAACATTCTCCACCACCTCAAATCTTTCCAATATTGGGAAATGTAAGACCAAACATTTCACAAAGAAGACATATAGGAAGTTGCTTTGAACACTTGCCAATGGATCCTTTTATGATTGATCAATTCAATGGTCAACCTTTGCAAGGATTATCAAACAACATGTATATGCATGGCATACCTTGTCCACCTCAAGTGCTTATGCCTATCCCTGGTGCTGGGTAAGTTGATTGATTGTAAGCTTATTTTCTATTCTTTCACTTACATTTAAGAATAAGTCATTTTTTTTACTTACACAAGTGTATGTAGTACTTCAAAATGGATTAATTTTTTCAATAAATTAAAATCACAAATAAAATTTAGCTTAATTCATCAAGCAACAAGATTGTGTAATTTTGTAATCATTTCTATGTACAGTCCATTAGGTCCATTTGTACCAGCTCCTTCAAGAATTGCCATGAATTTTTTAATAGAAGCACCTGATCCTTTCCATCGTGGTTTTGGTTGCAAAGCTTTTAGTAATAAAGAAGGACCATTGACAAATCTTAAAATCCCAATATCAAATCCATTATTGGAAAGTGGATTATTGAATATCTCTTCTTTGATGATTCCACCCCATGTTTTGAATCATGATCCTCGAAGTATTAGAAGGTACATCTTTTTGAGTTTTTAAAATTATATTGATTATTCAAATTATATATTATTTTGTAAGAAGATTAATTAAATAGTAAAGAAATTAATTGAAAGTATTTTTATATTCATTTCTATTGTATTTGAAAATTGATCGATTTGTCCACCTTCAAGTACTAGGAATTTACGATGGTTATAAATGTAAAGTTTGATTTTGTGTTACATTTAAAAAAAATTCAATTACATTAACACTTGTATATCCATTGAATGCAGCTATCATGACCTTGATAAACTAGAAGATGATGTAACTATAATTGATTACAGAAGTTTATGAGCTATAATTCATTAATTGATAGAATATAACTAATATTTGATTTGGATTTTCTTAAACCAAATACATGAATGAAACAAATTTTGCCCTTTTGGTATTTTTTGCACTAAATAGTTGCATAAAAATGTTGGCAATTGATAAATAAATCAATGTATACCGTTGCACTAAAATTTCAAAAAAACTCTTTTTTTGAAAGAATTCAATAGATAATTACTTTGTAAGATCCTAAAGAAGGTTTAGTTTTGCATCATCCTTCTACATTGTAAGAAAATAGTCTAAAATAGTGTATTATGGCAATTATGTGTAAATAATTAGAGATTGCATTCTATCTAATATATTGTATTTTTTCTTATATTTAGTGTACTTTTGTACAATTCTTGAACCTTTTATACTTATCTAGTAAGAATATCAAGTTGGGTTAGCCTTGTTTTCCATTTAAATTTTCAAAATGAAAATCTTTGAGATAAAAAAATTTCTGTATATAAATTGAATAGTCATGTAATATTCTTTAGCAAGTAATAAATAGCTAGTATAACTTCTCTTTATGATTATTGGCCCCTTCTTCTTGATATGAACTTACAAGTTATGATGGTACATAATAAATTGAGTTTTTTTAATAAAAATTCTTTTCAATTGCAACTATCTTTTATGTAAATGAGAACTAGTAGAATTATAGTATTGTTTGGGATTTACTAATCCTAAGTTAGTATTTCTTGAAAAAAGATAACCCACTTGCAATCCAAATATTAAAAATTAAAAATTAAAACTTAGCCCCCTTAATTAAATATTTTTATACCCTCTCTAAATATATGGCATACATTGATACATTGATACAAATATGCATATAGGTAGGTAGACACTGTATATGAATATGAGATATAAATACAAATCTTGGCATTTGGATAATGGATATGGATACAATATATATAGTGTAAATAAATATGACATATGGATATTGCATATGAATATGGCATATGGTCACATATTCCATATCAATCAATTGTTATCATGGATGCGTTTTGAAAAGATATATGTTATGGAGAATAATGAAAAATGAATTCAAATTATTTATTTTATTTTGTAGTTGGAAAGGATAATAAAAAATAAATGATCTTTTATATTCTCAATTTGGATTTTTTGGTATTTTGTGTCTTGGCTTCGGTGTCCCTTTTGAGTGACTATCTCCTCAATAAAGACAACCATGAAATGTTTATTATCATAGTTACTGCCAGAGATGTAGTTGACAAGGGTAAAAGTACAAAATACATATAATTTTGGCATCACACATTACTTGTGCAATACAAATTGAGACTAACTTTTGTGGATATTGCTCACTAAACTTGAAACTTATACTAAAGATAAATGATACATTGTCTAGGTCAATCTACATTTTTGTGTAATTTTTGAAAAATTATTATTTATTCCTCAATTTTTCTAATTTGTCATACTTTAGGTTTTAGAGGTTTTTAATAATGTACATAATGAATTTGAAACAAAGATTTTCACTTGTAAATTTGAAGGCCATGTTATTCTACTAGGTTTGCCGTTTGCAACTATTTGGCTCTGTATTTGCTTCCAGATTTTAAAAGGAATCCTTATCTTCTACATAGACGCAACAAAGTCTTTATTGTTTGCACATTTCTAAACATTTCCAAATACTTTTCTATAATTCTTTTGGTGAAATCTCATCTCCACATTGTTATTTTTTAATAATTTTTTAAATTTAAGTAAACATCTTTTTTTTTTAAAAATTCATTGACTTTGTTTGTGTGCAACTTTTGGGATAAATTTTTTCGACCTCAATTTTTGGGGATAAATTATTTTTAGTATTCTACAAAATAACAAAATAAACCATATTTTATAATTATTTTGAATTATTTTTTTCCAAAAGCTTGCAACATTGTGAGTGCTAATCCCAAAATGCATCAAAATTAGTAGATGTTTCATGCTTTTATATATAATGACATAGATATTTCACAAAGGATCAACTATTTATTGAAATGATTTTGACATTTGACATATTCACAATTGGTTTTCATATTGAATTGACACCACAATGTACTGTACACTTTTGGGGGATAATTTCTCAACATTAATTAAAAAAATTGGATCTTAAAAAACCCCTCATACTTGATGTTACAAGTAGTAGACATAAGAAAGTACAAGAATACAAAAATTAATACTTACTTTCACAAAATGTATTTAAATGTTACATACTTATTAATTTTGACATATTTGAAGCAAATCTATAGGAAGTCAATGTTTCTTATTGACCACTCACTCTCATGGATAAATATAAATATAAGATGTCATTGTAATGCTATATTTTGACCCAAATTACTTTGCTTTAAGAAACATTCATACAATTGAGTATTCAGCTACAGTCTATACTAGTTGTGAATAGTACCTAAGCACATTGATACATTTTGCTAATGTGTTTGGTTATTTGAATTAGTATTACATTTGGTCTTCTTTGCTAGTGCTAAGAACAACTCAATTTCAACCAATGAAACAATTTACTAAAATTTTCCTAGTATAATGACGGATTTTCTATTGCTAAAATCATAGATAAAAACTACAATAAGAACCACTCATATAAGGCATTCAAGCAAGAAAATAGAATATAAACTCCATTCTCATCTTAACATCTAGTGCAATCTTAAGGTACAACTTACAAAGAAACACAAATTAGGCCTACAATCATAAACTACTATTATTTTATATCAAATCCCTATAAACATCAAAAAATCAATATCATAGTTACATAATATTTAACTATTAATCCAATATCTATAATGCTATACAAAAAATCATCAATCATATTAACCACATAGTGATGTGTTAGTGTAATATAATTCATTGAGAAGCCAATTTAATTGATTTTTGGTCTATTAGAGTTTTGATGAAGAAAAAACAAAGAAGAAATAACCAATTCCATCCTAGACCAAAGAGGGAAAAAACACTTGTGAATTGAGAATCTCTTTGTCCTAGATCCACCACCAAATTCTATAGGTTAGAGGGATCTCAAGGAGAAAATTACCTTCTTTATTTCAAAAAGTGAATTATATTGAACTATTTCATTTTTATATATAAAAACATAATTTTGGTATACAACATATACTTGACAATTATTGGTGTTATCATGATATATATGTGATATTTTTTTATGAATTTATTGTATATTATATATTGATTTTTTAATTAATAAATTAGATTATTTTTGCTTGTAAAGATTTCTACCATTTTTTAGGTAGAAATTGTGTTTTTTTTCTTTAAGATGATTATATTACATATGTTTCTACATACAAAACATTTCTCATATGTATTTTCTTACTTGGTTTTATCTTATTATATGTATTAACTTTCACATATTAATTTTTATAATGTTTGTTGTGCGGATTAATTTTTTTTGCACTGTAAGAAGATAAAATTTGTTTCCAATTCTTTTTTTAATCTTTATGCAAAGAGAGGTTGCAAAACTTAATCTTGAAAGATGATAATTCAATGCACTTAGTTTGCATATATACAATTGTGCATTCATGCCTTCAATTGCTATCATTCTAGTAAGTTATCATTCAAAAAGAAAATACAACTTGAGAGTCCTTGTAAAAAAAACACCTACCAATTTTGTCTCAAAACAACCTACTATTGTGAATATTATGATTTTTGGAATAATTTTTTTAAAATAAAATAAAATATGAATAATTTATAAAGCTTTCAAACTAGTACAAGTGAGAAAATTCAAGCCTAGAAAAATTCATCTCTAAAAGTTGTGTACAAAAAAAGAATGATGCATTGAAAAATGTCAAAAAAATAAATACTTTGAAATTTGATTTAAAAAAAAAAGTAAAATAATTCAAATAAAGAAACTGGAAAACTTCATTTTTCTAACTTGAAGATGCTTCTTCTTAACCATTTGCATCTTTGGGTAAAAAAAATTGTATTCTTTGCACATGGGCTTTGAGCACATTTTAAAAACTCTCTTTGTAGGTTTGCTTAACTATAATTGAAGGCCTTGTCTTCCAATTTTCATTTTGGATCAAAAATAATACTCCCCCCTCCAAAAAAAAAAGAATTAGTGAAGGTAGACATCTAATTGGAGTTGGTTTAAAAATAGTTAATTAACTGGAAAAAATTTGGAAAAAATTATTCAATTTCTTAAATTACCTCATGTACCTTTACATTTAAATTGCATAAAAAACAACTATAAGATGGAAAAGTTATAAACAAAAGACCACATGTCCAAGATTCTAAAGCCAAGGGAATAGAAAAAAAAAGGACAAGTGTTTCTTGCAATAATCTTTGACTAAGAATTCAAATGAAATCTAAAATAAAAAGTACTTAAGACAGGGACAAAATGAATATTGATATTTTCATGACTTCTTGGACTTTTTTCATTGATTTCAAATATTTTTGACCTAAAAATTAAATACAAATGTATCCTCTTGTTTCATTATTGCTTGTAAGAAAGGATATAAAATGACCAACATCAAGTAAAATATAATCAAGTGAATGTTCTAAATTCACAGTGTGGCAACAAAAGTTAACAAAAATTTGAACATTCATAATCTTTCTTCAATTACCATTTTTTTCCATCTTTTAAGTGTTAAGAAATGCACATTTCTATGCATGGGATTCTAAACAATCTAGTTTAAGATTCATTTTGACCTTAAAGTAAAAGAACAACCCAAAGTGTACTTTTATGACATTTATTTGGTGACCAATTTTTCATATCAAATGGGAAAATTACTCCATTGGAGGAAAGTTTCCATTGTTGGCTTAATTCTGATATGAACTACAATGCCCAACAAGAAATTTCGATTTGTACAAAAATGATATCAAAGAGGAGAAAATGATCACCAAACTTAAGATGAAAATGCAAAACGTTTTTTTTAAGCGTAAATTGAATGGAGAAAGATTTCAAAAGAAACCATTTTGATCGATCTCGCAAGTAGGATCATTGTCCAGTCTCACCATGGAGGCTCCCTTGGCCGGTCTCGCAAGAAGGGTCACCCGATCAGTATATAACAAGCCTCACCATCTCTCCTCTCTGCCATTCAATCAATTACTGTGAGCTTGTCTTCATTTCGTGTTCTTTAGCAATTCGTACGTACACAGGTCTTGTGGCATCCCAGGAACTCACGTAGACCTTGATCACCAATTCACCATTCACCATGTCGACTTTCCTGTAATTAAACTACCACAACCTTAACTTGAATTGTCTTCTCCTTTCCCTTAAAGAACAGTCGTCAATTTCGTGAAGTTGGTAGAAAATTTTCCACTTGGCACTTCTCAAGGTGCTTAGAATGAAATGTAAATCTGTTGTAGCTGGCCTAGTTTTTAGAGTTTTTTTTGTTGATGAATGTCACAATCTTAGGTGCCCAGAATCGGGTAGAAACTAGCTTAGCTTATATTACGGTGTAATAGTGAGCATTCGGGAGTTATGTTGTTGTCCTAGCTCCTCAATCTTATCTAACCCGGAAGTGTGTGTCTCGCGCTCCCAAATGAGCTAAAATTTGCGATACTGGCTTCAGTACATGCAAAACTGCTCTTGATGCTGTGAAAAATATATGTCGTTGCATTGCAGTCTGAAATATTTCCCAGGAGTGCGAGGGAGAAAAACTTCATTGAAGCTGCAGGAGTGCCAGACGGAGTGTGAGATGATAGAGAAAAGTCTGAACCAGATCCACGAACAAAACCATGTCGACCTGATCAAACGTTTCCTGGACCAAGCTTCGCCCGAGGATTCCAACGACGAACTCGACGACGACGAGTTGCCAGTCTCGACTTACAGCGATTATTCAATTGTTTTCGACGCTACTACAGAAACCACCCGATCATTGACACCATTGACGTCCAGCGTCGCTACAGAGACTCAGGAAATCGTCCTTGCCGGAATCCTCCCCGGGAACGTGGCAATGAGGGCTCTTGTATCGATGAGCAAATGCTGTCGTCCGGTGTTCCACATGCTGCAGACAGTGCGCACCGAGGTCGCATTTTGGACCCGGTCTTGGATCAGCACGAGTAGCCAGTGGCCACGGATACATTTCAGGAAGAAAGCCTTCCAAATTGATTAACTACCCCTAAATCATTTCATTCCCTTCGTTTACTTGAGGATCCACGGACCACACCATTTTAAACTGAATTCATTTGAACAGATATTTCGTTAAAATGGCGCCATTTTTCTGCCATTTTTCCATTAATTTTCTAACACTGGTATAGATTTAAGACCCTGAAAGTATAGATTTAAGACTGGTGTAGAGTTCAGACCGCACGTTCTGAACCTAAAAAGTGCCAAGTTTGTGGAATACAGCCATTTTAATGAAATATTCGTTTTTGACTGATTATAATTTTCTTGTATTCGCTGCTCAATCTGCCTTCAAGAGTAATAACTATGTTTTCAATATTTGTGACCGGCATCAGTGGAACTAATTTTGAAAGTGCAATGCCCTTTGCTTTGCGATGTATCTTGTGTTGTGATATTTCGAGAGCTAGACGGAAATTGCCCAAGCAGCATAACACACATCAATTGGGACTTTGGGAGGTAGTTACGTTACTGCGGGGTTTAATTTCCTAGCTTTAGCTAGCTACAACTTGGCAACTGTTTTCCACATTTATCACGCACTTTTATATATAATAATGCCAGAGTTTGAAAATCAAGTACTATAACCGTAGTTCGAATCTTGAACGAAGGATTACGTAAATTATATCCTTGAATGATGTAGAAACTAAATAATCGTGTTCAGTGAGCTCAATAGAATTTTGACACCGGTGAAATGGAACGTGATCCGACTCCACGTACGTACACGTACCAACCCAAACCTTTTGGACCATGAGTAGCCAGTCAATGAAACATCGATCTGCACCTATTTCCCCACCCAATTGCAATTTAAAGCTTTAAAATGAATGCATGCATCACCCAGCTCACCCAAACCATGTTTTAATCAAATTCCAAATACATTACTTCAATCGATACTTGCATTGCAACCTAAAGCAATTGCAGCTGTTACTTAAGGTTGTTTAGCTCAAGACTCATTTCAAACTTCGAAGTCTACACAGGCAGCCTGGTATGAACTCATTGCCTAAAATGAAGACTTTCGATGCTTCTGTTCTGAAGATCTCAAATTTTGTCGTGATTCAACAAATTGTTTTGTACATCGGATTCATTTTTTATTTATTTTTATCAATTAATGAATGATATTAGTCTGGGGCATTGACATTATTTCTTAGAAATTCATTTGAATGAATATGATTTTGAATGCTTAAAAATTGTTCTAAAGACCCCGCATGCCATTCACAAAGAGGCATTTTGAGCTCATTGTAACATAACTTTTGCTCCCAGGCTGCCAGGCACCGATCGAAATAAAAAATTATATTCCCTGAAAGCTAATTTGATTTTCTATCTTAAGAAAAAAAATTCAGAAAATCACATGTGTCAAAAATTGAGGTTACATTCATGAGCCTAACAGAAAATTAGTCCACTTTGTTCATACAAGGGACAATGGGACTTTAGGAGTTAAAAATTGATCAAACTTATGAAAACTTGGACTTTGTGTTTAGTTTTGAGCAAACTCCAACTGAAGCTCAAAAAAGGCATTCCAAGGGCATTTTGGGTTGTTAATAGTCTAATTTGGTGACTGTTTCATATCTGCAAGCGAGGCCATTGTCATTTTAAATTTAGATGTCATATGACATCTAAATCCCCACATGAAAACGATGTGAGTGTCAAGTTTATGCCCTGCGACGAAGGAGGTCTCGCAGGTAGGGTCACCCAGTCCCTATTTAAGAGGTCTCATCTCTCATTTGAGTCATTATTTTTCACAAACTTGTCCTCATTTGCAGTTGGTGCTTCGTGTGGCATCCACAGAGATCCAGGTCCTGATCACCATGTCGACTTTCGTGTAAGCTGCCACTACATTACTAATGTCTTAGCTATTCAATTCAATTCTCTGCTAGAATTTACGAAGTTGATAATGCATGCCTCTAATCAAATGGTACTCAGAGGGAAATTAATTGTCCTTGAGATGATTTTGCACTAGCTAGTTAGGAATTGAGGAATCGGGGCAATAAGAGGTTATCAGGGAAGATCTATCGACCAAATTTTCCCTGTTAAAACAACACTCGCTGTACATACAGTATATACGGGCATACATATGGTGCTGTCCTGCACAATATTCGTCATATCACATAGAATTATGGGGAATGGCAATCCGGGAAGCAGAGATAATCTTCCTGCAACTACATTACAGTTAGTACGTGTACAAGGAAGTTGCTCTCTTCCGCTTGTCGAATTCCAGTTGCATGCTCCTGGACACAACAATTTTCTTTCTTTTCATACGGGTGAGCTCATGATTATTTGTTAGAATCTATTAGTAGCCGGTTTCAGTGAAAGCGGTGCGATTTTCAGGCACTTTTTGGGTAGTTTTCAGCCCTTGGACGATTCAATTATGGCGCTGGATCTGTAACATCGGTGTCTGATTTCAATGAACATGACCATCAATCAATTCGTTAATTTACTCGAAGAATAAAAAACTAGCTAACATTCGCGAATAGCTCGCTAATAAGAAACTAGAAAAGGAAAGATTTGATCATGAGATTTTACGAGATTGGAAAGAGCGGTCCAAGTCGCGCCAACGTTGTGAATTTCACATCGACATAACGTTCGATGGACGTTCGTTCATTTGCGAAAAGAGCTCAAAATAATGCAGTTCTGAGAAAGATAACCCTGAATTATCGTTAATTAATTGCAGGCTGAAACATTTTCCCGGGATGCGAGCGGGGGAAGACTACAGCTATGTGTCCTTGGCGCAGCAGGAGCGCTCTTTGCTGCATCTGGAGCGTGACAGGACAGAGCGCATTCGCAACAACATCTGCAAATCGCATAACCAAGACCCGATCGGCAAACTGCAAGAACATGACCCGACCTCGATCTCCAAACTTCAAGATCCTGACCAGATCGAACAACGTCTCCTCAGGGACCCAGCACGGGATTCCCCAGCTGCAGCACAGGAGTTCGAATTCGCTGACGACGAGTTACCTGTCTCCACGATATTCACCGACGACTCAAATTCAAATGCGGTCGAAGGTCGATCACCCACTGTCGTCGCCGCTCCGCCCCTTCGATTATGCCTTGCCCTGGACATGGTCCGCCCCGCCAGCCGAGACTCCGTGGGCTGCTTGGTGTCCGCCATGCTGCAGGGGACTGCGCAGGCGTGGACTTGGTTCCACGACCTTCTGTTTCCAAGAATCTATTTCAGGGGGCGTGACTTGAGATGCAAGCCTGATTCCCAGTAGAACATACAGTATATCAATTTCGTTTTACTGGTGAAATTCGAAATCTGCGACATTGGCGGTTTCCATTTCCAGATCGACGAGCGTCTGAGAACTGAACTCATTGAATCTAGATTTATTGAGTAGATAGTTGTGCAAAGAATCCTTCCCCATCGGATATATCTTAGGTTGGGTGAGCTAGTTTTGAGCAAATTTCATTGACAGCTGTGATTGTGTCCCATCAGTTGTGGTTTTTTGGTCAAATTAGATATACAGTAACTGCAAATTGCAGTTGAGAAAGGTGAAGTCCTCTGCAACTGATATTTGAATTATATTTTATGCATAAAAAGTTATAAGGCACAAAAAATTCATTGAACGGATTTGAGTGTCCTGGTGTTGATGAGACGCTACTTGTTTGTTATCTAGATTTATGAGGGCACTCTATGGGTAATAATACGTACACTCGGATCAAATTAGACCACCCGACCTTAGCTTATGCGTGCCACGGCCATAGCCACCAGTTCCTACCGTCGTTACAACAGTTCCTTGTCATTTGTCTTTCCGGGTCTGATTGTCTGAAAAAGGACAACTGAATGCTCACTTGATCCACCAAATTTCACACAATCTTCCGTGTGTGCTTAACCCTGGAATGCTGAGCGGGTCTCCGTGGAAATCATCCTTTTTGGTACCATGTGAATCATTTTGCTTAAGGTTCCCTTGAAAGATGGACTGGTGACCTTGGAAATCATCTCTTTGAATACCATGGGAATCATTGACTTAAAGAAAATGTAAAAATGTACATTCATTGGAAGTCAAACTACTATAGAAGACCTCCCTTTTTCACAACAAAATTCCAAGGACAAATAGTTTACATTTTTGTTTTATTCATCAGACGTAATCACGTAAAACATCTGTGGCATTGTTGATGGGTAAAAAACACCCAAGAGCATTCATTAGAGGTCAATTGACTATTGTGCAAGACCTCTATCCACCTTTTCACACAAAATTCCCAAGATGAACATTTGCACTTCTATTTAACAACCATTGAAGAATTTTTTGTCATCCATTGGACACTTAGTATCCACAACAACGTTATAGTCAGGGATAATATTTGTATTGCAATCTAGAGCACTTTATTGCAATTTAGGTTATTTAGCTTAACCCCTATATATCCAAGGCCTGTTTTGAGCTTCTTAGAATTTGCTCTAAATTGAACAAAATGCCAGCATTTTGATAAGTTGTATCAATTTTTTATAGTTGTAACTATACAAATTCAAACTAGACATTTTAAAGATCTCATAGGAAAAGAAAACACAACAATATTACTTATGGAGTGAAAGATTATAATGCTTGACTATGAGGGTGTTAAAACTACAAAATTGATGTAAAGTCTTTCAATCCTCTTTTCAACAAGTCAAATCTAAAAAGTTGGAGACCAAAAGAATATGAGGTTAAAGGGCCTAACATGTATAACTCCAATCAATTTATGGAGTCTTAAAATTTTCTCTATAATTTTTTTAAATGAATTTTGAATGTGATTTTTTCTCCAAGATTTAGTATGTTTGAGGCTCATTTCCAAGAGCTCTCAACACTATGGGAACTTAGGATTGCAATGGGTACACTTACACAAAATTTTGAATAGAAAAATCACTATCACTTATTTTTAAGATTAGATATTTGATGCTAAAACCAAACTTCAATCTTGAAGAAATTTTTAAAATATAAACTACTAAAAATAGAAACTTGAGTAGGTTTTATTTAACTTCAAAGTTTTGTAAACACCAAATTTTGATGCCTCAGGCATTAAGAGAGATTTCTAACGTCTAGTTCAACACGAATTAGGGAAGAGGGTGTTCATTGTATGAAATGAAGACTCTGAGTTATGCCACTACATTAACAAAATGGATGTTGAATGCCACCATCCCTAATTACTCCATATCACAAGTGCACTTGACAATTTGAAAAGTTGTAATGATTAGATTCAAGAGCCCCAATTGCTACCACCACATTCATACTTCTATGTTCACATGTCTCATTTTCATTATATGGTCAAAAAATATTACTACTACCCCAAAAAATTGTATTACTACAAAATAGGAATAATAATATGTAATATTATTTTAACTTATACTCATTTAAATATTGAAAATAGTGCAACTTTGGATCAATTAGTGTCAAAAGTAACAATAATAGAAATTAGTGTCAAGATAATATTTTACATTTTTTAACCCCTAAAGGACCATCAAGCATTTTTTTGGCTATATATCAATTATGGGTAGGTAAGTGTAATTGAAGATTTCTATATTTTTGGCCCAAATTTTAGTAGAAGGTGGGGACAAGGAATACTTTTCATATGCACTAAATCTCATTGCATTTGAAAATATGAGTCAAAAATTATGGTCTAATATGTTACTTTTGGAAGAAAATGGGTAGTCCAAGCAAATCAGAAAAAATCACATTTATTAGAAAAAAACTTGAAATTGGTTTTCAAGAGTTAAAAATATGCAGAAAGATTTCAATCATTCCATTTTGATCCATGAGTCAACAGTTATGAGGATTTTTTGTTTGCAAGTAGTTATAGATTCTCTATTCTAAAATAAACTTTGAAGTCCTTTATCTTACTCAATTTTCAAAAATTTTGGAAAAAAATTAAACCATAGGCATTAAAGGAGATTCACCTAGTCTGGAGGGCTATGAATTCTCCAAAGTTTTGAGCTTGTTGGAACTCATGGCAACTATTGCTTGATGTGGTAGAACGACTGCCACATCATTTTTTTAAATTAAATTTTTTTTTTTTTTCATTTGAAGAATTTAATTATTATTATTATTTATTTATTTCAAATTTTTTTTGACACCTTGTCATTCATTAATTGCGGAGGGACCTAAGAAGGAATAGGCCTTGAAACGGCCTTCCTACCCTCAAAACTCTTGTAATGATGTAGATTTTTTATTACAACATTGCAACCATTTGGACTATCATTTTTCAATTTTATAATGAAACTCTTAACAATTTTGTATTTTGAATCATTTTCTACTATTGTATATTCACTATTTTTTCTTCTTATATGTTGTACAATTTTATATGATTTAAAAATTTTCCAACAAGTGGCCAATTTGTTTAGGAAAAATAATTCAAAGAAGTACCACCATTTTGGACATTTTTTAATAGAAAAGTAAGTTTGTGAAGTGCAGTTGGCTTGCTTTTTGCAGGGCCCAAAAAATGATTTTAGAGAATTTGAATGCTTATATCTTGCAATCCACATGGTGGAAATTTTTGAAAATCTTACCACATATTGTCAAGTCAACATATTATAAGATCCTACAACTACATATGTCAAAAAAATTTCAAAGGTTTGTTACTTGTACTAAAAATGATCATTTCTAAAAGTTTTCAGTAAAAATATAGTCATGAAACTTTACGGGTTAAATTAGTCTTATTATTTAGTGAGTTTCTTCCTTCACCAAGATGATAAGAAGCAAACAAAATCCTCCAAATTTGATCATCCAATCCATATTTAAGAGGCCGTACCATCCCTCATCTTTTATTTCTACAAACTCATCATCACTTTAAATAGACAATAAATTATTAGGAATTAGGAATTGTGATGATTGGATTACAATTCATTTGACATTAATGTGTGATTATTGGATTACAAATAAGATAGCAAAATTTGCTACTAGACTTTTGAATTTTATAAAAAAATAAAAGTTAAGGTACTTTTACATTAAAGCCAAAGTCAAAGCAATTGGGCACAATGGGGAGGTGTATATATATATATAAAAGAATTCTATAATGATAATTATATCATTTCAAATGTATTTATAATTTTTAGAGCGAATATATTTCAAAGTCTAGAAAGTGATCTTGTTGATCAGGTCACTTGAAAGTGGTTCATGCTAATAAAATAATATTGAAATAAATTTTTTTAATATTAATTGACATTAGATTGGAAAATAGATCATCTATTATATTAAGTATAGATGGTCACAATCCCTGGCACAACCCAATGTCACAAAAACGGTCATGTTTTTATCCCATTTTTGTCATTCCATTTTTTCATTGTGTCCTTGTCGTGTTGCATTGTTGATGCATTGCAATGGGTTCTATTCTTGTAATATTAGAATAGAGATTGTTATAGTGTCCATAGATCATGGCCATGGCGCAACTAGAATGCCCTCTATTACATCAAGAGAAAGATAATACAAAATACATTTGCAATCAAATCAACAAATTGAATCAAGATCATGACCAATCTATCAAATCATGTTTCGAAGAACCTTCATGTGATACCACAGCATCTAAGTTTGTCAACACTAAGTTGTCAATATCAACTTACATCAACAATCCAAATATGGTCAAAATTCCATCATCCACAACCTCTACTGTTGTTGCTCCACGGCTTCAAGAAGTCTTAGACCATGTCCCTATCCAAGTTCATAGGGGCTACTTGGTGCTCACCATGTTGCAACAAACTAAACATGCATTGACTTGGATCCATGACCTTTTGTTTCCACGAATATATTTTAGGGGTCGAGACTTGCGATGCAATCCCACAAATCATTGATTCATGACATTGGTGATCAATTCAATTGAGATATTTAGGCATTTCAAAACTTTAATTTTTTCTATTTATTTTTAGATTTTTGAGTTTTGTATAGTTTGATTATTGTCATAGTTTCTCATTAAACTATTTACATAAATATAACTAAATTGAAAATCTATATACATAGTTGTATAGATAGATGCATTTACAAATTTTCAATTGAATAATGATAAACTTGAACTCAATGGAGGTCTGCATTATCAATTTTGTTAAACTGTTGGCTCAATTTGGACACCAAATTCATGACTCACATCTACACAAAGTTCTAAAAACTAAGATTGACTAGTATAAAATTACATCTCACCTAGCATGTCTTGAAAGTGCCAAATTTGTGGAATATGCCAATTTGAATTTATCTAATGTGATGATTTTGCAAGTTTTTGGCTCCAACATTGACATTGAAATGACTTTGAGGCTTAGTTTCAAAATTACAAAAGGTTCTTTGAGAATTGAATTTTTTTAAATTAACAAAAAAGAACAAGTGTATCTTGCATTCATTCTTAATCTCTTTGCATCATTAATTTGCTGGTTGAATAAGTATTAGGAAGCCCCTTTATTTGCTTTTGAAATTTTATAGGCTTGTATCTAATTAGCTCTATTACTCATATTTGTACCTAAGTAATCATATTCAATATTCAATGCTATCTAGAAGCTTGATTGTGAGTATACTAAAATTTTCACTCTAATAGAGCTCAAGGGTGGCTAGAGAATAACTTTTTTTTTCACTTCAAACATTATCATCTTGCAATTTACAAAATCAAAAGGGCTAAATTATTTTTCACACATTGCCATAATGGTCTACTACTCTTTTGTATCCTTGAATTTAAGAAATATATCTTTTACTTTCAATGTTGGTTAATGCACCCCATAATCACAATTTTAAACAAAACCCTCAAGTGAAGGATGAGGCCCTATTATCATGGTAGTCAACAAAAAATTATTAGAATCCTAAATGTGTTTAGGTGCAATTTTCATATTAGCTTTTAGTCCTCGATGTCCTTCCTAGGGTTAATCCTAAATAGACAAAGTTTATGGCCACATTTGTTAGCTAAAAAATGATCAAAATATGTGGATGAACAACTATAATTAATTTTTTGTTTGTCCAATTTCCTTCAAAGTCATTCATCAAACACTTTAAATGACCTTTACATGGTAATTAGGGATGCTTTACACCCATAGGTCAAGTCATTCTTCTTGACGTTGATTGCACAAATTTCAACTTCTTGTCCATTTGCAAGTGAAGATGTCCAATCACAAATGAAGGTTTCAACCTTTTGTCCAATGACAAATGAAGAATTCAACTAGTTTTGTCCAATAGCAAGTGAGGAATTTAGGCCTCTTACACAATAAATTGCCCCAGCCTTTAGGAGTTAGGTAGGTACATCCAAATGTGCCACTGACCTTAATCCACCATCTATACTATGTGTACATCTCCAAAGTCAGTTTTGTACCTATGTGGAAGAAACACTTTTAAAATCAAACTTTGTTCCTTAATAACTTTTGCATACAATATTCGAATGCCATGTTCTTAGATGTGTTGGAACCTCCTTTCACTTGCCACCAGGAGCATATGAAAATCTGACAAGTCTAATAATAGCAAATAGGTTTAGTAGCAAAAAGTGGCAGTTTTGAGAGTACCTCCCTTAAAGCGTTCCTCTGATTTCCATCACAAAACTGAGATTCCACGCCAAAAGTGAGATTGGAAAGGAGTACCGTAGTCTCCGTCCTCACTCGCCAAGGCCTACCAATTCAAAACGAGCCTTTCCCTTTAATTTCCTCCAGTACAGTATCTTACACCGCCGTTGTAGTGTACTGGACACTAGAGTGGGGCGCCCGTGGATTGCAAAGCGCGGAAATGGTGGCGGTGATGAGCATCCCATGCAGATAACATGAATCCACGCGCGTGAATCCTCCGTCCTTCAAAACCCAATTCTCTTTAGACTCGGCGACAGATGGCCTGTTGGCCTTGGGACCACTGCCGCCATGATCGAATTGAATCGAATTGAATCGAATTGAATCCCTCCCACTTGCATTGGACCACAGCGCGCAGGTGCCGGCCGGGATTGGTCTCTGATGACTGAAGTTGCGCGCAGACAGTTACTTCTGTTGGACTAGCTCAGTTCCAAAGCCTATATTGATCACGTGTGATGTGTGTGTGACCATTGCAAAAGGAGTCGAGATTCATTCATTCATTCAATAGGGATGAAGCCAAAAGATCGCTGCTCGAATTCTCCTGGAGTGCAATCACTTGCGCTTACTGTGCTGTACAAGAGAAGCACAAATAGTCATGCTTGCAAGGCGGTTCACGTCACCCTGATACGTACTACAGAGTAGCTAACGATTGAGCCGCTGAACTCCTCAAATACTTTCATATTGAATTAATTCTCCTGTCAATTTCATTAGATTGAATTGCTACATGTGGCGCATTGTGGTTGGAATTATAACAGGAATATATATATGGGTTCGCTTCAACCATAATTCCATCTAGCTCTCCACTCTCCATCTTTGAAAGAGCTGGAACAGAACATTGTTAACTTTGGAATGCTACCGCAGACACTAAGTGTCTGATGGATGACAGAGAATTCCCTTGTATAAGACAAAAGTGCAACTATTCATCCTCAGAGTTTTTATTGTGAAAAGGGAACATCTTCTAGAGTAGTTTGACTTCCAATGAACATGTTTCCATTTTTTGAAGCGATTGATTTCCATGGTATTAAAAAATGATGATTTCTTTGGAGTCCAGCCCATGCTTACAAGGTTAATCACCCTAAACCACTAATTCCATTCTCCTTTAGAGATTAGAGTAATCCCTCTTGAGATCCTTGGGAGTAAATTTAGTTTAATTTACAAAGAATCTTTACTCGGTGGAGAGAGATGAATTGCATTCATAAAGATGGAGATTGGGGCAAGCTGTTGTTACACTGGCAAACTATCTGATTGGTTCAATTGTTAGACATGTCTTGTGACCTTGACCTATCCAATGTGACAAACTTGAGGTTGTTACATCGTTTGGATTGTTTGTTTTGTCCACTCAATGAATATATCCTGTAACCATGACCCACTCAATGTACCGATGTGATAACTTTGAATTGGAGAGAATCAATGGACTAGGAAGTTGTAAAGCTTGGACCTCCTGCTTTCGGGGAGAAAAAGGGACCCTCCTCCAACATTGGTTGCTAATGTTATGAATTTGAAAATATTTGAAAGAGCTTAAAGAATCTTGAACTCTTGATCCACTTTAGAGAGGGTAAATTGTCAATTTTGGTGCATTGGCATAGTTTTTCCAAAACCACTGAAGACATAATCTATAGAAAGCTACAATAACTTAAATAGGTGTAGATTATCTCTAAAGTAGGCAATTTCGTTAAAATGGCAGCATTCTATTAATTTGGTGGTTTTAACAGTTTAGACCATGCATCCTAAAGTATTTAATCTGCACTAGAATTTATATTAGTTCTAGATTTTTGAAATCTACATCTCTCCTAGATATCTACAATCTATACCAATCTTAGATTTTTCAAACTACTTGGTCTAATATCTATATTTGTTCTAAAATTTTGAAATGTAAAAGTGACCTAGATGTTAGCAATGTATATCTATCCTAGATGTCAAAATGTCAAAATGTCATTTGGAATATCACCAATTTAACAAAATTCTCTATTAAAGTGCTACAAGAGGCTAAAAAATGACTTTTGGATGACATTTAATTAGCATCTCTAAGAAATGGAAAAAAGAAAATTTATCCAAATTTTGGGGGAGACTTTAGTTGAGCACTTTAGCAAGAAGGTGGTGTTTAAAATTCACTCTTTGTGACATTCTTGAGTTTTCTACATAGGGAAATGCTTAACTCCACAAATCACAATGAAGTGTATATTGGTAACCTCAAAATCCTTGCTCTTGATATGAATTTGAGCCCTGAAAGTTGCATTTTTTGAATTTGAGCCCAACTAATGAAATGAAACTAACAGTGAATTTTAGTTTCTACGTACTCAAGGTTTTGCATTTCGTTGACGGTTTGAGCAACTGGTCGTAACTTATAGTAGTTGGCGCCCGACCACGTCTGGTGCGCTAGCGTCCATCTCCACGCCTCGTGTGCGCTCCATGCGCGGCCTCCAGCCTTCATACAACCTAGATTCAGAAGCAGTGAGTCAAAGTCCCAGACAACGATACTCACAACTGAAAGCAGAAAAATAAATAATACTTTGAAATTACGGTAAGCAAGAGCAGATTTCTGAATTTATCTTCAGTTCCTCTGCTGGCTGGGGGTGGGTGGCCGGATGGGTTAAGTCACTGCCGCGCTTTGGTCTCATCCAAGTGCCGAATGGATCTAAATTAATCAGCAGCTAGCTAGCGCGCAAAGCACCGTCGTAAGGCCTCAATTTGCATTCAATTCTTCGATCGATCAGTCCCATAGAATTGAAGTTCCCTCGCATTTGCAAATAAAGCGAAGTGTGACCCCAATTAATTGTCACAGGTGTGCGTGGAGCGCCTCCCTTGCTGCCGAATTCCTCGATCGCAATGCCAGTTTCGGGTCCTGGCTGTGGTACGAGCAGGCCAAGCCTGTTCAGTTTCTTCATCATCATCAGGACGTCGCCACCGGATTGAAGGAACCACAGGTGTAATCAATCCGAAATGTCCATTAAGAATGAGATTTAGACATAAACGGACAGTATTTTGTCCAATTTCAGTTTGGATTTCGATCTCTTGTGAACTCACGTACTCTTGCTTCAAGCAGGTAATCCTTTTCTTTTCATTTGATAATTTGTTCTTTTCTGTGATAAAGGTACAGGCCTGGCTGCTGAAATTGTGCCATTTGGACAGTCACAAATGTTGCAAATTGAAGGTTTTGCACTTCTGGATCGGAGTGCAACGAGAAGGGCTGGAATTTTTCACCCACAAGGTATAATTAAAACATTCTCACCAATCCTTCAATTGGTTCTTGAGGCTGAAACATTGTCTACATACTTGGCATGAAACAATGGGTCTGCACTACTTGCTTTAGTTCATTACAAGAGAAAAGGATATTTCGAGTTTTTAAGTATAGTTCTAGACATAAGATTATAACATGTATTTCTAATAAAATTTTGTTGAAAATCTCATTAAAGGTCATTATTTATAATCTAATGTCTAGAACTATACTTAAAAACTCACTTCAAACACTCTTAAGTTTTCTCTTGTAGTAGTTGTGTGAGCAAGCTATATAATCACAAATGAAGATTCAAAACAATATTTGCATCCAAAAAATTAATTTGCACACATGAACAAGTCAAAAAACCAAACCATTAGTAGAAGTTAAATGATACATACAAATCTCAAACATCACTAGAATTTGAATTTACAAAAATTTTAAAGGCTAAAACTTCTTGAAGATGACATAATTATATATTCTCAAAAAATAGAGAATCAAATGTTACACTCTATTGTTCTGTAAAATGTTCACTTGATGGGTTCAACTTAAAGCTAATCATTTTTTTTAGAATTATATTGACAAAAAAAGATTAAGTACACATAAATTAAAGGATTGTCCTTGAATGAATCCCTTGAAATATAATTAGAGATTGCCAAGTGGCATTGGCAACTTCAAAATTTGTATATTGAACAAAAACATAATTTATGAATCTTAGAAGCTCAGTTAATTCCTTGGTCCTTAGGCAAATTTGGCCAAAATCACTTTTATTAGATTTGAAAAGCAATTGTATCTCCTACAATCCATAGTTGTAAATTCTTTGGATTTTTCTTGTCTACACTTGTTAATGTGAAGATGAATTTCATGTGAAGTTTGTTCAAATGGACTTTTATGCAATGCTCAAATCTGAAGAAGACCCTTTGAGGCATTGTCATGATTAATTATGACGTTCATTTGACTTTAATTGCAATACTACATTAGATGCAACTTTCATGTGAATTTCATTTGATTTGAAATTTCAGTAACTTTCTAAAAGTTACAAATGAATCTCAAAAAAGTTGCAACTTTCTAAAACCTTTTTAACCTTCTATGTGGTTGAAATGCTCTATAAACAAGGGTTAGAAACTATTGTAACTCTAAAAAGTAATTGAAATTTCAGATGGTATATTTGAAGTTCATATGAAAGTCACATCTAATGATGTATTAAGTTCAATATAGAGAATTTTGTTAAATTGGCGGTATTCAAAATGCCATTTTCACATCTTGACATCTAGGACAAGTATACATTGCTAACATCTAGGTCAGTTTTAGATTTCAAAAACCTAGGACAAACATAGATATTAGACCGCGCAATTTGAAAATTTTAGGATTGGTATAGATTTCAAATATCTAGGAGATATGTAGATTTCAAAAATCTAGAACTAGTATAGATTCTAGTACAATAAAAACACTTTAGACTGTACAGTTTGAACTACTAAAACCACCAAATTAATGAGATATTGCTATTTTAATGAAATTCACTATCAACACAAAAAATCATACAACAATGATAAGAGTCTTTTTTCACGATGTAAATTATCCATACTTTAAGATAGGTTGTTTGCTTTCTTTTGTTTGTTTATTACGGTGAGATTTCTTCAATTGTGTGTCCTCTAGTTGCATTCTTAGTATCATCGCAAAGCTCTCTTTTAAGAAGGGTGCACGGGTTGTATAACTTGTGTTTCATGGTGTTTGGACCTAAGATTATTGAATTTCAATGTTTTCATGATTTAAAAAATTATAATTTTTTTTTTACTTTTTTTTTTCATATTGTGGCAATGGCACACATCCTCCTATTAAGTTAGGCTATTTATTTATTTGTTTTGTTTGTTTGTTAAGGTTCCGGACTGTGCGTCTTCCATTCGCGTGTTTGGTATTGTCGGAAAGCCCTCAGTGAGGAGGGGTGTACAGGCTAGGTTTCATGGCATTCCGATTTAGGATGTGAAAGTTATTGAATTTTGAAGTTTTTATGAATTAAAAACATTTAAAAAATATTTTATTCTTTTGTTTTGATTGTGGCAACGGCACAGGGCACACTTGGGTCACATGAAGACATCGTAAAGCTGCTTGCACAAGGCGGCAGATAGTCTGGTTGAGTACAAATTTTAAAACACTGGCCTATGTAAGGTGGGAAGCTTGAACTCGGATTGGGCATTTTGAACCGAACATAGCACAGAGGTACATATTGATTTCTTCAACATACCAAAATGTACAAAGGGTGTACACACATTCTAGGAGGTGGTTGTTTTTAGAGCCCTATGGCATTTCGCCTTCAAAATTTCATAACTAATTCCTCAAAGCTCAAAAAATACGAATCAACTTGGGTTCGATGTCATTTCCTCTTGTCTTTCAAGGAAAATTTACTGAAAAAATAATTCAAGATGTTGTCTTACCTCTCCAAAATTCCGTTTTCAGCGCTTCGATGATCGCTTTCTGGACCCTCCTACCTTAGCTAGACATCGGACCACAAGCAGCAGCTATTGGGCAAGCAAGGCCGCGCCAGGGCGGGCTCCCCTGGAGTGCCGGCACCATGGTGACTCGGTGAGTCAGGGTGGGCCAAGCTTTTCGCTCCTCGTAGCCTTTCACATTCCCCGCCTTGAGGTGGAAGTTAGAATTGGCAAATGAATGGCGTCATGGATGAGGATTCCTACACGGCGAACTGAGGTGGCCGGAGCTACTTACTGTACTACTCGTACACTCGTGTACACTACGTATATCCCACCCAGAATTAGACTAATTATTTACATGACCCGAAATGCAATGCAATGCAATTCAATTCAATTCAATTTTGTGCTCTCAATGAGAAGCATAATTCCTGAAGATGTTGGGATGAATTCATTGCGCGAATTCATTAATTATGATGAATTAAACACATGATCCTGCGAATGGTGTTGGGGTACTGACTGAAGAGGTGAAAATAGCAATTTTTCTAATTATATATACACCATATCCACAGACCAGGTTTGAATGTGAGTCCCTTTGCAGATCAAATTGTGACTGTCCAGATCACTTAGGCATGGGTTCCAACCACTTACAGAACAACGCTTGTCACTAATTTTGAATTGAAAAATTTTGTTTGTTAATGGATAATCTGCTAGTACGTGTTTATGTGGCTATGGTATCGTAACTTATCGAAGTGACGGTGGGTTGCATGGAAGACATGCAAGATGCTCTACTAGTTTTCAAGCACTTAACTGTGTGCCTGTGTGCCCAGTGAGCGCAAAGCTTGAGGTGTAATCAAAGGGACAGGGCGTGACTGAGTGTGAGAGGTTGAGTTGCAGTGTATCCACTCAGTGCGCATGCAGAGAATTCCCATTTGAGTCCGAAGTAGAGGAACGAGCATTCATTTCATTTTTTCCGAGTGCTTGAATTTTTTACACAGATGGCTGTGAGAGCAAATGAAGTCACTTGCTCATTGAATTGGACCTGGTAATTATCCAGAATGAAACATGGCCTGGCCACGGATAGAAAATAGACAATCATGCCCTGCAAATGAAACACTGGGCTGGCTTTGTACCAGTCTAAGAAACAATTATTTATTGAGTAAATGTAAACACACATGTTGCTTATTGACATTTGAACCTCGTTAATTAGTGTAACCTGAAATGAATTTACAGTAGTTTTAGTTTCAATTTACACTTTTTTTGGAAAGTAACCGAACTCTTGAACCGGAAATTACGCAAACAACTGTTGCTAGAGCCCGAAGCGCCGAGACATACCTGCCCACTTGTCAACAACCGGATACGTATGTGAACTCAGCCTCTACCAAATTCGAAGTCATCCCTATGAATTTAAACCACGTCTACTTGGCACTGGTCAACAAAAATAGGAAGTAGTGCCATTGTATAAACGAGAGCGACTTCCCTTCATGCTCTCAGTCTTTCATCGTCTGCTAACCTGCGTTGCGGCAAGTTCTCGATCAGCTGCACGTACCTTCCACTAGTGACCACTCCGCTTGTCTCGTCCACCCGCTAGCTGCAGCGCTCTGATTTCTTGTCACAAGGTAGTTCATTTGTGCAGTGCTAGGATTTCTTACAGTCTCAATAGCTAGGTTCATAAAGGAGCGGAGTTTCTGCATGCAGCTTGCTAGCTAGAACTGAGAATTGAGTTTTGAAGTGTATGGTTTGATTTGGGATTGTCTGTGTGCTCGGTGTGCAGGACGAATTGAAATCATGTCGGTCTACAACAAGAGTGCTGCTCTTCAAGTGAGTCTGCGATCCCACAAGCTGGTTGCATCATAAATTTTGTTAGCTAGATCGGCATCTTGTAGTTTTGTTGAATTTAATTTGTTCGTAGTCGGAATTCAGAATCATGTGTCAGAGAATTAATTTGAGGGAGCTGTAGCCGGAGAGGGATGTGATTGAATGATATTCGATCGGTACCTCAGTCGACGTTCGACGATCTGCAGCCAGTTGAATGAAGGTTTCTCCGTAGAGTGTGCATGATCGAAGCAGATGGCGTTGCGATTGCTGGACATGGACAATTTTGGTCTGGTGATTGATTATGTGTTGATGGGTGCTCCAGTTCGTCGCCGAGGAGGATGCGGCGTTCGAGCGTCAGGTGGCGGAGGTGGAGCGGTGGTGGCAGTCGGACCGCTTCCGCCTCACCAAGCGCTCCTACAGCGCGCGCGATGTCTGTCGCCTGCGCGGCACGCTGCCGCAGCACTACGCGTCCAACGAACAGGCCAAGAAGCTGTGGACACTCCTCAAGGCGCACCAGGCACGCGGAACCTGCTCGCGCACGTTCGGCGCGCTCGACCCCGTGCAGGTGGCGCAGATGGCCAAGTACCTGGACACCATCTACGTCTCCGGATGGCAGTGCGCGTCCACAGCCGCCACCTCCAACGAGCCAGGACCCGACCTCGCCGACTACCCCATGGACACCGTGCCCAACAAGGTGGAGCACCTCTTCATGGCGCAGCAGTTCCACGACCGCAAGCAGCGCGAGGCAAGACTCGCCATGAACCAGGGCCAGAGACTAAACGCGCCGTACGTCGACTTCCTGGCGCCACTCATCGCCGACGCCGACACCGGCTTCGGCGGCACCACGGCCACTGTCAAGCTGGCCAAGATGTTTGTGGAGCGCGGCGCCGCGGGAATCCATATGGAGGACCAGGCGTCCGTCACCAAGAAGTGCGGCCACATGGGCGGCAAGGTGCTGGTGGCCACATCCGAGCACATCAACCGGCTGGTCGCGGCGCGCCTGCAGTTCGACATCATGGGCGTGGAGCAGATTTTGGTGGCGCGCACGGACTCGGGCGCCGCGACGCTCATCCAGTCCAACATCGACCCGCGCGATCACTCGTTCATTTTGGGCGCGTCCAACCCCGCAGTGCGCGACTTCCCGCTGGTGCAGGCCATGAACGACGGTGTCGCGGCGGGGCTGTCCGGCGCGGCGCTGCAGGCCGTGGAGGACAAGTGGCTGGCGGAGGCGCGCGTGCGCCTGTTCTCGGACGTGGTGGCGGACGGCATCCGCGCGCTGAACCTGTCGCCGCGGGAGAAGGAGGCGCGGCTGCGGGAGTTCTCGAGCCGGGTGGGGAGCGCGTCGCTGGTGGAGGCCCGTCGGCTGGCGGCGAAGGCGGGCGTGGAGGACGTGTTCTTCGACTGGGACCTGCCTCGGACACGCGAGGGGTATTACCGATTCGACGGCGGCATCCGCGCGTGCGTGGCGCGCGGGATCGCGTTCGCGCCGCACTGCGACCTGCTTTGGATGGAGACGTCGAAGCCGGACCTGCTGGAGGCGCGCGAGTTCGCGTCGGGCGTGCGCGCTGTGCATCCTGAGGTGATGCTGGCGTACAATTTGTCTCCTTCGTTCAACTGGGACGCCGCAGGTATGGACGAGGCGCAGATGCAGAGCTACATCCCGGACCTGGCGCGGCTTGGCTTCTGCTGGCAGTTCATCACGCTGGGGGGGTTCCACTCCAACGCATTGGTGACAGATACCTTCGCGCGCGACTTCGCGCAGCGCGGCATGCTGGCGTACGTGCAGGACATCCAACGCCAGGAGCGCACGCACGGCGTGGAGACGCTGGCGCACCAGACGTGGTCGGGCGCCAACTACTACGACCAATTGCTCAAAACCGTCACTGGAGGCGTCTCCTCCACTGCCTCCATGGGACACGGTACGTAAACAAATTAATTCACACCATCTTCAATAAAATTCACGCATGATGAGTCTCCAACATACAGACTCTGCTCTCGCCATAGCCATTTGTCAATTTAATTTGATCAATTTCACTGTTTAGTAGATCTTGTCATTTCATTTTGACTGCATGAACACATGAGCAGCCTCTTGAATTGCTCCCAATGATCTTCCCCGTGTACCCAATTCCTTCATATGATTCTTCGATCGAATTTTTTCAGTGAAAGGTTCTAGTTAAGAATTCAAGATCATGTGTACTGAATGGTTGCATTGTTGTGAATGTGATCGATCAGGGGTAACTGAGACTCAGTTCAACGAAGACAGCTACTCTGGAGCCGAATTGTTCGCCAAGTCGAAGTTGTAGAAAGTTCCTGAAGACACGACTTAGCTTGCAGGCTTCAACCTATCAAATCAATAAACTCTACCGTTCTAAATAGGGATAGCTCTATAAATTTTGTTGTAGAGTAGCGGTCAGTGATATCTTAGTACGTTATCTGTGAACATGTCTTATATTGAATATCATAGATGATATACCCCACATGCATATATTAGTGATAATTAGTAATTAACCTGATTGTCACTTGTAGGCTCTTCGAATGATGATTGGGCTCACAACAGAACTTTGAGCTGCACAGGCATTCTTTGAATATCATAGATGAGATTGCTGTTGCGACATTGACATATTAGATCGTGGCAGCACCGACTGAACCAGTAATTCGTCCTAATTTTCTCTCCAAAACACCATTAGATCGATTTACATCGAACCACCTTCAAGGATTCACAAGATTGAGAAAACTCATGTACTCTGTTCTATGGCTATGTCGATAATATCAGAGGTTCTATGAATATGTTCATGAAAACTATTTCAAATCTCTCAATCTCAAACTCGTCATCACTGAATCTCAGTCTCTATGCAAGGTTGAATTTTTGTTTTTTGTTTTTCAATTTGGCACCACTGAAAAGAAGATTTCATTGCATAAGGCAAGATCGAGTTTAACCAAGCCCTAAGCAGGAGCCTTAAACCCCGAAGGCAAGGTTTACAGACCCGGGATTACGCGAGGTTGGTTTTGGATTAGGGTTTCAATTATGACGGTGCTCTGGCAAAGCTAGTGTCACTGTGTGGGATCCGGTCTTAGTTGGGATGCTGATCTAAATGAACAGTGACATGTATGATGGAATTTGTTGAGTGCACATAACTGTCTTTGAAGCGCACACGTGATTGATGGCTAAGCTTGGGACCACAAGGTAACCGTTTCCACGTTTCGAAGACGAGTAGGAAACTGCCGTGGCGGTCCCAACTACAACAGGTGTCTTGCTACCCAGCTTGCCTATCTGGATGGGATTGCTTTAATTTTATCGTTCTGTAAGATAATAGATTTCTTTCTGTGTTCACCGCCACTTTTGCCGTGGCACTTTATCCTATGAGTTCACGATCACGTGTGAGTTCGTTCTACCACTACAAATTCGGAATAAGCTTAAGTGAAGTAGTGGAGCTGCAATCTCTTGAATTCATATCTGCTGTACTGCCCGTTGTGAAAACCTGTGTTTTCACGCCATCGACGGTTCATGCTCACGTTACTTATCCAATTGGATGCGGCTTTTCAGTTTCCTTTGAGGCCGGATCATGATCCAGATTCAATTGGCATCTGGTTTTCTTCCTGTCTGAGCGCTGGACGTACCGAGAATATGGTCAAAATTGATAAACTGGAGCCAAAAGTGTGGCATTCAAGTGTTCAGTGTTCTAACCCTAGGAGTTCTGTAGATCTGGGGTTCAAGAAGAGCATCAGATTCATGAAATATCGCTTTGATGTTGGAAGGGAGGAGATTAGAGTAATTAGGATTTAAAAATTCTACGAGGGGTTAGTAAGTTAGAAATTACAGTTCGTTACAATGTGGGACTACAGTTTGGGCATGATTTTCTACCAACAAAAGGAAAAGGCTCACCAGCAACTCATTCTGCGATATTCTGTCAGAGGAAAACTTTGCAGACTTGGTTCCTGAGTTCCATTTCGGTCATACCAAACTTGACAAAAGAATATTCCACCATCTTCTCTGCTATTCTCCCGGTCATATATTCCAATAGGTCCATGTAAACCTACTAACCCATGATCTGTCTCCCAAAGTGGTCTTCCAACTACTGCAGTTGAGGAAAGTTATGGTTCCCAAGTGGACGAGTTAAAAAGTCAAATCATTTACTTGTCAAAATTTAGGTATTTTTGTCACAAAGCACATCCAGAGCAACTCAAACTTACAAGCACGCAGACTCAAAATTCTCAAACTGAAGGATTGAGCAGCAGGGAACCCAGTGAACAATGGAACTTAGCTTCTTCAAATGGCTTTCCAGACAGACAGACAGCAAATTGTAACGACAGAGACGGCGCAGGATGCAGGACGGCTACCTTATGCATCTGCCCCAGTACATCTAACTTTTATCAAACCTGAGCAAAACTCTCAAAGGATTGTGCATGCCACAGCGGATACAGGGAACTCTAGAACTTCTTTCAAATGGATCTTCTGACAGTAAACTCTACAATCGCCACTTCAACCAAAACCCAGAGTTCTGTGCATGTAGAGCATAATTAACTGCAGAATTTAGGAAAAAGATATCGACAAATTGTAGTGGCGGAGACGACGAAGCCTGCAGGACGACTTCCTTATTCATCCGCCGGGAGGACGCCGTGCTTGGCGCCGAGGTAATCACTCCGTACATCTAACTTTATCAAACCTAACCAAAACTCTCAAAGGATTGTGCATGCCACAAGGAAGGAAAGCAGGGAACTCTAGAACTTCTTCAAACGGATCTTCTGACAGCAAAATCTACAATCGTCACTTCAACAAAACCCAGAGTTCTGTGCATGTAGAGCATGATGAACTGCAGAATTTAGGAAAGAGATATCGACAAATTCTTTATATGAGAAGTCGGAGGGAGCCTGCAGCAGGACATCTGACTTCCTGATTTATTCATCCGCCCAGCGTACGTTGTGCTTGGCGCCTAGGTAGTAAGCGCCAACTGGGCCTCGCCCTCCGAAGGTGTACATCTCCGGCGCCACCTTCTGTTCTTCAATCTCGTGCAGCAGCGGCGTGAGCAGGTCCCACGTGGCTTGCAACTCGTCGCTGCGGATGAAGAGATGGTTGTCGCCCTTGATCACGTCCAGAATCAGACGCTCGTACGAGTCAGGAATGGCTTCGCCGTCGTACCTACAGTCCAGGAATCAATTGGAGGTCTGAGAAAACAGGACTTCGATGGGTTTCAGGAAACCCAGACTTGAATTTTAAACTTTATTAACCGTGAGCATTGAAGTTTGTCTCTCCAATCATTTTCCACTCTTTCAAGCAAACGTTAAATTTTCCCTTACCAAGGCTTTCATTCAACTACTATGGACTAGGTAACGTGAAACTAGCACCTCATTATGAGAAAGAGTATGCGAAAAGGCAGGATGTTATTTCCATTCCCCGACAAAACTTCAATGGTTGAATCTTGTTCAATCGTGGTCTGAAAAAAAGGACACCATAACCCAAAGGAAGGACAAAAATCTCCATGCCCTTACATATCCAAAGCTCGGTTGCCACCTCTAAAGATATGAGCTTCATCGAGGTTAAGACTTACTTCTGGCTGTACAAGAGATTGAGTTCCGAGGAGTCCAACTGGGTGCCCAAGCCAGGCACCTTGTTGTTGATCTTGAGGTAAATGGCCTCCTCGGGATGCACGGAGATGACGAGCTCATTGCCGGCCATGTCCATGTTGTACCCGATTTGTTCACGGTACAGGTTGCCAGGGACGCTATGGAATTGGATGCGAATCTCCACTCTGAGAATGAGACGAGAGAGGGAGTCATATAAATGTCAAGGAAAACCAATAATCACTGATATATTACCACCTCTTCATGAATTATTGGAAAGTTATGGGGAAATTGGCTTTAGAAATTTGTTGCTGAAACACTTTAAATTTACAGAGCAGCATGTTTCGAAAAGGAAGAAAGAATGGTCATAAGAAGGTCAACGTGAAGTACTTGTGCTTGATGAGGCCATAGCCTGCCTTGATGAGAATAGGAACCCCATCCCAGCGAGCATTATCGATGTACAGGACGCCAGCAACAAAAGTGGGGGTGAGGCTGTTGGAGTTCACGCCCGGCTCCTCCAAATAGCCACGGACTCGGCACTTGCCGTCTTTGGAAATACTGGCCTTGTATTGCCCCAAGCAGAAGTCTTGCAGACATGGCGTCCTCATTGATCTCAGCACCTTCACCTGCACACCGGAAGCCTCTTATCAGCTGTACCACGAATTGCCTGATTTGCAAGTAGATGACCTTCTGGTACAACAAGGGCTGCTGTAAATTGCACACGTCGAAGAAACAAGCTTGAGATCTAACAAGAAATCCAACCTCCGTTGAGTTTCACCTCGTTTTGTTCAGTGTCGAACTTTACACTTGTCCAAGTAATATAAAGAGGTGGCGCTTACGTAACTCCTACGCGGCATGCTAAAACTATTTAAAATAGCAAAATTTCTAGCTACCTCTTCGCAATTGAGGTGGACTGGAACTTCTTTCTTCAAATACATCATCGGTGTCACAAATGTAATGGATTATACTTACTCTTGCTATCTCAACCCTAATTTGATTATTCTTTCGAAAACAATATCCAAAACAATTCATAACTACAAGAAATGTTAAAACCACAGGGTTAAAGTTAAGTTTCTAGCAGTGATTTAGAAACTTGAGCAAATTTACATTTGAGACCACTACAATGGTTGCAAATCATGTTAATTCAAATTCTAGCCTTATCTCAAACTTGTTGTTTTAACCTGTGCAATCTAAAGACTTGGCTCTAACTTCTAGAAGTCCAGGGGCATGCATTGGAATCCGCACCTTCTCATTGCGGATGTCTTCCCCGTCCAAACTCACAGGTGGCTCCATAGCGAACAGAGCTATCGTCTGCAGCAAATGGCTCTGCACAATGTCGCGAATAATCCCGTGCTGATCGAAATACCTGAATAACCACAAGAAAGTTTAGGGTTTAGGGTTAGGGTTTGGGTCAGTATGAAAACGAATTGGGTGCCACAGAATTGACAACCCTATTAGTAACAATAGAGTGCAAATCCATTACCCTCCTGTGCCTTCCATGCCCCAGTCTTCGGCCAAAATCACCTGCCAACCACCCATCAATGGAAGTCATCCCAAAAGATGTGTCAGCAAGCAGTTTAAAGAACGCAATAGGTTGAACACCCTTTGTAGATGACCATACCTCACTCACTACCCAAGAAAGTAAGGAATTAGAGTACACATGAAGCTCAAATCACATACTAACCTGGACACTTTTGATGTAAGTTCTGCACCATAGAGGTTCAAAAACCAAGTTGGAGAAACGCAATACTGTGAGATTCTCGATGAGCTCCTTTCCCAAGTAGTGATCAATCCTGCAACGCAAGAAAGGTAACTACTGTTATACTTTATCTTGACAAAGTCTTCGAAGGATAATGAAGCTCAAAGAAACATGCATTTCTTTCAAGAGCACTCCAATGAAGATGGTAAAGATCACACAATAAACTGCCTACACACCAAATTCATTCCAAGTGCAAGTGACTTTCGAAAAGTGCGCATTAATCACGTATTCTTATCGAGAAGTTATTGCACAAATATGATACCAAAGATACTGAACAAAACGAGTGAACAACCATCGATTCCCTCGAGCTTTAGACATGTTACAAGCACAGAGGACGTAAGGTAGCCACACCTAATTGCAGCAAACCCAACCCTTATTACCCGTAAAATGTACAGCTTCTATTCATGAGAACCTAGGGTACACTTGATTTTGCATAAACCTATTTGAGGCACTTCAAAAATTCATAGTTTATGCACATGGTTTCCAAAAAATGCATGCTAACAGAATCTGGAATTCCCTTTGGACCCCTGACAACATCCAACAAAAACTTATAGATCTTCAAAATACGAACCATGCTCAAATGATTATTTAGACGAAATACTACCTTCAATTTCATTTTTGTACTTTGACCTAAAGCAAGAAAAACTCTCAAAGAAACGAAAATGTGACAATCAGAAAGAGACCTGAAGATTTGGCTTTCGTCTAGATGATTCAAGAGACTGTCGGCCAGCACGGCTGACGAGTCAGAGTCCGATCCGAAGGGCTTCTCGACAATGAGACGAGTCCAGCCAGTTTGGCTTTGTGCATCTCGGCTCAAGCACTTGCTGACATCTGGGACGACCTCATGCGGGACAGACAAGTAGAAAATCCGATTGGCCTCCCCCAAGCCCTGACGAAATCAACACCAGCTTCAATAATTAGTTTAGACTAACAGTGCTAAAATTTATGTGGTAATCAAAGGTTCGAGATTGCTGAAATTTGGGAAAGGAAGCTTCAGTTTGAAGAAAGTGCAAGCATGAAACGGAAGAGAGTAGTCAAACCTCGAGCTTCTGCAACCGGTTGTTCAGCTTCGTCATGCCATCACAAGTGGAGTATCCACCTGACTCATAATAGACACTCTCCAGAAACGTTTCCATGGCGTCCCCACATTTTTCACTGCAGATTGGAGACATCCATAAAAGAGCCGAAATAAAATTCCTCCGCATCAGCTTAGAAAGTTATAACATTCTTCAGCTATGGAAAAGCAATGATCTTAATAAGAATATAAAGATTCAATAAGAAGAAAGTTCAGGGACGTAAAGAAAGAAATCGCCATTGTGAATGCTCAAGATCCACGGCATCATAATCGATTCCAAAGTGTCTCAGGGCCTCCCTAAAGAAAGTAATGGGAAGGTAGGGACACTCAAAAGCATCACTCCAAAATCTCAGACAATTTGGCCATCTAAACATCTGTTCAAGTGTTGGGTTTAGTTCGTTACCCTAAACCCTAAATCGCCTTTAAACTTTTGCATACAGTGTCCAAATACTGCATTCTTTGGTTGGTTGGAACCTTATTTCATTTCACAATTCAGTCTAATAATAGATATAATGTTTAGTGCCACAAGTGGCGATTCTGGGTTAGTCCATTTGAAGCCAGTGGATTAGGTCAAGATACGCACTGGTCCCCATCAACTCGACATGTCGCGCTTTCACTGATCAAATCTCGGAACTCGTCATCTGAAAGCTCACTTCTTGAGTATCCAAAAATGGCCACATTCTGCACAATACAAGAAACAGCCCTCTGAGTATGTGTAGCTCGATCTAAAGTATTTTCCTGAAGGGCCAAGGATTCATAGTTTCAAAATGGCCAATTCAATTGATCATATTGTAAAAAGAATAGAATTCAAACGGATCAAAATTTAGTAGCACCAATCCCCACTGAAGAACATTGCATTCGTTGGTCTAAAGTGAAATAGAATGAACCAAACGAAGTCTCCGTATGCTCCAACTCACAACAGCTAAAGAAACCTAAGGCGCAATTTGAGCCTCTCGGTCCTTCAACGTTTAGCATTTCTGTATTGGGGTGACCAGAATTCAAGAGCAGGGAACCGAGAAACGGCAGTTGGTGGACACAAAGAAGGTGTTGTCAGTACTTTGTACAAGTTTCCGCTGTAGTAAAGCGCAAACAAAGCTGGGAAGATTTTGTTCCTCGCAAGGTCGCCAGTAGCGCCGAGCACCGTGATGCTTAAAAAGGGGCTTGTGTTGGGCTTGTTCCATCCATGGTAACCATCTGGAGACGACGCAAACTTATTCTCTGGGGCATCGTTGCCTGTGTCTGCTACAGCCGCAGAGGGCAGAGCTTGACCATTGATCTTTACAGCCCCTAAAACCACGGAATCAATCATCAGATAACAGAAAGAAAAAAAATTCAATTTCGTGGCCAATGGGGTTTTGTAAAGTCTCCTCAACAGTGGTCTAGAATTTCCCACTTTGAAAATGTATGCGAAAATTTGATCGCAACAAATTTGACTCTTGCAACCAAAGTAATTTGACTCTCCCAGCTATATAATCCGTTAAAGTGTCCCACTTTGAAACTGTATTAGAAAATTTGATCTCAACAAATTTGGCACTTGTAACCAAAGTGATCTCTCCACAGCTACATATATCGTTAAAATGGTGAAACTTCAAGAAATTGTCACATTACTGGATGCCATCTGGAACCATCAGTCCAGATTTTTGAAGCTATGTGCACGTAATATAACAAATTTGGTGCTTTCAAAATCGCCATTTCACTGACGAATATGACCATCAATGTTAAAATACTTCAAATCGATCCTCTACCTTAACAATTGAAGTTGAAATGAGCGCAACTGCATACCTTCAGCTGTTTTGACTTGCACTGCTGGTGGATCAGAGGAAGCAGATTCTGCAACAATCCGCAGGTTTCGACGTCTCGAGCTAATGTTCTGATCAAATCCCCAACCCCAATGCCAAATCAGACAAAACAGAAGCCTGATCATCACAGAAAAAGAAAATAAACCACACAATTTCAAATTTTTCGTCACTAGAAATCTTTCGAATTTTCCAAAGGCCTTACTCGACTGCGAAAATGCACACTGCCGGTGACTTTCTGGCGACGAGCTACCATCGCAGACGCGCAGAGACAGCTGGTTTGCCCAGAACTAGTCCGAAGCTCCAAAAGAGACGACAAAGCGGGCGCCATTGTACACACCATAGCTCAAAAACAGATCACACTAAATCCTATAATTTCAACCACGGCATTCACAAGCAATCGAACTCCAACACGAATTCAACCCACTGTAACAGAGCTACCAAAACCCTACGAACAAATCAAAACGCCCGCAATCGCAACTCGCACCCCGTGATCGTCTGAGAGTGACAATTGCCAACACCATCTTTCAGTAGAAAGTTTCTATATCAGATGGGGAAATTGCGAAGCTACGAAGCAAGAAAACTACATCAACTTCGAGTTGAATCTGAAGATCCGTGAGAGACTTGGAAGCTGAGCTCGAGAAGAGTTCGAGAAGGGCTCATTGCGGGGATTTGGTTGGAAAATTCGGGAGAAGTGATTGATGGGGTGTTCTGAGATTCTGTTAGCAGCGAATTTTCACGCGCTTCACGGATTTCTTCCCTAGATCCGCTGAAAGTGTAGGGAAAAAGGTGTTGCAGCACTGAGTGGAGATCGATTGAGGGTGACGATGGAATGAGGACGTGCGCGCTAGATACCAAGTGTGCCAGGGGATGCTTATCCGAGACTTTTCTTAAGCTGACTGGAACTAAAGCACGGGATGGGAGAGACGGACGGATGAGGATGAGTTTCATTCGTTGTCTACATTCGTCGGACTTTAATGTCACAACTTACTGCATGTGATTTTATGGAGTTTTGTTTCATTGAGACAACTCATTAGAAGAGTTTTGAGGAGTCCAGAAGCCTGTTTCGGGCCTGTTCCCACGCAGCTGTTCCCTGCAGCAAGGGGAATGGCCCGATGTCAGAATTTTCTTTTTCATAAATAAAATAAATAAAAAATTTAAAAAATTTTAGTCTTCAAATGCAAAAAAAATAAAAATAAAATAAAAATAAAAATTGGTCAATGACATGGCAAGGTCTCGGCCACGTGAGACCACTACGCCAAACCTGTTTCTTGCGTTTGTAGGTTGTGATAACTTGTAGGCATTCGAAGGCCCCAAAAATCTTCTAATGATTATTGTACCCCTAGGTCAGTTTCAATAGGATTTTATTAAATCTCACACTAGTCTTTAACCCTAGACTCTTCTTTGGAATTTAAGATTTAAGAAAAATTATACTAAAGTACTATTTTGAAGAATATTTTGGAATTGATATACAAATAAAATTTGTAGACTCTAAGTTTTCAATTCCATACACACAATTGGTTGGCAATTGTTTTTAATATTATAATATTTTAATTGCATATGTACATTAGTTGGCAAATGTTTTTAATATCATAATGTTTCAATTGCATATGTACATTTATTTAGTTGAAAATATTAGCTCAATTATAATATTTATATGTTTAATTTTTTAGATTTTCAAATGTTCGTAGATTTATAGAATACTTCAGTTGATTTGTATAGATTTTTAAAATTCATACATTTTAGAAGATCACAAATTGTTAAAGATGTGAGAAGTTTTAGATTTCAAGGTTTTACAAAATCTTTGAAAGACAAATTTATAAGATTATTAGAAGGTTGTAGGTTCTCTCTATTTATTTCTCCTACATCCCTTTCTTTTGACAATAGATATGGGATTATTGTCCACATGGGGCTTAGATTTTATGAACTCCAAATCATACAATTCAAAACATTGTGTTAAAACATGGTGAATGAATTAAGGAAAAATAGTGGTCTAGATTTGTTGTGGAACATTGGTTGCAAAACATTGTTGTAGGCATAAAAAATTGTCAATTACTATTGTTGGGATTATTAACAAGTGGAATTTGTTATCAAAGTGACATTTAGGAAAGAATGAGTAGTAAAAATCATTGTGAGATTTACTGAAATTTGATTTAATACTCATGTGTCAAAATGGTTTGACTTAAAAAATTCAAATCATATTAAAATGGTATTTTATATTTTATTATTATTTAAAATTATTTAATTATAAATTTTTAGATTTGAAAATAAATTATAGATCTTCATATAATAGCATTGAATTAGGGCTAAGATGGTAAGTAAAATGGAGAGGCTCAACACAACTGTAAAATAATTACATTGAGAATCATCCCAATATGCATATTTGGACCTTATTTATATTATTAAATTGTTTGAGATTTTGTTGAATCTTCTTGGCAATTGAATGAGGATTGAAAATATTTAAGATTATCTATTGTAGGTGCATACTTCACATGCATAAAAAAAAATTGGGGGTGTGCAAAAGGCTACAAATCTATATGGTAGCAATGCAATTACAATGAAATGAAAATTAAAAAAATTAGGACACTAATAGGACACTACTAGTGCCACTTTAGACTGACAATTTTTAAAAAATTAAAATTTTTCCAAGAAAAGAATAATTGTTTTTAATTGTTTTTCATTTGCACTATAGGAATTGGAGGGCAAAAATGAAAATGGTTTAGATTTTTTGTAACATGTGCCTAGTTGTATGGGGTTTGTAATTGATGATGGAAATCTTTAAACAAGTTTACCTTTTGTATGTGTATATTGTGGAGGTGCACTTAGATGTGGAGGGTTTGTAATTGGCTATGAAATTTATGAGGCCTATATCCCCCAAATGGGATTAATTCTTGTACTATGTACTTGTAGGTGCATCTTCTAAAATATTCTTAGCCTGTATTTTTTGGACATTGTTTGAACAAATTTAAATTTTTATGTTGTTATTGATTATAGCTATATATCCTTATCAACTTCAAGTTTTATGTTCATTTTATCCATTTAAAAGAGGGGACATATTTAGAATTGCATGTGATTCTAAACTTGAAAATGCATAACTAATTCTCCAAGAATTAAAAAATATGAAACAACTTGTGGTAGATGCAAATTTCATTTTTCTTTCAACACACTAAAAAGAAATTTCAAGGGGGATAGCACCAAAATTGCAATTAGCTCTTAAGCTTAAATGGTGGTTAAGTTATATACACCTCCCAACTGAAATTGAGACATTCGTTCCTCTAAGGTTTGCTGAGAGAACAGGCTAGAGGTTATGATATTACAGAAGGTGATATTAAAGAGCAGTACAGTCAGCGTTCCCGCCATTCGTTTTCCCGCCTTCAGCATCCTCAGGGCAGAGAACGGCTATGGCTGCTGAGACCCCTACCCCATGGTTTTGGTTTGCCATCGCCGAGCGTCGTTACGGGGGAGCAATCGTCGTGAAGTCGACGCAATCGTGTGATCGACTGATTCCCTTCGCCGCCGTCGAATTCTCTTGTACTCAGGTACATTTGCAAATCTTTTAGTCGCGAAATGGAACAATGTGATGCCGTTTTGAACCTTTCGGAGGATGGTGCTTGTTGACCTGTAAGAGGATCCCTTTTTCTGAAATCATTTGACGTTTCTGCGGAGCTCCAGTCATAAATTTCATGTTTGGTAACGAGAGGGTTTTGGCATTGCGTGGGATAGACTAACAGGTGATTCTGGAATTTCGGAACGCTTGGAAGGCCAGTTTGTTGAAATGCCTGCTCCGGATTTTAAAGCTGATCGTGGTACGTTACTTCGCATTCCTGGCACGTCATTTGTGAGGGATGAGGACAACCAGGTAGTTGAGATTGAATGACTGATTGTTTGCGATGAGATGCTACAATGTAAGGTCAAAGATGACATGCAAAGGGGAGGAATTGATGGTTTTGAAGGAGGATTGAAACTATATGTTATGGCTCACAATTTAGAGCTTCTGAAGAGCCCGACGTGATGTGATGCTTTGACTGGGAGTGAACCTTTCACTGGTATGAATGGGGACCAATTCTGACTGGAGCTGCGATTCCAGAGCAATGCAAGGAATTTTTGAGGAGCTACGTTGGGGAGGATGGGAGGCTCAAGTATATGGATATGCTGGTATGTTTTCAGTCGCCACTGATGGCAGAAAAACGAACGGGAATGATCTCTGGGGAAGTCTTGAATTAATGTGCTACTACGTTTCGAATTTGTTAGGGATAGGAGCTTAGTCTGGCTTAAGAAGGTAGATGCTCCTAACCGCCTGTGCTACCGCTGAGCATACTTGCACTTACTGGAGTTACTACTTTAATATTTCACCTAGTTAGAAATTCAAGGGGATTTTAATGTACTTAGGTATACATTATATGGACACCCTATACAGTGTGATTCTATAACGAGTGGTATCCATCTCTGCCCCAAACATTCAAGTACAGAAGATCGGTATTCTGGAATTCTTTATGTATTGAATGCCTTGGGGTAAGTGGCAGTAATGGGGGCGGTCATCCCTATACTATGGAAAAGATGTCGTGAGAATAGTCTTATTTGTGCACAGTGCATCGAAATATCTACGACTACACTGGACACAGCATTTATTTTAGAAAGATGAAAGGGTTTCCAATTCTATTTAGTCTCTGGGTGGCAATGATGAAATTCCATTGCCGAGGGTTTGTACTAGACAGAGAGTCCAGTGGCTGTTGCGCTCCTTGAATGATTTTTCTGCGTATTAATCTGCAGCAAGAAGTGGCTAATCGCAAATTGAAAGCCATCGAAGTCAGCATCGGGGACATCAAAGATTCGGTAATCCCTGCTACTCTGCCGCAAAGTTTCAGTACTCATGGTCTTTTGTCCAGGTTCATTTGTGTTTCAGCTTGCTCTTTTCTTTTTGCTTAGTTTTTGAAATTTAATCTGGTGTCGTACTAATTGTACCATCCTGCCTAGGAGAACAGAAGGACGCAGACTTGGGCTTTGTCGAAAGAGTGCGTACCAATGCAAAGCGATACGTAGGACTTTTCGCCGATGCCATTGATGATCTGCTCCCAGAACCAAATATACCGCTTGCCAGGGATGACGATTTCGATGTGTTTCTCAGCCAGCGTACAGAAGTGGTGCCCGAGCAGATGGATTTGCTTGACCCTCTGCATAAGCTCCCGGCTGAGATCAAACGATACTTGTAAATTCTGATTCACTACCTCGAACTAGCACTGCTCGCCTCTTGCTCATTTCACCTTGTTACTCTGTCTCTTAAATGCCAGACTTGGTATGAGCAGTTCTTTTTGGTGCTAATTTCAAGTATCAGTTCTCAAAATGAATGCTTCAACGTAAAAGGTCAGATGTACTCAAATATTGAGCATTGAAATTGTCTTGGAAGAGCCCCAGGATCGTGTTTTGTGTGGAAATAGATATCATTGCATGATGGGTTTATTATGTCTTAACTTTGTGGGTTACTATCACTAGACTAATTTTCTCCTTGTCTATTGGCCTCATATGATGTTTTGCAGACTTTTTATACCACAACATTCATTGATTTATCCAATATTTTAATCAAAACTAGGTGCTCGTGAAGTTCTTGTGGTAACCACTACTAATATACCCTTCCTGTTTGGGTGGCTATAGTGAGGTGTATATTAAAACCGAGGAGAAGTACGCGCCTTTACCCTTACGAGGTGTAAAGGCCGGCCACATTGGCTGGCTCGTCAAAGTGAGAGGTATCATCACAAGGTGTACTGACGTGAAGCCACTGATGCAAGTGGCGACGTATACTTGTGAGACTTGCGGATATGAGATCTACCAGGTATGATTATACTCCAATTCCAATTGAAGAATCTTGGGTTGGACATGCATGGTCGTTTTAGAGTTCACTCATAGGCAGGATCCAGTAAAACGGACAGCGCTATTGTGATTTGTGAAGATATTTTTAAGTTAGGCAGCATCCTGTGTAATTTTGCAACCGACTAGAATAGCACTGAATGTGGGATCTTCTTTCAGGAAGTTACTTCACGCTCATTCATGCCCATTTCGGAATGCCCATCACAACGTTGCCGTACGAACAATGCAAAGGGTATTTTGTCTCTGCAAGTCAGAGGGTCCAAGTTCACTAAGTTCCAAGAGGTTGGTCCAATCCCTTGCTTATGCAGCCTCGTAAAGTTTTTTCTACATGCTATTAGCTCATTGGGTTGCAGAGTTATTAAACTCTATTGCGTCTGCTCTTTGCGGGATGTACAGTAGGTAGTTTTGTTGGCATCAACTTACTTTGTGGAGCCATTTGTCCTCAATGTAGGCTAAGATTCAGGAGCTTGCCGATCAAGTCCCGAAAGGTCACATTCCACGCACAATGACAGTACAGATTCGTGGAGAGCTCACTCGGCACGTTGGACCAGGAGACCTGGTTGAGATTTCAGGGATCTTCTTGCCTACTCCTTACACTGGGTTTAGGGCCATGCGTGCTGGCCTTGTCGCGGACACATACTTAGAAGCGATGTCAATAACCCAAACCAAGAAGCGTTACGACGAGTAAGATGTTCTAGAAAATGTCCCACCTCTGAGCTTTTTTTGTACATCTCTCTTCATTCACGCTCTTGGACATTTATTTGTGTTTGTATTTTCCTCTCTCGAAGTATCTTTTGAGACTTTCTAAAGACAGTGCTTCAAAACTGATCGACTCTACCTGACATGCAGGTATGTGTTGAAAGATGTCGAACAAGATTTCATCCGGGAGCTTTCGGAAGATGGAGACATCTACTCCAGACTGGCTTCCTCAATTGCTCCAGAGATTTTCGGACATGAAGATGTCAAGAAAGCGCTGTTGTTGCTTTTGGTGGGAGCTCCTTCACGACAACTCTCAGACGGCATGAAGGTCTGTACCCTTGTGCCTCATTGCTGGCTACTCACAGCTGAAGACTTTCTCTCTTTTCTACAATATTAGACCCAGTATGCAATAGTTCCCTTTGACTAACCATTACTCCTACAAATTTAATTTGTAGATAAGAGGGGATGTCCATGTTTGCTTGATGGGAGATCCCGGAGTTGCCAAGAGTCAGCTGCTGAAGCACATGGTGAGCGTGGCTCCTAGAGGAGTGTATACAACTGGAAGAGGAAGCAGTGGCGTGGGGCTGACAGCTGCTGTACACAGGGATCCTGTTACGAATGAGATGGTTCTTGAGGGCGGTGCACTGGTGTGTTCCATTCTCTTTTACATGAAATTTCAATCTGGTTGCCTACATAATAGTAGTCCCTGCAAGTCAAGGGTGTGTATACTTAAATTTTGCAAGTCAACCTCTAACAGTAATGATTGTTACCTCGATTAACAGGTGCTTGCGGATATGGGTATCTGTGCCATTGATGAATTTGACAAGATGGAGGAATCTGATCGAACAGCTATTCATGAAGTGATGGAGCAGCAGACCGTGAGTATTGCCAAAGCTGGAATCACAACCTCATTAAATGCTCGCACAGCCATCCTTGCTGCAGCCAATCCTGCCTGGTACATACTACACATACAGGCTCTCAGAGTGCTATGGCCGCCTAGGTTCTCAATATTATCAAAGAAATACGCAAATTGGACGATGATATTGAAAAGCTCTTGTAATCCCATCGTCAGTTGCACAGCACTAGTCCTTATTCTAACCTTTATGCATACTGATGCAGGGGGCGATACGATATGCGAAGAACACCAGCAGAAAATATCAATTTGCCACCCGCGCTTCTTTCTAGGTTCGACATCATGTGGCTGATACTTGATCGTGCGGATATGGATAGTGATCTAGCCATGGCAAGGCATGTTCTTCATGTCCATCAACACAGTGCACCACCTTCACTTGATTTCACACCTCTGGACTCCGCCACGTTGAGGTGAGCGTCTCCTGATAGTTTTGCCCATGTGCTTATTCTTGTCCGGTTTTATATTAATCGTAGTTTCTCTTATTTCTCATTCTATGACTGGAGTTGTTATACGACTGCAATTACCAACATAGGTCTGAATCAGAGTAGGTAATCTTAACTGTTACCTAATGTTAACTGTCTGTCTAATGTCAACTGTTTTAGGCACAACGGCTAGTATTATCTGTCTGTCTAATGTTAACTGTTTCTCAGGGCATATATTTCTACTGCAAGACAAGTGGTTCCCTACGTGCCTCGTGATTTGACCGAGTATATGGCAAGTGCATATTCTGCGCTTCGGCAAGAAGAAGCGCAAAGTGATGCGCCCCACTCTTATACAACTGCACGAACGCTTCTTAGTATCATCCGCCTCTCTGAGGTGTGTGAGCTCACACTTTTATGGTTGCATTACACTGGTGTTATCATGTATTCTGTTAGACTTTGTGACTAGAGCAGATCAACAAAAGTTCTGAGGTTCTTGGCTCTGAAGTTCTTGCAATTCTGGGTTTCGAATACAACTGATAAAGTTGATTAATGCAAAATTGGTAAAAGCAAACGAGATAGTCGTTAACTTTAATGCCAAGGTTACAATTTGATAACGTTGACTAATACAAGGTCACAACATTGATTAGAGATAATGGATTGTCTGATATTGTATCACCTGACGAGTGTACACTATGTCTGAATTCGATGATATTATTTTGCAGTCATTAGCGAGACTCCGGTTTTCGAATGTGGTCGCTCAAAGCGACATCGATGAAGCCTTGCGTCTTATGCAAATGTCGAAGTTCTCTTTATACACAGATGAGCGCAAGAAGAGTGGACTGGATCCCATTTCAGATATTTACTCCATCATCAGAGACGAAGCTGCCCGAGCACACACGATGGACGTCAGCTATAATTCTGCTCTCAACTGGATTTCAATGAAGGTAAGTTTCTCTGTCAAATAACAATAGGCTTCCGTTTTCAGTGCTTGGTTGTGGCATATATCTCTTAGACAATCTCCTTTAAGCTGTTTACTGAGGCAAGAATCCTTTTGTGTTGTAAATGTAGGGTCACTCTCAAGCTCAGCTGAAAGAGTGCCTGGAGGAGTATGCAGCCCTTAACGTATGGCAAATTAATCCAACCAATTTTGATATTCACTTTGTGGATGCATAAGCTCTGGCGTTTTTATTGTACGCTGTGTATATAGAAAGTTCGGAACCTTACTGAGGAAACGTGCCCTGGACGCATAGTTGACCATTACTAGCTGAATGGCATGGTCGGCGTGTCGGTTCTGTTACGATTGAGAAGGCAGGAATAGTTGCCATTTCAATCTAGGGAGGCATGTATCAGTGGACCAGCAACTGGGTAGGCTAATGGAGATACCAGAACCTTCGCTTGAGTTCTTGAGCACAGCTTAGTTGATTAGTTCCCAAATTCCAAATTCAGATTGCAGTGATCACAAGGTAGATATTTTTTTGTTTGGATACTTCCAGCAGTACAATTCAACAGGAACCCCGCCTAGGCTTAAGTACTTATTTTTCAGAACCGTTTACAAGTCATCAATGAAATGGCAGTGTTTACTAACACTCCTTGAATTCAGTTGGCTACAGTTGGTAGTGATTTGGTTATGCACTGTTGCTAAGGTGGGTTATCGTATCAGCCTCACAAGCATAGTTGCAACGAAACGTGTTTCCTGAATGTTTGGGGTCTATTTCAATACAGATCAGTGCACAATCAACATAATTGAGATCACTAAATTTAAAAGAGAAATTGGATGTAGAAAGGTACCAAAATGTCAATCAATGGTCCTTGAGAAGGAATTGAAGCTCCTCATTCTTCAATGATTTGGAACTCAAAGAACTTCTCTTCACCTTTTCACATCCTCCTTGAATCTGAATTGTATACATGTATAAATTGTATGACAAAGGTGACATTGATGTTTTGAATTTTTTTTGTTCAGTTTTGATAAGCTTAGAATGTTGAAGTTCAAAAATTGTTTGATGTTCTTCTAACTTGATGTTCTTATATTGTGCCAACTTTCAAAAATTAAAATTTTGTAGGTGATATTAATTTTTCATTTTCACTAGCAAGACAAATGTGTTGACTTATTTTCACTATTCCACTAGGTTCTCTTTAATATTGACTAGTATCCCTTATCATATTTCTATTTTTTGTTAGCAATATTTTGGCAATTAATCAAGGTTGCAAATAAATGTGAATCTTATAGCTCTTGTTTTTTTTCACATGATAGAGGATAAATTGCAACTAAATTTGAATGTGAAGTCTAAGATGGCATTCAAATATGATTTGCAAAAGTTGTATCGAACAAAAAGTTGAAAAATTTGATTATTTTTAAAGCTTTCGTTAATTTCAATGTCTTAATAATACAAATTATGCTACAATGAATTACTTACAATGATTGTTTGTCAAGTCTCTTTGGCTACAATATACATTAACATTCCCTCTTAATATTCAGAAGCATTAATATTGTTGTGCTTTGGAATTGATTCTTTTATTTCAATCTAGTGGTTTAGGATAGGAGAAATTATTCTAATTATTGTGACACTACGTGAGGGACATCTAGTCTCCATCTTCAAGAATGTTATGTAAACTAAAGACATTGAACAAAACTATCCAAGTGGAGTCCTATATCTCCATTTTATCATCTCTAACCTCCCTTTCACATCCTCTCAATTGCTTAGCTTTACTAAATTTCTAAGAACTTCTTACTAACATGTACAAATAAGTGTGATGGTAAAACAATTATATTCTTACTACTCTCTCCATCCCACAATGATCTTCTTCTTGGCCTTAATTTTTGGTCCCCAAATGATCTTCATGTTGCACATTGTAATGTTGCAAATTGGTCAAATTTGACTTTCAATTGCTATTTAGGATCAATGAAACAACTCTAAGCAATAGTTCTCCCTCCACCCATGTAATCATCTATTGAAAGATTGAAAGAGATGAAGCTCTAGGAGGCTGGACAAAGGTCTAAACATGGTCTTGGGTCTATACTAAGTGCCTAAAAAATGACAACCTCACACTCAACAAAAAAGTGCCTATCGGTGTTCTTTGACAATGCCCAAAAATTCTACTTTTCAATGCTCCAAAACTACACTTTGAAAAGTGTTTGGAGACTTAAAAATTTTAGGATGTTTGGAGTGCACCAAACTCTAAGTACTTACAATGCAAAACAAATTTTAAAGATGTTGTTTTGAGCCTTCATCTAGAACAATTTGTCCAACAAAAAATATTTTTGGGATGGAGGAAGTATGTACCTTCTAACGTAAGGACACCCAAATGCAATAGGTCTCTAAAAATGTTACTTGATGAGATGCCCAAATTGTGTACATTTCCTAAATCAATATGTACTTGTTATCTAAGAAATGATTTTTGAACATCTACAAAAAAAACCTTTACTCTTTATAATTTTTGCATATAGTATCTAAAAGTTGTGTTGTTTGGTGCATTAAAATGTAGGATGTTAAATCATGCCTATAAAACCTCTGCGGTGCACATTTAACACAATCACAAGCACGGGACCTAGCCGGGCTTGCGGGTGGTGGGTGTAGTTATAAGACTGCGAGATGTAGGACTACAAAGTGCAAGACCCTAAGGTGAAGGACTGCGACCCCGACGGCAATGGTTTAGGATGTAAAGACAGTAGATTAGGGATTAAGGTTTTTCTTATATATGAGTGGTTAAGCTCCTACAACTTCTATACTTCATATACAAAAAGAAACCTTAATCCCTAATCTACCACTCCTAAACCCTAAACCATTGTTGTTAGGGTCAAAGTCCTTGACCTTAGGGTCTTGCACTTTGTAGTCCTACATCTCGCAATCTTGTAACTACGCCAACTACCCGTGAGCCTGGTTGGGTCCCATCCTTGTGATTGTGTTAGATGTGCGCCATATGGTTTTTGTGGGTACAATTTAACATCCTACCATTCAAATCACCTATTACTTATTAGGGAGAAAATATAAAATGTTAAGCATATTAATAATAGAAAATGGTCCACAATAGTAAAAGTAGCATTTTGGATGTCTGTACTCTATGTCAAATACACAAAAACACCTTGTTGCATCCAAAATTAGATTTTTCATCCCTTTGAAGGACATTGAGGACTAAAAGTGACTTGATGGATGACTTTCAAGATTAATGTAGAAATGAAGAATGCATTTATTGGTCCAAAAATATGATCATTTTTGACAAAGTAATCACATAGTAGATCTTGTCTTTTAATGGTTAAAATCCTCAAGGTAGGAGCACCCAATATCACCACTTTCCATTTGTTGCCACCAACTAAGTCTCTTGAAAGGACCAAAGAAGGGTGGCAATTGCAAAAGAGCCACTATGTCTTCCAAAACTAGCACAAGACCTTTGAAACAACCAATTGAAGTTGAAGAGTTTTTTGAGGCAACCAATAGAAGTTGAAGCATCTTTTGCTTCAATGGTGATTGTTTAAGTTGAAGAATCAAGTAGCATCAATAGGTATTCTATGATTTCAACTTTGAAAATTCATAGAATATTTTGTGAGTGCTGGAAAAATACGAAAATGACTAGGGTAGGGTTTCTCTCCAAGAGGCAAACAATTTGATGTTCAAAATTTCATCATTTTGACTACCAAGCTTGCCATTTGGCTTTCTTAGGTGTAAATTCCTTAGGAGTTTGGGCATCAAGGTTGTGCCATAAAAGAAGCGTGATTGTAAATCCTTCTATTATGTTAAGTTGTTTGTTTGTTTGTTATGTTGAGATTTCCTGGACTATGTGTTTCCCATTTGTGGGTTTGATATCATTGGAAAGCCCTCGGCAAGTAGGGGTTCACAGGCTTGGTTTTATAGCATAGTTTGTGAAAGTTATTGAATTTTGAAGTTTCTATGAATTAAAAAAATTATTTTATCTTTTATCTTGACTATAGCAATGGCACAGTATATTATAAGGTGGGTACATCCATTATGGTGTAGTGCCTTAAAGCACACCCTAGATTAAGCCCTTAGATGGTGTAGTTATCTACTAAAAATTGTTAGTGAGTAGATATGGTGGTTCATCAAAGAACCATTGGCCATTTTGGTATTTGTGACATGCTTCTAAGCTCACATCACATGTTAATTCGTTTCTTTAACAAGGTAATCATTCTTTTCTCTTCTTTGAAACACATGGATAATTCCCATTGATTACTAACAAGCTTTTCTATTGCTTGTTGGCTATTAATTTTTTTTTTTTTTTTTTTTCATTGTTTTAAATATGATTGCAACTCCATTTCTTTTCTTTCTAACACCTTGGGAGGAGAACTTTGTGCATGTGACTAGTGATTTTCAGTGCAATCTATGAACACTTTTGAATACTATATATCCAAAACTTTATACCTCTATTGTTATATTATATTTGTCAATTTCTAAAGGTTTTTTTTGTGCATTTCTTCCTTTTCTATACATCTCTTTACAATCCTGTATTTACTATTATCTACTTAACCTTCAAATTACTCACACCCCAATTTGTGGCGCTTTTGGGTGTACCCACCTTATACGGCAAATGATTCTTCTTCAGTTCTCATCAATCAAGCACCCCTGTCGCCCAGTCTGCCACGAAGGTTGAGTGGCTGCCTTGGACAGGCATCACGTCTTCTATTCCCTTGCATCTCACGGCTCCTTCTTCTTCATCTTCATCTTCATCTCTGCCTTGCGTCCGCCAAATGCCAAGGGCCCCGCACCTCACAATCGCAGGCATGGGCCCTCTTCCTCGCTTTGCAACCAATTGAGCACTAATCGCGGGCTGTGATTGCAGAGAATCTCGTTTCAAATTTCGTAGAAATCGTCGTTCCATTTCATTCCAATTTCGTTGAATTTCGTCGAGTTCGTATCAGGTTGTCGTTGCTGGAGCAGCAATCATTTTGTTGGACCTCGAGCGACGCATTCAAATGCCAGATTCCATGTTACTCCAACTTCTCGACACTCGATTCTTCCCTGCGCATGGTTTCTTGTAGGTCTTGATTGGTGTCGGTACTTGGATTGGCGGAGAGGATTTGGGGTTGCTTCCACTTTTGGGTTTCTCCGTTACTGCAATTTTAGTGGCGATTGTGTCATCACTTTATGAAGGATTGGGATCAAGGTGTATGAGTAGTAATTTCTGCAGTAAGGTCCGGGCTGGCAGCTATGTTTCGATTTCAATTTCGAATTGAATTGATTCGTTTGTTAAAGCTGTTGTGACCACTGACGTTGAATTTCATGGGGTAGGAATCTGGTAGGAGATATGATTGTTGGGTGGGTTTTATGGTGATGTGATAACGCACCTTTCGTCTGTGTTTGTAGACATTCTTTGATTTGTTCGTTTTGTGCTGACGGCCCGTCGAGAGTCTGTTTGCAGTTTAGGTTTAGATTCTTCGTGAGGACCGTCTTCTATGCGGACTTTCAATGATTTTGAATATTCTGTTTCGTTTAAATCTCATTTCGAGTTTACTGGATTCGATTACGCTGGTCGAGTGTTCGTTCGTGATTTGAGCGTCTGCAATTTGTTGAAATTTCTGGAGGTATGAGTCTGTGTATCTTCAATGTCCAAGTCCCTGGTTCGACGTGAAGAAATTAATACGTCAAATTCGCACCATGTTGTCACAGGAATTGGAGAGTTAGAAACGTGAAGAAGGTGATGCCGCGTTTGACAGATTCGAAGGATCGTTAGTTGCTGCTGCGACCCTGGCACCAGCACCGTTGCAAACCTTTGCTGGCGTCCGAAGATTTCCACACCAGCAACGCAAAATTTGTTCATATTTTTCAGCAACTCTTCAAGCAAGCTCTCTTTCTAAGGTAGAGGGGCCTAATTGCGATACCTACCTAAATGCGACAGTCCAATATCTTGCACAATTTGAGTACGTATTGATTTGAGAATGTACACAACCTCAATCTGTGAATTTGTGTCATCGTTAGGCCATCAACCAATGATCTTTTGAACATAATACCCTTTTACTTTTTGCACATAATACATTCTCTGGTGCGTTGGAATCCTCTTCGAGTGGCCAACGAGAATATTTGAAAATCTGCCCATTCTAGTGATAGTAACCATGTTCAGTGCTTCAAGTGTCAGAGCCAGGCGTGGGTACCTTTAGGTCGTCTCCAAGCAATTGAGCATGGGCTCCATTACCTCCATACTGATGAGAATGTATGTGATTGAATGCAGCATATGTGGGGTGGTCGGATGCCAAGCAATAAGGATCTGGTGCGCTCTCTGCAAAAGGATGGGAGGATTACGTCGCAGGTGGCAAATGCCATGGAGCAGATTGATCGAGCCTTGTTCGTTCCACCAGGGGAGCCTCCTTACATGGACCACCCGGTGCCCATAGGCTACAATGCGACCATTTCGGCCCCGCATATGCATGCAATTTGTCTTGAGCTTCTCAAAGACCACCTGCAACCTGGAATGCACGTCCTTGACGTCGGAGCAGGTGTCCAATTTGCAAATACACTGAACCCTATCTATTGCCACATTCTGTAATTGCACATTCTCTCTTTGTGACAGAATCTGCCTTGTGTACATACATGAGAATGCTGATAGAAACTCAGCAGTTTTGTTAGCGAGGGTTGAGTGTAATTGTTCAAATTACAGTGGTTCAAATTATGCTGCGGTCTCTGATCCAACTGTAACACTTGGTAGCTGTGAACGACCTTGGAGGTGTCATTTCCTCCCTTCACTCTGTAACCTGGACAGTGCAGGCACGGGATACTTGACAGCAATCTTTGCTCTCATGGTTGGAGACAAGGGCCGTTCCATTGGAGTGGAACACATTCCTGAGCTCACAGCTAAAGCTGTTGAAAATGTACAGAAGAGCGATGCTGCAGGGTTACTCAATACCGACTGCCTGTCACTACATACCGGAGGTTAGTTAGCCTATCACTTCTTATTTCCTTAGCGCATCAGATTTCGTGATCAAGGTAGAAGATACTTTTTTAGTCCAACTTCATGCATTTTAAGCAACATGTAGGAGTGTGCCATCATTGGGAGATCACTCACTAGAGTCATTGGCGAGAACACTTTGGGTACAAGAGCCAAACCGTCTTCAGATCAAATTGTTCTACCACTCAATGTATTGGATGATTTCTTTCAAAGTGGGAGGTTGTAGACCACTGTTGAAGGGGCAGTAGACAACCCCATTTCCATTCAAAGCTGAGTGGCCATCGATACTATTATCCAAGTCATGATTTCTTACACCGAACTTGCTAATTGAAGACCTACCGAGTGTTGTTTGAAAGAGCTGAGTTGCTGTTGTTAACAGGGGTCAGTGAATCGGAGACGAGTTCCTAGCGGTTGTAGTATCTTCTATCTTAGCATCGTTATTCTACTGAATTTGTGCCATGGGTCATGAAAACCAATAAATGATTGAAAGTGTTCGTGCTGGAATTTCCAGACGGCAGAGATGGATTCCCAGAGCACGCACCTTACGACGCTATTCACGTCGGAGCAGCAGCGCCAACAATTCCACCTGCACTCACCGATCAGTTGAAACCCGGAGGGCGACTGGTCATCCCTGTGGGTGACTTGATCCAGGAGCTTATAGTGATCGATAAAGACGCCAATGGGGAGCTGAAGAAGACCGAGCACCTTCCTGTTCGTTACGTTCCTTTGACGGACCGCCAGTCTCAGCTTGACAAGCGATTGTAGCGTGAAAAACAGGAAAAAAATTGTCGGACATATCATGTACAGTATGCGAAAACTTTGTGCAGATTGTGCCACATAGATAGGTCGTGTTTAGCCGAATTGTCAGTTTTTTTAGCTAAATGTCGATTTTTGAACTGATGGCTAACCAATAACTCAGTTGGTGCTTTAGAATTGAACTGTTTACTACTGATAAAACAACCGAAATATTGACGAGGTGAGAAGAGACAACCTGGCAGTTCTCTGGCACATCTAATTGCTTGAGAACCTGTGGAAATCCAGCCTTCCGCGTTTCAGTGAGGTATTATCACTTTTTGCAGTAACCTCGGTGGGATGTTGTCTCCCAAGTCAGTCTCAGACTCCCTAACTCACACTGAATCGGTGTTTGGGAGTTGAAATTAGGCACCTGTAAGAGCACAGCTGTTGTTTATAATCAAGACAAAAACGATCGTTCGCACTTTTTTCTCACGCATAAAATTAAAGTGCATGTTTCAAATCTGAGTTCTGTTCATTCCTTCTATTCGTGAGTTTCACGCATCGTTGATCAGGTGAGAGTATTCGCTCATCGTCTGGTGTCACGGAAGTTCTGGAGACCAATCACCCACCTACGAAGAATGTTGAAAAGCATTGTTTGATGCAAGAAAGTTATTGTTAATTAAACAACCTCAAGAAATGTTGTTGATAAAACAAACTCATCACAAAATGATTCCTCTGAGTTGCACTTCATAAAACATGTACACATTTTTGGAAATTTGGACTACCTCACGGTCTTGTAGGGGTTAAAGGTTCAAGTGCTCAATTTAACAAATTATCGAGGGGGAAAGCAGGACGGTGTGAGTAGCGCCAGAAGCACAGCGCCTCATGCATTGTCATGTTCAGCTTGGCACAGAACAGGTTTCCCGGGTTGACGGTTGACGCGTTGGAGAGTTTTTTGCAGCAGCTCGATGTCTTTCCCTTTATTCTTCAGCTCCGTCTCCGTGGCCAGCAATGCGAGAGGGTTGTCTGGGTGACTGAGGGAACCAAACCTCACTATGCTGGACTTGGCTCGAGGCCTCTCCTCTTTACCATCCTTCTTCGTTGCACTTTTGGCAGGCTCCGTCATAGCCGAGTTCGGAGGTAGCCCAGTTTTTCCTAAACTCTTCAACATCTCAGCACCTCGAAGGCTCGGTGACGGGGTGCTCCTAGAAGCCGATCGCGTTGAACGCCGTTGCGGGGATCCAGGCATTAATGATGCTCTAGTTTTAGTGTGAATTTGACTTGACATGCTGGCTTTGTGAATTTTGGATTTTCTCGACTCTGACAACCGCTGCAGCGTTGCCATTGTCACATACCTGTGTTTCGCTATAACGGCTCTGAAATATGCTTCCTCACCCTGCACCAGTCAGTCAGTTTCACAAAATTATTTCATTTCTTAGAATGTATGCAGAACGTTCTTGAGAGGAGCTGCAAAACACCTTGAACCCGACTGTTGATTCAAGGAAGAATCCAGCTATCCAAGATGCTTGGATCCTTTGGCAATTCTTGAGTTCAGGAATCAACGCATTGGTACGAAACCAACGATTACAGGCGAGAAGTTACTGGTAACCACGGTGCAATTGCAGTGAAAAAGGTGGGCAGTGCTCAGGTATGTTAAGTATGCATTGGAAATATGTACCTGAAGTTCTTTCAGTATCGCATTCAAGCGCTCCACATTTCTATTGGCTTCTGAAAATCCATTCAGTAAAGCCAAGTTTTTCTGCACCATGCGATTCGCGGCAAAAGCATGCTCCTTATCGATTCGCAAGATAGCCGTGTCCAAAACTTTCACAAATTTATGAAGTACTTGCCTGCCCAACAGATGCCCCCTTATGACTTGTACTCACAAATGAAATGGCACTATCTCCGTTGTCTCCATATCAATATATAGAGGATAATCTTGGTAAGATCAAGTCCCAATTTACTAAGCACCAGAAACAAGATCCATAAACCCCTTAAACTGACTTTTCATTTGACGACTGAAATCAGGATTACCTTTGATGCTTGATTTCAGTCTTCTCTGGTATAACTTCGCGAATGATTTCGCGATGCTTGTCCGTTACATACTGGTCATACAGCTGTTTTGTAAGATCTGGCCATTTGCCAGCCTCATTCTCCTCGATGATTTGAGTCAACTTCGCAGTGAAATTGTTCTTCACAATCTCTTGTTCCTGGACTGTATCCAACAAGTTTTTCAGTGTAATCGCATTAGCCGCTACCACCGCCTTCAACTTCTTCTCCAAAATCTTTACGTCTCGCAAATCCAGGAGATTATCGGCCTGGTGCAACGACACATGCGGTTAAGTGTAAGAAAAGAATTTCTACTGAGCACCGACATCGATTAGTAATTGATTGACTAAACACAAGTGAATTCACAGACTACACACCTGAAATGATCAAGCACAACCAACTACCTGCTGACATTCAATGTCGCCAACACGTTTGCGAAGCCTTTTAATCTCGTCCTCCACGGGTTGTTTCTCCTTCAACTGTATCAGAACATTATTTTAGAATTGTTTGCCACGTAGAGAACACAGAAGGAGACTCACTGGTACAATAGAGTTGAATTTTTCATTTTCTGGTGCTTGTGATTAGCATGGTGGAATTTAAAGTAGATTCACAGTCAAGTGTCAACAATGGCTGCAACTCCTGATGGCAGGGCCACAAAAGGCTGGGAAACGGACTGTCAGACCATTTCTGTAAACTTAGGTAAAATTAAAAAAAGCCTAGATCTGATCTTTTCGTACCAGACATAATTGAATTCGGAAATTATCTTGAGCTCTGCAAACTGGCAGTCAATTCCGCAAACATCAATCATGCCAATCCTCGGGGAACCAGTCAATCCTATCGTTTCTAATTGGAAAATCAAGTCAAAGACGAACTAAAACATTGCAACTAGTGAAGAAACTGACTTTTTTTTCACTTCAATTACAGAAAGAAGATTTTAAATTAGACAGATTTTCGAATTTGTCTAGTAGTCCGTCTCGAAATCCTGTGTAGCCCTGGCGAGAGCCTCAAACAAATCTTGATCTCAAGTTTAGGTTATCTTGTCAATTTTGTAATTGTTGATTTGGTCGAAAGCTTCTTGGTCTCTCAGATGCCCAAGCATGGCTTCGTTCCTCGCATCCGTTTCCAGAAGCATGCCTCTTGTACGCACCCGGTCCTTGTCAATAGTTACCACTAATTGCTTCAATCGCCAATTCTCCTGTTCCAATCACTGTGCGTAAGATATCGTATTGAGAATGCGGCGTATGGAGAATGTTTAGAAATTTTAAATGTTCTCATGACGTCTTACAGCCTTCATTTGTGAAAATTGTGATCAATCCAGAGGCAGGCATATTACCAGAAGGACGTCATAGAGTCTATCGTCGTACTCAGCTTCGGCAGCAGTAACCCGATCTATTAATGCTTGAGACTTCTGGACAATGGTTTTCTCGTAGGAAATTTCCGCGAAAACAGCCTCCACTCGATGTCGCTGGTCTGCAAGATCCTTGGAATACTTTCTCAACGTTTGCTCAACTTCTTCATCATTAATCATCAATTCCATATCTAGACTCATCTGGTGGCATCATCCCGGAAATAGAGAATGTTAGAAATTGGACACACAGGTATTTATGAAAGCCCAAATTGCAAAGCCCAAATTGGATGCTTGCTTTGAACTTTTGATTCAACATAGAGCATTTCGCTTCCACTTCTGCAACTCTCTTTTCTGCTGCTTCTTCTGCACCTTCCAATTCCTTTCGCATTTTCTGAATATGCAGATCGTACGCTTTCTGCCTGTCGTCCATGATTCCCTTCGCCCTCTTCATTTCCTTCTGTAGTTTTGATCTCAGGGCGTGAGCCTTGTCGGCTTCTTTGATTACCTGCCATAAATGTTCAACGAAACAGATCTAGTAAGTGTAAAAAGACCCTCGCACTAATCAAATACGAAGATCAATCCAATTTAAGAAGGAAACATCATGAACTGACCTTCTTCTCATATTCATCGTTCATGTCTTTCAAGGTGTTTTCCTGGCTCTCAAGTAGGCTTTGAATGGCAAATTCCTTTTCGCTTTCTGCCATCAAAATACGCTTCTCAAGAAGGCGAAGTCGGAGATCGGACTCGTTCATCTTCTGCACGTCGAGTTCCTCCAACTCTCGCATTTCAATCAACCAATCTTGCTCCTTCATGTGCTCTCTATACAGCATCTCGTCGTGTTCCTTCTGCATTCTCTTCTCAAATTCCTGAAGGTTGATCAACCCATGAGTAAACGCACCATCTGAGAATGAAGAAATATATAAGGCTCATCCATATTCTAACTCAATAAAAACAGCCTGAAGGCATGATTTCTTTTTTCGCAACGCCGTCACAGCAAGATATGATTGCAGTTTACTAAGTGAAGACTCAACAAATTTCTCACACGTCTAATTCTCAACCCAGATTCCCTTCAAAGTAAAATATATATAGCACCTCTGAATTCCTCTGCTGTTCCTCGAATTCCTCCCTATCAACTAAAAGAATATCGACAAGCGACGACTCGTCAACAGGGAGAAAACCACGTGGACTCGCTTCATAGGAAGTTTGAGCCCTGAAGCACAAATTCAAGTACTTCCATCAGACCATTCATTCAAAGCTCTTGTAACATGAGCAAACATATGAGCACAACCCTCGGAAAAAACAAGAATGGGACAGTAACAGTAGCAGCAGTATTCTATCACTCGACTCCAAACCATTTAATTTAGCTGCTCTCTTACAATGGCTCCTTAACAATTCTCTTTGTTCGGTAATCTAAAACATACTTTCATGGAGCTATGAAACCTGAATACGCCATGCTCCCAGCAAGAGCCGCTATGATCGCCATCCTCCTCCTCCTCCTCCTCCTCCGGTGGGGTTCCATCATCAGAGGCGACCTCTTCCGGGAGTGTCTGCGGTTTAGGGTATTTCTTATCGGTGTCCACTGCTCGGAGAGGAATGTTTGGCCCACATCCATAAACATAATTCCGGTTGGCGTCATACACAATGCAAGAATACAGAGACCCTATCGTCACACATTCCGCGTATCGAGCGAAACCTTCCATGAACCAGCCGAAGATGGCTCCATCAACTCCTGCTGTGGAAAGGTACATGGAATCATACGACCATGCCAACGACACCACTGTGCCCTGGTGGCCCTGCAACAGATCAACAGAGGAAAAAAAAAGTCCGCAATCAGATCTGATTACACGACAAAATGCAATTGAAACAGTTAGAATCAAACCATGCAATCTATTATAGTTGGGTTCACTTGGATTCTTTCCCCAAGTGGAATTCTGATCCCATACTTGCAAATCTCCAAGGTGAAACTGAGACAAACTTTTTTTATTCACCTCAAGTGCTCATAGAACAAACTTGGCTCCTTGCCGATTTCTTTAGGTTAAATGCTTTGTCCAAATTCACACTCAAAAGATGTCTTATCCCATTGACCGCATAAGTTCACAGTGGGGATGGAACACCATTACATATTGAAGAACTCTAATACAGAGTGGAAAAAAATAACAGAGCAAAAAGGAAACCTTCAGAGTTGCCATGACCTTCCACAAGTTGGGGTCGAGCAGGACAATGTCTCTGCCTGCAGCGATTGCCACGATAAGACCACTGGGACTAAACCTCATCTGTCGTACGTGTCTCATATCGACATCGTTTATCTGCACTATCCTGCATGATAGCTCAATCGTGCTCTATTGTGAATATCTCATTCTTGGAAATCCCAAGATTAACAGTATTCGGTATGCCAAGAACGGAATAGGCAAGAAACAAAGTCATGAATCTCACAGCTATTAGTTTCTACCATTCTTCAGGAGATTGTCTTGCATTTCAGAAAAGAGACGAAACTGTAAGAGTAAATTTCAGAGAGGAAACTGTAAGAGTAATTCCAGAGGAAGACGTACTTGTCTGCCCTTATGAGATATATCTTCACAATTCGTCCGAATGCTACAAGCAAATGATAGTTGCGGATTGCCACAGCCAAAACCTCTTCCTCGTACCTGCTTTTCACCAATTCCGGAGAAAATCACTTAGATTCTAAAAACAAAACTCAATCTGGTTCTTGAGAAATCTGAACCCAAAAACATAAATTCTAACTAAAGACTTACGGGAGCGTGTTCTCACAGACATGATAGGCATAGCTCCATACTCGCACCACCTGATCTTGATGGCTAGTTACGAGGAGCATTCGACTTGTGCAGATATCCATATCCGTCACCGGTGACATTGTAAACACTGACCATCAAGCCCTATCCATTGAGTGTCGGTAAGCGAACAATGAAGCATCCTTTGACATGAAAGTTCGGCAAAAGCAAACAGTAAAAGAAAATATGGTGATCTCTGGAACGGGAAAGTTTCGAAGTACATGAAACATAGAGTCAGTGCAGAAGATAAAACAAAGCAATTGAAGGATTCATGTCGTGAACCCAAACAATCAAATTCCAGTTTAAGTAAATGATTCCCTTGCCACACAAAGTTGTGAGTATTCAAGGGAACCCAATGAACTAAAAAAGATACTCCTCACTGAGGGTGAGCTCTACCATTGCTACTTGATGTTATGAAAATAGAATGTTATGAAAGAGGGACAAAAAGTACCATATGATCGGAAATACCTGGTATTGTAAAGTCGACCAGTCTGAGGGTATGACCAGAAATTTCCGCCTCTTCAATAAAACTAGGGACTGGAAAATCACTGCCATCTTCAAGTTTCTCATGTAGCTGAAGCCGCCCTATTTTGTCCACCTGGGTAGTAAACAAGAAGTTTTAACCTCTACACTATTGTTGCTACACTTCGAAGAAAAATCTTATGGATTTTATCATTAGATGTCTCAGATACCTCCACAAGGTAGAGTGTGCTTGGGTCATTCGGCGCCACCACTACTGTTGTAATTGGCAAAGATTCTCTACGAAACACAGAAGTAGTTATACAAAAGTAAATAAGAATCAATAATTCCATATGCTCTTCTAATATAAGTATTAAGTTGATCACACCCAATCAAATGAAATATTCGTAAAGGACAAACCGTGCCACAAAACTGCAAGTGACCTTTGCGTAGGGCTTACTGGACCTTACCTGAAGTCACCATTATATTCACCAAATTAGTCAACAATCATTTTACCGCTCGTTAATGTCTCTTACAACTTGACTGCATCCAAATATGTACCAAATTTGCAATATCAATGGCCAAAACAACTGTTTGAGGCTGTTGACAAATCATAGCCACAAGTGATTGATTCAGCTGAATCTCTAGACAACAAGCCTAACGTTGATTTAACTTACCGAAGAAAAATTATAGAAAACTCCAAGACTTGTATAAAATCTCAGTTAATTTGAACTCATACCTCATACTCTGAGGCAACAACGTCCCAGTCACCAATTTGCATGACCGCACCATCATTTCTGCCAGCGTAGAAACCCGTAGGTGTCGGAGCCAAGCACAAGATGTGTCCAGTACCAAGAAATTTCTGTGATTCCATTTGCCAACCAGCAACATCTTCAAAATTCATTACTAACATAGATGACGTCCAACAATCCACTCAATAATAAAAGCATCCTCGTAATCTTCAATCAGAAAGATTGTTGTCAAAGATAGATACATAACAAAGCATATTATTACTAAGTAGGAGAACATACATATTTGATTTCGCCACCTCTAACAATGAAGATCACTTTGTTTTCAGTTGCAATGGCGACGCTATGATCGACAAGCCAAACATGATCTGTTAATCTACACTTGACTCCTGTCCCAGGCTTTTGCACTACGATTCCTGTCTCAGGACCTTGTTCCATGACACCTGTGCCAGGCTCTTCAAGACCTACAATCTCATCATAATTCTCCCCCAAGTCTTCAACTAAACTCCAGATTTTGAAGGCACCAGGACCTGCGTGGAATGATCTGGACAGTCCTTAGATCGGAATCGTGGCAGTAGAAGAGAGTTCTTATTTAACGCAAACGAGATCATGTTTAAGGGTATTAAAATTACCACTGACAGAGAAGATATCATTGCTCCCCGAACTCACACAAATTCGATTCACATAATGAGGATAGTGCATAATGAATCTTGGCTGTTTCCTCCACCAGTCCAACACAACAATCAATACAATCAATGATGTTTTAGCAAGAACTTTTCAGCATTAATGGAAACTAAAGATAAAGAAACTGAATAGATGACAAGCAGGAAGGCATTTGCCAAATGGGGTCAAACCTTTGGTAAATCCGTATCCCAACAGTAAAGTGTAGCACTAGATTCAGTGCTACACAACAATACAATCTCCTACTCGTCCTTTGGAATGCCAACATTGTCAATCTCTGTCGAAAAAAAACAACCCATCACCTCCATAATACAATACATGAATCTAATACAGCAGAAACATCATGCTCAACTGATGAGAGCATTTCGGACATGAGTATGGAGAGCTTTCAGTTCAAATTGGGGCACATGTCAGCTGAAAGCTATAGTGATGAATGGGTCGAAAATGGAAGAAATGAGTTAAAACTATGGCAAGGATGAAGTACCTGTGTCATCTTGTGTAGTATATTTTTTAAAGAGTGAAGGTTCTTTAACCATGCTGTAGATAGAAGCCTGTAAATCCACATGCGATATGTTTGCAAGCTATTTTGTGAAAAGGAAACTCACTTCAGGTAAGGAGAAGAATTGTACAATACTATTGATTAGGTTCAATAAACAAGGTTCAAAACCTTGAGTTCCCACAGAGATGTAAATTGAAATAACTTAAAACGATTGGGAGATGGCTTACAGTACTTGGAGCGCCTTTGTGTTTCTCGCACACAACCATGAGGTGCCCTGATTCTGACACTGCAATACAACTAATTCTCTGAACACAAAAAGGAACTCAAGTTTGTTTCAGAGGATTTAAGATTGGAGAATAAATATATGATCTAATAAACAAATGCCAGCAATTTCTATAGTAGTGAATGGATGCAATTTACTCGCAAAAACAAAAGATTTGACAAATGTGTTCAACAACAGTAGAACATTTGTCTTCAAACGTTACACCCCCCAGGTTTAATATCTGCCATTAATATCTACAAAGCATGTGATACCTCAGTGGAAGCTTGAGCAGGTAGCACTGGCACCGAACAATGATCACTGAAAGCAATTACAATTCCTACATTACTTTGCTTGTGGTGATGAATGCGGAATATTACAAAAGAAACCAACTTGCAAATATAAAAAAGAAACAAAAGTAAAAAAAGAAAGTGAGAAGGAAGCAATCGTGAGCACATAACAAATCAACGTAAGAGATAGGAAGGAGGAAATGAGTGATTTGACAAAACTTGGTGAGAAGGTGATGTAAAACTTCAATCAGATGAAGTGATCAAAAACTGTTCTATCATTAAGGCAGTGACCCTATTGCTCCAAAACATCCTCCAGACGAGACGATAATCATCACTAACATACAGCTCCTAAAATCACGTCGTGTTGCTCTCAATACTTCTGAGTGGAAATTTACTGTTCCAAAATCACTGACAAACTATAGTTTATCACAGAATACAAAACAACGAATAAGAAGCACACGATATACATAACATAGAGCAACTCAAGATGATAGAACCTGTGCTTATAAAGTCCGCAGCCAATTGGAAAAACTACGGTCTGGCTGTTTAAACAAGCAATCTGGGCGTTTCGCAATCGGATGCCAGAAAATCCAAACGTATGTCTACAACACATAATTGCAAGAAAATGAAGGTCATCATCTCTCAACTTTTCTAAATTGTACAAAAACTTATGATGTTGACTTCAAGAATGTAATGTCTTCAAAGATTGTCTGCAAATGATCAAATCTATTGAGAACATAAGTAGCACAGCTTGAGGCACAGAATCTACTATGCAAAAGGTAAGTGCCAATTGGGCCTCTGTGCTGAAATCCATGAAACCTCAAACTCGCTACTACAGTCAGTTTCATCCCATGGCCTCAAATTCTTAGGAATCCTAACAAGGTGATGCTTTACATGACAACAAAATTTGGATTTAAGATCTGGACTTGCAATACAATTCAATACCCGAATCAATGTAGATAGCAGTCATTCTAGATAGCAATACACTCGCTTGTGGAACTAGAGTATTACTACAAAATGAAAAATGTGTAACGAGAGTCCATACACTGGTGGAAATTGGTACAAAGCAGGCTCCCATGTGTGCTTCTCCTTTGCTCTTGCTTCAACCTTGCGCCGTGTTCTTGGAGCCATGATTGAGTAAGTATTTACTTCACATTTCTGTTCACAAGGAGAACTCCTCAAAGCAAAATTACCACCTGATCTTGATTCATTGAAGAAACCACACGGAGTCTACTGCAATAAATTTCAAAAACGACGCACAATTATTTGAATTGTTTGAAGAGAATGGCAACGAAATCAAACGGTATAAATCCTCTAACGGCATCGAGAGCTCGAGGTCATTGCCAGCCTTGCGAGTGATTTTTTTCCCAAAATACTACGGTGTCGCTTCAAGTTGCAATTTCAGTAGAAGCAGCGGAAGTAACTGAACCCTCGTATAAGAAAAATATGCTTTCAACAGTCGTTGAACCAGGAAGTAGACACCACAAGTTACAATATTGCAATAAAGATTTCAATTCAGTTAATATAGTCAGGCTTGAGGTAACGAAAGGGGTGAGTCCTTTCAAGCCAAGCGGTTGGCGTGCTTGATCAAGGTCTTTTGAGAACATAACTTAATAACAGCCCTATGTATACTAGCTGACATCACGATCGGCCGGTCTGATCATGACAGATTCAGGAACTCATGAAACTTGGGTAAGAAGAGGAACGGTATAACTCCAACGGAATTAAGAACCACCTGAAGAATGAAGGCACATATGAGAGAAGAGAAAGGGATACAAGTGCACCACACGGTAAAGATCAAGTTTGGCACTGAGGCTATATTAATTAAATGCGGCTCAAGCCACATCCATACCCACCAAAATCTGGGCTAAGTAACGGCGACTACCGTTGCATGAATTTAGTTCGAACATGTAAGACCCATTTCTGTCTAACACGCAAAAAAGCTGCGCATCATCCTGCTGGGAATAATAGAGTAAAATATTCAGGAAAAAAATAGCAATACCATTGTCGAGAAAAAAAACTCTATGACCTCTGAACTTACGTAATTACGTCTTACGCTTATCTGTAAGTATAAAAATTCATCCGCAGCAAAACAGAAGTATGGTTTGGCCACTACTTCGGAATTGAGTGTTCTCCTTGCATTATGCAGGAAGATTGGCTTTACCAAGGCATAGCTTCCGAGCCAACCGCACTTTTTGAAACGCCTCCTGACCCTGCATAAACATCAAGTAGTAATTCCGTTATCATAGTTGTGACAAACACCAAAATCTACTATCAAATATTACGTTGTAATATGTTCTGATTGGATAAGACGGCTTACTTGTTTACGGTAGCGTTTGGCTATGGCCGGACTTGTACTAGATTCGTCGGCTCGTTCCATGTACATTTCTCCAAGACAGAAGTAGAAATTGGCCAGTTCAAGAGAGTAGCCAGGAACAACCTTCTCCAAGGACGTAATTATATTGCGACAAACTCGAGCAGCTTCACCAGTATCTCCAAGCGCTCGGCAACAATTCATTAATGGTGTCAATGTATCGAATAGAAAGACATGTAATGGATGCTGCAGAATCACAGTCATACTTTTAGGGCCACACATTTGGACAAAAGAACTGCGAAAAACACCTGTGATTTTCGCCAACTATGTGCACAATTGCGGGACAGAGGGAAACGAAAAAAAACTCAAGTAAATGTTAAACTTAGATATCGCAGTTTGAGCTAACCAATTTTCCAGCGAAATCTGAGAGGAAACGCTCAAGAAGGATGCGCGTATCCTTAAACTTCCGTTCCCGATAAACCCCCATGGCAGCTGCAAGTCTGTTTTCAGCTTCAACCTCCACCTCCCATGGCTTGTCCAGCCCTGATACGTTCTTCCCAGGAAACGGAGTAGCCGACACCGGGTTAGTTACCCGAGAACAAACGTCACATTCCCAAGATGAAGCACCCTCGTCGCGCTTGTAATTTCGACCAGATAGAGAAACTGACTTTACTTGCACTCCATTGCAACCTTTGACCGAGCACATAGCAGCCTGAATTTCACGAGGTAAGGAAACGATGCCAATGTCAGGTGTTGAGAAAAAAAATAACCAACTACTCCAGTAGTCAATTCAAGACTGGGTACTTACACGGACCCTGCCTGGTACGAAAGGACAAAAAATCAACGAGTCATTTATAAACAAGTTAAGAAAAGAGTTGTGATTTGTGACCTTGTGATAAGTTGAGAGTCGAGAGAACAAGGCAATGTAATATTTTCAGGCAATCCAATACCACTATATGGTATAAGAATTTCAATTTTATTATTGCAATGGCTTGTAAGACGAAGTAAATAATTCACAAACCTTATAGACTCACATTATATCAATGACCACAATTATAGTTCAACACAAATGAACAGAGGAATTGGACCAAACCTCCAAAAAACGGTCAACGGACGATTTGAGGGGTTCTGAGCACCGCATGCAATTGCAATCAAAGTGTTTGGTGTCAAGCAGGGTTTGCTTGCGCACTCCACGCGGCTCATAGAGATTGATGTATGACACACATAACTGCCAAGCCGAATGGTAAAAATGAATACACAACTTGAACCCTTGTACAAAATCAAAATAAAATAAAATAAACTTGTGTCCAAAATCAGACGATTTAGAACTACTCCTGGAAGTAAATTGAAACAGGAGAAAGTGCTAACCTCTGTATCCTTATGTACGTCTCGAGTTGCTCTTACGGTCATCACTCGTCCTTCAGATGCAAAGCAACAATTTGGCCTACAATCAAAGAAAAGCCAAGGGTTCACAATGTTGAAGCAACTATTATGAGCTAAACATAATTCAAAATAGATTGATATAAGAGATTCTGTGGAAGCATAAAATCGTTCACTAACTGGTAGATTTCAATCAAGATGAGTGAGAACTCTGTGTCCACACTGTCATAAGTTTAACTCTGGTCTGAAAGGCCGGCGTGAATGAAGCACCTGTTGGGTCACACTGCCATAATAAGATATTGCGCATTTATTAAAGAAAAGCCGGTGAAAGAAGCCAATAATACCAGCAAGAATGATTGAGCATGGAGACAAATGGGAACATTCCAAGAGCCACATCCGCGTTGTGGGTACCCTGTAATCCCATGCCATGTGCATTCGTGTTCACCAACAACGCCAAGGTCTCCAATTCCTCTGGCGAAAATCCCAGGTTTAAGACATCATTGATAAATACAAAATTTACTCCTGAAACCTTAGAATTCGAGCATGATTAAATCCAAAAGCTAGATATGTCGAGTAATACTGCATTCAAAAACAAGTTGATGACGGGTAGACACCTCTTTTAAAATGAGGTTGAACAACCAAAAATGCAGCAAGTCTCTTATCAAAGACACTAAATAGATAGAAGAAGATCAATACACTTTTTTTATAACTTCGCTAAATATTATAAGTACTGAGACCTCTGACTGATTCAAAACTATATAAAGCGAAAAATCTTTGCTGCCTAATGCTGATTTTTTTTAAACGGTAGTATACAAATGAAAATTTTTAGTTTCTACATTTAACTTGCCAATATTTACTAAGAGGAAAGATACATTCGTATTAAAAAGCATTTAGTATGAAAAATGAACGCACGTAATGGCCAGTGTAGACCCACTACACTGATTTATTCATTTAGTGCTTGTGACACTAAATTACCCAAATCACACTTTGTGATATAATAAATTAGTGCCAGCAGAAATATTACTGTATCACACTAATTTCCACAACACAGAATTTTGGCAGTTACATTAAGATTACGCCCCCACTATAGGATAAATCAGTGTAGTTACAGCATTCAATGTATTCAGGAGTCACCAAGTAGCAAAGCTCAAAACAAGCATAGACGGATCTGACAGACTGCAACAAGAGGCACGCAGCTCACCTAAGCTCGACAATTGCGAGTCAGTGCTTGAGGCATTGTCGGTAACCTGATTATACAAAACCCAATTGGACAAAAGAAGACTACACCCCTTCCGCACCGAAGTTTTCCATGCACTGGCAGCCTTATCATCATGGGTTTGTAAGCCGAGGGCATCCTGAGTAGAAAACTCAACTTTGTCAGAACCTCATATTTATCACAACTACATTTGCGTAAAGCTGCAATTCGGCAGCCCCATTGTTCCAGAGCCACATCATATTAATGTTTCCATATCCCCCTATAGCTCCGCAAATTGTTCAGTAGGGATCACTAACACTTTAAAGACGACAATTGTAGAGCGGTCTTAAGGATGTTTCAACAAGAGATTCAACATCACATTTATAGATTCACCCTTCAACCCAATGGAGCCCTCTACAAAGGAGCAATTTATCATCTGAAAGTGTAAGACGAGTGCGTGCTGTGTGATGATCCACAAATACAGCATCGATTCCGAGGGAAAGAGTATGAAGCGAAATATACATCCATAAGCGTAGAATGGCTTTTGTGAGAATGTCGAGGTTGAGCTATGAAGCCTACATCTCACCAAGACCACCAAAGGCGGTGCCTCACAGCAATTTGCTGCGAAAAACATTTGATAATTGGAACAGATTGTGAAGGTTAATAAGTGTATAAAGTGCTTTTGAAAGTGTCAGCACTGGTTAAAGCCTTCTCTTATAGTTGAGTCTCCAACATCAAAGCATCATAGCAAGATGCTTGGGCATAACTTCAAATAATACCAACATGATCGAACAAATGCAAGCCAGCATGGAGAACGATCTTATTACCTGAATCGTTGAACGAATCACTCCATCTTCAAGTATTCCAACGCCCCGAACATTGCTCTGCAATTGCCGGTTCAATGTAAGAGCAATTACGAACCGTAAGAGATCCTCATCACAATCGGACAGCTTAGCCACTTCATTGACCTTCTGTAAGAACTTGCACCATGGTCTGTGACGAGGCATAGCCGACGCTTCACAAGCCTGAAAACAAATAGAGAGCTTTGTTAGTCAGTGGAACAAGAATGCAAACAGTTACGTGCTTCATAGGGAATACCCGCCACTACACAGGCTACTAGCAACATCACTTGAAAACCCTGGAACACATGCAATAGAAAGTTATGGAACAATTTTGATTTCCTCGAGAAGAAAACTACGGAAGACGGTTTCTTCCAAAGCAGAGTCCTATCATGCTTACACTCCCGGAACACGTTAGTCCAAAAGGAACAAGAATAGGTAAGACAGAGCACATTGTATGGTGGGCAGTGGGAGTACGAACCTGGCAGTAAATGACATATTTGCAACCAGGACACTCCACCGAGCTAGCATTCTGGTGCAAGTCTCGACAGCACTCGTGACAAACTGTGCTTCGGTCTTGGGAGCGGGGAATAAAAGCCACCGCCTGTTCAACCACCACCACCTCGCCTGCTTTGATGTCCCTGTCAACGCCAGGGAGAGATAGAATGTGGAATAAGGACTCCACTGACAAATCATGATAAACCACTAATCTTGAGCCAGTGGGGACAGATATAGAGATTACTACCATCTCGATTTCAAGTCACTAGAAACTTCTAAACTGAGAGTGAAAATTCTCTATTCGAAAAGAAAATGATACCTTCAGAGCGCGATAACACTAACTAGCTAAAAACGTTCGGATACATTCGAAGAAAATACAAGATACTCTCCGAAAGATATAGTAATAACATGGCTAAGCAAAACCTTTACGAACAATATAGACAAGGAATCCCAGCTCCGACACATCCACTCACCTCGTAGCAATAGCACAGCGCCCTCGACGAGGACGCAGAACTGCCTTCCATGGAAACAAACTCTCCACTAGCTCCTGCGAAGGCAACAGTTGGAAAGGCTCTCTAGTACAATCTGGTGGATGAGAATTCGCTTTCTTCTTCTTCTTCCTCTTACTTTTAGAAGCCGTCACCCCTAACTTTTCCTCAACCTCCGCCACCCTTGCCCCGTCCTCATTCCTTTCCATCTTCCCTTCCTCATCACAAAAATCCTTCAACTCTAACGCTTCCAATCCTGTAGCCGCCGCATCTACCTCCATAGCTAGAATCCGTCACCACACACACCAGGCACCTCTCGTAACCTGCATAAACATGACTGGCATCAGTAACTAATTCAACACTGACAACAGTCTCATCACCTAGAATCTGAACCAAAAAAATTACTGTAAAACCTACGGGTTTGGGAATCTTTCCGCATGATTATATCACAAAACGTCTCTCAGGCACAAAGAAAAACGCAGGATTCTCCAAACCTACACCTCTTAAAAAATTCGGAAACTTCGTGGATCCAAAACTTGGCGGACATAAACAACAAATACAAAAACCTTCGCTGCATCTACAATACACCTAATTTCATGGATCCGCAATACCTGAAATAGACACCGTCACCCCAATCTCACCGGCCGTCTTTCGAAACCTGCACATCCATGACTCGTGTCAGTCCACTCAACACTCGATTCTCACCAACGAGAATCTGAACACAAAATTTCAAATGTAGTACCTAGGCAACTAGCGCTACATCTTTCAGCACCTGCGAAATCATATGATCTCTCTCGCTAAAAGGCGAGCTAGCACAGAGAAATGCAGAATTCTCAAACCTAATACATCGGATTTCGAGAAGCTCTGGGATTATTCAAGGAAACTAATTCGAAATTTCACCTAGTCTAATCGCTTCACCGTACCTTCGGATCAATGGACAACAACATGCTACTAGAAATTCTTCACGAGCCGCACTCGATTCAAGCAAGGGCGTGACTTCAGTGTCCTGAGAACCATGACTGTCCTGGTGAGGTGTGAAAAGAGTTCTAGTGATTGGGCTATTTTGGATTATCTATGTACGTAGTAGATAGAAGGTCTAGAACCTAAAATCGCTTTAGAAGTCAGCATGCAAGTAGCCTTTTGACAATGCCAAGCTGCATTCATCCAATGGCTAGATGACAGAAGCAGGTGGCAGGTTAGGGTTCTCCAGTGATCTAGACCGTCCATGTTGAGATCTTGGATCAAGGGCCGGATGCGTCCAAGGTGGCTTGTGAAGTCTAGAAGCCGAGAGAGTCTGGGGGCGACCAGTCCTTTGGGGGCTAAATGTCAACGAATATTTTGAACACATAATAAGCTTGTGTTAGAGGCGAAAATCAATTATTGAGTCACATTTAGTAATAATTATGATAAAAATATGTTGTAAATTGTGGTTTTTTTTTATTTTATCAAAATATCAGAAATATAATGCAACATTAGAATTAATCATAAAGGAACCCCCACTTTGAAACAAGGGTGTTTAAGGAAGGTATAACTAAGAATAATACAAAAAAAAACACCAAACTCCATCGGATCTTAGATTTGGTGCTTCAAGGAATTTCATCCCATGTTTTTTCCAAAGTCTGGCTCTTGGTCTTGCATTGAACACTTTATGATTCACTCTATTCATTAGGACTAGTGTGTCTTGTGTTGTTGCCATAGTATAAATAAAGTAAAAGTAAAAATAATTTTTTAATTCATAAAACCTTCAAAATTCAATATCTTTTCTTTGGTGACATGGAACACTATGGAACAAAGCCCACGCATTCTCTTTGGAAAGAGCTTTTTGACAATACCAAGAACACATTTAGGAGATGCATGGTTTCGGAGATTTTACTGTAACAAACAAAACAAACAACCCATTGATTTAATGTATGGATGATTTAAATCTATGAATACCAATTTCACATCATCCGATGTGCATTTTAAGAAAAGAGAAACATTTGTTTGAATAGATGTAATTTCTAACTTCTTCACGGAGATTGATATGAAGTTGAAAGCTATAATCACCTCATAAAAAGCTTTAATTAGTATCATACAAAAGCAAGGAAGCAATGCCAATATAGTGAAGGCAAAGGGCATAAAGAAAGTTTGGCTCAAGAGTTCCTCAATTGCCAAGTCCACATTCAATATAGGATGTGCCATCATCTCTAATAACTGAGAAGCTCCTAGCAACCGTTGCCAAATACTTAGTTAAAATCATCTATTCTTTAGATTGCAAGCATTGTCCTAGTCTAATTAAGAAAACTTTAGGAGAATAGCCTTCTGCTTCAAGAAAAGATGTAATAAGGTAGTGCCTCAACAACCTCTTTGAATGGAAAGTATTCAAATAGAGGTAAATCTTGCCACACTTCCAACAAATGATGGAAGTAATTTGTTATCTAATTTTTATTTTTATTCTTAAATATGACTATTTTGAAAATTGGCATTATCTTCCTAGATTTGGGTAAAGATCCCCTTCAATTGGTTCTAAATAGATTTTGCTTCTTCCTCCAACTTCTTATTGTCAAAGGTTTCTTTTGCAAATTGTTCTAGGCAAGTGGGTGGATGGGGAATAAAGGCAGGTAGCCCACCTTTCTCACATTTCTTCCTCATATTTACTCCTCACCTTCTCTTCAATTTCATTGAATATTGACAAAAGCTTTTAATAGCAAAAAATATAAGTGTCTGCTTCCAAAAATCATAAACCATAAAAGATTGAACTTTGTTGAACCTCAAAGCATGCACCTAGCCTTTAGTAAGGTTCAAAGCAATGAACTATGTAACAATAGGAAATCAAACCAAGACCTAACAAACCAAGACCTAACAATGTGAAAGTGCAATCATAAAGCCAAATAATTGGTTAGCAAGTGCCTTAAAACAATTATATCATTCTCTCTTCCAAACCTAATAGCGTCATTAGTCACATAACTTGCATGTCCATCCAATATTATTAAGAAATGCTTGTCCTTCTTTGACATTCTACCTTGAAAATTGATTTTGAAATTACCTAACCATTCTAGGAAGATCTCAAAAGTCATGTAACCATTTTCTTAGAATGTCATTGCTACAATTGCTTCACAATTTCTAAAATAATCAATTTGGGGCTAATATTTCTTTTGAAGGTGTACTCATCTTTCATCTTCATTCCATATGTAACTAGGGTGGTAGTCTTGGATACTATAAACTTGTTGTAGAAGGTTGTAAGAAGTTGATGTTGTTTTCCTTATAAACCCTAAAGCTCTTTAAACTTCCAATCCATCTACACACCTTGAGCATTTTTCTAGATGCTTTTGTTTAAAGAAAGCTCACTATTTATCACTAGGAATTTTTTCTTAAAGTGATGTTTTCTTGGAGGACTTTCCAAGATACCTTCCATAGGATTCTTTCAAGGGATGCTTTTGCATATTTAGAGTAACACATAAGGCTACTTGTTGCATTATATTGAAAAGCACCAATAGACAACTACCAATTCTTTTACTTTTATTAGGAGGTTTCATAGCCTACCATTTTGGAAAGTGTTTTACATTTCTTCCAATTTTGAATGCTTGAAGGTGTTATTCCATAATACTCTCTAGCTTACCTTATTGACATCTTTTTAGTTGCAATTGCTTCAAGTGCTAATTGCATGCCACTTTCTAACCATTGACCCTTTTTCTTGTTTGTCTTCTTCTTGAATATTGTAGGCTCAAGTCTTGGATTACTTTCAAGCTCTACTATGTAAGGTAAAACAACCTATCTTAGTCAAAATTGCGAGTTTGCCCTTATGCCATGGCTAAAATTTTCAAATTTCTTCCCCATATACAAACAAATGTGAAAAATAGCAACAACACTTGAACATTAGAGGATTTTTGAGGTCAAAACAAGACTATGAGCTCTCCATCCCCAAAACATTATGAATGGAGCCAAAAATGCAGTTTGATGTGGCCAAAAGAGTGCAACGTCATTTCTCCCCCAAAATAATTTAAATTTCAAATTTTTTTTGCATTTTAAGAACTAATTTTTTCTTAGAGTTTTTTTTCTTATAGCCGGCCATACCTTTCAGTATGGAAGAACAATGACAGGAAGAGGACCAAACAGGCCTATTATTGCCCTCAAATCTCTCCTAATGATTATATTTTTTCAATAGAGTATGAATTTGCTATAATTTTTTGAAGTGTTTTGCCCAAAACAATCTATAGGCTACTCCCAAAGCAACAAAATTTGTATCCATAATGCTCACCTTCTTTACATACAATAGTCAAAATATTTTCTAATTTGGAGGGCCTTAAAAAAGTCATTTTCTTCAATGATTTACATTGAAAATGCTAGGTGTTCCTTTTGGGGTCACTAATCACCCCAATAGTGTGAAGTGAGACATTGATGGTGGCCCAAAATTTCATAAATTAATAATAATCGTCATTGGATCATCTCTTAGGTGTCCGTCATAGGTCATTTGACTATGATGGGTTGTTTTACCTTAACCAATGTTTTTTTTTTGCCATTGGTTCACTACTTAGCCTCATGGATGCATTTACATTAGTATGTAAATGTTACCATTTTCTCTTAGCAAGAAGCTTCATCTAAAGTACATGATGCAACCATTTTAGTCTACAAAAGAAGAGGCATTAGATTGAAAGGTTTAGGATAAAGGTTATGAATGTTGAAGTTCAGTTGTAAAAATTTGAAAGTTATGACAAATGACATGAAAATACCTTGTTCGTACATTAAAAAAAACTCTACATCAATATATGTGCAAACTCCTTCATAACTTAATTTGTAGTGTTTCTCTCCTTGAAGAGCACATGCGCCTTTGTCTAAAGCTTTTGATGTTGGAAATGGTTCTTATACATATTGAATAAGGCTTTCATTGAATGTTTCATCCATTTCAATTAAAAAATCATTCAATTTTGCATCTCCAATATAAATTCAATTTCCATCCAAATATATCATCTATAGTTATAAAATTTCATCCATATATGTAAGAGCATTAGATGTTTTTTGGGAGGTTTGGAAAGCCATTTGGGCCTATTCCCTAAGTTGTTCAAGAATGGCCGGTGTCAGAATTTTTTTTTAAATTTTTTTAAAAAAAAATTTGAAAATATAAAAATAAAAAAGTGACATAGTAGTCGTTGGGCCACATCACATAGCTGCTGCAAGGTATTAGAAACCCAACTAAGTGCAAGGGAACTCACAATCCTCTTGGGGCTAAAATCTCATCTAATGATTCATCCAAATTCATTTCCATTAGTATCAATGTTCCCAAATTTCAAAAATTGTATAGTTTTTATGCAATGGGTGTCTAGTTTTATGCAAAGTATGATGATTGACCCATGATGTACCTTAGTGGGTGTCCAATTCTATGCCATGTATAATAAATGGCGTGTCTACCTATTGGATCATAGTTGTAGGGTATTTTTTTAATCTTTTTGTTTACCAATTCAATGAATCTATGTAGAATTGTTAATTAAGCTCCTTTTATAGGGCCAAAGAGAATTGAATCCCTCATTGACCTAATCTAGGATAAATGTAAAAGAAGACCCCTATTTTGTACCCTCTCACAGTATTTTCTACACCTCTTGCTACCAAGCCACAAGGGCAATTTGAGCCTAGAGAAGTCTAAATTACATTCACTAAGCCTTGTTGGAAATTTTGAAGGGATAGTTTAAAATATTACCAAGCCATTGATCATGTAGATGGCTGAGATGCCAAGATAGCATGACATCAAAAAATGGGAATAGAGTAGTGGCTAGTACTTTCTAGGTTTGAAGATGCCACTAGAACTCGAACAAACCAAGTAATTTTAGATAGATTTGAGTAGGTTAACTTATGAGTTTTCTTCTATGTTTTCTAAGTTCAAAGACTATACATTTTCTCCAAATTGCTCTTTTTTCTCTTCTAAAGTTTTAATATATTTTTGTCACTAATTTTCATTCTTTACTCTAGGATTTTAATATGTTCTGGTTAATAAATTGCCAAATTCCCACTTCTCTCTCATTGTCAAATACTACAACCAAGGTTATTACTTAGGGTCATAGACGGAATGAACAAATAGTCTGGACAATTTATAGGATTTAGAATTTAGAGCTTCAAATTTGACTATGATTCAAGGTAAATTAAAGGAAACTACTATATATGATTTAAGATAAATTACTATGATTCAGAGTAAATCAAGTATTATTAAGATATGTCCATGTTGGATTTTTTAACCTTTTTTAGAAAGTCAGCTACATGTCGACTACATTAGATGCGCAAGACTTCTATGGGACGGGCGATTTGGACAAATCAGACAAATGAGCAGGCAATTACTCCATTCAATGTGACAATTATGGTTGCAGCAAAGCCAATAAACTATAAGAAACCTATATTTTAGGTGATACATTTTAGGTGACATCCTATATAATAACCTGTATTTTTATGTCAACATTAACGTCCACCATAACATCAAAATGTTATGACAGACATTATTGTTGACATAAAAATACAAGTTGTTATATAGGATGTCACTTAAAATCCATCTCCTAAAACATAAGTTTTTTTATAGTATTGAGCAAATTAGGTCTATAGATTTCAACTCAAAGCACAATCACATGAATTGTGCCCTAAATTCTAAATCCAAATTATTATAAAATGGACTACCCACAAAAGGGACAATTAGCAAACAATTCAAGAGAATTTATTTACCTTAGCTTCTCTTGTTGAAGTATGGACTCCCGCAAGCACTTCACAATGAATCTTGGTGTTAAGAAGACTATTGTGACTTCTATGAAGAAGCATAAGTGCTTAAGATTTGCCCGTGACCAGACCATTGGTTTTGTACAGGAAATGAGTACACCAGAAATCAGAAGTTTAGTTTTTGGAAAGCCAAATTCTAGAGTGCGGTTGCTAAGAGCAGATGTAAATGATCTCATCGAATCTCCCGGGTCTGTGATTGCCGAAGTCGAAGATGATCTCAACGATTGAACGACAATCCACTAGCATCTTTACACCGCTTAAAGTCGACTGTCTCATAGTTAAAAGATCAACTACGAGATCAAATTGATGAGAGCAGAGATCAGATTGCGAAACTGAAAGCAGATTTGAAAGTGGAACATATTGAGGTGGCGATGATTGTTGATGAGGGCTTTTCTGTGAGCTCAAGGGCGTTCACGGATTTTGTTGTGAACTCATTTTATGTCTGAGACTAAATAAAAAAGACTATGAATTTTCTACAAAAATTGACTTAAAATATTTTATTTTAGGTGCATTCTTTTTTGATATTTTATTGTTTGATTGTTCTAAGATTTTTAGATTTATAGGAGTTACCAACTTTGAAGAATTAGCTAAGATTTTTTCTAGATATAAAATCACTTTATTTGGTGTTCAATCTAGTGGTATCTTCATGGAGATTCTATTTATTGCCATAGGTTTTTTTTATTTAAGATCACAATAGTTCTTTTTCATATGTGGGTACTTGATATATATGAGGATTCACCTACTTTGGTTACATCATTCTTTCTTGTTGCATCTAAAATATCTATTCTTGCCAATATGGTACATTTTTTATTTATAGTTTTTATGATCCAACATAGCAACAACTATTCTTTTTTTTGCAACATTGCTTAGACTATGATTTTAGGAGCATTGCCTACAATGGCTCAAAACAAAGTCAAAAGACTTTTCACTTATAGTTCTATTGGACATGTAGGCTATCATTTTATCAGTTTTTCATGTGGAACCATAGAAAGGATTTGATTGCTTCCAATTGGTATTTTTATTTACATTTTAATGACCATCAATATATTTGCCAAAGTTTTAGCATTATGTCAATATTACATTGAATCTATCTTTACTTTCTTAAATAAAACAAGAATTCAAGATCTTATTTAGCGAAAGGTGGATTATAGTATTGTTTAAAGGATTGGAATTTGTTTGCAGTTATGGTAAGTCTTGTATTTATGTGACAATTTAGATGAGACTCATTTGCTCCATATAATACTATTAATGTATTGTCTGATGGTAAATTTGCAACTCTTATAAAAATGGATGATTGATAATTTAATAATCTTCATAAAAATAATTCAAAAGATCATGTAATTTTGATTCAATGGGACCAAATTTTGGTTGACATCCATCTTCTTCTAGAAATCGGCTTGTTTGGACAATGCTTGCTTTTATATTTGCAATCACATGGACAATCTTGTATGAAACCACTCTCTTAAAATACTATAATTGATACCTATATTATACATATTGATATAAGAAATCGTGACATCTTATCAAACTTTTAACATTGATTTTTTAAATGAGATTTCAGCCTCCTAGAGGGCTATGAGTTTTCCTACATTCAACTAGGTTCTCACTGCCCCATTGTAGCTACATGATGTGGCACTACGATTGCCATGTCACTTCTTTTTTTTCTTTTTTCAAGTTTAAAAAAAAAATTCAACTTTTTTTTTTGCATTTTAAAATTAAAATTTTTTTTTACAACAGTTGTTCCCAGACTGCTTACGGAATTGTGCCACAATAGGCCCAAACAAACCTCCAAGCCTCCCAAAAAACATCTAATGCTCTACAAACTCTTTAAAGGCAATTGTATAGAAGGAAAATCCTAAAATCCTAAAAGAAAGAGTTTAGTAAAAAATACATCATAGGTATTGATCATGTGAGTTTAGTTGGATTAGATAGCATAGCAATGATAGGTACCACTTTTTATGTAAACTAGTTTTATTTTTATTTTTATGCAATGCCAAAGTGGTGATATAAAATGTTATAGTGGTACTCTAAATTTCAACATTCATCCATAGATTGGATAGAGAAGATCACATTAACCCGTATTACATATCCATAATTATATTTTCATCTATAAATGGCAATTTCATCCAAGATTTTTTTTAATTTGAAGTTTTCTAGCAAAAAAATTCATGGTTTGTTGTTATTTTTTAGCTAAATTATTTTTTTTGGTACAATGTGGTACAAAAAAAACCCTCCAAAAAAGCCTTAGTAAAAAGCATTGAACTATAGTAGCCAACCTTGAAATGGGTTGCAAAGCTCCAAATGTATGTGGCAAATATCAATAATAGATCCAATACACCCTAAACCTAGGGATGTCACTTCTTTAAAATTTTGATATTGACAACTATTGCAACTTTACAATGTATAGTATAATGACACTTTGTGTCATTGTACACTGAGATTTTAAAATTTATGATTTTAAAATTTTCATTTGGAACCCCCCTTCCCTCCCTTGTAATTTTTAGAAACCAATATAGTGACAATTAATATGGGACAATTCCTCCCATATCCAATATTGTATTCGATACCAGTACTATATATATATCCGATACCGGTATTCAATATTCATCCCATATCTGTATCCAGTTTTGTATATGTATCCAGTATTCATTTCATATTTTGTATTTGAATAGTTCACATTAAATCTCACAAGATCAATGGCTTGTGATTTTTTGAGAAATCAATGGCAATTTTGAAGGTAAGCATTTTTAAAATAAAAAAATCAACGATTTGTAAATTTTTTGAGAGAGGGGGGTCAACTAATGCAAACAAGGGTGGTATGCCTCTTTTCAGTGGATAGTCACTTCTTTGTAATTTAGAAAACCATATGCCTTGACTAGATACTTTCAAAGATAATTGCATGTCATTAAAATATTTTTAGAATTTTGAAGGATATTTTAAACTTAATATATTAATTGAATATACAATATATTAGATGTATGCCTTTACAAAGCATTTTTTGGATACAATATAAATAATCATAATTTTTCAAATTCTTTACCTAAAAGCAACCTTATGCTCTAATGAACAAAGCTTGGCAATACATCTTAAACAAAAATTTGTACGGATGATTTCAGAAAGGGGGTACAATATTTAGGTGGAGTAATATTTTATGGATTTGTTACAATATGATTGTAGCCCTTAACAAGGTTTTGTTTCCTAAAAGATGGGCCTATAACCATAGATATAGACCTCCCAATCCTATATTTTGTTTGTTGCCATTTTGCAACAATATATGAATGAATTATTTTATATTTATTTCTAAAAGATAAAATCTCATGTCTTCTATAAGTCCTAAAAATTTCATACTTTTTGGTGAAATTTTGGAATTACTGTGAATTCCTAAGAGAAAAAGTATAGAAAATTCATGTCAAATACAAAACATGCTAAAAAAATTTGAATTTTTTACACTTTGAAGTGTAAACATCATGGTATAAAATAAAGGTACTATGTCATTCTAAAATAAAAAAAATCTATTAACCATGGATATAGATCCAAAGTTCAAATTACAATAAAACATTGAATTTTTTAAGGTTTTTTCAAATATAACAATTGGAGTAAATACTCCATTTGATAAAATTCATTTCATTTGTTGGTCACAAATTAAAATAATATCACTTTTATGGCTAAAATTCGCATTAAGAATAATGAACAAAAAGTGGTTAAAATATACTACAAGAGTGACTGATGTGTGGATTAAACATCTTGTTCTTTTGAAAAGTCAATAATACCATAGTTAGGGAATGTTCAACACTATTCATTGAAATGCATTCAAGCACCTCCTTCCAAAACTGGATAAAAGAATGTTTTTTTTTCTATCTTGCAACCCTATTTGAAGCCATTCAAAGATCAAAAAACGTCCATAATATGCTTCAAGAGAATGTATATCATACCTAGGGACTAAGGTCAACAAATTATACTTCATAAAACAAATGCTAGAACTTTTGAAATATCATGTTTTAAAAAAAAAGTGTATGAAAAAAATTTAATCTTTTTTTTGTTTAATATCTATTGAATTACAATTGCCCAATTTAATTAATTACTCAATAAAGAATGTCAATCATGACCACCAACTACAGTAAGGTATGTAACCTATTTCTAACTTGGGCCCCATGAATTTGTGCAAGATAAACTAAGGTGACCTATTTTCATGAATGAAGGGACTATGATGCCTTGGAACTAAGGCCTTCATTACTATGTGATGAATAACACATTGGCACCTAATGAAGTTACTAAGACTAATTTTTAATTTTGCTCTTCTCAAAAACAAGTTTGCCCGTAGATCAAGAACAAGTCAATTGGGCTATAAATAATCTATATTTCTTTAATTTCTACTAATGAAAAATTTGATGAAAAATTAGCCCCAAAAAATAGTGCAATCTTCATTATTTCTATTCCCTAACTAAAAAAAATTATCCCCACATCATCGCTCAATCACACACATTCTAAAACGCTTAATATTGTTGGAATTAGGTCGTAGACCTTAGTGTAGATCCAAACCAATAAGGAAATTACACCTGGCACACGCAGCACCCAAACGGGACTCCTAACTGAATTCACCACCATGAAGCAACTTAACCGTAATGCCCACAAATCAGTTCACAGGATCCCCGCGCCCCTGTGTCGCCCCAATTTCACATGTAGTTGCAATTGGGAGCTTCATAGCCATGGCGCCTCCGAAGTTTCCAAGGGAACAGAACGACAAAGACGAAGACGAAGACGAAGAGAAACAGAAACACAAACACAAAAGCGAACACAAACTCAAACACAACGAAGAAGAAGAACAGGACGAAGGCGAGGAGGAGAATCAAGCGAGTAACGACACTTCCTCGACAGGGGAGGAGATGACGGACTCCGAGTTCGAAAGGCAGCTCTCCGCTATGTGAGCATGGCATTTTTCCTTGCCTTCTTGTGCTTTCAATTGCTTGTTCACGATTGTGAAGTTTCTTAGCTTAAAGAGGTGGAACTTGAAGTTCGATTTGAAGTCGAATCGGAAACGGTTGAGAGGGTTTTTTTCGATTGTGAAGAATTAGGGTTTCTGGTGGGTTTTGCTAGCTGAGAAGTGCAGTAGAATTTTGCGACTGTTTCGGAGGGGTGTAATTGCAATCTGTGAATTAAATGGATTTGGTAATTGCGATGATCCACGACATGTTTATCAGAAATAATTTGCAAGTTAGTGCCTGGTTGGGCTTAATTAAGTTTTTAGTGACCTTGATGAAGCCCATTATTGGACATAATGCCGATGCAATTTGCAGTTTTAACTCACAACAAAATTCAGTTCTTACAAAATAATGTAGTTTTGGTACCTAATCTGCAAAATCAACTGGTACTGAAGATCATAACAGTCTATGTCTTAGACTTCAAAATTCACCACTACCCTTGAATAAACTGGTAAATCCAGCACTGACTGGAACGATGAGTTTGTGCACTGGAATCTCATCAGTGACTTACTTTCTGAACAAGGTTCTTCAGTGGTTTGTAACCACAACTTCAAAGGACTAGCAATTGGAGATGTATAGAAAGCAAATTGCAGTAGAGTTGATACGTATTGTTGTGGTGACAGAGAAGCTGCCCGTGAAGATATCAGGAGGCAACGGCAGCTGCGAAAGGAAAGATTTTCTCTGATGTTCAGCGAGTATCAGGAGATTATTGACGAGATGGATCGATCACTCGAGAAAGCTGAGGCAGCCAATGAGCGGTACCAGAACATTTTGCGGCTCCTTGATGAACAATGTAATCGTAGTTTCCAGGTTTGTTGATCAATCCGAAGTTCAAACTTGCGATCGCCATTAGAGATTCATCATGCCGTAAACCTCGCATTGAATGCATGTTGCTACTGTCTTACCTCGTTTATCTGTGAGAATTACTGGAAATGAATTGCGGGGTATCCATGCAGGGCTACGAAAAAATCTCGAAATTGACACAAACTGCTAGGTCGCCTACTCCGCCCTATTGTGAGTTGTCCCTCAACAGGTGTGCAGATTCTCACGTCACCTCTTTTTCTCGTACTCGCAGAAGGCGCTTTATTCTGTGGATTCCGTGTAACGTAGAGGATATTGTTTGCGTTACTTTAAGCGTTTAACATATGGAGTGAATTTTCGGAAGATCAGTCTAGAGAACTGGAGAGATCTTGGGGGTAAAAGAGACAAATCTGCTGAGATCAAATTTTTGTCACCCTGAGTGGACTTCTTATGAAACTTCAGAGTGGGAGGTTGTAGACTACTATATATGACAGTAAACAACCCCATTTCCGTTCAAAGGTCAGTGGTTGCTAATTAATAAGTCCAATCAACTGCATAATTGTTGAGTTGTCGTTAGTAACAGGGATCAAGGGGATCAGATCCCTAATCTATTTGAAAATTCCTCTATCTTGTACCTTTGCTTGTGTATGCAACTTCATAATGGACATTTTGAAGCAGTCTGCGATTGGACTCAGATTTTAGGATTCATCCTTGGCCGCTGATCTTTTCCTACGATGTTTAAGTTCGAAACACACCCTTGTGCCCTTGTGAACAGAGGACGAGCAGAATCTGAGCCCGTCAGTGCTTTACGCAAGAGCACGAATGGCTTGCGCTGTGTTGACAAGTTCCCCAAGAGACTGGGCATATGCGATGTCGATGTTGCAGAACGTCCCAAAGCATCTTCTCCAGGTTAAACGAGCTTCTGGGCATCAAATTTTCATTTCTTGTTCAGAGAGCTCGGATTGACATTCCAGCGTATCTGAGGGCACAAGTTGGGTTGCAGATGCCTTGAAGCCGTTGGAAAGTTCACCTGCCAAGAGTGACTCCTCGTCGGACTCGTCGAGGTCCTCCAGCTTGGTGAAATCCCCGCGCTTCCACTGCAAAGCCGTTGTGAAGAAACCTCCGCCGTTTGTGCCGAGGCTTGATCTGTCAGGGACGGGTGCAAGGGCAGGAGCAGTAATGGAAAATTCTTCATCGACCCTTCAACAAAAACCCGCTCAACTCCAATTCGATCAATATGAGAATCCCGGCTGGCGCACCTCCAGGAGGCCCGACAGTGCACGACTGATCTCAGCGGATGACCATTTTGGCAACAATATCGACTCTGCAAGGATAATGCTCTCGAGGATCAAACGCAGGGCAAAAGGGGGCTCCTGCGGTGGGGAGACCATCAACGAAGTCAGTTTAACAAGTAGTGCCAACGACACTAATAGCATTGTGAAGAAACCATCTGACGAAATGGCCCAAAATGTCGATGGGCCATCTATCCGGGAGATTGAGGAATTGACTGTAGTGCCGACCGCTCCTGAAAGTGTCGCCACAGAAAATACTTGCAAGGATGGTGAGATCCGAGCTATTTACTTTAGTGACTTTTTTCTGTGCACATGTTTTTGACCGAAATGGCCCACTGACTACTTGAAGTCTGCGAATCTTGCTCTTGATTTGCAGTGGCTTGCCGAACCCCTGTGCACGTACTTCGAAAATCAATGAGCCCTCCTGTTGCAAAGAGCTGTAATCCAGACTCGGAGATGTTCGTCACTTGTAATGCAGCTGAAAGCACTCCGAAGGTCAGATAGTTATCCTACCTGCAGTCATTAAGTACGTGCTATGTACTATTAATTGCTGCTGGCTAAGTGGAGGAATACCTAAGGCTAAATCGATAGTAGGTGCAGGACGAGCGTATCAAGTCCCTGAATACGCTATAGCCGGTATGTAAAAAGACACTTAGATAATATATTGGCAGCTTGGTGGGTTGTGGAGATATACTGTGTACCTGTCTTTTACCGACGTAGGAAGCCGCCGTCTTATTTGTGTAGATTACAGCTTGAATGTTCAATTTGTGGGTTTAATATTAGAGCTATTAATGACGGAAGTTTGGTTCCTGGACAGGCACAGGAAACTGTGGGCGGGGATGCAATCAATCTGCAGGCCTCAAGGCAAGAAACGAGGACGCAAATCCTGCTCTGGTCGACAAGGGAGAAACTGTCGACATTGAAAACATTGACCAACACCATGTTTCTATGGGAGGATCACCCGGCTAAGTGTGGGGCTCTAAACTCTGATGGAAACATTGACCTCGTCCTGAGTAGCCTCACGGCTGCCAAGGAGAGCCAGAGAAGGCTGTTCGACAACTTGGATGGGGTGCCAGGCGTTCCCCGGCGTTCCATTTGCTGCAGCGCTGTTCGGGAGCTTGTGCGCGCCTATCGACCAGAGAGATTGGTGCCGACATCGTTCATCAACGACCATTTCGTTTCCCAGTCCCTGCAGCATACGGTTTGTACTGCCGCTTCTATCATTAGGGGTTATCAGACCTCGATAATGCTATCACCAGGGTGAGGATTATGTCTTCCTATAATTTTTTGGAAGGGGGAGTCCTGAAAAGCAAGGGTTGTGATTGTCGGTTGCGAGAATCTCGATTATCTTTCCTACCCGGCCTCTGTGGATCTAGTCACTAAATCTTTGTCCCTTTATTTTGGCTACGGTCGACTGCTGCGTTTCAATTCTTGAATGGTCTACGACGCTCAAAAACAGGGGGAGTCAAAATTACGTGAGATAATTGCAAACGCCAATTTATTGCCTTTAGAAAAACACTAATTTTATCACTCATAGAAGATTATGGGCCTAAGGCGATTTGATTACCTTATTCTGCAAGGCATTTATGTCGTGGATTAATCCATGTCCTGACGTACCAGATTAACCAACGGGAGTAATCGCAGGTGATCGACGAAAGCTTCTTGAAGTTGGCTGGTGCTGAAACGTTGAGGAGTGCACAAGACTCCGAGGCGGCAGAGTTCTGGCAAGCCTTGGTGCACTACGTCGTGTCAGTTGCGGACCATAAAATGGCAACGGCAGATCAAAGTGCCAAGGAATATGCGGAGGTGCTCTTGCATGAGATGCGGGAGGCAGACATTGTCGGGGACGCAAAGCTTGCACGACTCGAGCTCAAGGCATTCTTAACGCGATGCTTCAGATTACAGCCTGCATCAGGGCGACTCACTCTTCCTTCAGGCGAGTGCTACTGTTTTCTTAAAAAAAGTAAAAGGTGGTTGAATGATAAGGTAGAGGATGCTATTTGCATCACTTTAAGCATTTTATCGTATTTAGGAGTGTGCTTTCATTGGGAGATCAGTGTAGGGGTGTGGAGAGATGACTTTGGGCACAGGAGCTATGTCTGTTGTGATAAAAAATTGAACACTACGTGTGAATATTTTTTGCAATTTCCAAGAGGAAGTTTGTTAAGCCTCTCTGAGTGACAGTGGACAATCCTTGCCATTCCAAGATCGATATAAATACACATTTAGCTAAGTTATGACTGACCCCTTTGCTAGCAAATGCACCACGTTTACAAACTGACGAGTTGCTTTTGCTTACAGGAATCACAGGATTCTGCATAAGCTTATTTTGTTCAGTTTTTATGTCTTTGATTCCACTTCTGCAGGAAAGGATTCTGATACCACCGATTTACCGTTTCTGGTCAGCGACACAACTCGCACGCAAGAGGGTTCGGCAGCATCAAAGGAAAATGAGATTGCCTCGGGCAGGCAAGTACGCGACATTGTGGTCACGAGTGGGAAGATTACGAATTCTGAGCTCCCACTAGTTGCTTCGAAACACTCCAGGAGATCAAGTCTGACGAGTATATTCAACTCTCTCAAGTTTTGGAAACGGAAACCACAGAAACTGGCTACGGATCATTTTGACTACTTGAGCATGCTAGGCATGGACAGGTTGAAACGTCCTCAAACATCACACGATCGTAAGCAGTACGCATTTTCTTTGGAGATTTGAGAGTGGAAGCTCACTCTGGCAGAACTCCAGACCTGCTTGATTGTCGGAAAGGCTTTGAACATGTTTTCTAATGTTTTTGTTAACCCCTGAGCGCCCAGACCTATTTGACTTCAACCTATTCAAGCTTTCTCCTACTACTCAAAAGAATGGAGAGGCTCGATTTCGGCCTCTAGGATGCTTAGGGTTAACCGTAGAAACAAAGAATGCACTTGTATTGTTCTAATATTTAGAATATTTTATTGTCTATCTTGGTCATAGGGCCACATCCTTCTTCCAAGGTTAATTTAGTCATATTAGTAATAGTCACCATCTTCCAATGAACTTGAACTATTGAAAAAATCCTTAATAAGATCTAGCAATGCCCAATGCATCAATTTTGGTGCTCTCAGGCTTAGAAACATCATTTTAATAGACATAATAATTTGTAACCATGTCATTCAATGGCATGCTCAAATTATCCTCCTTCCAATTGTAATCTTGAGTTGTTTCAACAAGTGATTCTTAATTATTTAGTTCGTCATTACCAACTTCACTTACTTGCACATCCATTTAAGATTTAGATCATTTTTGGTGAAGATATTGGCATTAGTGCAATTGGTAAACATCATACATGTGATAGTTATAGTTTGGAAGTGTATCACGAACCTCATTAATTAGTGTATTCTTGCATTTGTTGTTCCTAGGCATTAGGTGCATTGTTACAGTAGCATCATTTTGATAGATATAATAATTTGATAGTAAGATACAATAATTCATTCCATTTGGATTAGAGATGTGAAAATTATGGAGCTTCTTGTTTTATAGGCAATCTTAGAATCTTCTTGAAATAGTAACATTTTTTTTATTCTCAATACATTAAAAATCATTGATACATTTTGAGTTTGAGGATGGTTGCTATTACTATGCCAAAAATTGATACGAGGTTGTCCTTGGCTCTCATATCAATACCTAAGTTTTAGCATCATTGTAGCTCTCATGTTAAATGTAGGTGTTGCATTTGGAACAATAATGATTGCAGGTATACACACAAGAAATATTTTCAACATTTGTCCCTACTAGGCATTGTAATGAAAATTCCACATGACAATTTTCTTTTTTCCCCTTTTTTTTACAAAATAGAGGGCATTTGGCCATCTCAATGAAAGCTGAGACAAGGAATTTTATTAAAGGGAGAATTTATGCATTTTTCAGTGTTATTTGAAGATGTTCCCACCTCCAAAATAAATTTAATACATGAAATTCACTATTCTAGAAAGTAAATTTATGCCTCTAATCCTCTTTACTGTAGATCTAAGTGCACATAATCAATACAATTTTTAGATTTTGGATACTCAAATCTAACTAATATGTAGATTTTGAATTTCTAAACTCATTGATTTGTACATTTCAAAAACTTAAGTAGCTAAAGTATACAAATTCTAAGAAATGATAGATTTTTGTGAATAGAAACTAATGCCCTTGAAGATTGATAACTTGCAAGCTTTATCTATCCAACCTCATAGTACCCTTAACAATTGATATAGGACAATTTCACCTTATAAAATCTCCCTAATATTAGGTGGAAATAACATTGAAATGTAAGATGTATTAATGTGTTGTAAAGTCTACCAATTTGGATTGCACATAGGGAATTAGGGGAGTTTATTTTGCCTCTACAAGAAATGAGAGTGCCTAACAAGGTTCCAAGCTAGCCAATTGTTTCCTTGCAATTTTTCACTCATTCAAAAAAACTAGCATTGCAACTTCCAAGTCATCCAATCATTCTCTACAAAATAACTAAATTTTTTCTCATGCATCCATGAAGGCATTATCCCTCCTCCAAGGGGGGATGCTTTAGGTTGATTAATAATGTTATAAAATGTTCAAAAAGTCAAGTGAATATAAGTATGTAAAATAAAATATGAATCCACTCACTTGGTTTAATACAATGCTAAAGTGAAGGTATATATACATGTAATTTCTACAATGAAGTTATAAATTTACAATCATATTGATGAAATAATTTCACTAGTTCCATATTATAAAGCCAATGTTCTTGAGATAATAACATCATAATGTCAAAGGAAGACTAGCCATCAAGGATCATATCTAGGTCAAACCACACCCCAAAGGTATCATTGGATGATTGGAATTACTTTACTAGCAGATGACTAGAAGCCTTTTTGATATTTTTTGGAACTTTTGAATTCATTATTAACATTGATGTTGACATTCTTTAAATAAATTTATGGATGAACAATATAGTAATGCATCTATTTAGTAAATTGGAGACAAAATTCCATTAGTAAGATCCTCAAAAAGATGAGAATCATCAACTACAAGGTTGAATTCAATGCCAATATTACAATATAATGATTTAAGAGAAAAGTTTTATACAAAATTTTCATACTTCTCTAGTATATAATTTTCTACAAAGATTTTAGTCATTAAATCTATCATACAAAATAAAATAATTTTTAATTAATTATTTAATTATTGACAAATTATTGATATATTCTAATAATCAATTTAAACACTTGATTTTTAAATTACTCTATATAGTGTCCTAGACATGAATAATATATAATATTTTTGTTATTACATGATCAATATTTGGGCTGTTTTTATTTTGAAAAGGACATATGAATGTTTTTACTTCTGAATGTTATAGAAAATGAAAAAGTATTTGAATTGTAAAAGAAAGTCCTTTTCTATTCTATCATATGATTATATACTTATATTATTTTTTTGGATTCAATAAGATTGATATTCATTAGGTATTAGACACTTTTTCTACCATTGAAAAAGTTGATGTGTTGATATCTAAACTTCAATTGGAACTTTAATTAAGACAGTATGATTTTTTAATGAAATCTTTTGTTAGTATTAATTTAACTTGAGATACTAGTCAAAAAAGACTCAATTACATATAATTAGTGGATTAGTTTTGATAAATGATAAGTAAAAAAAGTTAAAGTGTAGTTTTTCTATTGTCTTACCCTTTTTGTGGTACAAGTCTTTGAGCATAATTTGACACATTCATGTATCAAAACTAGTGCATTGTTGATTATCAATTCTACAAATATAGGCAATATTGAGATTATGTTCTTACAATAGTGGTTAGTTTCATATTAAGTGACTAGCCTACACAAGTACACAACTGTGGACAACGGTGCTAGCATGTGAGCGTGTGAGTGTGAGCCTATGAGTGGTGAGTAGGAATTGTGTGAGCCTAGAGTCTAGAAATTTAGAACGTAATGTAATTTCTAAATTTTTTTGTTTTAATACTTTAAAGACCAATGTTTTTTCATTTAAATTTATTATATTTAGAAAACATAACCTATTACCATGGGAACCATGACCGTGGACTTTAGATCTTGAAGCCTGGAAAGGTACTATTACATGTTTCGAAATTTATATCAAGTTCCAAAAGGTCATCCTAGGGTGGGCTAATTAAGTGAGAGTACAAAGAATTTAGAGGTAATTTTAAGGACTAGAGAAAGACAAATTCAATAAAAATATCATAGGATGTAGAATATTGAGTACATAATAAAAGATTCTTACATGATAGCAAGGAATACATATTAGAATATGAATATAAGATTTTGCTACTCAAATTTGGAGATTTTGAAGATAATGTATTGGTACTACGCATCTACTTTATATCATGCTAATACTTGACTGTCAATTAACTTGCTCATTTGCACATTTTCATGATTTAACAACAACAAACACTTGCTCAACTTCATCCAAACTAAAAATAAGAACGTAGATGAATGTGTTTGTCTCATAATCTACTTTGTAGAAATAATGAAAGATGTAATTAAAGTATTTGCATTTTTTGTAAATGCTACACTTTCTAATGGAAGTCCCATTCATACTTCTATAATGAAAACAAATATGAAATAGAAAATTGCAAAGTGTGATGTTATGGACCTTTTGGTTGAGGTCAATCCTAGACAAAAGCATAATAATAGCACTAAGTCTAAGGCAAAAAAGGAAGTTCATCTTAATCATATTTGCGATAACATTTTTTGCACTTTTCTATTGATTTTGGTGATTTTTAATAGGTGCCTTCTTGCTTTGACGAACTTGCTTGCCATTTCAAATGGAGGAGATTCTTTAAGTATGTTCTAATCAAGAATGGACCCACAACACAAGTTCAAATACCCAAGACAAAGTGATTAAATGTCAAGGAGACATCGGATTGGTGGACTATAGGCAAAATCCAATTTTTTGAAGTTTAATGATTTTAGTACAAGTAAGATTGGTATGAATAAGAACATGCTAGACCTTGGGGAACTCAAATTGGGTAAGAATATGAAAAATCTTAGGTTCTATGACATATCATGCAATTTGGTTTGTACAAAACTAAAAATTGACTGAGTTGGAATTATTGTGTCTTTATTCTCATGCTTCTACCCTTTGTAAGTAGGGTACAATGGATTTTTCATGCCTAACAATCAATATCTTGTATTTGGCATGTATGCACTTTTGAATGGTATGATATTGTTTCCTTGGGTTGTATGAAATTTTCACTATGTGTCATTCCAATGTGTTGTTATTTTTTTCCACCATAGATTAGGTACATGGCATGACCATATTAAACTCCTCAAATATACAATTTGGAGATGCATTCTAGCAATGACCAATTTAGTTTAAATTCAAAGATGAAAGAAGTTATCCTTCTTGAATTGATGAAAATCACCTTCAAAATTAATCAGAAGATCCAATTTCTTTTTGCTAGACTTGAATACCTTTTTTATTTCCAAATGCTGAATTTGAGTGTAGATGTCTTTTGTTCCAAGCATCTCACTAGGGGCGTTTGCAATTTTCTTTCCATCACTACATGCCACAATTCTCTTCGATTTCAAACCCTTTTTAGAGGGACCTTTTCTAGAAGGGCCCTCACAAAGGTAAGCCATATAGTTGATCATGTGTATGAAGACTCAAACCCACTCATTACATGTGGAAACTAATATATTAGATGATTTATATTTTTTAGAAGTTTGCATCTATTTGTAGTACATTGTTTCTTTGAGGTTGGACATTGAGACATCTACTAGTTCTTCTATTCTCAATTTTTGCAAAGATGATGAATAAAGTCATTATTCAAATAGTTTATAATAGAAAATAGAAAATAGAAAATAGGAAGAAAAAAAGATATTAAAGTTAATATTGTTTCTATAAATCCACCCCACTAACGTATTGAAAGTATTAAAATGTGATTCAATCCTCCAACAAGTTCATGAATTGTCGGTTTTAATGCAACATTAGAGGAACACTACCAAGTTTTGATTTCTAAATACATCTTATTTGCTTCAAACATTTATGTTATATACTACATGTAGAATCAAATATATTGGTTCAAGAATTCTTTGTTGATTAGCTTCTTTGTAAGCTTGTACATGTTTGTTGCCCAATGGAACAAGAAAGTTCTTTCATAGTCTATCATTGGAACAAACGAATCCCTTGACCTATACACAATGTAAATTGTATTAAATTTAATTGTCTTTAGCACATTATCATACATGAATCCTTTGAAGGTTGGATTCAACACCCTATTTTCTACAATGACCTATGATAATGCCAAAAATGAGCTAGCTTTTAATATCCTAAGCAATCTACATATCACAAATGGCAATAGTCATGACTTTGCAATAAGTAGAGTTATAAATGTGACAAGTGATAGTTATCTATGATTTCACTCTCTTCACATGTTCAAATATGACAATGCAATTTTTAAGGTCATCACTTAGTTGCATCTATCTTATGAAATCAATTCTACTTTTAAGCCCATCGACAATCATTTCAAACAAATATCATATTTGGATAGCAAGTTTGAATTTATTATACTTGAAAACAAATGCCAATTTTTTTTTCAATCTAAGACCAAACATTTGAATTTACAAAAAATTGTAAAGATGATTTGTCAAAAATAAAAAAATCTAATAACAATTCATCTAACTATATATTAAATATCATTTGACTATCTACTACCAAAATTTTTTTTGATGATTGAATGAAAGAATTACTTCATTGACATTTAATAAGATTGAAGGATTGAGAGATAGTTTTTATAATGAAACTTATTGTTTTTCATGAATCTTTAATGGGTATGGGAAAATTTGAAGATGAGAACTTGACCACTTATTGTCAAAATGAAAGAATTATGTTCAATATAAAACTTCAAACCTCATTTTGGCACAATAGAATGATTTTTTTCAAAAAAATTTCAACTAATAAAAGTTGAAAATCAAGTTCAATTTCCTTCTAAGAAATCTATTTGTGATTTTAAATCTTCATAAGAAATTTATGAACAAAATTTAGAGAAGATGTTTGGAAATGTCAAAGAAATTGTCACTTCCAACCCCTTTATGAATTTTGTCCATAACTTTCTTTTAGAGACTTCAAATCTCAAACTGATTTCTAGAGATGAAATCTAACTTGATTTTCAAACTTTTATTAGTTTAAAGTTTTAAGAAAAAAATTATTCTACTATGAAAAAATGAGATCCAAAGTTCTATGTTGAACACAATTCCTACTTTTAACTTAATTAGGTATGAGCGGTTGAGCTCTTAGTAATCCTAATTTACATATTCCACATGGGTTGTTTTACCTCCTACCATCCTACTTGCATAAAGAGATTGTCTTCTTTCCTAAAGTAACTCAAAATTTGTAGCTTCTGAATCTATGTGGTCAAAACTTGAAATCTTTTTGGGCCTTCTGAAACTCTAACTTTTAACAGCTATGGTTTTGAAAATCCAAATTTTTTTGTAGCATATGCAAGAATTTGGTCAAAAGCTAAAAATTTTGTGGCCTTCTTAAACCCCTAGTCATTAACAGCTCTAGTTTTGGAGGTTCAAATTTGTTTCACATGTATGCAAAAATTAGTCAAATGTTGAAATTTTTTTGGGCCTTCCTAAACCCTTAGTTGTTAACAACTAGAATTTTGAAGATTCAAATTTATTTCTAGAATATGCAAAAATTAGTCAAATATTGAAATTTTTGGAGCCTTTCTAGACCCCCAGCCGTTAACGGCTATGATTTGAGGAATTCAAATTTGTTTGTTGTATATACTAAAATTAATCAAATTTTGAAACTTTTTGGGCCTTCCTAAACCCCGGCCATTAATGGCTAGGGTTTTGGGGATTCAAATTTGTTATCTATATATGCAAAAATTAGTCAAATGTTGAAATTTTGGGGGCCTTCTTAGACCCCCAACCATTAACAGCTACGGTTTTGGGGATTCAAATTTATTTGTTGTAAATGCTAAAAATAATTAAATGTTGAAATTTTTTTGGATCTTTCTAGACCTCTAGCCATTAATAGCTACAATTTTGGAGATTCAAATTTGTTTTTTGTATATGTAAGAATTAGTCAAATGTTGAAAAATTTTGGGCCTCTCTAGACCTCAACTATTAACAGCTATGGTTTGGAGAATTCAAATTTGTTTGTTGTATATGCAAAAATTAGTCAAATGTTGAAATTTTTTGGACATTTCTCACTATTAAAAAATCAAGCCCATCCAAAACAACAAATTAGGCCTGATTTTCTACTAGTATCTAAACCCCTAGCTGTTAACGGCTATGGTTTTGAAGATTCAAATTTGTTTTTAGCATATACAAGAATTAATCAAATGTTGAAAATTTTTGGGACCTTCTTAGACCCCAACCGTTAATAGCCACTATTTTAAGGATTTAAATTTGCTTGTAATATATGCCAAAATTTGGTTCAAATGTTAAAAAAAATTTGCACTCCAAATGCACAACTATTTACACCTACTAGCCTATAGTTTGGAGGATTCAAATTTCCTTGTAGCATATGTGAGAATTTGATTAAATGCTAAAAATAATTTGAACTTCTAAATGTACAGTTGTTAACAACCCCATTTTGGAGATTTAAATTTCCTTATAGCATATGTGAGAATTTGGTCAAATGCTAAAAAAAATTTAGACTTCTAAGTGTACAACTGATAACAACCCAATTTTGGAGATTTAAATTTGCTTGTAGTATATGCATGAATTTGATCAAATGCTGAAATCATATTGATCTTCCTAGTGCACAACCGTTAATAGATACAGTTTTACGGATTCTAAATTACTTACAATATATGCTAGAATTTGGTCAAAGACTAAAAATTATGGGCTTTTCTAATGCATAGCCATTAACAACTATTATATTGAATTACATGTTGTACAATACATATATACAATCTGGATTTTTTTTTAATCTTGATTTAAACATGATTTTAAAGATGTTGACACAAAGAGATCGACAAACATAGAGATTAAATGCTACACTTCAACTTCTTTCTAAAGATCAATTAGAATTGCATGGCTTTTTGAAGAAGGAGACTATGAATACTTCTTCTTGTCTTGAGGAGTTGAGGTATAAACTAAGAACATAATCAAAAATCAATATTCCTTAATGTTATATGATTTCTTTACTAGTTGTTAAGCTTGTTTTAAAGAATGATGCCATGAATCTAGTTGCATATTCTGTTATATATGATTATATGGAAAGAAATGAAATTTTCTATATGGCTTTGGAGAATAATGAAGAAAAAATAATAGATGTTACAAATGATATTGATTATTGAAATGTGAAGTGCCAACTAGGTGCAGGCAAATGTTGCATTTGACAAAAAACTGAAAAATGATAAAAATCTCAAAGTTTTCTTTAGCAAGATATTTATGCTGTGGGGTAGTAACTACCATCTACAAACATCGTTGCCTATTATCAATCCTAATTATGTAGATGACTTCATGTGGCACTATATTATTGAAAGTATTGATTGAGAGGTCAAGACGTACATTACAACTATATTGGTAGCATTACATAATGTCAATTGGAAATTCTTTATATTTCATTATCATTTCTTAGTCTCTAAAGCTTGTTTGGTTTGAACCATTACAATTGTCTTTATTTTATCTTGTTTTGTTTGATGTTCACTTCACATATTTTAATACAATAAATCTTGTTTTGCCATGAGAAACCAAATTTTTATATTTCCATAAATCTCGTTTGCAAACTTCATCGCATTCAAAGTGTTGCTAGGCAATTGTTCTCATATTTTGAAAAATTTATCTCCAAAAAGGATCTTACTATAGCTAAAGCCAAGCAAAAGTCCAATTAAAGAATTTAGTTCATTGTGACTTTTGAAACTCTAAATGGAGTTATATTTTAAGATTCATTTCTAAAGTTTTATTTTCTATTTCATATTCTTTTCAATTTTTAGTTTTATTTTCTATTTTCTATTTTTTTTGTTATTGTTGTTAATTTAAATTGATATTATGTTGCTCTATTAAACATTAGAATATTTGTTATCATGTACAATTTTGTTTATTCTTATATGTCATTTATTTTGTACAACAAGAATTGAAAAACGCTTCTATTACAGCTTAAGAAATTTTGTGAAAAGTATCACAATCCATCAAATTAAACTCCAAGTGCAATTGATGAATGGATTTCCAAAATTGTTGACAAGGGGAAGGTAACGTTTCATTCATAATTGAAGAAGTAGTTCTCTATTGCATATCCTAAATACATCACAATTTTCTTGAAGCAAATGAAGTGTCACTATGAAACCCATGATGAAAGTTTAGAGATGACTGAAGAGAAGCTTTGAATGTTGGCAACTTCAATAATGAACACTTCTTTAAAAATCAAGTGGCTAGAGATGTTAACAAGTCTCTTACTTTTTGTGAGGCTTTCAAATTTCTTAAAGCAAAATTCAATGATATTGACTTTTCTAAGTGGCTTCATAAGGCTAAATGATTGATGGACTCAAGTGAGTACTTGTCTATTTTTATTATTTAAATAATAATATTTTTTGAACCTTTTTATTCAATTGTTACATTATTCTATTTAAAATTTTGTATATGGTAGTTGCCTATTGAGACAAAAAAGCCTTTTGATGTTGTGGTTGATTTAGTATCTATTAACTATCTTGTAGATGGTATGGATCTTTTGCCTACTATTTTTGATTATGTGCATATTGTTGTGGAATACTATATTCTTTTGTAAATCATGAGCCTTGAATCACACTTTATCACTAAACTTTATAAAATTCCACAAAGTGAAGTTTAACTTGGAATTAAATCAAACTACTATCATTGAAATTAATTATATATATATACTATTTTTTAGAAATTACTATTATTTTTAGAAAAAATAAAATTCAAAAAAAGACAATTCAAAAAAAGAGATCGATTAAAAAAATGATTGTTTAGGTCATTCAAGGTTAGTAAATTTATTTGGTGTATAACGTATGACTACTATATTTATTTTCAATATTCGATGTTTAAGATATTTTTGTTTTTATTTTCAAATATAGTAATAAAAATAAAATAAAATCAGTGGACCATTTTCATCTTTTAAATTTTTATAAAGATCTATAATGAAGACTACATTTATTATTTAATCATTCAAAAGCATTATTTATGATTTAGTGTTTATAATGTTTAGAGCCTTTGCTTATCACCATATTATGTTTAGTCTTTATGACTTATACTTGTTGGTCCTTCTATTTTAAACTTTATAAATGTCATTTCTATGATGTTGTTATGATGTATCCCAATTTTATATTTAAGAATTTTGTACTAAGACATCTTAAACCATCACATCTATTTTTATCATATACTTGCTTACAAACTCTATTTATTTTGACTATATCTCAATTTTTGAAAATATATTTGTTCAATTTTTTGGTACAAAATTGCATAGTAGCATATTCATTTGTTCTTCATTTGGACTAAAAATCCTTATTTCTAATTCCATGGTCATAGGTTCTTGATGGATATACAAACTCTAAATAGAACAAAAAAATGTAGGCTCATAGGCTCATAGGCTCATGCTCACAAGCTCACATACTAGCATCCCCGAATTGTGGACGTTGCAAAATTTTTTTTGGTTGAAAAAGAAAGATTAATATCCATAATGTTCATTAAAATCAATGTGAAGCATGAATGTATTTGATTCAAAAGCATACTTTAGCATTCAATTACATCCTATAATAAGTTTGAGCCTTTCTACTCTAATAGATTATGTATTATATTACCATCTACAACATGATGAATGGAAATAAAAATAAACTCATAGGAGGTTTTAGAAGAATTTACAGCTAGCTTGATTATAGAAACTCCAATAGAACTATTATTGCCATTAATATTGATGATTGTGAATAGATATTCAATGCCAAAAACAAATTCAATTCCCATCTAATCAAATATATCTCTTTACAATTTATTTACATAAAGGAATATCTCCACATTTATAATGATACAATAATCTCTATCATGATGATTGATTGGCTTTGAAAAGAGGTATTAAAAACAAGGCAATGATTTGATATAGAATGGATAGTCAAAGTAATAGACAAGGAGACAATGGATGACAAGTTTAATAAATGAAGTGTTATGCAATTCAGTATTTGAATATTGCTTGAAGTAGTTGGACTTACCCTCTTTATTATGTGTTATATTGATAATGATATTCTCCAACAACTTGAGAGCCTTGGGATAGGTATAACCATAGACATCTATTTTATTGTTAGTATCATTTGAATGACACAATGATAGGGTTAGATATGAATGATGTAATCCAAACATATGAAATTGATAGCACTTATGCATTGTTCATAATTGTTTTTTGCTTTGACAATAATAATGATCACCTACTAAATTTTGGAGTTGATATTCTTTAGACATTGCATTCATCAAGATCAAACCGATCCACCATCACAAAAAGGTCTTGATGGAATCCACATCTGCATAATCTTGGTTCAATGTCAATATTATACTTGGTTTGGGTTTATTTGCATTAAAGAAATGCACCTTTTATACAAGTAAAATTCTTGTAAAACAACTTAAAAATTTATTTGATGAAACTCCATTGTATTCTAAAACAAAAATTTCTCTTTTACATCTCAACTTCATATATTTTTTAGGTCTTCCAAAATTCTTTTGAAAAGCGGACAAGTTTATTGAGATACTCATCCATGCATTTACTCTAAAGTACATAAATATATTGTTGCCTTCTATAAATTTCATCAAGTACCTATAGGTATACATCCCTAAAGTTAAAAATGTGTTTGTATAAAATTATTTAACACTAGATTAGGGCTAGTTGTTGATATTCTTAGACTTTGACATTAACATCTATCTCTCCCCCCCTCTTCCTCTCCTCCTCTTGACCCCTTTCACTCTCTCTCTTGTTCTCACCTTCACCCTCACCCCCTCGTCCTCGCCCTCGCCTTCTCTCTCTCTTTCCATCTCTCCATCTCTCTAAAAACACGTCCAAGCAACACACATAAATATATGCATATAATTGTGGCATGATCATTGGAGATTCAATACCATGATAAGTGAATAAAATTAAAATACAACATAGTTGTTTCCTCTAAGTACACTCAACTCTAGTAATACAAGCTTATACCCTAGCAAAGCTACGGGTATAAGATGGTCAAGTGGTGAGCTAGATATACTTGAAGGGTATTGATCCTTAGCCAAACCCTCATGCTTCGTGCCTTAAAGACGGGTCTGCAAACCTGATACACAACTTTTTGTTGCTAGCATCAATGTAGCGCGCGCAGAAGCTACCTTGATCTTGCTAACTCAACACAACACTAGTACGAGCATAAGTCAATAAGAAGAACTCTTGATACCATGGAAACTTCGATTGCTACTTAGGTTCTACAATCTATGCTTTCATGTGTGTATTTACTGATTGAAAGCTCAATTTACGGTTGTTAATTGTGTTGGTTGTTCTTATGCTTTGTATTGCCATGCCGAGCCAATGAACAGTACCAGTGCACTTGTGTCTTGAAATCTCGGATTAGGATAACAACTGTTGTCGTGCTATAAATACCTTGTGTACGTCTACTAACTTACTTTGTGTTGGTTTGTGGGCATATGCACAAGTGAGGCATGATGGCCTAAGATGAAGGATATGCCTTGGTTTTATAGGCAACATGTTTTCTTTCCCGTTGAACTTATTCATTCGTCTTTTGATATGTTCTCATATTGCTTGAGAATGTCTACTATAGTGATTTTTTTTATTTTTTTAAATTTCCTATGAATCGGACCATTGATACATGCTATGTTAATGATATTTGATTTGTTTTGCGTTTTCTTGATGAAAAGAATGGGGTATATAAATGTATGTGCCCATCCTTCCTCTTGGTAATGGCTATATTGATCTTGAGTATAATTACTCCTAGCTAAAGGAATCTTGATTAGATTTATAAGTTGTGATAACAAATAGTCGTTGATGAGAGGATGGTATTTCTAAAGAAAGGAATATATTCCCGCCTTCCCTCCTAGAATTGATCCTACTAATCTTGAAGTTAGCCACATGTTTGCTCTCAACTACATGGTTTGGCATTAGATATAAATGTTTTAAGTAATATCGACTTAATGATGAGAGTACTTTTAGCGTCTCTTACCAAAATATGTTGAATTGACAGAACTTTGAAAAAAATTTTACCAATCTTGAAATGGAATAATATTTTCTTAACAATGAATTACATGAAAGAAAGAGCCCAACAATGGGGTGACTAGATCTGAATTTCTCTCTCTCTCCAAAGAATCTAAAATAAATATTTTTAGTCTCGAGTGGCTCAAAATTTTTACATTGGATTTGAATCTATTTAAATTTTACAATCACGCTCATAATATTCAATAGTATGACTACCTGATTGCTTTCATTTAGCACAAAGTCAACAGTTGTCTCTTTTAGTGGACCATAGATAAATATATGTCAGATTTGAAATAAGTGTTTGCATAAAATTATTGAATATTATATGCTAAGGGTCTTTTGTTGACTATAGACTTGAATCTTGTATGATTTGTTGATCTTTTTGTAATAAACCAACATTAACATATTACCCTTTTTAGCCATAGAATGTCACATACCTTTTGACTTGTATTGAGGCACATCCCACATAAAGAATATAGAAAGAACGAAGATGGATGAAGAAGCAATGAAATTTCTTCTCAATAATTTTCTTTAGCTTTTCTTTCTTAAATTTTTTATAGGTTCCTTCACTTCCTTGAAATTTATATTTATATACAACATATGGTTTATGTAATCTCTTAGTCATCATTGAGGTGAAAGATTGACTAGAGTTTGTTTACATGTCCAAATGACAAACTTACTTAACATGGCAAAAATGTTGGAGGAATAGTAGATTCTGCAACATTGAGTGCAACACCTCTCACATGGTAGGTATAATTCATTTTAAACTTTCTTCAATTTATTTTTACTTTTGGAAAACTCCACTAGAATACTTGCAATGACCTCTAATTAAATATATATATCTCAAGACTCAAGCATTTGTATATGTAACTTTATAAAATACTATACGTGGATATGTTTTGTATAACATATGGATTTCATTTTAATAAAATAACAACTATAAAACATGTTCCTTCTTAGCTAACCATTGAATGTAAGCCATTCCTTCTTGTTTAAATAATAATGCTATGTGAAAAGTTTCAATTGACTTCTTGAAACTATTTCATTTTTAACATATTTGATACTTTATGCAATGTATCTAGAAAACATTGGAAGACAATCTCAAAAAAGATGCACATAGAAATGACATTGTGGACATGCTTCATAAAAAGTAAGTTGGTGATTTTATGACTAATTATATTAGAGAAAAATTTACATATAGTGTTTGTAATAGTCTTTATTCTTTCTTGAAAGCTATAGAAATGTAAATAAACAAACCACATTTGTTTGTTGATCAACACTCGATCTACTTTTTGTAGATGTGGATTCCTTTAAAATCTTTTTGTTAAGGTGATTTGATTTGATTTTGATGGTTACAATGCCTATTAAATATCTAACTTAAATTATCACTATTTGTAAACTAAAAGGTAATAAAATTGAACAATATATGAGTGCCATTAGTTCTAAATATTTGGATTATATCATTGATACCTTAAACCGATTATTATGACTATGATCTATATTATAGAAACTAAGAGAATAGATTTCTATGGTTATATCCCATGAGTCTCTTAGGGAATTGCAAGACATTATAAGCAATCTAACACACAATACGAAAGATAAGTTCAAATTCCATGAATTGGTTTCAAATATTTTTCAAATAATTATTGGATTAACATTTCATTAATTGAGCTTTGTTCTTTGGTGTCCCTAAATTGTCTATTTCTTAGACTAGACAATATCCATTCAATATAGGATCATAGTGATTATTGTTCTTAAGTATCTTTTTTTAATCTAGTGCCCAATCTTTCATCATTATAGAGGTTAATTATTGTATCCTATGAATATTGAGATTTCCTTGGTTTAAAATATATTGTTGAACGAGACAAACATATTTTTTATCTAGTAGGAGTTGCATGTGTTTCAAAGAAGTCTAAACAACAAATTATAGTCATCACTGGTAAAGACAACCATAGAATCAATAGAAAACCTATAATCCAAGTCATTGTGAGTTCTTTTAAGCCTTCTCTAAGTTTATTTTTATTTCAATTTACTAGAAACTTGATCATACATTTGATTGGAAATGAATCAAAAGCTTTGATCAATAGTATGTATTGATTATTAGATGGTGATGGATACATAAAATTTTAGCGTAGAGGTTAGAGAGGCTCATGATTGTTATTGAATGGATTTAAATGCTACTTTTGAATCAAGAAGATCGAGACTTTTTGTTGAATGAACATTATGGATTAAAAACCTTCAATCTCTTTCTCAACCAAAACAAATTTGCAATATGCTTAGTTGTGTTCTTCTATTGGTCGATCGCTTAATCTAAACAAAGCGTAGCCATATTTTTTAACCTCATTGTCCTCTAAAATTATGATGTTTTTTTATTGTGAACTCTTAATTAACATGACTCAACCATTGACATTATGTCATCTATATTGTGTTATCTAATAAACTCATTTTAGACCTCATATATGTAAATGATACCCCCATTTTAGAATTGAGTCAAAGAAAGTAAATGATTGTGTACTCTATATTATATTTTAAAGACTTTCACTCCATGATTAGATGTTCTTTAATTTGATTGATGGACTTCTATGTGTAGGTTTTGGATTACCTTAAAGAATATGATATAAATCACAAGCAATAAAAAACAACTCTTGTCATACAAACATTATTGTATACAAAGAGAAGAATATTGTAATGTGATTTGTTTTAGATTTTCTCTTAAGGTATACATTTTTTTGGTTCAAGGCCCTACTCTTAAAGTCTATATGATAGTAGAAAGGAAACTAAGATAAATTGTACACTTTTGACTTTGTAAATCTTTACATTATTATAGAAGCTAGATCTTGGTACCAGGGTTGACACGACGTCCGGACGCGTCCGCTGTGTCCGCAGCGTCCGCTGACATTCGCGTCCTGGTGGACGCAGCGTCCACCTGTCCCCCGTCCACCCGTCCGCTTGTTCGTCCGTCCGCCCGATTACGGCCGTCCGATCGACGCACGGACTAATCTGGTCCGCACGATTTGGGCGTCCGCCTCGCCCGTCCGCTTTCCGACGGTGGTCGGGACGCTGCATCCGCTAGCGTCCGGACGTCCGGAAAACGGACGCTATTTTGGGGCGGACGTTGACATTCGTCAACCCTGCTTGGTACTAAAGTTGCCTTTGGCATTAGAAGATTTTTGGGGCCTTTGGATGCCTGCAAGTTATCATAGCTTGCAAACGTAGGAAACAAGTTCGGTGTAGTGGTCTGATATGGCTGAGACTCTGCCACATCATTGACCAAAATTTATTTATTTATTTGTATTTGGAGACTAATTTTTATTTATTTATTTATTTTAATTTTTTTTATGAAATTTTTTTTTTGACAGCAGGCTGTTCTCCTCGCTGCGGGGAACAACTGTGGGGAAATAGGCCCAAAACAGGCTTCTAGACCCCCCAAAACTCTTCTAATGCATTTCAAAATATTTTAGTAGTGAATGTTTTTATTAAGAAGATTACTATGATAGTAAAGATTACCAATAACCTTGTTTGTAAAGAATTATTTATGGTATACAATAATATAAATATAATTGATTATATTTTAGTATAATATATCATTATAATTATATAGGTAATATTATCTAGACACACAATTTCTTGTGTTTATACTTTTACTTATTTTTATGTCCTAAGTCATTTCAAAGAAATTTTTTTGGTTAGTTCCCTTCTTTTCCTAATACTTATAACTGGAGTTCAAGGCTCCAAGCTATAATATTAGCTCATTCTCTTTGTTCACATATATATAATTAATAGAATATTTGCAAAGTTGTCCAAATATGAGCATATACTAACTAAAAAATGTTTCAGTTAGAGTATACTTGACTTGGGTACAACAATGAAAGGTTTGCTATTTCCCAAGCATCTACAAAATAGATGAGAAAGAATTAAGTCTATACTAATCAATCTTTTACAAGTTGGCATAAATTAAAAGTCAATTCATATAGAGTCCTACATTGCACCTTGAAAAGTGTCAATGAGTGATGCAAAGACTTGCAAAGGATAGTTGCAAGAAGTTGTGGCCGTTTTATGTAGCATTTTGAAAAACCGGTTTGTGTCCAATGCTATAACTTTTGAATTATGAATCCAATGCCCGAAATAAAAAAACAAATTTCTAGAATTTTTGAATGCAATTATATCCCTTATTTTTCAAAAATAAAAAAAATCAATTTTATTAAATAGTTATGCTTTTGAGTTTAGGATTTTTTTAATATTGAATGCCGGTTGAAATTAATGATTTTTGGTTGAAATTTTTGTGGTATATTTCTATAGTAGGTAACCATGTTCCTACCAAAGGGAATCTAAAAAACATTATTTTATGTCCTCCACATTTGTGCAAAGAGGCCTCCCTTGCATGTGCACTTGTAAATATTATCAAAATTAGTATGAATTAGTATTAAATCTTTTTTAATCGAAGCAATGAAAATTAAGAGAAAAAAATACCTTGTAAAGGTGCATCATTCACCATTCAATCTAAGTCCCACTTTTTCAACAATTTTTAAATTTAAGTTCTTCTAAGGGTAGAGTATGTATATTGCTTGATCCTATATCTAATCATGCTTGCAAATTGCATAAGGATTTGGGCTACTAGTCACTCTCATTTTTATTGGTTGATTCAAATACATGTAGATTTTAAGACAAATGACTTGAATGTTCCTTGTATACATATATGTTAGTCATGGTTTAGGTACAAATTAGGAATGACTTACCTTCTTTATGTTTGATTGTGATACACAATCTTTAACTATAAAACTAAAAAGTCAATCTGGGTAGTTAGAGTTCTAGTGACTCCTCATTGGTTTAGGTAACCCAGGTGGATGGGAGGGACATCTGTATATAGGACCTTTTTTATAAAGTTCTAGAAAAATCATAGCCTTTCCAAGACTAATAATTTCTAACCTTAAATTGATAAGCTAGGCACTTTGCAAGCTAAGCCATCAAATCAATAGAGCTATAAAATATCACAAGGAAATTATGGACATAACATCACTAATCATTTCTAAATTTAATTGATAAAAAAGGTACTTCCAAAGTAAACCCATCAAATCAACAAGGCTCTTAAAATCTCAAAGAAATCATAGACTAATAATTTCTAAGCTTGAATTGATACAACAGGCACTCCACATGTTAGGCCATCAAATCATCAAGGCTCTAAAAATTCCCAAAGAAATTATAGACTTATAGTACTAATAATTTCCAAAAATTTTAATTTGATAAGATGGATACACCTCAAGTCAAGCCATCAAATCAATAGAGCCACCAAATTCTCTTTAATACTTCTCTTTAATCATTGTTCATACCATTTACTAAAACCTTCTAACAACATGGTTTAGTAACCCCAAAGGAAATAGTCATGAACTTGAAGTAAGCTATCATGGTGAATTTACTAAAGAGGCTATGAACCTCACTTCCACCCATACAATCCAACAAACACGTAGTTGGTTAGATTTGCGCATGTAAGGTGTCTATAGCTCACAATAGTGTATCATTGCAATCACAATAGAAAAACATCAAGTAACTCAAAACCTCACACAAGTAAATGAACAATAAAATATAGTCACACAAACTGTAAATCACAAGGGACTTGTGAAGATACCATCTCTCTCCTCACACTTGCAATCACTTCCAAAGCTTCCTTATAACACATAGATTACCATTCACCATGTGTTGGTACAAGATGTTGGAGATAAGTTTCATCTAAATATTTATACTTCTTCTTTGCCTTGGAAACCATAGAAGAATAACTTGGAAACCAAGAAAACTTAGTCTTGAAACCCTAAAATTAAGCTTGGGGTACTAAGGACATAGTTAAGTCAAATCCTTATGTTCTAGAATGCCATTTTAATTAATGGGTTCACATCCCTATGATCAAATAAAACCCATAGTCAAACATAACTCATAAATTTCCAAATAATATTAATCACCACCCATCAACATGGTATGGTTTAGACATGTGAAGACTCAAATATGTCAAAGTTGACAACTCATGTGGGGCTAGTCAAATCAAAGCTTCTAGATCCAGCTTATCATCCATGTGGTTAAAATTAATTTATACTTCACATGGCATAATTAAATTAGGACAATTCAATATAATCTATAGTACATCCTCTTGATGTCACACATCCAAGGTTAAAAAATTGCTATGGTACTTAATGATGTTTAAATCACAAAAATTAATACTATTGTCTTCTAATAATTGAAAAAGAGATGTATGGCTATTCTTTTAACTAAGGAGAGACATGTATTAGAAGGACATGGAGGAGGGACTAACAAACCCTCAATGGTGAGTAAAAAACTTGCCCAATTTTAAGATTTTAAATTCATAAAGTCCTTTTAAAAAGAGACTATAAAAAAATAGTGATTGTATACATTAAACCTACCAAATTTTTGCAAGTATACAATAGCCAAAGAAAAAATACCAATAGGCTATGAAATTGCTTTTAGATATTTAAAAAGAACATTTGTCCAATAAACATCATATATTTCTCCTAAGTGATATCCATCCACTCAAACCTTTGTTGAGAAATACCTATTTACCACAAAAAGTGAATGAAGGTTTAGAGTTTATTTTTGACATTTTTGTCTCTTGTAGCTACTGGGAGCTTTGGCTCAAAAGAAAGATTTCAATGAAGGATATGAACAAAGTAGTGTACCCCTATCTAATTGAAGTGAATACAAGAGAGAAAGATAGACAACAATTGATTGAAGCTTCTCCTCATATAAAATTTTTCTTTCTTAAGTTTTATTGTAGGCATCTTCAACCCACTTCTTCAGAATCACCATTCATGACATAATATATTTAACAAATCTAGTATCTCAATCATAATAGAGCTAAAAGATTGACTAGATTTAGTTTACATGTCAAATGACAAACTTAGTCAAAATGGCAAAAATGTTAGAAAATAGCAAACTTTACGACATCTTTGTCAAATCAAGTATAGTTTATTTTAAACCTTCTTTAGTTTATGCTCACTTTTGGACAAGTATACAATAAATTCGATTCAATGACACTTACATGAATAAAGCAATTGTATTGAGATTATTCCTTGGACTTTAGCCATAGGTATAGGAATTACTAGTTTTGACACTTTATTGATATGCTTTTTGTATTATTAGAATTCAATCTTTCTTAAAATTACAATGTGCAAATATAAAAAATGAAGCTTACAATTTCAACACCAAAATAAAGATTTATGATATGAAGTAGCTTGCCTAATTTAAAAGCAAAGATGTCCTAAATTAAAGGATAAAAAAATAATTGAAGAAGGTAAGCCATCGTGTCACTCTACATTTTTTATAGGAGATGTCTTAAACTCCAAGCACTAGAAAACTTACACGTTTTTCAAAGCAAATTTACACTACAATAAGGTATAAATGACCAACTATTCAATAATAAGCTTCCTAAACATTCAAGGTTGCTTCTACTTTGTCTTAATTGGATTAATCTTGCAAAAATCACATAAATTGAGGAATAATACCAAGCTTAGTAAAGATTAATATAACAACCAACCATCATTACGTTTTGTACTCCAATTCCTTTCAACTAAAAAACTACAACATACACAAGACTTGAAGACAATGAATGAGCAAAGAAGCTACCTAGGGTTACAACCACCCCAATGGCACCCTAAAATACCTTTGTTCACACCTCAAATAGTTTAAAACATTAGTAGCCCCCAATGGTCAATACATGGCTATTTTGGCTATATCATGTCTACAACTAATCTCTACAAAGCCCTATATAGAGCCTACCAACTACTCGTCATCAAATAACATGACAAAGCTTTTAGATTGTATAAACTAGTTAGATACGTGATATGTCAAAAATAAAGCCATTTTATTTTAGTCAATCATCTTTAGGCTTTAACAACATAAATCTGATATAAATTCATGGAATCAGTAATGAATACTTTCATTTCTTATTATCAATAGTGAAAATATATTTTGCCTATACAAAAAAAGTGACAATAAGAAGATCCTCAATTGGTTTAATTGGTTATGTAGGTCTTTCCATGGGAAAAAATATATACTATTGTTTAGAAGCATCTCTAACACTAATTATAAATGCCTTTTTGATGACATGTGAATAAAACAAGTGTAGTATGATTTTTTGTATTCCAATCTTAGACTTCACTCATAAGCACCCGAAATTGGTTTTACCTTGTTTCAATACATATGCTTGTTAATTAATTTTGTGTTTTAGACATTCTATTTTAACATTACAAATTTACAACATTTAATGATAACAAAGATGATTGTAATTTCTATTTTCAACTCCAAATTGAGGTTTGATGCCCATATTAATGTGAACAAATAATAGTTGAAAGGTAATTAGAAAAACATAGCTTGTAGCTTGTATTAATTAAATTTATTGTAATCCTTCATATAAAAATGATGAATTATGTTTCTATTTTGATTAAGACTACTTCTTGACATTCTTAGCCATGAACACCAACAATCATATGTATTCAAGAAATCTATAATGAATACTTTTAATCTCATAACTCAAACTATTTACATTAGATATGTTATTTTTTTAATTCTAAGAGCTTATACCATTTTTTAGTAAGACTACATCACTATCTTCAATTAGCACAAAAGCAATAGGGATATTGCAATGCTTCATTTATAGATATTTTAGATTTTAAATTTATATTTACATAACATCATTAAATATTGTATGTGGAGTTTTTTTTGCTAATTTTAGAATTGAGCCTTGTAAAATCTCTTGGTCTCTTTCAAACAAAACAACAAAATATTCTCCCTCTTTGTCATATAATGTCAAATAACCTTTTGACTTGTATAATAAGACTATGTGAAAATTAACATGTTGAAACGCATTAGAAATAGGGTTTTCAACAAAATCTAAATGATATTTTTTTGTTGAAGCCAACATCGTTTTCTTTTGTTCTTTTGAATTTGTAGGTTTTTTTCATTTTAGCAAAATAATTTGTCATGTCTTGCAATGTATCCAAAAATCTTTGGAGAAAAAATTCAAGAAAAATACATGTATTGATGTCATCTAGAGAATGCTTATTGAAGATATGTTGATGATTTAATGGATTATTGTTTGATAGTAGAACAATGCACATAGTTTTGGGCACGCATTTGTTGGATTTCCAATGTTATATACAATGAATAAATTTTTCTTTGGCTAAGAAATGTCCTAGGAAGGCGGCAATGCACTAAGTACTTGTCTTTACTTTAAGACTTTTGTGAGACATATATGACATGTGAAGATAAGATGCAAAAGGTTTTTATTTATAATTATAGTAGTATTCAAACAACTAGGTATTAAATTTTTGTAATAGACTTTATTCTTACAAAAGCTACAATAATGTAAATAAAAAAACAAGGTATGTTTTTTGACATTGAATCAAGGTTATGTAGATGAGGATTTTTTAAAGATCTTTTGTGATGGTGGATTTACAGGATTTCAATTGTTATCAAATCTAATTAATATCAAAAATCAAAATTTAATAAATGATAATCATTATTTATAGACTAAGAAGCAATTAAATTGAACAAAGTATAAGTGCCATTCAATTTAAAGTATTTGAATTATGTCATTCATATTCAATTCAATCATTATGTGATCCATTTTATAGAAACAAGGAAATAGATCCCTATGATCTACTATCTATTGTGATTAGAGCACCATGTGGTGCTGCCCCCTAAGAAAAAACAGTAGCCATTAATTAGTAGATGCAAGCACTCTCCTCGCCGTTGATCCATGATTTTGGAGGGGGAAAATATAGCAGACAAGCAATGTACTAAGAGAGGCAATCAGCTATGTTTCCAATTTCCTCTCCCTCCCTTTTTGGAAAACCAAGAGCCATTGGATGGAAAACAATAAAATACCTCCTTCCTCCAAGAAAAATTAACAACCATTGGATGCATTTGCGGAATACAAATGTGGATACATATATGTATCTAAATATAAGGATATATATACTAATATACCATATGGATATGCCATACAAATATAGATGCCATTTTGATTAACCCATATTGATTGTATGGAATCCCACCCTCTCAAAATTATAAGAGTGGGTGAAGTGTGTGTAAAATCTATATTTATAAAATTTCAATATTTAAATCAATTACAAGCAGTTGGAAATAATTTGAAAATTTTGAGCCCATTGACAATTTGTTCACTATCTACTATGAGTACACAATAGATAGTGATCTATTATGCATCCAAGCTCTTGTTATGTATGAAGAGACTATCATCAATAGTCCAACAACTTCAAGCATTTTTCATAAATTGGATTGAGAGTCATTTTATTTTTCAAATTGTCATCCATTGTCTCATTTTCTATTATTTAGACTATCCATCTATACCTTGTAATAGGTTGTTTGTTTTGCTTGTTTGATATGTTGAGATCTTATAAATTGTAAGTCCTTCAACAGTATCCATGGTACCATTGGAAGGTACTATTGGAAAGTTCTCTTAGAAGAAGGATATTAGGTATAAGGTAAAATAGCCCATCATGGTCAATTGACCCATGACAGACACCTAGCTAAGAGATGACTCCATGACAGTTATTATTAGTTTACAAAACTTTGGGCCACCATCAATGTCTCACTTGACACTATAGAAGTGATTAGTAACCTCATTAGGAACACTTAGCTTTCTCAATGTAAATTACTAAAGAAAATGGCTTTTTTAAGACCCTCTAAGTTAGAATATATTTGCCTACTTTAGGTGAAAAAGGTGAGCATTATAGATACAAGTTTTGTTGGTTGTGAAGTAGTTTACAAGCTGTTTTGGGCATATTACTTCAAAAAATCACAGCAAATTCATACTTTGTTGGAAAAATGTAATTTCAATTGCTATTGCTATTTCTTATATTTGTCTGTACGTAGAATTTTTTTAAAAAGAATTCAGCCATGGCATGAGGACAAATTAGCAATTCTAACCATGATGGGTTGTTTTACCTTAGTTGTCTTCTTTGTTATTGTCTTCAAGGTCCCTACCTCCATCATCTTCTTCCTTGTCATCTTCTTCATCTTCTTCATCTTCCTCATCTTCCTACTTGAGATTGTCAATCCAAATGTCCATTTAGTATAATGCATCTTCATTAAACATTTGACTTGTGTCCAAGTTGATTAAAGGCTTAATGGACACTATGAAAGCGCCAATGTGTTCCAAGCACATTGGGAAAATTTTCAATCCCAGGGAGGTTTGTAAGTTTTGCCCCCCCTCCCCCTAGTGCAATTAAAGAGGAAATCAAATTATTTTATTATTATTTTTTATTTTTTAATGAAAGCATATAATGAAATACTACTAATGCCATGTTAGTGTCATGTTAAGGTTAAATATTTTTTTATTTTTTACTATTTTTTTTTCTATTTTTTTTGTACTTGCACCTCGGGTGCCAAAAAAATGAAAGCTTGAAAGACTCTTCAAGTTTAGATTTTTCCTAATGATTACAAGCTCATAAGTAATAAGAAAATATTTAATACTTCCATTCTTCCCTTGGACTTAGAAAAATCCTTGTACTACAGAATTGGAATTAGATCCCAAAACTTTAACAAGAGTGCTTGTGAGAATGTCAAATGGAGCAAATGCTCTAGATAGGTTGAAAATGTTATCAAATTTCAAAGTTTTCATGAATTAAAAAAATTATAAAAATACTTTCATTCTTATTTTGGTTGTTTGTTTTGTTTGTTTGATACATTAAGATCTAAAAAATTGTACATCTTACAATGTTCTTAGTACCATTGGACTATAGGAAGCACAACTTTATTTCTTGGCGTTTGGATCAACAATATGAAAATGATTGAATTTCAAATTTTTTCATAAATTAGAAAATTGAATTAAATTATCCTTCAATTTAAAAAATCTACAACTTTCACATTGCAAGTTCTAAATGCCATGAAACAAAGGCCTTGTAGTCCTTCATGCATAGAGCTTTAGTTCTTGCAAGTTTCATGGTGTTTGGATCTACAATGTGAAAGTTATGGATTTTCTTAATGAAAAAATTGAATTAAATTATCTTTTGTTTTGAAAAAATTATAACTTTCGCATTACTATTGCATGTCTAAATGCAATGAAACAAAGACTTTGTACTTTTCCATGCATAGAGCTTTATATTCATGCCAATTTTATAGTGTTTGGACTTATGGTGTGAAGTTATAGATTTTTTCAATTGAAAATTGAATTAAATTATCTTTTTAATTTTGGAAAATCAATAACTTTCATATGACTTGTCCAAATGCTACAAAACAAAGTCCTTGCACTACTTTGTGCATAAAGCTTTATATTTGTATTAAGTCACAACTTCTTACACTATGGTGTAAATGTTATTGAATTTCAAAGTTTTCTTGAATTACTAAATTAGAAAAATATTTTTACTTTTACATTGGGTGTGGCAGCAACACAAGGCACACTAGTCTATACCTTAAATTAGATTGTTTATTTTGTTTGTTTGACACACTAAGATCTAAAAAGCCATAAATCTTCAATGGCATGTTTTTAATACCATTAGAAAGCTTTATGCATGAAGGAGTGCAAGGACATTGTTTTGTAGCCTTTAAACCTACAATGTGAAAGTTATTGAATTTCAATGATTTTTTGAATGAAAATTTTGAATTAAATTATCTTATATTTTGGAAAAATCATAACTTTCATATTGCACAAGTGTGCTATGTGCCATTGCCACAATCAAAATAAAGTAAAAATAAATTTCTAACTTCTAATTCATTGAAAGTTTGAAAATTTAATAACTTTCACATTCATAGTGTGAGAGTTTGTGTTTGTAGTACGAATAGAAAGCTTTATGGACAAAGGAATGCAAGGGCTTTGTTTGTGACTTTTGAACATGCAATGTAAAAGTTGTGGTTTTTCAAAGATAAAAGATAAATTTAATTCTATTATTCTTTTTTTTTAAATCCATAACTTTTACACCATAGGTCCAAATGTCACAAAATTGGCACAAATAGAAAGCCTCATCCACAAAGGAGTGCAAGGACTTTATGTTGTGTCATTTGGACATGTAATGCAAAAGTCATTAGAAGAGATCTAGCTATTTTGGAGGGCTGTGAATTCCTCGAGGTTTTTGGACTTTGGAAACTTACCGCAACAACTATCTAAAGTGGCACAACAACTGCCACATCATTAAAAAAATCAACTTCCTTATTCATTTTAAAATTTCCAAAAAAATTAATTATAAATAAATAAATTCTAAAAACAACTGTTCTTTAACCCATAAAGGACTATGGGTGCAAAAACCAATGTTGTAAGAGCCATGTGGTGGCCTTTTGGTCTTTTAGGGGTTAACTACTAGAGAAACAATGCTAGGATTAGGCTTGAAATGGCCCTCCCAAACTCCCCCAATCTTCTAATGTATAAATTTTCTATAATAAAAGATAATTTAATTCAATTGTTTGATTCATAAAAACTTTGAAATTCAATAATTTTTGCATCGTAAGTCCAAATGCCACAAAACAAAGTCCATGCATCCTTTGAGCAAGGAGCTTTTAAGTTGTATCCAAAATGCCATTGAATGCTCACAATTTATTAAATCCCAGTGTATCAAATTAAACAAAATAAACAACCTATTTTAAAAGTATAGTCTAGTGTGCCTTGTGTTGTTTCCACAATCAAAATAAAAGTAAAAATAAATTTTCAATTTTCTAATTTATTAAAACTTTGAAACTTGATAATTTTAGTACCCTAATGTAAGAAGTTGCATTTATAATACAAGTAAAAAGCTTTATGTACAAAGGGGTGCAAGGATTTGTTTTGTGGCATTTGGCCTACATGTAGTGTAAAAGTTATGTTTTTTCCAAAATAAAATATAATTTTATTCAATTTTTTAATTAAAAAAATTCATAACTTTCACATCATAGGTCCAAATGCTACAAAATTGGCATGAGTAGAAAGCCTTGTGCACAAAAAGGCGTAGGGGCTTTGTTTCAAGGCATTTGGAAATTACTACAAAATTGATGAATTTTACAAAATAAAAGATAATTTAATTCAATTTTTTTATTAAAAGTTCATAACTTTCACATTATAGACTATAGAAAGCTTTATGCATGAAGGAGCATAAAGGCTTTATTGCTTGGTGTTTCAACATCTATTTACACCCTTAAATTAGATTGTTAGTTTTGTTTGATATGTTAAGATCTAACAAACCGTGAGGCATGAAGCATGCACTGCATTCTTAGTACCCCAAGAAAACAAAAAATTTACACTACATGTCCAATGCTATAAAATAAAGCCCTTGCACCTTTTTGTGCATAAAACTTTTCTATTTATACTAAAAATACAATTTTTTACATTATGATGTGAAAAAGATTGAATTTTGAATTTTGAATGAATTATAAAATGATTTATTCTTTTATTTTGACAATGGCAACAACTCAATGCACACTAGAAAATTATACCTTAAATTAGGTTGATGGTTTAGTTTGGTTCTTTTGATAAGCTTCTTGCAGCATTTTTGGTACCCTTGGAAAACTTTTTGCAAAGAGCTTGATTTGATTCCAAGGTGTCAAAGTTATTATGAATATAAAAATAATAATAATAATAATAATCTTTTAGTTTGGAAAAGCCATAAATTTCACATTGTAGGTCTCAATGCCACATAGTAAAACCTTCTTGCTCTTTTGTGCATAAAGTTTTCTATTTGTATTGCTTTTGTGGCGTTTGGATCCATGATGTAAAAGTTATGAATTTTTTAAAATGAAAAAATGAAAAAAAATTATAATTAATTTTGATAAAACTATAACTTTCATATATGGCATGTCCAAGTGCCACAAAACAAAATCCTAGCGCTCCTTATGTATAAAACTTTCTATTTGTATCAAGAACACAACCTCTCACACTAGGGTGTGAAAGCTATTAAATTTCAAATGTTTCATGAATGAAGTAATGAAGAAATTATTTTTACTTTTATTTTGGTTGTAGCAACAACATAGAATTCACTAGCTCATTATTTGAATTCCTTGAAATTCCATATATTTACAAATCATTGTGTCAAAAAGAAAAATGTCAAAATGTCAAAACAATGATGAAAAATAGATGTTTGAAAAAAGGTCAAAAAACATCACACCAATCTTAGTGCATCTCCTAAGTCAGTTCCAATTTTTGTTAAAATACTTTTAGTGTTGTTTACTATTGGACAATTCTATAACGATGTTGCTCAATCATTGTTACCTGTATGTGTAGGCTAGTTTTGGAAATAATTAGAGAAATTTTGGATTGTATCTAAAACTGTAAAAATTGTCAAAATATTTCTGAAAATCTGAAAATTTTCATTGTTGCCAATTTTGAAAATCCCAAAAATCATTCTTGCTAATATTTAGGAAAAAGAACACATTTATTCTTGAATAGATAAAATGAATTCAAAATTAGGAGTGTCAGAAAATCAGAAAAAGCATAGTGTCGAAAGCTAAGAAAATCCAAACAAATCAAGTTGATGAATTGTTCGAAATCCAAATGAAGTTGATGATGTGGGCGAGTCCGAAGCATGTGGTGTCTCGCCTGTGGTGCCTCGCCCTTGCTGCACCAGATGATCTGTCCGCAGGTAGAGGCTGCATTGCCAGGTGAAGCTTTCCATTGCTTCAGAGCACAATTGCACGTTTGATCCGTTCTCTGCGGCATAGTCAAGGTTTGAATCTATTTGCATATGTTGTAAGTTGTGGCCGTGGTGCATTCTCTTCCTGCTTGGATCGAGGTTGCTCGACATAGGTTTAGCAGTTCGGAACTTTGGATGGGATCTCGAAGGTTTGGCAGAGTTGGAAAAACTCAACGATTCTTTTTCAATACTGGGTGTCCAGATTGAAGTCAAGGTTGCGTGGGCTGTTGTTCCTCTGGAGCTGCTGCCTGGAGGGAGCCTCTCTTACTGGAGTTTGGGTTTAGTGTGTGTCCTCGCCTCCAGCAAAACCCTCACCCGGCAAATCTCCAGGTCGCAGCACATACTGTATGTAGATTTTTTCGTTATTGTATGCTGCCAACCCCAAGCGTTTAAGGGTTAAGATATCATACAATTGGGTTGCAAACACTTGAAAATCTGAAGCCCACCCTCAAGCCACCCTTTCTCTGTTTTCTCAGTTGGTGTTGCGCCCCATGCTCTCCTGCTCCTGCTTCTCGTCTGCGAGGATTGCCTTGCCATCTTCAGGAGTGTTCTGCTGCAGCTCCTCTTCTGTTGCTGCTTTCATGGTTCCATGGCTTCCTCCATGCTCGCTGCCTCCGGAGTCTCTTTGCAATGGCCACAGCAGCATGCTTACCGGGCCTTGCAAAAGCTCCACTGGCCAAATCCTTCGTCGTTCCCCACACGTAAGTGAAGTGCCACCCCTGCATTGCATTGCATTGCTTACGAAATAACCCCTCTTCCTGTTCTCCAATCCCTCACTCAAGCTCACTTGCTTCCTTTCTTGCTTGTTGTTGTTCACAGATTTGTTGCCGTCACCTCCTCGACTGGTTCTTACCCACGTAGCAACAGAGGATCATCCCGAGCTCTGCGACACGCTTCCCGTCCTGCGCCAAACAGCGCAGTCCATCTTGTGCCTCAGTAATGGCCATGGGGAGGATTCCATCGCTGCATCGGTTCTCGCCCAGCTCTTGGTAGGCTCCCGACTCTTCCTTCTTGGAATTGGCAAGGGGGGTGCTTCTCTCCCTGCTCTTGCTGAGGAATTGCTTTGGCCTTCTCACCCTTCATCTTCGTGCCTAGGCTTTGAATCATCACTGGTAGAGTAATCTTTACATCCCCAGATTGGATCCCAAACTTGCATTTATACGAACATCTCATGCAAACCAAAGAAGCATCTGTTGGTTGTGAGGTTAGTGCACCTAGCACCTATTGGTGACCTATTGGCGACCTAATTACAACCTGTTTCGAAACCCCTACTGATTCTTGCCTAGAATGTACAGAGTCTATTCAGGAGAGGCTGGTGTTGATTATGTGTTCATTTCTTTTCATTACTCTGAAAATTTAGAGTTTAATCTTACGGTGTCCAAGAATGCCTGGGAAGTGTCTTTTGACTTCCAACAAGACCCAGCAAAAGCTTAGACAATTCATTACAAGGAATTGCTTAGAGTGAAATGCTTATACAGGCGGTTTTAGGTGTAGTGACCTTGGACTCATGTGGAGGAGAAAGTCGAATTTTTGAAACTCGGAGATTAAACGATGTAGTTACTAACTGCTAACCATACTGAAAAGGGTGGGCAGTTAATATTACTCTTGAATGTTATTTTGCACTCATCAATTTTCCTATTTTTCGTTGCGGTCCTGGACATGGTGCAGGCGCTTGGAGAGGAAAGTGGGGTGGATTTGCTAATTGAAGCATTGCCCCTAGTGGGGGAAGGCCATGCATATCACCGTAGAGGAATTGCCACTTTGGGCCCAACCAAGCCCATGCCTAGTGGAGGGTAACTTCTTCTTCATGACTTCACATGCATTCGACAGCTTCTTCCTTTGCTTTGAAACTTTATTTTCAAGTTTCGTCACACGATGATGTTCATGAACAACTTTTGTTGTATTGCTTTTTGTAATTACTTTCTGCACAAGTTTATTATAATATGCATCCTTTTCTGTCTTTTGTATTGATGGAATCTAGTATTGTTTATCCTTAATTAACGAGCTCTTGTATGCAGTGTCAGCAATTGATTGGTAGAAAATATATTTTTGGACCTCCCTAATTCATATCACCTTAAACCCAAAACCCTAAACTGATTACCAAAATCAGTGCTAGTATTTACTGGATGTCACAAGGAAAACCTGACATACAATTCTGTCCAAAAAATGTCTCCGGCTGCTAATTTAGAACATTTCAAACAAGATATAATTGGGAATTTAATGGGTGGACACAATTTTGTAACATATTCTGTGTCAGATTTTAGGTGTGTGTTGGAGAGTACCTTTGCGTTTACCAGATGTTGTATATCGACCAGTATGGGGGTGGCAGGTTTATCTACATGGACTTGTTACAGTTGATTGGGGACGTGCGAGCCGGTCTTATAGGTCTTACGCTTGAGCAGGTATACTCCTGGTATCCCTACCGTGGGTGCCATGTGGATGTGCTTGCGTATAAGTTTAACCTCTTTTTTGGTGTATGTTTAGTTTGTATTTTCTTTGTGTCTACCAAACCTATGAGAGGTTAATTGTAAAAATACACAACAAATTTTAAGATTGAAAGAAGAGTATCATGTTTATGCTGTAATAGTATTCATCATGTTAACCAACTACTATCTAGAAAGTGAAAAAATACAGTACCCCAAATGCTGAGCTGTTCTTTAGGAGTCAAGGTCTTTATCATTTGTGCCTGGTCTTATTTCTCATTTGTAAGGTACAGTGCGGGGCGGTTAGTCGTTGGGTAGACAGGAATCCAGATGGAGTTCTTCTGGCCGTGGGGGATGTGTTGCCCTTAGCTTTTGCTTGGCTAGCTTCCCAACGACTGCGTAGAATTTCAAGCTTGAACAATCCAACGAGATCAAGAGGTTTCTTTGCTTTTATAGGCACAGCTAAAAGTGAGTTCTATGTGCGTGGAAGTGATGGCACCCGGCTCAGGTCTACTGCGCCCAAAATTTGTGAGTTCGATCTGTTCTCTTGTGCTGACATGCTTGTCTTTGAATTTGTGTCTCAGTAAAAACTTTCACCCTCACATTAATTGTTTCGTTGGAAGTGGGTTATGGCATGTCTTTCTAGATTTCATACGAAACTGATATTAAAAAGTTTAGATATTCTTCCCTTCGTCTGCGTTCTCGTGCAATTTTTCCATTGAGAGCGGATTGAAAGTCGCCACTGCTCAGGTTTTGAACAAGGTACTCTGCAACACTGTTTTGAAAATGGGGTGATACAAAATCGGTGTTCAAGAGTTCAGATATATTTTGCAATTCGCTTAGTTTTGCAAAGGGCCTAACCAGTAACTACTTTCGTGGCAGTGGAGTTTCTGCTTTTCTCAGGTAGTGTGTACTATCCATGGGAGCGAGCTATGATGTCAGATTCTCGATGCAGGTATACTCTAATTTGTTAGCACCAATGTCCAGCAGAGCGCTTGGTGGGATGGTCATTTCAAACAACACTTTCAAATGCGCTCGTTCATTACATTATTGGAAGTGTGCAAGAATGAGGTTACGCGCTGTTATCCTATGCAACATGCGGTTAAATGCAATTATCAACGACGTTGTCTTTTATTTTCTTCCAGGTTGGTGGTGCCCAGAGACGGCTTGACCGCTCAATACCTTCAAAAGCACCTACGCCAGTCTGATGTGACCAAGGTATTTCCATATCCAACTAGTTTTTGCAACAGGTGGTGAAAGAATCACTTTCATTAAAAGTTGGATAAATTATGATATCTTAGAGAAAACACTTGTAGAACTCCAAGAATCAGCAGTTTATATTGTCATGTCACTGGGTTTTTTTTATATAATTTTGCAAATTTATTATGAAATACAAGACGGTTCATGTAGTACCTTGCATCATGTTATTTGCAAGCTCAGGTTTGCCGGCTGGAATAATGACAAGCTGTGAGATACTGCCTGACAGGTTCAAAGCTTAGGGAACCCAATGATGGATGACCTTGAGCCAAGTGGAGGTCTTTCTTTTCTTGTCAATTACAAACCGGCAAAGTTTGTTGCCGTTCTCCCAGGGTCCAGATCACCAGAGGTCTTGGCATTGACTTTGTTAATTGATAGTTTTTTGCATTGAGTCGTCCCAAATCTAGTAAAGACGCCAAATACTTAAATTTGATAAGAAATTTGCAAGTGTAATACGTCTGTGTTGCTTTGAGAGGAATCTCATGCAAGTCCTTGTTTTGTTTTGTGACTCTTGAGTAGGAGGTGAAAAATCCGAGATACATGCCTGTAATAATGTGACTTCTTCAACTTCATTCTCAGGATATGCTGATGCTGTTTTGACGATTTTGAACTTTTGGCAGATTTACAGTAACTGGAAACAGCTGTTGGTTGTTGCGCAAGAAGTATCATCATCATTCAGTCAAGATAAACTTGTTTTTCTTGTACCGCTTGTAACAGCTCTGGAGCCAGGTTTATTCATGGAAGCACTCGTAGATACACGTTGGCAGACTCATGCTTTGAGGCTTCAAGTGGAAAACAAGGGGTGAGATTTCTCGATTTGTCACTTTTTTGTGGTATTGAAATGTTGCCTGAGATATTTGCTGCCAGATGGGCTGGGCTACGATTCCGCTGATTTACCCTTTGCATGTCAATTTCTCTAAAAGAAAGTCGAATTACTGTAAGTTACTTCGTGATAATTCTGGCATGGTATGGTAGATGACTGATCTCGTCATTTATTTGTGCTTCTGAACATGCAGGGACTCTAAGTCAGCATGGACTTACGATGTCCAAACTCTTCAACGAGTCCTCGTTAAAGAATCCCAAACTTGGCCTGCAAACAATGGAGTGGCCTTGGCAGCATTTGAAAAAGAAAATGCGTTGTTCATTCTTATTCGGGGTAGCTTCAATGATGTGGCGTATTGGGCAGAGGCAGGAATTGCTATGGCCGGGACTGCAACAGAGCAGCTCGTACGTCTCCATTGGCATTATCCTTGCAAGAATCTGCATCTTATTCATGGTCCCAGGCACCAACTTGAACAATATTAGCCTTCAATTTCTGTCGACTTCAATGATACTAGACCATACATTCGTACAAAGTTTTAAATTACCCATCCTGAGGGAATTGTGCTGTGGTCGCTTATGCTTTCATCGCTGAGGTTCATGCAGGTCGGGCAGGGCAAGCCTGTTTTTACAATTCCAGGTCAAGGACCTCAATTCACTGCTGCTTTTGCTGAGGCTCAATCTCGTTTACTGGGAGAATCTGTGAGTACATCTCTCCACTTCTTATACACCTCACATGGCTTGTCTGTTTGTACTACCGGTATTTCCCCTGATGCATGTGTTTTATTCTGCTGCTCATCAACACCAATCAAGATCAACAAATAATTAATAACTTCTTCCTTGAGGAGTACACACTTATCGTGTTGAAACAAGTTGTGATTATCCCTTTCGTGATTAATCCTTTTTGAAATTTTTGCACATTTTTGCTTATCTTTGTACAAATATATTATTAACCTCAATTTCGTCGAATTGGTTTTAAAAATCGTCTTTGAAACTACTTGGTCAAGATATTACCCAGAAGCACAGTGCGAAGCATCTTATGGATGATTAGCAATAACATGGATGTCTGAGCACTTAGGCCTTAACACGATGTTGTATGATATGATATGATTTTTCAATTGATATGATATGATTTTTCAATTTTTCAATACATATGATTTTTCAATTGCTGACATCTCGCATCCCGAGCTGAGGATACTCGACAGAATTAAACTTGGAATCCCTTGGTATTGGACTTGCAGGTCATCTTGCAACCCAACGCCAAAGAATTGGCTAGAAGTATGAAGGTTGTAATGTCGAACTCTGACCAGCTATTTCATATTGCGAAGAACGGTTGCAGACGAATGGGACAAGCAGGCGCAAGTAGACGTATCTCTGAGCAATTTTGGAGACAGATGCTTATTTGAATTTTGTACTCTTTACAAGATGCCCCTATTGAAACTTGCTTGTGAAACAATCAGTAAGTTAGAATGACTTTGAACTGGGCTATCGTGTGAACTATCTCAGTTGCCTCTGCAAAAATGCCTAAGTTTTAATTTTTTGGACAGTGAACAAGAGTGATATGTAACGTCTCTTGTTATGATTGAATCTTCAAAAATCAATCTTCCTTCTGGGCAAATTAGATGAACGTGAGGGAAGTGATGTGTTTGTACAATGAAATACGAATGAAAATGAAAAACTTGGAAAACGATTTGTGTGTAGAAGGGTGGAATTATGTGTGCACTTTGGAATCTATATTGGTTTG